>OX467107.1:5272500-5897500 GCA_950106695.1 Biston stratarius
ACCAGTAAACGGAATACGAATTTTCTTCCATCCTTTATCAAATTATTTTCTTGCAAAAATACAACCAGTTTTTTGTATCTAAAATGATTAAGATTATGATCACAATAAAATAGAAAAACAAATACTCGTAAACTGACGTTACAAAAATAGAAATAAATCGACTAAGTGCTTTTACATTTATAATACAATCTTGGTATTCAGATTGCTTTTAGGTACTTACTTCTCTACTTTAACGTTTTTGCTAATCCAATATGGCACGATCGTAATAATAAGACCTAAAACGGTTTTAGACACGTCAAACAGAATATAATATAACGATTGTATTGAGCTCATTTAACTTTCAATATTATTCAATATTATATAACTAATTTAATAATAAATAATAATAATAATAATAATAGTTTTATTTGCATCAATTACAATACAAGACACAATTTATTTAAGACAGATACAATGTCATTTAATGATAACAATTTATTTATATGGCTTAAAACATCAATGATAACTCAGATGCCTACGCTAGGTTCAAACCCTGTGATATAGGCACCTGCATACAAATAATACTAAATTAGTTTGTACAAATAGAAACAGTCTTCAGTCCAAAATTTATGTAATTAAAGTCAAGAAAATTATAATCAGTATTAGTATATCACTTTAGTTTTTGTTAAAATGATTTCTAAACTGAAATATATTTTAATTCAAAAATTATTAAGTAAATTAATAATTAAGGATTATAAGAAACTGTTTTGGAATAGGCTTGATTTAAAGTTTGAAACTTGAATGGATTACGAATACCTATACCTGTTTTATTTAAGGGGCGATGCGAACAACAAACAATTAATATTTTATCAGCCACTAGCTACTGCGCGGTTTGTCTTGTATTTTCCAGGATAAAGACTAATGTGTTAATCTAGGGTATAAACTATCTGTAGCGGATGAATGCGCAAGCGTGCTCGCTACTCCAGCTCATGGCACTGAGATGGAACACCTCTGGGTTTCTAATGGGTAGGCCGTCACTCTGACGGAGAGTCCCACATAACCACCCTGCCACTCCTTTTTCCCTGGGGGAAAAAAGCCTATAAACTATCTGTTTATCGAATTTCATTCCAATCTTAAACCACTACAGTGTCAATTAATAAACACAGAAACACGCACGCACACACACACACACATACACACAAACTAGAGTTTATAATAGTAAGAAAAATAAAATATCAGAGAGGGAGAGAGAATGTCAGAGTAAGTGGAATAAAATAATTAACTTAGGTTAAAGAACCTTGCAAGCAAATCACTTTTCACAACAAAAAAACTCGAGTTTAATTAATCAAACTAATATTGCGTCATTATAACGTCAAACATAAATTATTTACTTTAATTAATTCTTTATTGCACATTTTACTATAATACGTACGAAGGGAGGGCTTAATGCTATAACATTTTTAACCAGTCGTACCCATAGTATATGAGATGAGATTGATTAATTATTGCTTTGTTTTCTAAATAAGTACATTAAGCAGGTAGTTGTTACACTGCTTTTAAAATACCTTAATTCCTCAGATAAATTAACCGGCCTAATTCAATGCACTCGTTTAGTGTAAATAATAAACAGTTTTTCTATCTACATATATCTATCTACAAAGCAGAAATTTTGAAACACTTAAAAGTCTCAATGAGCTTTTCGGTCATTATTTTCTACTTGATTTTAACTCGATAATGTCAATATGTATTTTGTGGCAGAGAAAGCCGCACTGCGAAAAGCTTAGTCCAATTTGCGCCGCTCCTATCCAAATCTTACTTTATTTGAATCGCAAAAGTTACTTTGCATAGTTTGAAACCATTTTAGTGGTTAGAAAAACTATGATAATTTAAAACTTGCAGTACCTACTATAAACCTATTTGATAGTTATATGGATAGTATTTTTTAATGTTAAAGTAATGAGACGAACGAGACGCTCTCCTAATGGTAAGAGATAACGCCTGTCCATGATCATTGTAGCGATACACAGAACTTTGAGCAGCAAAATAAAGACAAGGGCATCGCTGCTTCGGCGCTCATTACTTGGAGACTTTCGATGGTTAGCCTTAAAAGCCCTGTAATTTCGCTAGCTGTAGTATCCTTCAAACAGTAATGTTTACCCACTACTGATTGGCGACAGAATATCTGGTACTGTGGTGGTACCTACCTAGACGACCTCCTGCAAAGGAGATCTACCACCAAGTAAATTATATCGTGGATACCCAATTGAATAGGTACCTAGTTTTCTGAAGCATGCTCCGAAATGGTTAAAGGATGTGTGCTAAGTCAAGGTGGACAGAAGACCTCGTAAGCACCGCAGGAACGCGCTGGATGCGAGCCGCTTCCAACAGGTCTTTGTGGAAGTCAATGGGGGATTCCTATGTCCAGCAGTGGATGTCCTACGGCTGAAATGATGATGATGATGAAGTCACCGTACATGCACAAATGGACTCTTTTGTCAAATTTGAAATTTATTTGTCAATTTTGTCAAATGTTGATCGGATGATATAGATAGATATATTGGTTGCTGTTTATTGTGTGTGCGTATGAGTTTGCGATAGACGATTGAGAAGGTCAAAATCCTTTACTGAATATTACTAACTATACGAGTACTAAAACGGATCGGTCAAAATCGGTATAAAACAATTTGATAGTTCTGTGGATAATAATATAACGTGGATACCCAAATGAATACCTAGCAGTTTTCGAACGCACGCCCCAAAATAGTCAAAGGATGCATACTAAGTCAATGCACACTTAGAAACGGGCGCTTTTGTCAATTGATTGGATGAGATAGATAATTTTTTATTGTGTATGCGTGTGAGCTTACTATAGGGGATCAAAAAGGTTGAAATCCTTTACTAGAAAATACCATGTATATCAGTACCAAAACAGCACGACAAACATCAATTTTATGTGTAGTCGGATAAAAAATACACGTCCAACCGACATCAATATCCCACAGCATAAATAATAAACACCACTTGTTATTCTTCAGTACAAAAACGATGGCGACGTTATTAATTAACTCAGATTGAACGGTACAAAGGCTACAAATACTGTTATTGAACCAATCCGCAGCTTAACCTCTAACGTCCATACACAATCAAAACAACCCGAGCGCACCTGTGATCCCCCACGGCTTAGTTCCGGCTGATTTGCATGAAAAGGTCTCCCCTTGTACCTCCAGTTTGTAATGAAACACCGTGATTGAAGAAATCGAGAGTTTAGTTTAGATATGAATAATTTATTCGAGATAGGGTCGATCCGGGTGCTAGTTGTGCAACTAGGGGATTTGGTTACACGAGTAGGATTAAATACTTGGTTACGTAGATAAAGTAGGATGAGACTTTATTATGCATGTCTTATTGTTAGTGTTTACGCTAGATATACGTAAGTACGTCTTCTCTGTGAAATATTTATAGATACTCTGTGAAATACGTATTTTATTAAAATAAATTTGTTTAATTTCCAGCATTGCCGCAATTAAATAAATTCCATCCTACTATAATATATCCTATCCCATCCCAACCCATCCCATAATCCCATCCCACCCCATCCCATAATCCCATCCCATATCCCACTAATATTATAAATGTGAAAGTTTGGATGGATGGATGGATGGATGGATGGATGGATGGATGGATGGATGGATGGATGTTTGTTACTCAATCACGCCAGAACGGCTGAACGGATCTGGATGAAATTTTGCATGTAGATATTTTAGGCCCTGGAATAAAACATAGGATACTTTTCATCATCATCATCATCCATCACCGCGCGGGTAAAACCGCGGGGCGCAGCTAGTAATATTATAAATGTGAAAGTTTTGATGGATGGATGGATGTTTGTTACTCAATCACGCCAGAACGGCTGAACGGATCTGGATGAAATATTGCATATAGAGACTTTAGGCCCTGGAATAAAACATAGGATACTTTCATCGTCATCATCATCCATCACCACGCGGGTAAAACTGCGGGGCGCAGCTAGTATTTTATATATGTTTATTATAATAAATAAAAATCAAATGCTGTTTATTAATAATCGTACCACTTACGATCGATTTTGCTAATTTATAAACTCAATTACATAGCTTATCATTTTATAAGGGGGCTAAACTGGGATACATTTCCGAAGAGTTGAGACATTCTGGGAAATTAAATGTGCCTAATAAAAGACAACAGAAAAAAATATCCTGAGTATATAAGCTATCTGCATTTCGAATTACATAAATTTAAATCCTTTACGCCATTACACCATGCAGAAGTAATAAGCACACATACACTCACATCTATAATATTAGTGTGGCACATATAAATAATTACCTAATAACCTCTAAAGGACAACTTCCATACATTATACCAAACAACTCTAATAATGGCTTTAATATGTGGTATTATTTCCATACAGTAACAGAAATATTTCAACTAAGAATTATGGCATAACTACATAAATGCATTCTCAAATCAAATGAGGCGCGGGCGTCAAAGTTCTGAGGCTTAAAAAAATCCACCGGAAATTATTTTTTTGGGTCATAAAGAAGTTGTCGAGTATGTTGGAAAGTTGGTTCTGGGGATAATCAACACTGGAAGGAGTTCCTAGCCCATTCAAGGGCTGGAAGCTGGACCGTCGAGGCTGTCCAGCCTGTTCTCAAGTACTGGCTGGACAGGGCTCACGGGTCGCTTACCTTCCGGCTTGTACAGGTGCTTTCGGGGCATGGGTGTTTCGGTAAGTACCTGTGTCGTATAGCCGGAAGAGAACCGACAACCGTGTGCCATCACTGCAGCTGCGGCGAGGATACGGCGCAGCACACGTTAGAGGTGTGCCCAGCATGGGCAATTGAGCGTCGTGATCTCGTCGCAGTGGTGGGGAGCGATCTCTCGCTTCCAGCGTTAATACACTCAATGCTCGGATGCGAGAGATCTTGGGAGGCGGCGGTTTCCTTCTGTGAACAGGTTATGTTCCAGAAGGAAACGGCGGAGCGCCAGCGAGAGGTCGCCTCAGACCTCCCAATGCGCCGCCAGAGAGCCGGGCGTCGGAGAAGGATCTTCCACGCCCTCCTCCAACCCCCATAACAGGGGCCTTGGGCGGTGGACTCGGGGGGGTCCATCACCCGACAAGAGTAGCCCCAGAGATGGCGCGCGCGGTGTTTCCGCGCGCCCCTCAAGGAATGAGGGATGGAGGCTCTCCAGCTCCATCCCTAATAAGGAAGGGTCCCAGGGGACCAGCGCCGTCGGGGCCGCGGACGAGTGCGAAAGCGTTCCCGTAGCCCCGTCACATAGGTGCAGGCAGAAACACCCCAGGGTTTTTAGTGGGTAGGCCGCTACAATGGCGGAGAGTCCCACATAACCACCTGCTTCCCCCGAAGCCGGTGGTATCTATGAAAGATTTCACTGGGAGAAAAAAAAAAAAAAAAAAATGGGATAATCAACACACTGCAGAGTTCTGTGGTAATTATAAATAACCTCATATATTTTACTAGGCGGTGGATTTCCTTACTTAGCAGGAAAAAAGGTCGTGTATGTGAGTATACCTCCGCAGATAAAGATATTCTGCCGCCAAGCAGTCGTGTGTAAAGGGCTAATGAGACGAACCATAGAATGTCTCAAAGTAATGAGCGCAAAAACAGCGATGACCTGGACTTTGTTTTATTTCAAGTTCGGATAATTATGCAATGATCATCAAACCTAACCTTTGGAAGAAATATAACCTTTATCAGGAGGGTATTTCGTTCGTCTCGATTATTTTTATACAAAAATAGAACTAAAGAATAATATTCTAATTTACTCGCAGACTTTTCACTTAAGTTGTCTAGACTTGCAAAAAATATCGAAGCAACGATTTTTGCAATTATAGATCTAATATTGACGGTCAATTAAATTTGCGAATGAAGGTCCGAACGAAAATTTATTTTATTGAAAAGTCACTCTCGAACTTCTAACTGTTACTATCCACATTAAAAGTAACATTGTTTCGACTAAAGAAAAAGGTATAACCAAACCAATAAATCTTCAAAAGGTATATTAATACCTACAAAAAAGTAGATAAAGCTGAAAGGAGCTGATTTATTTTTCACGACTTTAGAGTTCGTCTCATAATAAAAGTTATTCATACAAAGAGCTCCTTACAATTTATTACTACCACGTCACATGGCCCCATTACGGGGTAACAAGCTTGTTGACATAAGTGCAACTATGAAATAGTGAAATAAAAATCACTTGTTCCATTGGAAACGTTGAATATTAAATGATTTATTGAGTGATGATGACTCTTTCGGGTAAGTACCTACTAAGTTACACCAAAGCTCACAACCCTGTAGAATCTATAATTTAAAAGATCATTGAACCCAAACAACATACAAGATACTCATAACAAAAGCAGATACGTAGAGGCTTCCCACCCTACCCCTTTTACGTTACAGGGTTCATCAATTACGCTGTGTCCTTGTAATCCAAACAAATGCACTAATTAAATTGATCTATCTTCCAATTTCGAGACTTAATTAAAGCTTTCTGATCATTTATTCTCTTTAATTAAAGATGTATAACGTAAGGAGTAATTTGTTGTAATTATTAGCAAATATACTCGAGATTACGTTATAGAAACGTTTAGTATATCTTTTCATATTACTCAATTTACAGAAAATAGTGTAACTGGCTTCCATTGCATTTCAATCAACACGCAACAATTACCCAACTCTCGTTATATTTATTTGGACCAACTTCTCTTAAAAAAGAAAGTCATATTTTTTTATGTAAAGTGAAGTGGTCGAAGATGGTAAACATGCCTAGGCTGGAATAAAACTGGCTCTCAAGTGAGGCCGCTGGAACACACTGTTAGATGCTTGGTTGCAGAGTTTTAACTTGAGGGTAGTAGCTAGCCGTGCGTAAGCATAACTGAAAATTAGGTAAATTTCGATAACCAAGATACAGGCCTCGCCTAGTTCTGGTCCCATATAATACGTATTATACAAATTGTAACGCAACTGTAAATGTATGTTTTTAGTATGTAACAAGTGCCTTCATTAACTATTAAAAAAACCGGCCAAGTGCGAGTCGGACTCGCGCACCGAGGATTCCGTACAAACCTTTAGGTATATAAGTAAAAGTTATAGTTTTTTTAAATGGTAATTTATGCTTTTCACAATTTTTCCTTTATCTGTGCTATAAGACGTTGCTTCGTACCAAATTTCAAGATTCTGAGTTCACGGAAAGTACCCTGTAGGTTTTGATTCCCTTGCGAGTGTCGTAAATTTTCAGCATAAACGGCTGTATCTTTTGATTGCGTTGGCTTAGAAGTTTGATTTTTCACAGCTCTAAGGGACAGTAGACCTGAGTATTTGATATAAAATTCAACTTGATACCTCTACGCGATCCTGAGAAATAAGGTCTTGACAGACAGACAGACAGACGGTCAACAAAGTGATTCTATAAGGGTTCCGTTGTTTCCTTTTGAGGTACGGAACCCTAAAAATAATGGATTGTATATAAACCCATGAAAGTCTAAAGACAATCCAATTGGTCAAGCCCACTATCCTACTCCAGTCGGCAGTATGCCCAGCGTGCTGGCGGCTGCTGCTACATTGAAGGGCAATGTTTATACTTTGGGCCAAATAAATGCTAGCATTTCGATCACATCTTTCTTGTTTGTCACCAAGAAGAGAAAAGCAAGAACTGACACAGGTGATTTTTATTAAAATCTTTAATTAATTAAAATAGGTTAGTGTTTGAACTCAGTCAGCCTGATAAGCAATAGTGAGATCTAAGGAGACACGTATACCCACCCATAAGAAACCTGTTCATTCTGAATTTGAAAACACCCATATTGTACCTTTCTGAAATACTGACTCCGACAGAGTATTCCACATCGTCGCTGTGCGAACAAAAAATATAGGATCCAAACGCTTTAAAATGTAAGAAAATTTTCGGTTCTCGGAGAAAGTGAGGTGAAATTGAAGACCAGCTTTGATATCATCACAACCATAAATCATTTTTTTAATGTAAAAGTTATAAGACGAATGCGATACTATCCTGATGTTAAGAGATAACGCATGTCTATGACCATTGCAGCGATACACATAATTAAGTAACGAAACAATGTCCAGGGCATCGCTGCTTTGACGCTCATTACTTTTTTCAATCCATTCGATGGTTAGTGTCAACAGCTCTGTGGTTACTGAAATATCTAGTAAAAAAAAGTAATAAAAATATCTAATACTGCGGTGGCACCTATTTAGACGACCTCCTGCTAAGGAGATCTACCACCGAGTAAATAATTCCATTAAAATAAATTAAATTATTCGGCATCATAATATTAAATAAGAATACAATTTATTATCTCACATTTTCGTCTTTCAAAACCTCTAACAGAAATAGATAAACATTTTTACTCGCACATTGTAAGCGAAACTATAAAATTTGAACTAGTTTCAATTCAAGTACTTTTAAAATGAAACCGAAATAGGGATTTCGTATAAAGTTCTGAAATGCGCGAGAATATGAATTTCATAAGTGTCGTATAAAATTTTACAGCAGCGTAGCAATTTAACCCATAGCTTTACATCAGCCACGCTACGAGCGCTACGTCGTAGCAAGAATGGTACGACTGACGACGTTTAAATTACTCTACGACTGACTTGCAAAATGTAAGAAGTATATGTATTGTATAGATAATGTGTGTTATAGTTTATGTTTATATGGCTATTTCATTTATAGCAATAGCTCTATGTATTGGGCTTGGTCATCGCACCCGCATAGTAACCTCATAA
Source organism: Biston stratarius (assembly GCA_950106695.1). NCBI lineage: Eukaryota > Metazoa > Arthropoda > Insecta > Lepidoptera > Geometridae > Biston > Biston stratarius. The sequence continues at coordinate 5,281,287 of OX467107.1, forward strand.
AGTATAAAAGTATAGTACTATACTTATATAGAGTACTATACTTATAGTACATTGTTGAGTTTAAATGAATTCTTTCCTGTGATAAAGGCTGAAGTACCTACAGACGGTTAAATAAAATTTAAGCCATTTATGGGTATCATTTTACTTAGTGGTAGATTTCATTAGGAGGTCGTCTAGGTATGTAGGTACCATCGCAGTACCAGATAAACCTGCCGCCAAGCGGTAGTGTGTAAACATTACTGTGTTTCGGTTTGAAGGGTACTGCAGCTAGCAAAATTACAGGGCTGTTGGAACTAACCAACGAAAGTCTCAAAAAAATGAGCGCCAAAGCAGCGATGCCCTGGACTTTGATTTGCTACTCAAAGTACTGTGTATCGCTGCAATGGTCATGGACAAGCGTTATATTTTACCATCAAGAGAGCATCTCATTCATCTCAATACATTCCGATAAAAAAAAACTTATAGCTCAAACTAAACTAAACACTTTAAACTGGTCGCCACAAGTTAACCTAAGTATTAATTTTTTTTTTCTTTTTTTTTATGGCTGACAGGCTTGGTGTTTGACCACAGCTCACCTGATGTTAAGTGACGGTGTGGTCGAAGATGGTAAAGCACACCTAGCCTGGAATGGAACTGGCTCTCAAGCGAGGCTGCCGGAACACACCGTTAGATGCTTGGCGGCAGATTTTCAACTTGAGGGTGGTAGCTAGCCAGCCGAGTACTAGAAAGTACCCTACCACCACGCTATGGTTTCCTCACGATGTTTTCCTTCACCGGCAGCTCAAGCTCATTGTTGGGGTTTGAACCCACGCCTTTCGGCATGCGAACCTACCGCGCTAACCACTGAACCATCATCACTACAAAAATAAAAATAACAAATGATAATAATATGTACTTTGGTGCCTATACCATGGTAAATTATGTTTAAGATTTTAAAATTAACACAAACCAACCTAAAATAATTCCTAAAAAATTTTGTACGGAACCTCCGAGTAAAATAAATTTAATTTTATGACTTTTTTCAAGTCGAACTGTACAACATGTAATTGTCGAAATTATTCCATTTATAAAAGTCGGGTGGATGATTTATAATAACAAAAACGATTTATAAATACTTTTCATCAAGCACTTTGTAGCTTTTATTATATCGGAAAAGAAGTAACTAACTGGTCCAAACTTTAGATTTTCAAGGGGCTTTTGCTGACTACAATGAAGTGCCTAGTTCAACTTAAACAATCAAAGTTCTTAGTACCGTTGAACTTTATCAGGCTTTTGTATGGAATCATGTAAAATTTCCTAAGTTAGCTATAAGAATAAAATATCACAAACAAGACATCCAATTTTTTTTATATGATACCTATAAAAAAGGTACATTCAAGGATTATAATTTTTTTTATTAAGATAGGTATCTGCTTCTAATTTAATTTTTCATATTCTTCTTTTCCAATAACTATTCTATGAAACCGATCTTCTTAATTTTTGTTCCAGTACTCACAAGAATAGATTGGAATAGAACGAGCGTGAAAAAAGAAAAGCAAAAGTTTCGAGCATAAAAAAAAAGTATATGTATATAAGTAAGCACGTATATAGTACATGTACGCGTAGCCAGTGTATTGTCCTGGGTATTATCTAGGATACTGTTTCGTATTCTTTTATAATTTTAAAATGGCTAAAATGTTACATTTTATTTGAATGTGTGTGTTGTAATAGCGGAATTTATCTCAGGCGATATACATAGGTATTTGTACGATGTTTTTACTGACCTATAACTTATTGAACTTATTAGAATATTTGGATTTGACATTGTATCTGGATTTGACATTGTATTTTAATTTGAAATTGTATTTATTTGAGTATGACATGGCATTTGAATTTGACATTTTATTTTGAATTTGACATGTTATTTTGTTATTTCATTAATTAATGTATAATTTTTGACATAAATGTAATTGATTAAGTATTTTATAAGCAGTTATGTAACTGCTTACCGCAGCGGTCAAACTCAAGTCGTTTTACCACGACTTACCTGACGTCAAACACAGGTTTGCTTGTTTTGTAAAAGTACACTATGCTGCTTTAAAAGAGAAATTAACCGTGCCTGGAATAGAATTCGGTTCTCAAGTAAGGATGGCGGAACATACGGAAAAATATTCGAATTTAGGTTTTCGTGTACCTACTCTTTTAATGTTTTACTTCACTAGCACACACATTGCTGGGATTTGAACCTTACGAAGTGCGTACCTAACGCGGTAAACACTGAGCAATCATAGCTGTAACCATAAAGAAATCTTATGCCCGTTGTCGCATATTTTGAATTTACGACATTAGTGTTATATTATAAAGACACTATCGTATGCTTTTTTTTTATAATAGATAGGCTTGCGTTTGACCGCCATTTCACCTGATGTTAAATGATGATGCGGTCTAGGACGGAGCAAGGTTGCCTAAAAGATACCGATACTCTCAATTTGAAGACACCCAGATTGTATCCATCAGCAAGCATCTCAAGCAACGCATCCCACTGTCTAGCAGTCGCACAATGAACATAGAATCAAATCGTTTAATTCGAGTTTTTGGAACATCAGCCATAAAACAATGTCATTTTTTGCAGCTTCTGCCAGTCTGATAAAAGAATGGCATGGGGGAATTAGATCATTAGAGTTTATATCTGTACAATCAATCACAACTATTATATCTCTCATAATATAGAAACAGTAAAAGAAACGATTATAATTAAACTTACCTTTAGCATGCGCGAAATGTAGTATCATTGTCATCGTAATTAATAACATGACAAACGTAGTAGATTTCATCACAAGGACAGTAACAAAACACTTAAAAATAAGTTTTGGTTAAAATAAAGAAGAGCGCTTCCGTAAAAGTTTGACGTAGATTTGGGAGACAAATAAGTGGATATTGCTATCCAGTTTCGCGCGTTGAACTGAGTTCGGGCCAAATTCCACAGAAACAAGAGCAAGATTCGCGCAGGCGCCAACTAAACTACATTGAAGTTGAAATAATTCGGCAAATCTAATTAATACAGACTTACTATGATAACTGACGTAGTTTTGACACATTCTTGTTTTACCTATGCGGGATTCATCAGCAACCTTGCATAGCCTACTGCTGGACATACGGCCAGCCATCTTACGTATATCGTCACTCCGTCTAGTCTCAGGGCGTCCTACACTACGTTTACCGATTCGCGGTGTCCACTCTAGAACACGTCTACCCCAACGGTTGTCGGTTCTGCGGAAAATATGACCAACCCACTGCCACTTCAACTTGCTAATACGCTGAGCTATGGCGGTGACTTTTGTTCTCTAGCGAATTACTCCGTTCCGGATACAAATCGTAGGTCAGAGATCTACTCACCATTTATATTGATGTCCCTACCCAATCCAGCGTCTTAAACATATCTTCCAATACGTTCGTGAACAATTTTGGGGAGATAACGTCGCCTTGTCTCACGCCTCGACGTAGGTGGATTTGTTCCGTCTGCTGGTTTTGGACTTGAACAGCCATCGTTGCGACGTCATAAAGATATCTCAACACCTCGATGTATCGCTGGCAATCTACCTGGCATCGCTGTAGGGACTCAGAACAGCCCAGATTTAGACCGATGCGACTAAAATGCGACTATGCGATAAAACTAGAGTAATCCCGCATGAGTAAAACAAAAATAATACGGACTTCCTTACCGAGCGAACATAAAAAAATATAAATACGGCATCTATTTATGACAGCAACAATCAACTCATTTATTTTTATAACAATAAATAAGTTGATTTTTTTGTATAAATATGTTTAAAGTATCTTTAAACATAGGCCTGAAACTCTAACACTGGAAAGCTTTTAGGCAAAGCGTTCAAAGGCAAGGATAAGTAAATTTTGAATAATATGTAACTTGATAACTTCTCTTTGCTTTTCTTTTCTGGGTTTCAAAGAAACCTTTGCTTAAATATTCTAAGCGTTACGCTTAGTTATATTTATTTATGTTTGCTTAAAATAATGGAAATCTACTTAGATTTACTCACCTGAAACTAATGTACTATTATGTACTATTATGTAGGTACCATGAGAATATCAATATGTGATGGGGTACTTACCAGTACTCGACAGGCTAACTACGAATATGCTAGTTGAAAATATGCCGCTAAGCGCTTATCAGTGTAGCAACTCACTGAGACAAACCTCGGCGAGGTTTAATGGTGTGTGTTTCATTAAGAAAAATTGTAACAAAATATGAAATAAATTAAAAAAAATATATAAAAAAAACTGAATTTTATTTCGCTACTCAAAATTCTGTGCACCGCTGCAATGGTCATGGGCATGCGTTATCTTTTGCCATCAAGAGAATGTCCCGTTCGTCTCATTAGTTTTACGTAAAAAGTGTAGTCCAGCAGCCTCATTTGCGAGCTAGTTTCAATTCCAGGCTAGGTGTGTTTCACATCTTCGTCCACACCGTCACTTAGCATCTGGTCCCTGAAGCTATAGCTCACATGAGATTCCTTAATAATGTGTATAGCGTTTTTAACATAATACACATAATATACAGTTTATTTTGAAAGTACAAATCGATCTCTTAAAACAACACACCTTTTATTTGCTCGTAGATCCTTAGCAAGAGGTCGTCTAAGTACCACCGCAACACCAAATATTCTGCCGCCAAGTAGTAGGTAGTGTGTAAACATTACTGTGTACCGGTTTAAAGGGTACTAAAGCTAGCGAAATTACGGGGCTGTTGAGACTAACCATCGTAAGTATCAAAGTAATACGCGTCAAACCAGCGATATACTGGATTTTGTTTTGCTTCTCAATGTTCTATGTATAGGTATCGCTGCAAGGGTCATGGGCATACGTTATCGCTTACCATCAGGAGAGCGTATCGTTCGTCTCATTACGTTTACATTAAAAAAAAAGTAACATTTGAATAAAAATATATAGATATAATATTCAAATATTGTCATGTAAGATGAGAAACAGTCCAAGCGCAAAACTATGTTCGCATAATGCAATTTTCTACTGAACTGATTTTCTTGTTGGAATATATTTAGGGGTGTCTCCTGAATGTAATTCAGAGATCAGTTTCGTAGATAATAACGTTTTCTATAACTTTTATTGGAAACTTTTTTCTGTATGAGGCACAGGTTTTAATTTATAGCGCTCCAAACTTTTTTCAATATGGTTATTGATAAATGTTTATTATAGTTAACTGTTAATGATACATTAAAAATAGTATTATTCAAATTTGTAGAACATGAAATTTCTTTAGATTATAATGCTGAAGATATGTTCGATCATGCGCCTATATATTTTAGTAAAACGAAAAGATTCTCGATACCCTATGTACGTATATGCGTTAGACTTTACTTAAATAAATAAAATTATATAGGTACTAACTTACCCAGCGAAAATTAGTTCCAGATCACTTCCAATCTTTACAATAATTTCAGTTTTACTGTGTCAATAAAATGACGTCCATAATGACGGCGGTTTATCTGAAATATCGTATTATTCGGGTACGCTTACCTAATAACAAAATTATTCAATTTAAATTTTATGTAAATACAAATTTGAAATGTCGCTTTTGTCATTGTCGTCGAATTAAGATATTACAGTTGATATAACCTTTTGAACCTGTTGAGAGAACCAATTGAAAAACGTGTGGCTGTGTCGTGGACACATGTAGATACATTATGAACACTAAGAAGTTCATCAGATGTCAATGTTTCAAGTCTTCGCTCAAAATAAATTCTTTGATCAGCGCTATCGAATGGTGTAATAAATTTTTGGATGTAGTTTATATACGTCGCTGCAACACAACACAAAAATATAATTCAAGCTATGCTTCTAAATTTTATACGTATTAATTTATGTTTATTAAGTATTGCATAATTGACGAACGCCCATGCCATAATCACTTGGTTGACAAATTCGATTTAGCCGACTCATTAATTATTCCAATGTTGGCGTCAACATTGCTGGCCATCGTCATTAATTGTTGATAATAAATTTATAAATATTAATCCATCATTATCACTGACTAGCTTTCCTATTCAGCGCTAATCATGTTCAGTTTAATTCTACAGAACTGGTGGCGTGACTTTCATATGGTCTTCAGTTTGTCAAAGACTAATTCATCTGTCATCACCATATCTTGCCACCTGTTCACTTGTCCAGTCCATTTAACCTCAACTATGTAGGTATACTATACGGGGTTCCGATGTCTCCCACTATGAATCTTCGTCGGATAAGCCTAGCAGGTATGTCAATCAATAATATAGATATAATTTCTTTTATTGGGACTTTAGGCTTAAAATAGAGCTTTAATCTTGGGAAGTACCTACCTACTAATCCGACAGGGGATCGTTATGAGATTATATATAACTTTTACTACGGGTACAAATTTAAAACCGTAAAAAAATCGGCTGCTTTAAACATTTCGTTAGCGGTAACGCTACTAGAACATTTAAAAAAAGGTACGGGATTGATATAAGCTATCGATATGTCACGTGGGCAGCTTATGTCAATCCCGTACATTTTGGACTTTTCCATTAGCGTCCTGAGGGCCTAGACAAAGTAACATTCGATTAACGATAATGCTATTAAAACATAAAAAAATTACGGGATTGGAATAAGTTGTCGATTAGGCACGTGGGCAGCTTATGTCAATCCTGTACATTTTTGGACTTTTCTATTAGCGACCTGAGGGCCTAGACAAAGTAACATTCGATTAGCGATGACGCTATTACAACATAGAAAATGTACGGGATTGACATAAGCTGTCGATATGTCACGTGGGCAGCTTGTCAATCCCGTATGTACATTTTTGGAATTTTCCATTAGCGTCCTGAGGGCCTAGACAAAGTAACATTCAAGTAGCAATTACGGTATTAAAACATAAAAATTGTACGGGGTTGACATAAGCTGTTGATATGTCACGTGGACAGCTTATGACAATCCCGTACATTTTTAAACTTTTTTATTAGCGTTATGGAATATCGAATATTTCGAATGTTATCCATAATGGTGATTAGAATAAATTAATCCCTTATTTCGACTAAGTACTTACTTACGATGACTAAAAAACTTAGTGGCCGAAGGATCTGACCTGTAATCAATTATGTAGTACAACCGACCGAATGATAAATTATAGTACATTCAGTAATGTGCCAAATACGCTACTTTTATTGCACGAGAAACATTAACACACTTCCGGTTTTGCCGCCTTGAATCTGTAGTGCTTATGCAATATCCGGACGCGTTGCACTGCAACGTTATAAGACGCAAAGTACGCAACACAGTTGGATGAATTTAATGGCTTTGCCATAAGTACCTATAAAAATGATTTTCGTTTCTACGCTCCACTGAAATATATTTTTTGAATTTATTTTACAAAACGTGTATGACGTCTTATTATTTCAGTGCCTACATGTTCAATGTTTTTTTTGTAGCGTCGCTATAGATTTACTGTAAGTAAATACAAGGTTGTAATAAGTCGAAAGGGTTCATTATACTTAAAATTATAAAGAAATTCTACTACGTAATAATCAACCGACATCTAGAAAATAATCAACTGTTCCAAACATTTTAATGTTGTTATTTGTTTCTCTTTGTTCTCATCTCACTCTGTACATTCTACCAGTTTCAATGTTTCTGTATGTTGTGTGCAGTCTTCAGTTTTCAGCTTTATAGACAATGATTAGTCTTGGTAAACAGTTCTTTATTTTTAACAATAAAGGAAGACGAAAGACATTGCCAGAGACCGTATTCAATATCGATGTCTTCAAATCCAGATTAAATAGGTTTCTTCTAGGTAAACATGCACCGTCTTAGTCCGTTCTATTGCTTAACATTAGGAAGGGTCTGGTCAAACGCTAACCTATTTTGAATTAATAAAAAGGAAAAGAAGACTTCTTGGTGTCAAAATAATAACATTTCAATTCTAACGATAAAACGGTGTCATTCATTTTGCACACTACTGTACTATAATCTGTAAAATACTGCAGCTCATCGGCAAGCGCGGTCGGATCACGCGCCAAAAGGGTTCAAATTTAAATAAAGAGCGTGAACTGCCGGTAAAAAAAAGCCACAGTATGGTGATTGGTACTCACAAGTACTCAACTGGTTAGGTATCGTCAAGTAGAAAATCTACCGCCACGACATCATATAAGTGTGTAAACCTTCGAAAACTAGAAAACGGGCACTGAATATCAGGTGTGTTGTGGTCGAACACTTAGCCTGTCATCGATAAAAAAAACTTATAGCTAGTCGAAATCTGCTTCATGCTGTTTAGACACATAATAGGACCTGCCATGGGAAGATCTAAGCTCAAAAAAGCTGCATCGTTTCATGGTCGACATTCCAAAAACTCGCGAAACGGTTTGATACCACGTTCATTGTGCGGACTGTTAGACAGTGGAATGCGCTGCCTGAGTGGGTGTTCCCTGTTGGAGTCTTCAAGTCGAGAGTGAATCGGTATCTTCTAGGCAAGCGTGCTCCATCTTAGACCGCATCATCACATAACATCAGGTGAGGTCAAACGTAAAACTATTTCTTACGAAAAAAAAGTACTTGCAAAACTACCGTAGGAACAGTGTGTGAAGACTGTTCTTATATCAGTCATAATCAATAAGTCAGAAAGTATTAATATTAGTAAGTATTAGTATGAATATTTTTCGTCTATTTCGAATGATATTCCGTAATTCCACATCCTTTCAATTGTTATACACCATCGGGTAGTAAGCCTAAGAATTATTCGAGAGGACGCTCCCATTTTTTTAGTTTCAAGAGCACCTACTTTTAAACTGAAATGAGCTTAGTTACTAAATGTGACAATTTAAAATGCTGATGTAAAGGTTGGTAACAAAGAAAACTACTCGCGTAGCTGAAAAAAATTATATTTTATGAGAAATTATAATTTACAATATTTCATACAGGCATCCATCTTCAGTCGGAACTTAAGCTAAAATTCTCACAATCCCACGCAAAAGGTAAAGCAACTTTAGACTATAATATACTCGTAGTTAAGCAATATTTTGTGTAATTCATTGCCCAACTGTAAAAAAAAAAAAACAAATAAGAACCACACAAGTACACGAATTCAGTCAATTCGCAAGATACGAATCGGCGGCGGATGACGTCACGGCACACTGACATCGCACGAACGCGTGGGTACACTAGTTGCCAATAAAGTTGGTAAGGTACGTTGTGTTCTGTTCATTTTAGAATAACTACATAAATTCCAAGCATATTAAATTTTACGGTGGTGTCCGACTGAATGCACGTGTATGAAATGCAATAAATTCATAGCTTTTACACATCAAATGGCCATTCATATAGGTTCATCCCAGCAGCAATTTATACATAGATAATACGGCAGTGGATCTGTGTTAGCTGAACCGTTATTAAGGTAAATAACTGATGTTTAATTTATAAGTAATACAGGCTTAGCGAAGAACATAATTAAATATAGAATGTATACTGAAGAATTTATTTGAATTGATTATTTACGAGATAAAGTATTTCATGGGAATTGGGAGAGCTCTGTTACTAAAGTGATAGTTTAATTTAGAATTAGTAGGGTGTATTATACTAGGCCCACATTACTCGTTTATAAATACGGAGAAAATAGACGTGACGTCACACCTAGGCTGTGGTGAGCTACTTATCGAGTATGAAGTCAAAGTGCTTTTAGATCTCTTTTTACAAGACTCATATTTATTAAGATTGTTCGACTATTTATCATCAGCTTTATATATAAAAAGATATAATAAAAAAAAAAAAACATCAGTCATGCTTACTAAAATAAAATGCTCATTTAGGTACTTGTAATCGATATACATACGATGTCTAGCTGATAAAATCCGAAATAGTTAAATATGATGAATTTTTAAGCTCAGTTCACGCTTCAAGACATCTATGGTTTCAATGATGTATACAATGAAGTTAGGGATGATCTTTAGTGCAATGTCAATGCGCGCGTGTGCGTGCGTGCGTGTATGTGTGTGTTCCGCCGCGGGCCCTGAACTAATCCACAATATTGATGTACAATTGGACAAAAGAGAGGTCATATGTACAGGGCATACACAGATTGCACTTCAGTGGGTTACAACAATAGATATCCATTCCAATATTGTGCGCTAAGTTTCAATATTTTCACATTATTTTGAGCATTTCAGACAGCTGTTTCTTAATTAAAGCATAGAGTTTTGCTATTGACAGAGTCATACGTCATTGTGCTTAACCGTACATGTCGAAACGTTCATTCGCATCGAAGAATAGAAATTAAAGACACAACAGCAAATAAGTTAATACAATAAGTTATATATCTTCAAAACAGAAACTTTGTTTCTCACTATACATTACACTAAAATAATAACACGAAGCAACACTCTAAATTAAGCATAGGTATAATAAAATACTCTAAAATATGGAAAACAATATGTATAAAATGTGTAAAAATTTGTGCTTTATGTTCAATAAATTGTTGCCAATAGCAAAACTTGGCGCCGACCTGTCAGCTCAAATCACTCAGCACATTTAGACCCAATGTACAATATATTACATTCATGTGGTACAAGCTTCGTGCAAAAAACATCGGTACGGTTTTTACAATTCACATTTCGCATTATTTTACGGGTTTCTAGTAAAAAAAGTTCATATCAAATGCATCAAAAATGTTCTTAAACAACTAACGTAGTTACTATTCGATCTAGCCATATATGGGATCATCATACATGGATAATATTAGGAAGAAACCAAATATACCAGACCACTGCTTACACAAGCCTACAGATAAACGTAAAACATTCTGCGTCAAGTCGATTCGTTTAGAAAAACACCATAATATTTAGATATAAACAGCTTAAATAATAAAATATATTCATGTAACAAAAAAAATTCCAATGTACAAAAGTAACGAAATATTCATTTAAATACAATAATAAAATCTTTCAAGCTAACAGAAACTGTAGTGGTATATAATTGTCGCGTACCTATCATATCGAACGATCAGTGGTAGAGAGACCGTCGGCGGCCGTCCACCGCTCGGCGACTTGACCTCTAGGGCCGGCGTGACATCGCGAGCCTTCCTTTACCGAAATGGAACTAAATAAATACGTAGAACGGCAGGTCCCGCTCGATCCCGGCAGCGAGTCTCGACCCACGAGCGACGACGCGGCCCCTCCATTGGACTAGTTTGTTCAAATCCATCCGTCTGGACGATGTATACTAATGTAGAAAGATATTATGGCAACAAACTTTACAAAAATCCTAAAACAATGACTAAAAGCAGCTCATGGTAAGGCCAAGACTCACCATAACTTTTAAAATGCACAATTTAATATTCACCGATACAGACACATACATAAATTGTGAATAACTTCATCATAAAAAAATCATGTCGTAAACCTGCGGCGGTTGAAGCACACCGTCCGCAGCCCGGACCGAGTACGGACGCCCGCGCGCGGCGTCGCCGCCCCTAGTGCGCCCCTCACTCTAGTATTTGGATTAAATGACTTACAATCTATCCTTACATTTCAATTAATGTATTAAGTTGAAATAAGTTCGTTAACCCGATCTCAGTTCGTGAATTTACATACACATTCTGTCGTGAAGTAATGATGTTTACATTATGTGTTTTACACACAATCACAGATTTGTGTCAGCGTCGCTCGTGTTGTCGCTTAGACCAGGTTATATTCCTTCAAGTTGGATTGTAGGATGGTGTCTTTCACTGCGGCGAACACGAACCGAATGTTCTCGGTGTCTGGAAACAAACCAGTCCATACATTACTATTACACTCTACTAGCAATTCGTTCATTATACAAACAGTATGGACACTACTAAAATGTCAGTCTTTTCATTACCTCGTTTAAACAATGAAACGCAAATAAATTTATAACCTTGCGGTATACTAAGCCAAAAGGTCATTGTACTCTGTGGACAATGTTTTTATTTTCTGTAATGGGGAAAAAAAATAGCAGTTATGTAGAAAAGCAGTTCGTCGACCTTTGACTGTATGGTACAGCAGATTTTTTCGCGATTTTAAGAAAGGTCCCATAAATTAAAAATTGTTCACGATCCCTTTCGGCTTAGTACACCCTAAGCTTGTTACCCTGTGTGTATCATATTAGAACCTTTTCACTTCTTTTGTAATCTCCAACTATCTCCATAAGATGATATAAATACACTGAGACGCCATTATATATTATAAGATATTTTTTTTGGAATAATGAGAAAATCACACATATGATTAAAGTGGAATAGATCGATCTAGTTTATATTTATTGGTCAACTTTAACAAATATCATTTTATGATCGAGATGACCAGCATAAAATTGTAAAATTTGTATTTCAGACGTATTCCACTTTATTTTCTGTATATTTTATTTGCAATGAAATAGATGTCCATACTGTTTCAGGTAAATATATATCGTCGACTGTACTGCCAAACAAAAACACAATCTTGTAAAAATAACTCACGTTCAATCGGAAGCGGCGCTCTCATTCCTCGCTTTCCATTTTATTTTCGGCATTCAAAATTACTGCACTTAAGAAGTGTTTTGAGACCTACATATATTAACGGCCCGAGTTTTCATTAGCATGCATAATATAAAATATCCGTTTGTTCTGTTAAGAGGCAAGACCAGCAACAACCTTTATAAATAAATATTCCCCAATTTTCTTTGGGTTTTAAAATTAGAGTGCAAGGTAAACAGATAAAATTTTATCTAGTTCCGATGTTGATTCGAAGTGTAGATACTTCTATGTGACTTCATTTTGGATTTGTTATAGAATATTATTAGTAGGTAGTATTTACTTTAAATGTAATTTTGAATTTAATTTAATCAATGTATGTGTTTACAACTAAATATACTTATATTTATATATATATTTACATATTTTCATAGGTATGTATTTTGTCAGCGCAGTGCACTGTGCGTTGGTACAGCGACAAACATAAAAATATATACAAATAATAATCAAAAAATATATTTGTTGCTGATCATCCATCTTGATACAGTTTATTAAAGTTAGCTATGTCATTGGACATTAGTAAATATGCGAGTTTGTTATTTTTGACATAAAAAAAAAACGCATTTTTATTTAAGGCCTAAAGTAAAGTAAAAGCGTAAGCTGAAAGCATAGAAATTATTAAATCCTCATTTAAAATTATGCAAATTTTCGCCCAAGTATTTATAAACTTATTGAAAAACACAACTAAAAAAACTAAACTAACTTTACAAATAATTAAATTAATGTTATCAGTTATTTGTAAATAATAAAGATACCTTACATAAAACACTGCTTAAAGTTAATCAATGCTCACAATGCCCAGTTAACTTCCCGTAGATGTAATAATATTTATTTATTTAATATACTTATATTAAAATGAGACAGGCCTCTTTAAGCATAGATTACTTTTAACCAAAGTTTTAAATGTAGGGCAGTAAATGCCTAACCATGTTAAAAAATAAAACATGCGTTTCAATATAAAAAATAGTTATTTTATTACATAAATTAAAAATGTTAAGACATACATAAGCAAAAAAATAATCGTCTCATGCCAAGTTGAACTCTTTTAGAGCCGATTGCATGATGGTATCTTTTACTGCGCAGAACACAAGTTTGATATTTTCCGTATCTTTAAAAACATCCAAAGCAGCATGCAAAAGTTAAGAAAATAAATAAAAGTAAAAGACAACGGAAACCATTTGAAACTGGGTTGGGACTTGAGATTTTGGACATAATGCATTCATCTTCTCCCCCAATTTTTGTAACATAAAATTCAGTCGATTTTTCCATGTACGTACAGCATTTTAATGACGACTTACCAATGGACAAGTTTAACATTAGCACGAGTCAAAATGAGATTTATCGATAAAAAATTCGACCATGCAAATAGAACGAAACAACGACAAACAACAAACATTATGATCGAAAAATCAAAAACACTCTCGTCGATTGTAAATATCAAATTTGTCGATCGATAAGATATAATAGGGAGTAAAGATATAGTAAGCCAGACTCGACTGTAAGCCAAGTCGAAAATCAGTTTCAAACACGTCACTTGTGAAACACTACCCAACTTTTGAATCATACACATCGGTATAATATATGAGCATTTTTCGAACTCACGCAGAGATGCATTCGCAGGATTAAAAAAATTGAGGTCAGATCATTAAAAAGAACAGAATATTTGGGTTATAGATACAGTAGACAGAAAACCGAAACCAATCGGCGCATTGAAAACGCCTAAAAGAGCTACTGGTCCATTAAACACCTATTGAAGGAAGAACTTTCACTATCATTGAAGCACCAACTCATCGATACATATATTCTTCCCGAACTAACCTACAGTGCTCAAACCTTAGTCTGTCGGCAATCAATGTAACACAACATATGTTTACTTGAAGCAAAGAAAAACAGCCCGAGTAAGTAATACAGAGCTATAACACAGAATATTGGAGAAAATTTCATACAGCCCCATTATACTCCAAACTAAACAAAGCTGTTATTTTGAGAACCACATGACTCATAGAAAACTCGTTTTGTATACTAATAATACATACATACATATATTAGGAACACCCAGACACCAAACAAACATCTATGTTCGTCGTGAGTGTAAATCGACCTCACGCCCTATACTCATGAGACAGAGCTACTATGAGCACACGGCTGCGTTCCAGAACTTGCATGACAGTTATAAGCAATAATGAGAAACAATAAAATATGTTTTATGTACGGTATGTTTTATTCTATTGAGACTCAATCATTGATTGTTGGTCGTAAATAGAGGGAGAGAGAGCATCGTGATCTAATTGCATGTAAAAGAAAACTTGGATGAAGTAATTGGCCATTATTCATGTATACGTAAATAGATACAAAAAATATACTATTTTAGTAATCTCAAAATTCTCCCTGGTAATTAACTATTATGGCCAAGGATAATAAATGCTTACCATCAGGTGAAAGACTTGCTTGTCACTTGACTTAGTTGCAAAAAATATAGATAGGTAAAACCTATAGCTTTTTTACCAAAATTAATAATGACTGGTAAAAGGTGTTGCCAGTATCGACCCATCTCATAAACACAGTAGAAAGAAACACAATGTATTAGTAATATTGTTAATAATTGCAAAAACACACAAATTACAATAGCAACAATTAAAATACTAATAAAATACGGAGTACTTAGGCATTTCTAATTTAAGCTTTTTTAAATGAACACAATTAGCAGAACACTCACACACAAAAATATAATCGCATTGCTTACCTTAACCTCCATGCAAAGCGTGACTTAGGAGACTTTCGCTAAAATAGGCTAAATAGCCGCCATTAATAAAGTTACTTAACTAGTTCTAAAAAAAAAAACTTATTGTTCTTGTATGCAGTAATTTTGAGGCCCAAGATAGGGAAACGAAGACTTTTAGGGCGCAGCCTAATCAAGACTAATTGTTAAGTTTTAAGACATAAGGTTTAAAAAAAATTTATCGTATTGGATTAACCAAGATATGCTTTGATGAACAGGCAAATCACGCGAGAAGCCATAGTTCACTTATGGAGCGACATGTGTAATCGAAGTAGTTTTCTGAAAATCGACAATTTTCATACAAATACACGACGGTCTTTTTCGAAATTACATACGTACAAAGTACTTACATACCAATTTACAAGTTGTAAGTGACATATCAATTTTTATCAAAACTGCAGTAGTCAATAAATAAAAATGAAGTTTGTATGAAAAGTGAACGATTCACGAAAAGAATACATTAATAAATTCCATGGTCTTCGTATAACCCTTATATGAATCAGTAGTCGGTAATGAGGGCAGCCGTAACAGTTTATTACAATGATTATTTATGGAATATTTAGTTAAAAAACAGCGGCAATCTAGTTGGGAAACCGTCTGATTTGCAATCTGGAGATCGTGGGTTCGAATCCCAAGGCACCTTGATTTTTATAAGTTATGTGCGTAGTGACTCTATCTTCAAACGATGAAGGAAAACATGCGGACAAAACATGTCTGAGTTTTGATGTTATCAAAGAAGTTTGCCAACCCGTATTTAGGCAGCACGGTGGACCGCTTTACCCAATGTGCTCCATCCTCGACCGCAACGCCGTTTTACATCAGACGAGTTGGTGACTATACGTAGATCTAATTCATTCCTTAAAAAAATCTTGCTCGTAATGAGTAGCGGCCCACGTCCAACAGTGGAACAATAAAAAAAACAGGGCTGATCTAAACGGTGTTAAATGAACCCCCTAGATATTTCTGCGCAATTGCACCATATTAATGAATAGACTTCCAGCTGAACAACATAATTATTAATCACGGGTAATATTCCGTAAATAATCATAAGTTCTGTTATTACTTGTTTTTTTTTGTTGATGTTGTTATTCTACTGATTCAGGTTAGTTAGATTACCAAGTGACGTCTTAGATTTTTTAAGGTAAACGTTACTTACCCGTCGCGCAGGTGAAATGGGAGTAGATAATTTTCTCAGCGTCCGGATTGAGGTCGACGAACATTCGCAAGATGAACTCGCGCGCCGTGTTAGCGTCGCGTTGAGGACCTGTAGACCACTCAATACTAGCATACTAGCACACTAATACTCTGCTACTGGGGACTAGCGGTACACTAGCTATACAGGGTGTAACAATATAAACATAGTATATTAAATCGTGTATCATGTCATAGCATTGTATTTTACAAAACTTGTGTTATAATTTTAAAAGGTGTGGTGTTTTAATCATAAAGTATCTATGGCCTACGCCACACTTGACGGAAATGCCGTCGCGGATCTTCCGCGTCGGATCGCCAATGCATATGTATATAAATGACTAATGACGCATAGGCACACTACGCGGAAGATCGGTCGCTCCGTCGCGGACCGCTCGCTCCCTGCCTCCGCGGATCGATCTTTCGTCAGCGTGAGATCAGCAATATCGCATTCCAGGTATTTATATGCATCGCGACACGTTCGGCGGATATCTCGCGGCGATGGCACACACACGGGATGTCGGCAGTCGATTGATAATCTGCCACGGAATATTCAACGTGGCTGCAATGTTTAATAACAAATTTACCGCAGCGAAAGTTCGGCGACGGTATTTACGTCAAGTGTGGCGTAGGTCTATGAGTATATAGTGTTTTATTTAATCACAGAATAACACGCATGATTGTGGGCAAGTTATATTATATGGTAAAACATGACTTTCCGTTTAGTTTCAAGGACTCCCAAGAAGCCTCTAATAAAGTCGCTTGAAGATATGAAATACTTGACAGTGGCATAATGGGAGAAATGTGTAGTCAAAAACACAAAAAATTGTTGCAATGAGTCGGCTTTTGTTTATTTAGATGTAAATAAAAAAGTATTAACGCTATGCAAAACGCGATTTATAAGTTACACCTTGTATGATGTACTTAGCTTAGCTAAATATTATTAACTATAGATGTTCTATTCAACGAAGTCCGTTGTTACAATATACGTAAAATAAAAGTATTGTTTATTAATTTTACAAAGACGTATTCTGATACATCTCTTTGGAAAAATGCTTTTAGACGGGCTTCAAAAAATATAACTTCTGTTTGTATAAATACTACAAAACCGTAATGGCAAATTACTACGCTATTCATTTTTGAACAGTTGATATTCTAGCATCATATTATTCAATTCAACCTGTCGCCGTCGTGAAATGGGAATAACACGATCGCTCCGGATCTGGATTCTCTTTAAGATATTTTTGTAGAATGTAGTCTAAAGCCGGAGGCGCTGATTGTTTTGGACCTATATATATAAATATAGTTAGTAGATTATAATTACAGTTCTAGTGCAATCTGGAGATTCCGAAACCTTACAGTGACATCAAGGTAAGTATTTCCCCAAGGATGTTTTCATGGGCACCAACTCACATAACCAGACTTCAAAAAATATTATACTTTAAATAGCATCACACGTTAAGGATGAGGAACAAAAAAGTGTGGCTTCAAGGAGGAACGAGTGTTAAGCTTTGTGGCGTCACATATTTGAATCTAGACACTGCTTTAATTATATGCGAGGTCGTTCAAGGGTTGGGTTTGCACTGCCAATGTGATTACATTACACAAAGATGGAATCTGAATGATAAATAAATAAATATTGGAAGACATTTCACCCAGCGCCATCTAGCCCCAAACTAATCAAAGCTTGTACTATGGGAACCAGACAGCTGAAGAATACTTTTTATTTGTAAATACATATTTAAAATACATACAGAACACCCAGATACAGAACAAATATCCATGTTAGTCACATAAATGTTAGTCCTGAGTGGGAATCGAATCTACGCCCTTCAGCTCTCAAAGCAGAACTTTACCAAATGAACTAACAGGGCAGTCGAATGATAGAAATTGTTTTTTTTTTTTTTTTTATGTAACAATAATGAGACGTTCGAGACGCTCTCCTGATGTTAAGAGATAACGCCTGTCCATGACCATTGCAGCGATACACAGAACTTTGGGTAACTAAACTAAGTCCAGGGCATCGCTGCCTTGGCGCTCATTACTTTGAGACTAGATGTTTAGTTTCAATAGCCCTGTAATTTCGCTAGCTGCAGTAAGCTTCAAACCGGAACACAGTAATGTTTACACACTACTGCTTGGCGGCAGAATATCTGGTACTGCGGTGGTACATACCTACACGACCTCATGTTAAGGAAATCTACCACCAATTAAATGAGACGTAAGATAGATAAGAATATCTAAGAAAACCAAGTAAGATGGTTTGACGTAAATTATGGATTGCCCCTAAACGGTATGATGACTGATTACAATCATAAGATCTTTACATTGGAAAAATGCAGAGACTGGACATTTACAAATAAAAACAAAGGGCACCCCTCGGTCGTGTATAGAAAAGAAGCGTTAGGTAATAAGTCCACACTGTTTCACCCTGCAAAGGTCACTGAAGTTAATTGAATAAGCAAAATGAGATTACTGACAATGCGTGTCAAGAACGCGACCTACCTAGGATTAAATATCGGACGCGAACCCACATACGTGTATATATATATATATATATATATATATATATATATATATATATAGGTATTCCATGCTAGGTGTGCTTTACCATCACAACCACACCGTCACTTAACATAAGAACATTATTGAATGAAATTTTTTGACATTATATATTATTCACTATTAGGACATTATTGTTAATATTAGTGACATTTGTTTATTTGCTTTCTTTTCCTTTTTTAAAAATAATTTTACTAATTAATAATAATAATAATAGTATAATATAATTAAATTGTAATTTGACGTGCCTAGTGTAACACATGTAGTTATAAGGCCAATAAAATATTCTATTCTATTCTAAGATGAGCTGTGATCGAACACCTAGCCTGCCAGCCATAAAAAAATAGAAAAATGTTTATAACATTATACTATTGTTCTTTTTTTTTTTATAAAAACTTGCTCTTAACAATCCTACTAACTACTTGGTGGTAGATCTCCTTCGCAAAAGATCCTCTAGGTAGGTTCCACCACCTGGAATGGAACTGGCTCTCAAGTGAGGCTGCCGGACACCGTTAGATGCTTGGCGGCAGATTTTCAACCTGAGGATGGTAGCTAGCCAGCCGAGTACTAGAAAGTACCCTACCACCACGCAAATAAGCGTTTTTAGCAAGGAATCTAATGTGAGTTATAGAATCAGGACCTTGTCTCATTTTCACGCGTGACATTCTACGTCAGCAAAAATTTTGAGACCATTTTATGAATTTAAATTTAAGCAACGTTTTCAAAACTCAAAACTCAAAGTGCTTTATTTCCTTTAGACCTTACAAGACTCTTGGACACGTCACACGTCACAAATTATAAACATACTTAAAACTAGGAAATAAAGTGATCACTTTGATCTTTCGTTCACTTCAATCTTTTTGAGGTAAAGTAAAGAAGCGAACAAGAAACCTTTACCTTGTTAGATTGTTAGTTTTCGAGTTGGAGCAAAACTCGTCCCAAGGTTTTTTATCGTCTAGATAATCTGATATTTTGTAGTAAGCCTTTTTACATAGGATATTTTTGACAATTTGTTTGAATTTATTTATTGATAATTTTTGCAACTCACTAGGACTCACAGTTTATATGTACGACTCATAATGATTCAATGTTGTATTAGAGTTTGTCGTATTACTGTTCTGCAATTATTTTTTTTGTTTAATTTTCCTTTATGTACGTACCGTCATACTCAGGGAAGTAATCGACAAGATGCGAATACATGATCTTTTCTTCGAGCAAATCCTTCTTGTTGAGGAACAGGATAACCGACGAGTGCTGGAACCAGGGGTATGTGATAATAGTCTTGAATAGCGCCTTTGACTCTTCCATTCGGTTCTGGAATTAGACATAACAAACTTGTGAGAAAATAAGCCTTTGCAGTTTAATTCTATGTATACTGGAAATAATACATATTTCAGGGAGAAAATACTTTGTAACACACTATCGCGACTTGATTACTAAAAATTTAATTTATCTATTAATACAAAAAAGTTTAATTAGGTTTTTTTTTATGTGACAGTAATGTGACGATCGAGACGCTCTCCTGATGTTAAGAGATAACGCCTGTCCATGACCATTGCAGCGATACACAGAACTTTGAGTAGTAAAACAAAGTCCAGGGCATCGCTGCCTTGGCGCTCATTACTTTGAGACTAGATGGTTAGTCTCAATAGCCCTGTAATTTCGCTAGCTGCAGTACCCTTCAAACCGGAACACAGTAATGTTTACACACTACTGCTTGACGGCAGAATATCTGGTACTGCGGTGGTACCTACCTAGACGACCTCCTGCTAAGGAAATTTACCTCCAAGTAAAAGTCCAAGTATTAATACGTATATTTACAAACCTCCTGTAAAAATATCTAAATGACAGTGAAAACCGTATCAAAATCCGTTGCGTGGTTTAAAAGAAGCAAGAGGATAAACAGACAGACACGGACAGCGTCTTTGCTTTATACTATTTAGAGATAACTTTCGGATTTAAAATACGACTATAAACGCAGCAAGCGTGATAAGACTTATTAACAATACATGGGGCTTAGTTTCTTAAAGACATATTAAGTGACAGTCCGGAGTTCTGATTCTATGCTCACGGCATCTGATTGTAATGATAGGTGACACAAATGACACCATATTCGTTGATAAATTGAAAAAAAAAAAAAAAAAAAAGAATGTTGCCGAATGGCTACCAGTACCTTTAATCATGTTCACACAAGTCCTAGTTCTGTAATAGAATATTGTAAGGAAAGCCACACTAGTGCGGTACAATGATTACGACATACCTACTCCAAAAAAATAAAGAGTGAGGGTTAATCGGATTGCGTGTAATATTTAACTTTTAAACTATGTTAACAGGCTTCATAAATACATTATCATAATTATAATAGACCTCCTACACACGCGAAATTGCAGGGCTATTGAGACTAACCTTCGAAAGTCTCAAAGTAATGAGCGCCAAAGCAGTGATGCCCTGAACTTTGTTTTACTACACAAAGTTCTGTGTATGGTTGTAATGGTAATTACTTTTATATTAAAAAAACGTGATAAACCTAGAATATGGATACGTCTGTCTAATTTACACAAAAGGAAAACCTTTTATCACGTCTCGTGTTCTAGTTGAGACGAAGCCATTTTAATTTTCGGTTTTTACTTTCAGCCATTACCAACAGCTGTATTTCATATCGTCGCGTCACCTTTGTCTCTAGAGAATGTATTCAAAGATAATTAAAATTACTAACCTCATTTTCCGATTCGAATAAAATTTGATCATATTCACTAAGAGCTACTAAGAATATGATAGAGGTGACGTTTTCGAAACAGTGAATCCACTTCCTTCGCTCGGATCTTTGGCCCCCGACGTCTACCATTCTGTAGGAAACATCACATTAGTAAATAAGACGAATTGAAAAAGTCATTAAACATTGCCCAGCGTTTTAGTTTTACTGAGAGACAGGTTCTATAGCGTTGTTAGACCACAATATAATACAAAACTTTGTACGTAGTTACAATAAAATTAATAATAACTTAATGATTTTCCTATATTTAGTTGACATAGTTTATGTTTAATAATACAAAAGGGCGTATCACTCTACTATGTCATTTGCCATAAGTATAACTATATGGAGAACATGTTAGTTGCCAAGCGGTTTGAACACAAAAATTGGCACTGATAAAATAAAATTTATATTGCTAACGAGAGATGATTCAACTTGACCGTTGACTTGGACATAGGTGATTAATCTACGGATGAACATATCTACAAAATTCATGTAATAATTGATGATAAACATACATATATCTTAATATAAAACCTTTAGTAGACGTGCAAGCAAGCGTTATTTATAAAGAATTCAGAAGAGCAACATTCTTGAACACACGAATTCATCACTATTCCAATTTCAGCACAAACAAACAAAATGCAGATTGTATTTCAACAGCAAATATGAACATTGTCTCCCAATCTAATCGCAGAAGAAGCAGAAACGTGCAAAACTGAACTATGCGCACCGAATCCTAAGACCTTTATAATTTCTTCTCGAGTGCCGTTCGACTACATACTCTTGTCTGGGGAAACACCCAAACAGAGTTAACTCTGTCGCTACTGGTATGAGCGGTGTCGATATGGTTTCAGACGACTCAGCATCGACGCTAAAATATAATAAAACAGTTGATACTTTGTAAATAAGTCGTAGCATTTAGCACTGTGCAACAAAGTTTATGTACTATAAAACAGCAACTTATCTAGCATGCAATTTAATTTAAAATTCTTAAAGTAATGAGCGCCGACGCAGTGACACCTTAGACTTTGTTTTATTGTTCGTAAGTTTTAGGTACCGCTGTAGCATATAGATATAACTATGTGTTTACCTTTCACCACCACAAGGATGCCTCCCCAAAACCATACCCAAAATTATTTATAATAAACATGCGACTGTGCAATAAGGCTGTTTTTTGAGCGACTAAGAGGTGAGTTGTTCAAATCTATCGGTTGATACATCACTCTTCCTTATAATATTACAGCGCTACAGGGAAACAAAACCCCGATTGGCAATTCGTTGCGCTGTTGTCGTTCTAAAATATAAAATGTTAGTTTACCCGGTAACTACATTAAAAACATGACTCTACAATTTGAATCACTAAAGTTTTAACACTATTTCAGATCAAGCTTGCAATACAACAAAATCTAGTGAAATAGGAACCGCCGTAGTTTGGCCGTGTAGAGGTCGGATGATTTGGGTAGGCTGCAAGGGGGGATATACAAAATATCCCGAACGGGACGTCAGTGCAGGCTTTATTGCTCCTATATAAAATTAGATTTATATAGATTAGTTGGTTGCATAACAAAGAGAAACAAACATTTTGTTGCTGCGGAAAAAATGTTTGCATCCACTGTAGATTTTCAATTTGAGAAATAACTTTCGGAGTAATTTACAAAATATATTTAAAAAAAAAAAAAACAAGTTCTAACTAAATTTTCTAACATTTAATGAAATTATTGATCAGCACGAGTTCGCATAAAACTTTGCCCATGGCATTAACAAAAACATAAAATTTGGCTAATTATGTAACATCACGCAATATGAAATAAGTTACTATCAGTTTGACATTTAGGACAGAAGTTAGTTCTAGATAATATTTTTATGGGTCTGGGTTAGGTTAAATATAAATACTTAAATAAAAATAGATCAGAAATAATATAATATAAAAAAGGGGGTGTGCTAAATTGTAAAAAAAAGCAAAAGCATGCTTAATCCTAGTTGAATAACTGATGCAATGTTATGGAACAGCAGACCATGACCAAGGGGCTTCTAAGTCATTTGGCGGACATTTGCACTCGGTAAATTTCAAATAGATCAGGGTGGATATATTGGACTTATAAGGGGACTACACTACACTACTTAGCAGCACTTCACCACACGAGGTTTGCATTGGAAAGGTATAATCATCAACGGGATTTCACGCCCAGGGTATACCGACATACCTAAATATGATCCCATCAAGATCGAAAGGATACTCAAGAATACCCGTGGTCGGCTGGCGAGCACGCAAAATGTCCTGCTCAGTGGGTAGATAATCATCCTTCTCGATCCTCGCCAAGTCACTTAAATAACTGAAAACCATGCACTAGAAGCTAAAAGCTACGTTTTCACTTGCAAACTTATTCCGAACTCTATTAAATGTAATAGAATTGAACATAATCAAATATCAATTGTTCCTAAGTGAAAACGCAGCTCCTGAATTTGAAACACATAAACATCGAGAAACGAGACCCAAATAGAAACATGCACCGAAGCAAAGCATGCACAGATAGGACAACAGTTTTACCGAAATCGAATCTCCTCCAAATCGAACGGGTATTCGATAATACCCGTTGTGGGCACTCTCACGCGGAGGATGTCCTGCTCGGTCGGTAAGTAATTTGGTGCCGCCACGCGGTCAATCTCTTGCAAGTAGCTACGGAACAAATGATCCCTTCAATATAAGCCCCCAATTAAAAATTATCATATCAGAAAAGTTTTTTAAAACATATCGCGAACATTGTGTAAAGTAATAGAACTGAGTCACTGCGAGTAGAACAAAAGTTTATCAAGTTTGGAGCTGTACTGAGCTTCTTATTGCGATTCGTGTTTGTCACTCACGAGAAAGCTATGCGATTATGAACCTTATTATGAAGACATACTATATGCGGCCGGATGGTTTTTTGAACGTGTAACAGATATCGCAATAAGAAGTTTGGGGTACGAGGGCAGTTCCATCACCGGACTCGAATAAATACGATTAGAATTTGATAATATACATATGTAGACATTTAACTAATTTGCTACTATAAGTATTAACCACAACATTCTGCTACTACGCGTTGGGATTACCAGCGCCCTTACCAATGCTAGTACTTTCTTACGGTATCGGCAGCGATGTTAGCTAACGCTGCAGTTTGAAATTACCAAGACCGCCTTGGTAAAGACGATCATAATTTCATCATGTAGTACAAGTTTTATACATATTCGTAAGATGTTCGTAATAGCAAAACAAATGAGTACCCAAATCGACTTACAGCTGCATTTCGAATACGATGATGGATTCGCTTTCTGTCTGAATCTTACTAGACCTTTTCAAATCTTTTCATGGTTCTAGAGTCCAACATAAACACTGCAGTCGTATGGTTTCATTCCTATTTCCATTCTTACATTACTGTAATCAGCACGAGTGACTAGCTGGACATAAATAGGCGTTTCCCAATACACGTCACTTCTTTATCGAGTTTAAACAATAACAATTAAATAAAAGCTTATAAAGACAGTTTACGTAATCTAAACAGTCTTTCATCAAGTCAGATTGATCTCGAGTTCGCTTTCAACTATTTGGAAACTCTGACCGTTCTTCATAAGTTGATTGCAGTGTAACGATAGCATGGGGACGCGTGTAAGATCACTGCTTCCATTACGATATTGCTATCAAAAAGTACTCCATATACTTAGCGTATTGATTTTAATACAAACATGACCTCATGGCGAATGGCGGGCCGTGTAGTTAATTGATATACAATTTCCTGTTCTGAGGTTTAGGAGATAAATGAGTCAATGGGAACCCAGTGCTGTAAAATTAAAGATAAGTCCGCATTGTTCAGGTCGATGCAAATAGTATAATATAAATAGTTTGCCAGTATCGACACAATGCCCCTTACTTCATCGCTAATCATAACCATGGATAGTAAACAGTGGATTCTATAGGTATTATTCACCTTTGTTCTTCTAGCCTCGATTGGAGCACGGGATTGTTAAATATTGTGAAATGTACTTTCTATAGTAAATTTATTAGCACCTGTATTATGCTGGGTATAGTCCAAGCTAATAAATGCGAAAAAATGCGGCTGTCTCTTGTTATTTCATTGAAACAATACGAGATAGCACTTCGATTCTATCCAGTATTAGAGCGATTAAGAAATGCTCTGCGAAAATGAGGATTAAGATGATAATGCTGCATAAGTTTGAGCGAGAATAAAACCGATTGTGGCATTGTGTTGTGTTGGTTTATCGTAGAATGTAAATTAAAGAAATTATATTATTCGATGCACCAATCAGTTTTAGGTGTGATTTTCCAGTTTTCTGTAACTGAGGCACGCGGGCGTGGTGCAGGTCAGATCACAATTTATTGTAGTAAGCGCTTATAATAGCAAATTGCCCTATCATTCGTCACTGCTCTATTTTCACTTCCAAATGGAACAAATCATATTCGACATTGATATCCATCTTTGGACGTATGTATTGTGTATATGTTTCCTTCTTCAAAAAGTAATTGATATGTATAAGTATAATATTTTTATTGTTCCATAATATTTACAAGTACAAAGTCTTATTGCATATTTAACAGTAGGAGATACTATACTACGGTCTTCTCTGCAATGTTAAAGGTACACAGAACCTACACTGAGCAGAGCTTGTATCGGAGGTAATATGAGATTTATGAATCCGTACTTTAACTCTAAGAAACCCATCGCTAACCCTCATCTCAAAAATGAGAGACTTCGAACGAACTTCCAAGTAGTTTTAGTGGCAATGTTGAAATTATTATAATAACCTCCATAGTCAGTATATTTGAGCTTAGAGGCAAAAATAAAAGTTGCCATATGACACATTTCTTTCCGTTTTAAAGAGCTTGCGCTTAGTATGTTGAACAAGAAAAAGTGTTCTAGTGGTCTACACTACCAATTCTTATTATACCTATATATTTTTTGTAGAAAAAGGTGTTTGACCTTAATATACGTAATGCTAAGTGAGGGCGTGTAAGCGTCGAAAATGGTAAGCCTACCAAACTTAAAACACATTTGGCGACAGATTTAGACAAAAAATACTGTACCACCAAGCTATAGTTTCCTAAAGTTTTTCATCACCGACAGCTCAAGCAAATTTTAAATTAGAACCCACACGCTAACCAATGAGTTATCATCGTTAAAAGTTGTATCAGGTTGGTAAGGTACATGAAAGAACACTCACTATTTGGCTGAGTCAGTGAGTTGGTACTCCCGTCTGCGATCGTAGCACTCTTGGATGCCAGCGTCAGACCACAGCGACTTTATGGCCTCTACGTACGGGCTCTCAAACGTCGTAACACTCTCGAAGTCGATCGCTGATATTAACTCCGCCTTTTCCTGTAATTAGACGCGATTAGACGTTACTCATAATTGTGGTAATGTACGCGATTTTTAAGTTATTTATCCATTTTCTGTTAGGCTACACACTAACTGATGACAAATAAGTAGGTCACATTCTAAAGCATTTATCAAGTCCTATGTTATATAGCTAAGCTAGATGGTTATGATATAAGCTAGAGTGGTACTACGTTGAAAGGGGGTCATTGTACTTATGAACAACTTTTTAATAAAAGTTTGTTCAAAAGTTGTTCCGAAACTTCAAAGTCGTTATCATTGACAACTTTAAAATTTATATAAATGAAAATAAAATAAGCTTAACTATACATTGGACAAAGTTTAATATACTTTTTCTACAGAACAGCTGTGATAAAATTATCACGATTTAAGAGTTGTGACTATAGTAAAATTAGTTCATAATATAATTACAATGATCCCTTATCGGTTCGGTATACCTGAAGCGTACGACCCAAGAAATGCAAAAAAAATGATTTTAAGAAATTCGAATGTAGCAAAATAAAATACTAAAATTCAATCAAATACTATAAATTGAAACTAAACCAAGATACATTATATTAGAAGCTCCTACATGCCCTACATTATTTTCTTGGGTCGTTAACCTAAATGTAGTGCTTACTAGATTGCCCAGAAAAAACCGTTTCAATGCCACTTCCAGACACTATCTGTAGGGAAGTATGCAGAAACAATCTTCAAAGCATATCCAAATAAAAAAAGAACTAAGTGACCGCATCTATGTTCAAGGCTTTGGAGTTTAGCCTGACCTCGTAAAGATAGTCTTCCCCATACCATAGCAAATTTCTAGTTTCATAGAGGGTCTAGATGGCGCCACTGTCTGTGAATGTTTCAGGCAATTTTGGTTTTACTTTTAGCCACTTTTCGCCCCTACGTATTAGTGTAGCGACAAATCTCTACGGTGGCAGCTACGAATTAAATCCCTAAAGCTGATTTTTCATTATTTACTGCCGCATCTGCTATCACAGGACGCTGCGTGGCATACCTAGCCACTGTTATCTAAGCCGCATTTAAATCGCTTTAGGAGGCAATGTCGGTTTGGGGCAGACCTAAAAACGTAAGATTTGTCTTCTCCGCGAAGTAAGCCTGCTACTATCTTGTACCAGTATCAACGGTAAAGGTGAACGACAACACTTGATCTTGTTTTTTTTTTACTTTATGGAAGTTATTTGCCATGACTCTCTGTAAATTCTAGAATCGGTAAGATAAGAACGAGGTATATCCTTATAAAATTTCTGATCTTGACCTGTGAAAACAAATGATGATTCAAGACATTCGATGACTAAAAAGAGAGGGTGATTGAAGAGATGAGAGATTTTATTGGTAATATTGTAACAATGACCCTGTCATTGCCATTGGCAGGTCGCAATTACCGTCACATGGCATAGTTATGATAAAAATAACGTCAATACAGTAGTAACGTTGATGCTGGTACAATATAGTACCTAGTAGACTTAGTTCGCAGAGAAGACAAAAAGTTTTTGAGTCTGCCCCAAACCGACGTTGCTTGCGGCAGCGTTTTAAAGTTGCCACTTTATTGTTACTATATATTGACATTGAATTTAGTTAGTCTACCATTTTATTTAAAAAAAATCAATTATCACTATAGGTATAATTAGCGTTTGTTTAGTCTACAAAATTCATGAGCCTGTGTCGCAAGGGATCGTTCACGTCAACAAACGCACTCCGAATTTTTTGTGTAGAGATTTTGTAGTCGATTCTTATAAACGTTTTCATCATCATTCATCGGTAGGTAACCACTTCAAAATAACAAAGAAGTGGTGTATCAGTATAGGTACAATTAGAACGGAGGATGTTACCGTAAAATAACAATCTAGGTATTTTATGACAAATCTGGATATTTTAGAAACACACGCAATATTTTGTATGAGCTAGGGACGATTGTGATTTTATTGTAGTGTATTGTTTTTTCGTCGAAGGACTTAACCCTAGAGTGATCGTGCGAACTACAAGCATATGTAACCTACACATGCAAAAATCATCTTCACTTAAAAACTAATAGCAATATCCATTTGTGTCTCCTGGTACTTTAAGGTGGTTAGTTAGCGGATGCGCTCGGTGCTACACGAGTGCCGGCCGCGTCTAGTTGCGTCGTAAGAGTTCCGCAAAGTCGGCAGTCTTCCCATGTAACTAACGCGACCACTTGAATTTTTTAAGGCGCGCCTACTGCAGTTTTCAATAGGTGTATACTCACTGCATTGGACGGAATCCCATATTGTATAGTGAGTAGTTCCATGGCCCGTATCATACTCTGCATCGCCATGAAGATGTTCTGGTAGACGAGCTTGATGAAGCCGCGCTTGTCATCGTCGCTGTATCCGGAGCCGTGGATGATTCTCATCTGCTTGATGAATGTCGACTTGCCCGACTCGCCAGTGCCTGCACAAATAATGCGATCAGTTGATAACTTATCAATTAGGACAGGAATAACGAATCTTTACTTATAAATATGTATTATTTTCATCAAAAAACTATTCAGACGGTTTCCCAACGAATAGCATAGGGTATTCTGCTTTTTTATTTATTTAAGGGATAATGATAATAACGGCTATCTCGCCTGATGCGATCTATGATGAAGTATACTTGCATCGAAGACACCAATCCATTTAGAAGGTACTTGATAATTTCATCATTAAGCCGCGTGTAGAACTCAAAATCTGATTATGGCTTGAAATTCCTCTAAATACCACAGAGAAAAGCTAGTTGAAATTATTTGCTTATTGATAGTGGAACCGAGTAGAATACCAACCTAAGTCTAGATGCACATTAACCTATTGCCCCGCTTATCAACTAGTAGAATCTGTACGCAGGAAATCCCGTTCATATCTATTCTATTTTTGCGCGACGAAAAACGATGTTGAAAAGAGGATATTGTAGATTCTGCGTTTTTATGCAACTGGCTGACACAGTCACTCGTACCGTAAGGAAAATATGTTTGTTGATAATAAGAGCGTAGATAAGATATTTTGATCTAGTACATATACGAGAGTTTCAATACTCGTGGCCACGTGCATAAACGTGAGAATCGTACTGAGATTTTATTTGCTTCCCCTGCTAGTTTTGCTACACGGTTTTACACGATTATTTCGCGGATCTGCCCTGCTGGCTAATTTGGTAGTAGCTCTCCTTCATAAGGCGTGAGTTCGGTTCCTGCTCAGAACAAACATTATGCGACGAGATGTTTGTTCTGTATGGGCGTTTTGCATATGTTAAGTAAGTGTGTATTTACATAAATATATATGTTAGTATTCTAGTTATCTGGTTTTCATAGTAAATACAAGATTTGTTTAGTTTGGGGCTAGATTGCGTTGTGTGAAATGTTCTCCGAAATTTATTAAAATGTCGCCAGCGATTTTCCAGTTCCAACTGGAACACGGTAATGTGTACTGCTTGACGGCCAACTAAACGATCCCCTGCTAAGGGCTAAGGAGATTTACCATTTAAAGTATTAAACATAAGCACGCAAATCTGTGATGAAACATTTTACATATCTAGATGTTATTTTTTTAAACGTAAAAGTAATAAAACGGTCTCTTGATGGTAAGAGATAACGCCTGTTCATGACCATTGCAGCGATACACAGAACTTTGAATAGCAAAACAATGACCAGAGTACCTATCGCTGCTTTGGCGCTCATTACTTTGAGACTTTCGATGTTTAGTCTCAATAGTCCTTTAAGCAGGAATACAGTAATGTTTACACACTATTGCTTCGCGGCAGAATATCTAGCACTGCAGTGGTACCTACCTAGACGGCATCGTGCTAAGGAGATTTATCACCAAGTATAGTTTTTAATGCTTACAGAAATATTAAATACCTACCACTGCTGCCCGTTTGGACCAAAAACTAGACCATGAACGTAGGTGTAAAAGGTGTCAATCGGTAATTGAACTTGGCCCCACTGGAATTCAAATAATGACCTAGGTAGCTATAGTACGAGAAGATGTAAATACACAGATGAACGAGAACATTTTCTTTAATTTCAACGGACGGTTTTTAATTACAATAAACACGAGATTTTTTTTCAATAGTATGGACTATTGAAAAAAAAATCAGAGAGGACATTATTATCAGGTGTTTTTTTTTAACCAGCGTAATGCCAAATACGTAGGTTAAAAAAAACCGTACAACTAAGATTAAGTTCAGTTATCGATTGGCAACTTCCTTAGACCACGTCACTTTGTTATTAACTATAAATCATACATATTTTGAGTTTACTTGTTGATTTTATTCATTTGATACAAAATATATGTTTATGAGATACGAAGGAACAAAGACAATAAAACGAAATTTCTTAGCATTCAATAGCTTCCGGGTCCGTCGCTTCGTAGAGTTTAGGCAGTCTTTCTCGAAGTGGACGACGACGCTCCCTTGTGGGCGCTAGAGGCCAGGGGGGAAGGGCGGTGAAGGGCCCAAAAAAATTGGGGGAAAAAATTGTTGAAGGGGGCGATGGCTGATTTGTAACATCATCTACTATTTTAAAATTCACTGTAATTAAAACCTACCTACTTACACAACAACGATTATTTAGTTCATATTTCTGCCCTGTTTGAATTTATAAAAACTAAAAATATTTAACATAGCTTTCGTAGGATAGTCCGTGAGCAATCAGTTTCTGATACGCGATTTGTGCAATCCTGTATCAATCGGCTGGTTCATCAATACTTGTTCTCACTTGCTTAGTACGTTTGAGCTTCGAATGAGATAAAGGAGTTTGTGCATGTTTGTCTTATTCCTGTCGGTGCGTGTTGTATTTAATAGGATTGTAATATAAATGTGAAATATATATGCCGTGGTGGTGCCGGCGTAAGAATAGTACCCCACCCTCTCTGCCCATGGTTGCCGTAAGAGTCGGCTAAGGGATGTAATCCGGAAAATGGGCAGCAGCGTCTTCCTTGAACAATCACACCTAACTGCGCTCGCCAACCCGCCTGCCAAGCGTGGCGAGTATTGGCAAGCCCAGGAGGAGGCCTATGTTCTCAGTCTCTTAAATGTGTGCCAAAGTACAATTGTCTTAGCGCATGAAAAAGAAACTAACAGACATTTTCACAGTTATTATATTAGTTAGAATAAATAAGGACTAAAGGACCTGTTACACAGTAGAGGTACTAATATTACGGATGCACTCATTATTGTGAAGTTTGTTGAGAATATTTTCAAGGATATAAAACCTTGACTTGATACTGAACGGATAATAAGACAAAGAATTAATTAATACCCAAAATGAAATATTGACTTAATGCAAATTACCCAGAATATATTTAATTAGAGGTAGGTACTTAATTTTGGGTTAGATGGCTATGTGTGGAGATATAATCTAAACAATAATTTTAGAAGTGTAACCGGTTTCTTACTAATTTATTTACATGATTTAATTAATATCTGTGTAGTATGCAAGACCAACTTGCACTTGATTAGTTTTGTATATCATTTTTAGCCCTTTTTTCATTGACCCCTAATGATGTTCCATGGACATCAGACCTAATTGTTACCAAAGGGTCATGATTAGCTTTAAGCATTATTATGGTAGGTACCAAGTTTAAATTAAAGCTGATTTCAATACAACTCAAGACACATAGGTAGGTCAGTAGGATGATACAGTACCTAATCACTTAATACTACTTCAATAGCTATCTATACCTGTATGGATATAATAGTAAAATCTTTAATGGATTGGTAGATTCATAGATGTAACACAACTACAACAAGTTACTTTGCTAGTTTTTTTTAAATAGTTATATAGGGTTTTATGGATTCACTTTCGGTTCGGTATGTGTTCGGCAGCCTCACTTGAGAGCCAGTTCTATTCCAGGTTAGGTGTGCTTTACCATCATCGACCACTCCGTCACTTAACATCAGGTGAGTTGTGGTCAAACACCTAGCATGTCAGCTATAAAAAAAATAACTGTAAAATGTAGTCTACAATGGATCATGCTTGCCTAGAAGAGACCAATTCACCTCGACTTAGTTTGAAAGTGTGACCTCACCACCTCTACTTAATTATGTACACAGCCTTTCAATTGGTTTAGCTCATTTTTGCAAAAGTACTGAAGAAATTTAAAATGTACAAAGTTTCACAAAAATAAGATCCTCAGTTTGCCAGTTATTATCAATCGAATAATTATATGACTCCGTCACCATCGTTTGACCAAAATATCAGGTGAGCTTTGAGGTATTCCTAGCGATTTTGCAATATTCCTACATTGTTCGGGACAGAAAATAAAAAACACATAGCATAAACATCTTTTCAAGGCAAGTTCAGCTAACTAGTGAAAATTATAACAGATAAATTTACTTTCGAATTTAAGAAAAATAAGGTAAGAAGAATTTAAGTGTATGAAATATGAAAATGCAATAAACTAAAATTGCTTTATTTCCTTTGCTACCTACTAGATTCTGCTTGTGGCTTTGCCTACTGTTTCTGTTTGGGTACCAGTATTTTTTTTATAAAAACGATAAACACACCTAACTTGGAATGGGGGAATGGGAACTGGCAATCATTTGCACCGCAATGAGTCTCATTATGGCGGGAAAAAAGAACATTCACAAAATGGATTTTGATGAAAACTCTATTTTTCACTTTGCTATTAAAATAAAAATTAACCATAAATTTTGAAAAATCTTTTGTGCTGTAATAGATTACAGGAAAATGATTATTTTGTACAGTACAGTGAAAGTATCAAAAAATTGATGTTTAGAAATTCCAAGAACTACCTAAATAATGAACTTTACTTTAGTATTGAATGACAATAACAAAAATTGTCTTTAAACTGAACATACTTAAACAGGCAATTTATAATTCAGTAAAATATGCGCTTGTTTAAAAATTATATCACTAAGCGATAAATAGACTGAACTTTAAAGGTACACTTCAATTGCATAATTTTATTACCTATTAACTGATGTCTCGTTACATTATAAATTATGTTATTAGAATTATCATTATATTATGACTACTTTTCATCAGTCTTATATGGTTCACAAATTTTTATTTAATTCTAAATATTGTTAAAATGGACTGAAATTTGTGTTGTGTAAAATTTAAATAAACTTCTGAAAAGTCATATCGGGCTGAAATTTATTATTCTATCTAATACCTTTAAACAAGCAATTCTTGTATATATATATATAATCAAGATCTCTGATTCGGTTGCAACGATTTTCATGAAATTTAGTATGCAGGGGGTTTCGGCGGCGATAAATCGATCTAGCTATGTTTCATTTTTAGAAAACGTTGATTTATCCGTGTTTTCAGCCGAGCAAAGCTCGGTCATCCAGGTACTTTTATTTAAATGACATCCCCAATTTTTGGTAGCACACGCACCAAGCAAGCTAACACATGCTCCTAACTATGTAGAGTTGTAATGGCTTTAAATCTCACACCAGCACCCTGTCTCCAAGTTGTAAGGCATCACAAGAAATCAGAGCTTCTAAATTAGCAGTACAGAATGTCACCCTGGTATTTTAAAGAGTTGTATTCTTACTTAGACATGTACAAACAAAAAATACATTGCTGGAAATAGCTAGGATTATATAAAAATTTGGTTAGGCTGGAATAGGATCACAGGCAGTGTGAAGGTGAATGTTGGTTTGTATATACAGGGTCTCTCTGCAATGCAATGGACCCGGCACTAACACTGCAATACCATTGAATGCTAAGAAGTTTAGTCTCAAGGAGGTTTATTTATTTTATTTTTATTTTAATGTAAATGTAACGAGATGAATGAGACACTCTCCTGATGGTAAGAGATACTGCCTGTCCGTAACCATTGCAGTGATACACAGAACTTTGAGTAGCAAAACAAAGTCCATGGCATCGGTGCTTTGACAATCATTACTTTGCGACTTTCGATGGTTAGTTTCAGCAGCCCAGTAATTTCACTAGCTGCAGTACCTTTCAAACCGGAGCACATATATGATTACACACTACTGCTTGGCGGCAGAATATCAGAAATACACAATACAACACAAGCAGGTTATTATTGCAGGAATCACCTTCTCATCAATAAACAATAAAAATCACTTTATGTTACTTGAGCCTGAGGGGGTGATGAAAAATATATTATTATCATGTTGTGATTTCTGTTTCATCACAGTATTATTCTAAATCCATAACAAATAACTTTTCCATATAATTTCTGTAACCTGATGTAAGCTCTGGTATAAGCTGAATAAATTCAAATAATAATATGTATCAATTCGATAAATGGCTAGAAACTTATGTTGCAGCAAAAATGTTACCGATACATCGCATAAAATTGATATAAAATGCAGTATCTTTCCTAAACCACCTGAAGTAATCACAATGAAGTGTGTAGGCATCAATCAACCAGATAAAGTTCTGACGGTTACAAGGCTAAAGACTGAAATTCTTGTGAATTGCACTCCTTGCGGGAATGTAGGTATTTATAGATGGAACATAGTAAATAGAAGCCTTGTTGGATACCCTATATTTTTCCCTATGCTGGCACACTGAATATCGATAAGAATTTTACTATGGAATCTGTTGTGGCTTTGACACATATTAATTCCATATATTATGGGATTTCGCTTGATAAAATTAAGTCAGACTGTCTAACTATATTTAGAGTTAGTTATAGCACAACCATTAGAGTATACGGCTTAAATAAACAAGACTATTTAATCAGACTCAAATAAAACAAACCAGTAAAAATTACTACTGCATTTAGCGTGAGTTTTACAGAGAACTAGCTGCACTCTTTGGTTTCAACCGCATTTTAGATAGAAATAGAAATTTCATCCAAATCCATAAAGCTTACAGTTACAGTTTGAAGAAAAAAGTACACAAAAACACTGATACTTATAACAATTATTACTGTTTACTATTAACTGATTGGATATTAGAATTACAGTATTTATAATAAATAGGAAAAAAACTGAGCAGGCTATTCAATTCAATTGACAATTATACAACTTTTATAAAAATCCACAGAGCATTTCTTGATCAGAAGTGATTATAATGGTTATTATGATCTAATATTATATCACCATTGTAAGTTATTTGGTATATAAGCAATCTAAATAACACTGTTAGATGTTATAGAAACCAGTTAAAATGAAGTATATTAATCTACAGTTTCAGATTAGATGCAATCTAATCAATGGTTAGTAATTTGATATGACACTGATATCAAAATAGGAGGAAAGATCTGTTTATAATTCTCAGCAGGTTGGTAAGTAAAATAGAGTGATTATAGCATGCTCACCGAGTAGAAGCAACTTGAGTTCTCTCCTGGCATCTCGTTTGTCCTTCCGGAGTTGTCTCTCTATTTCCTGATTGATTCTTTTTTGTTCTTTGGCCTCTTCTGACATGCAGCACTCCATGATTCCTCAGAGCGGAGCGCCGCAGACCGTCCTCGCGCGCGGAGCCCTGTCCTTTCGGCAGGCCTTTCAACCGAGGCACACCACTCCTAGAATGACATTATACATTACACTCACTATATCACGAGAACACGACACAAATTCACTTAAATCACGTACCGACGCGAAGACGCGCGAGTAACCATCCGAACTAGAAACTATCAAAACCTAAAACCGACAATCCGGTCACTGGGTGTGGTGACTTATGATCGGTCATATACATAAACGCTTCTGTCAACTGCCGACATAAACACTTTGAAATCCGCTTATATACGAGCGTGGAACCTTGCGGACCGATCCTATAATCTTGTTAATGTAACTAGATTCAAGAAACCTATGGCTATTCCCCACACGTGTGTATTAATAAGATTAAAACTGTGAGCAAACAGCGATTGATGATACCTAGGTAATCTACTGATAACTAGAACGGCCTATGTCTAGGTTACGATGAGATTTGTAAGGGCGCACAACGCAAGGATACACGTCCCGGGAATTCACTTTTACACTTGTTACATACCCGAAAGTATATCCATAGGGCACGATCAAATAATCCACTTCAAATTAGTGCACTAACCACGAATAATCACTTCAAGTCATACAACGTCCGCCTTCTCTCAATATGGCGCTGAGAGATTTTGGGCGATGGGTGTACTGCGCGTGCGTTGTTCGAGTGTTAGCAAATAAAAAATATGGACTCGAATTTATTTTGTCTGGAGTAAAATTATTTGATTTTCAATATCTGATTTTTTAGTATCTCTAACTTTAATCGAAAATGAAAATGGACCTAATTTCCATACTCATCACTAAATTGACAGATCAAACAGAATGAACACTTGATATGTCAAACAAATTCAAATAGTATCTTAATAGCGTTTCATTCCCTTAGGAACTTCTAAATAATGCGGCTTTTATTGAATACCATTAGATCCTTGAACTAGTAATATAGTGTATATAAAGTAAGATTAATATATAATATTGATTATGCATAAGATGATATTTTATAACATCGATGATGATATAGTTGGCTTTATGGTATAATACTTTAGTCGCCGACTTCTGGATTTTTATACAAAAAAACACAAAATTGTCTATGACGAAACGCCCATTGTGCCCATAAAGTAAAGGTTCATTCATTCGTGAATGGATGGAGCTTATCAATGGCTTGCACTAGTGGGCGCTTACAACATTGACCTTGGATCTTTTAGCGCGGGGTATTTAAATTTTCGTAAAGTGCGATTGATGTCGCTAAGTAAAGATGTTGTTATATTATATTCCATTCTGTAGTAAAACTATCCTGTAGTATTTTTCATATTAATTATAAGTTTATACAAGGCACAAGGTTTGAACTTGCCCTTATTCTAATACCTTTAAACGAGCAATTCTTGTATATGAATTTAATCTGAATCTCGGTAACGGCTCCAATAATTTTCATGAAATTTAGTACCTATGCAAGGGGTTTCGGGGGCGATAAATCGATCTAGCTAGGTTTAATTTTTACTATCATGTATTTAATATTATTTTACTATACAATTCTCCTACAAACGTAAAGTTTCCATCACATTGCTATTACATCTACAATACTAACATGGTTTGAACAGTATTGAATTTATTAATAACGTAAGTAATTATATGGTACAAAATAATATAAATTGATAATTTTTAACTCTATGCGTGACTTTAAACCCTTCGAGTAGGTAAGTCGTAGAAATTAAATAGGCACTTATCTCTCTTTTTTTCTACGTGAAAACAAAAACAAAATATTGCCCTATTTTCTAATGACTAAAATATGAACCGTACTTGCGAAGCCCCTATTATGTACTTACCTAATAACTACCGTACCTACAATGTCGCGCGAACCCGTCTTTAGACGGAGATTAACCTTGGAATGCGTCCGTTTTGTTTCTATGCAAGGTAAAACAATGAAGCTATAAAATACGACTCGTTCTTATGTTAGAAGAAAAGCAAGAAAGCGTTAGAAGTCCTAGAAGCATGGTTTTTGAATGGGGGTGAATGAATTGACAAACAAAATGGATACACATAAACCTACAACACGCGACTCAATGTGTGCGTATTAAGTAAGTAGGTCCCCGAATCAGCAGGTAGGTAGGTATATATCATGCAAGATTATCGTAATGGTTTAAAAAAAAAAAATTGTCCCCATAGGCCGTGCCTATTATTAACATTGAGTAATGTTAATAATTTTCACAATCACGGATTTTTATAATGGTTATACCACTATATGAACGGACATGCGAAGTGCGTGACGACATATAAGTACTCGTGTAAGCATTACCGTCTTTACTATAAGGGCACACGGGGCCCGTGCCCAGGGCTCCCATCCTCACGAGGGCCCCGATTTATTCGATGATGATTTTTTTCTATTTTAGGTAGATAATACCTATAAGATCATAGCATAAAAATGTATACACTTTCCAAAAGGGCCCCAACACCTTTTTTTCCCCAGGTAAAATCCTTTGTGGATACCACCGGCCACTGGGGTGGCAGGGTGGTTATGTGGGACTCTCCGTCAGAATGACGGCCTACCCACTAAAAACCCTGGGGTGTTCCGTCCCAGCGCCTTGAGCCGAAGTAGCGGGCACGCTTGCGCGTTCATCCGCTACAAGGGTCCCAACATCTAGACTATCACCAGTTTAAAAAAGGTATGAATTGTCTTTTCTTATTTTTTTTTCCAAAGTTTCCATTACTTCTAGTCGTAATTTAATTTAGGCACTTGATTTTAGCTTGTTTGGGAAATAATAACTTGACAAAAGAACTCTTAAGAATTGCATAATTTGGTTCCACCTGCCCCTTTTTATTACCGGACAGCTAAGCAGACACGGCCAAAGCGCCATCCTTACATGGTGGATATACCCCACGTACGGACTTAACGCTTCGATTACATATTCTACGTACAGCGAGGATATGGAACTCTCTACCGGCGTCTGTTTTTCGTGCTAAGTACAACTTGAGTGTCTTTAAATCCAGAGTAAACAGGTTTTTTCTAGGTAAGCGTGCTTCATCGTTGACTGCATCCTGCTTAACATCAGGCAGGGCGTGGACAAACGCAAACCTATTTAGTATTAAAAAAAAACTCTGTAATGGCAATTTAGCAATATGCAACGCCATAATTTTAGATAAAGAAAAATATAGGTTTTCTACTCCATAAGAGAGGGTGCTTAAATCAGTCTCATAATTTTAGACATCTAGCGTAGGAGAGCTTAACTATTTTTTGAAATGAGTTAAAGCTTTTGCTTGTTACCGCTAGGTGGCTTGATTGTTTGAGACTGTGGTTTCAGAGTTTTGGCAGGATCGCGGAGAAATATAAGTATTATCATATAACACTGTATCGTAAATTTACTAAAACTTGTTTAAATTTAAAAATAGTGGCATTTTAATCTCTAATACACGAATTATACTTACGTGTGAATCTATTGTAACGTTTTTTATTGTTGTTTATAAACTTTTTAGAAGCTTCTAGTAAAGTCACTCTAATTGAATTTTAGACATGGATTGGATTTGACCGTAACTATTTTTATGTGACTGTGAGTAAAGCTTATTTTGCTTTATGTCATTATACTATGAGACTAAAATTGAACTGCTCGGCACCAACAAAATATTTACTTAAAACTACTCTAAGGGATTTCTAAGCTACGTGTAAAGGCAAATTGACAGAAAAAAATATCTATAAGTTTTAAAACATTTTTATATAAACCCCTTAGATAAAGCAAATCACAATTTGAAATTGCACTTTTTATAAATTCTATATATCTTTAATTATAATTACTTATCATACTTTACACAATGAAACCAAAATCAACAAGAATATAAGCCTGCGGAACATTAAGCCGAAAGAGGGTAGATCTATGTAATGATAATAATTAATTGGGAACAACTATAACTATAGCCTATAACTCAGAAATGGAGAAAAAAAACACAGCTGATCGAATGTCAGAAACAGCAGATTTTTTTTACGATTTCAGACTTGCTCACATAGTAAAAGTTGTTCATCATCCTCTTTTGGCATAGTACACTCTAAGCTTATAACCCTGCATACTTAAGCATTAATACTATTAAATCAGACCTGTGGATGTAGATTTCACCAACCAACCATAAAAGCTGCACATGGTTGTTTTGCCATCGAGAGAGAAAGAGGTAGAATGCATTCACATCTCTTTTACCCACATTGTTGGACCATAATCAGATTCACACGGTTATTATACAGGGTTATGTGGAACTGTAATAAACTGAAAGGTGCTAATATTTTGAACAACTTTTGCTCGTGAAATGAATCGACTGCTTCGTACTTTTTAAAAGTTCACATTTATTGAAACGGCATATTTTTTGGCGTTTTCAGGGTTGGTCCGAAACTAAAAGAGAAGTACAGTGCTATCGTTTT
The DNA here is from genome assembly GCA_950106695.1 of Biston stratarius. Classification (NCBI taxonomy): domain Eukaryota; kingdom Metazoa; phylum Arthropoda; class Insecta; order Lepidoptera; family Geometridae; genus Biston; species Biston stratarius. The sequence goes on from OX467107.1 coordinate 5,322,321, forward strand.
TGTATTCTACCGTTCCATGTAACCCTGTAGAATAACGTACCTACATATTGTCTTCGTAGACCATGGGCCAACATTTTAATCTATTTATTTCTACGCAGTCTTGATACAGTCGAGATCTTTATTAGGCGGAACCCACCCACCGAAGGCTTTTTCGAACTCCTTTGCCACAGCTATTGTCAAATGGTCATTTCGTTTGTTAGCTGCAATCTGAATTCCGACTGGCAACCCTTTTCGTGACATTCCTATCGGGCAGGCGGTCACTGGCAACCCTAGCGCGTTGAATATTGTCAAGTACCCGCAGTTAAGAAATTTGTAGTAGACTCTGTAGTGGAGGTGAGCTGGGTTGGGGAAGGCCGGGTACAGCAGTACAGCGTCATCAGTCAGGGCTTCCTGCAAATAAATACCATCGCAGAGTTAAATAAGTGAACTCAATTCGGATTTGTACATTAAGGGTTCATATGGTTAAAACTTTAAGCGGGAGTCTGATTTGCTCTTGGCCGGCTTTTAATATTCGTTATTAAACCTCTGAGTATGCAATATAATTATTTTATGTTTGACAAGCTAGGTGTTTGACCACAGTGATTTGTGGTCGAAGATGGAACCTAGCCTATAATGGAACTGGGCCTCAAGAGAGACTGTAGGGACACACTGTCAGGTACTTGGCGGCAAACTTTCAAGCTTAGCGCTGGTCCTTGCGGACACGCCTCGGGAAGCCCAAACCAACTTTTTTTTTGTTCGAAAGCTGACGTGATCGAGATCAACATATTTGTAGTGACCCTGGTATTGCAGATATCCCTAGGCGACAGTGATTGCTCAGACAACCCGTCTGATTGATTGTCACCTATGGCATAAAAAAAAATACTCACGTCAAATTCAATTTTGATCTCTTCAAATTTGGTCATCAATTTCTTATAGTAACTCTTTGGTAAAGCGTCGAAAAATTTTTGGAGAGGTCCATAACAGATGCATAGAAAATTATTGTTTGACAGTCCGAATATCTTCTTCAAAACTTCAGGCCAGACTGACACCCATTGGTCACGTTTCTCAGGATGCGTGTAGATGTTTCTAACGTGTCTGATGTTCATTAGAAGGCGTATACTAATCTCCCACATATGCTCGATGTTCTTTATTTTGAGCTGTAAAATAAAAACGCGAAAACCTATGTTATAGAACTTAGGGTATATTTTTCGATACGCTCAATAGACCATAGTCGATTGATAATTTTTTAACATAGGCAATTGCCTCACAGCTTTTCTATTACACATTTTTATATGCCACAAGAGGCTGTGGAACTGTCCCAAAAGTCTATTTTCGCCGAAAACATATAAACAATTAAATATTATCGCGGTCTTGAAATATAAAGTAAGTGAACGGGTTCTTTCTAAGTACGTGTGCTCCACTTTAGACCACATCGTTGCTTAACTTTACGAGACCAAAATATCTTTTACCATTTTCTTGTTATTCAGAATAGGCTTAAGTTTGACTTTGTCGTGTGAATATAGCTCGTTACCAACTTATAAGACAGGTTGTAATCTAGATTCCAAAACAACAAATTGTGCTTTTTGGCAAATTGGCTCGAGCTAGAGCCTAGTGGTATTACCAGCTCATATGCGTGTAATCAAAAGTATCTTTTTATTAATCCCAGATATAGCCCACCTCTATAATTATATCTATGTACTTTTATGCAAACTAATGTATGATGGATAGAATCGAATTAGAAACAGAAGCATAATTAGTATGCCAAAATCAAGTGTTTACCGGTTTGACTTCAACGTTGTAAGTCCTTTCGATATGAACTCTGGCATTCTGCATTGCTCTCCTGACGTCTGGTCCAATGGGGTTGGTGACATTGCTGCCATCTCCATCCATGTAGTAAAACTTCAACTTCGATATGTCTACCTGACAAAGTAAGTAATGAAGGTTTTATTTACCTTTTGCGACATATGTAAGTAACATTACCGTACCAAGACAATTTTGGAGGTCAAAGCCGCCGTTGTCGCAGATTTCCGAATTGTCTTGGCTTCCGATACTAAAAGGCGTCCATCCTTCTTTATCCAGATAAATCAGCATAGTAATTGAATTGCATAAATTCACCAAGATACGACGTAATCATATCATACTAAGAAATAAAAATAAAAAAGAAGGCCACCGGATGTGGCCAAAATTATAATCGGAGTATTCAACATAATTTAAAGTGAGTAATCCCGCATAATGATAACAAAAATGTGACAAACCAAGTCAAAATCGTTCTTGGATGAAAAAGGCCACTAGATGTGGTCGAATCTATATTCGCAGTATACGAACAAATTAAACGTGAGACAACAAATTAAAATGTTAACACTGCATAAGTAAAACAAAAACGTGTCAAAACCACATCAGTTTCTATTAGTAAATGTATTAATTTGGGTCGGGTTTGATTTTATCTTCGCAGCCTGGTTAATTTTAATGTATGCATTTATAATATCTCAACGTTTGATGAAATCTGTTTATTGAGTTACCAATGTGGATAGAAAGTCTCATAAAATTCGTTTAAACGATGATAGTTTTGACCATCATCAAGTAACACGATGGGTAACAACAGTGAATTTAAGCTCTCAGTGAAATGTACCTAAGCTATTAATAACCGCATCAAAACAGCGTCTGAACTTGACTAAGCTAACAGTTCCACGTAGACGTAGTTATTAAACGTAGATTCTTAATATTTGACTAGCAAACTAACTTAAAAAAAGACCGAGCCTGGACTGGCTTCCATGTTATTAGAGTTTCCAATATGCATATAAATTTAAAACGATGTGTTATTATCAAACGACTAGTAATTTAAGAAAACCCGCTATAAGAGAGATAGAATATATAAATATTGCGATAGTATAAGTTTGAAGCGATAAGCGATTTTCACCGATGTGAACATGCAACAGCATGAACAACGTCGATACGTCGATTTTGAAAGCTTTAGTTGACAGACCTTGAATTGTACTAAAAAAGTTGTTGTTTAATAGAATACAATGAAGACAACCAGCAACATTAATTCATCATCATCATCATCACCACCACCATCATCATCATCATCATCATCAGCCGTATGACGTCCACTGCTGGACATAGGCCTCTCCCATTGATTTCCATAAAGACCGGTTGGAAGCGGCTCGCATCCAGCGCGTTCCTGCGGTCTTTATTAGGTCGTCTGACATTAATTGCTAATGACAAATGTTATAATTCCTGTTCTTAAACCAATAATATAAGTTTAGATCTATAGTTTAAGGCATTCGAAATTGGGATCAAAAGCGAATTTAAATCGTCTTGCTGCCTTACAGGTTTATCAAACGGGATCTCTGGGCTTCCTGGTTGTTTCAAGACTTTTAACAGAAGTGGTAAGTCTTCTGCGTATCTCGTTATAGGCCCCAGAGTGAAATACTCTTCAAAATCAGGGTCTAAGCAATCTGGGACGTGACCTGAAATAATAATAAGGCATAGTCAATCATCATAGGCTAGATTTTTGAGTGTAGAAAACCTTGTTTAGTAGGTAATCTCTGAGTGTAAGATTGATTTGTAAAAGTAAAAAAATGATACGATGTTTTTAATTTTTTATTAACCAGATGTTTATTTATTAATAAGTAATATCCCCATGTGGAAAGTACCTTCAACCCTAGGGTCTTTAGGTTAGTCTTTAGAGTTTTCGTAACAAAATGAGGATTTAGTCGTCTGATTTTTAATATTCGCCTAACCCTGAAGAAATCTACAATGTAGTTTAAAAAGCGAGAAGAATCTCTGACCAAGTTACTTATAGGTATTAAGTTTCCAAAAAAAAGGAATACAAGGTTGGTAGGACTAAACCAAATGGACCTTATCGTGTTCATTATTGTGAACAACTTTTACTAAGGACCGACCCTGAAAACGAGAAAGCATAAACTTTTGCATTGATATTTATAGAGCAACTGTTTGTTTTTTACTATATTGAGGTTAATGTCTTAAAAAAACTGTTTTTTTTTTATGTTTGACTAGCTAAGTGCTTGTCCACAACCCATCTGATATTAAATGACGGCGTGGTCGAACATGTTAAGCACACCTGGCCTGGAATGAAACTGGCTCTCAAGTGAGGCTGCCGGAACCCACCGTTAGATGTTTGGATATTGTTTTTTTTTTAAAAGATACCTTTATGGGTTTAAAAAGAGCTCTTTTAGGATAAACCATATGGGAATGATATGTAAAATGAATTCATTTCGGAGGGATTATTTTACCTTTAGCGATAGGGCTTAGTTTATTGAAACGTTCCACTTAACCTCGTAGTAGGTATAGGTCATTGTTATACCTTCAACGGAGAGCAGTCTTGGCGTGGGTTTGTGCCCAAATATGCCTGTGAACATAGGTGGCAGACGGAGTGATCCCGCTATGTCAGAGCCCACACCCATGAGGGACGCTGCTGCAGAAATCAGCGCTGACTGAAATCAAGTAAAACAAGATACTTGATAAGTATTTTGGTAGATTATATTACTTGCAATCACCTGGTATCCGCGATCGGACTGGCTACTTAGATCGGATACTATTTAGCACCAACGGAGCATGCATGCTACCAAAGACACCTCTTTTGTTTTTGAGCATCACCATAAATATGGCAAAACTTTTTAGAAGTTTTCACCACGTAACTAAATGTGTGAAGAAATCGTGTAGCCAGTACGCCACTTAAGGCTAATGAAATGCACACACACGCACACATCATCAGCCATAGAAGGTCCACTGCTGGACATAGGCCTCCTCCTGGAGGGCTTTGCCAATACTCGCCACGCTTGGCAGGAGGGTTGGCGAGCGCAGTTAGGTGTGATTGTTCAAGGAAGACGCTGCTGCCCATCTTCCGGATTACATCCCTTAGCAGACTCTTACGGCAACCACGGGTAGAGAGGGTGGGGTACAATTCATACGCCGGCACCACCACGGCAATGAAATGCAAAGCTCCCCAATTGTTAGCCAGCTGTTTGTATCTTGCTGCATAAAATAATTTATTAACTCTTTGTCCTTGTCTTCTGTTTTCTTCCTTGAGTCCAACTCAGCTCTATTAAACCGAGCACCTACCATAAGTTCTATTAAAATTGCTACGTTTCTTTATGCTTGACAGGTTTGGTGTTTAGCCACAGCTCACCTAATCTTAAATGACAGTATGGTTGATGTGGTTAAATTCAATTCTGTGGCGGTTTTATCTTTCTGGAGATATGCGTATCGCACTAATAGTATAAAGGTTACTTCTTTATGCTCAAAAGGTTAGACCAATTTTGATGAAATTTGGTATGGAGGTAGCTAAAACCCTGGATTAAAACATAGGCTACTTTTTATTGCAAAAAATATAGTGTTCACGTGGGAACAGCTGGTAACACCGTGGGGCGCAGTATTAATAAAGTAAGTGTAAGTAAGTAAGTAATATAAATTTATAAAGTAAGTATTATATCCATGTAGATTCCAAAGAAGTCATCGAGCTCACAAGGTCGAAAACCCAAAATACTTTATGGCACCAACGCTAATTGAAAATATTATTGCGTTATATCGTTTTACAAAAACTTCTATGCTTTTAAATTTAATATAGAAATAATGTACCTATATAACGTGACACGATTGCGATTGATCTATTGTGTATGTGTATTTATTTTCTGGTATAAGAAAAAGATAGCAGGTCACAGAGATTAGATATTAAAATAAACAATGTGTAGGTACTGTAGACATTGAATTTAGGTAAGCTCCTAAACCCACATCCGGTGGCTTTCTTCAAGGACACAAAGCTGAGTACAATCGCGCGCGGTCTCGTCTTGCTTTGCATGATACCTAATCGGAGTATCCGATATAGGAGTATTAAACGTGAACAATCCCGCATGAGTAAAATAAAATCTATTTAGATATGTTAAAACTATACATATTATATTAGGAGTCAATTGTCATTGGAAATGAACATAACGGAGGTCACTAAAGTCAAAGCCAAGTAACTAAATGCGTAGGTAGGTACCAACTAAAACAAAAACAGTCAAGTAACAAATACAATGTCAAGCAATTGTTGTTTAAAGAAGTTCATCTTGAGAGATACTTTGCTATTAATAGGTACTTAAGTTACTTATAATCTACTACTCTACTTCTTTTTATAGTGGATGCCTTTACTGTAAAGGTCGTTCGGTTATGGAATGCTTTACCTGTCTCCATCAGACAGTTACATTCAATATTCAATCAGTCCTTCAATATTTTTAAGGACAGAGTAAAGTTGTAATAAGTATTTGTCACAATGCTGAATGACTTCGACATGTTTTTATACCTCGTTGCTGATGTTGGTTTTTACTAACCCCCGATGCAAAAAGAGGGGTGTTAAAAGTATGACGTCGATATCTGTCTGTCTCTGTGTGTGTGTGTCTGTCTGTGGCATCGTAGCTCTCAAACAGATGGACCGATTTCGATGCGGTTTTTTTCATCTGAAAGCCAGTTTCCTTGCGGTGGTTCTTAGCAATGTTTGGTTAATTACGTAGGGGGTTTTTAATTTTTGGTTTTATCTTTATGCACATACACGTATATTATAAGTACTTCAGGCAAATGCACTTTCAGATTTTAATATTAGCCAAATTCAAATTATGTGAAGAAATGCATTGTCATGTCATAGTTTGAAGCGAACAATAAGTAATGACATTTTTTAAAAGAGTACAAAAATATTCATCAGACCATAGTCCGATGGACAAGGTGACAGAATCGTGGATGAGTTCTGGATGTCAGAAATTAAAAGATTCTTGACCTGCTTAGCTCAACTTAACAGATACAACTTAGCTTAGCAGATTACGTGACTCAGAGATAACTTCTGTTCACAATGTGTTATTAATAGCAAAAGATGTCAGAGGGTCAAATGGCGCTGAGTGTAATGTCTTACGATATTTATTAATTTATTATAAAGCGGCACAGGCGGTTTAAAATATAACCACCAACTAATTTCTGCAGTATTTTGCGCAAGAAGTTCTTTTCTTGGGCTGTCGCGAAATGACTACGAATTCTTCATTTGCCATATATTGTAAAGCAACGAGCGTTTATAAATTGGATAACTAATGATGAAAATCATAAATATGGCGACGGTAAACTTTGACTGGCCAAATTGGCCTGGTTTTAATTCTAACTGGCCAGACGTTAAACAGGACTTTAGACATTTCATCGCAGACACGTGACATCTACGAGCATTAGTGTCTAAGCTTGTAAACTTGTAACTGACCTCGCCGCCTGAAGATCCACCAGTTGTCCTCCGCTGGTCATAAGGATTGGTTGTCAGTCCGGTAACATTGTTATACGTCTCCCAGTTCATGCAGAGCTGTGGAGTGCTGGTCACTGCTAGTGGTATCGCTCCTGCTGCCCTCGCAAGGCGGACGATAGCTGCGTCTTTCTTTGCTGGGTTGCGGTAAGCGCAAACGGTTCCACAGTCATTGCTCATTCCTGAAAATAAGCAATCGTCGAAAGTATCAGTTTCGGGGAAAGTTACTTTTAATCGGGAGCGGAACAGTAAAAGAAAAAAGTTGATGAACATTTTATAACAGACTAAGCACGCATTTACCCACGATCTAACTTGATGAAGGAAGGTGATAATGTGACAGAAGATGGAGCACGCTTGCTACAGGTTCACAAATCGCCCAGTTCGCAACTTCCAGTAGTCGAACTTGTATGAATAGGTAGTGGGAAGAGTATAAAATAAATGTATTGTCCTCAATGTCACTCTCTTCTCACTTATACAAAGTGTAGGCAGAGGCCGATTACTGGTTAGGTACTGTAATTTTTGTATTATAGAATATTGAAGTTTGCGTTACCATGGAATATACAATAAAAAAGAAGAGGGAAAAGTCTTCAGAAAGCTGCCATGTAGATAGACTTCAAGAAAATGGTCCTACAGATATCTTGTTCGATTCCTGTAATACGATAAAAAAATCGGCCTTATACGTATATGCCGTCCAAAGCTCAAGCCTAATCAATTGGCTGGTAGCCTCGATGGTTGTATCACCAATGTTTTTGGAAGAACTCCATTCAGGTTCTAGGAATTTAATATTAGATGATTGAAAACGTATACCTATCCTAGAAAATACAATAGATAAAAAAATCACCATCTTGATATTCGATTTGGTAGGTATGAATTTTCCAGTACTATTTATTCATAAACTGTCGTCAAACGTACCTACATACTATCTAGTAAGTAGGTAGGAATGTTTTATGTAAATGGCTGTTTTTATATGTTTGATATGCAAGGTGAAGTGATGTATTTACATTTATTTTCGAGATGTCATACTACATTTACATTTTACTGTTTGTTTATTTTCGTTTTAATAATAATAATTGTTATTCCAATATAAATTCTATCTTCATTAGTTACTATGTATGTTATCTCGCAGCTACTATGGTATCAGTCTTTCATTGCATAGCTGCTGACAAAATAGGTTACGGAATTATTAAATTAATGTGTTATAAACAGTATACATATTTATGTATATTATGTTAACAAGAAATGAAGTATTTATCTCAACATAGCGACAATATTCAATATATATTACCCAAACTATAAAACCTATAACCATACAATAAATACAAAATCGAGAACTTACATAACAAATTACTATTATACATATAATATAAAAAAATCTATACCTAATTAAAAACTAATAACAAAATATAAATTAATACTATTTACAAACTTATAAAAATAACTTAGTCAATAAGGCCGTCAGATGAAGGATATGTGGCCAGAATACTGGCAGCATTGCCATGTTGGATGGCAATGCTAAAAATAATTGCTATACTGCGTCTTTTAAATTAATTGATTAATGTGTAATAATTGATATTATAGTACAGGATGTCATGTAGTTTTTGTCTTATTGCTAGATTTTGTAATTTGTATTATACTATACCTACCTATTAGGCAGAACGTTCAAGCGATAAAACATGATGTGAATGGACTATCTTAATATATTATATATATAAATCAATATATTATTGTACTAATACAATACACAATATAATGTGAAAGATTGTACGTTTAGATGTTTGTTACTTAATCACGAAAAAATGGTTGTGAGATTCCTATAGGATTATAAAAAAGTAACAACAGGAAGTATCCACTTGAAATTAGATATAAATGTGTCGTATGGAACATCATTCCGGAATAAAAGGTGTGCCTTATATTAATCTTGGTAATAAATATTTTTTTCTTAGTAATTAAGTAGCGCAAGTGTCATGGTGGACGAAACTATTGCTCTTTTGTTACTTGCACACGTTTTATTTCTCTTTGAACCCAATTCTTAAACCAACGCGGGCGTTAAGGCGGAGGCGGAAGTTGCGGGCGCAAGCTAGTGTTATATAATTAAGATAATAGAAATATTATGCATATTACAGAGCTTAAAATCTTATTTAGACAGATTAAAAAGAAAGAAAAACACGTGATTATAGGTTTAGTTAGATTTTTTTTTTAATGATTTTATAATTGAAAATTAAATCACATTATTGCCGTTTTAATGTATGTTTTGTGCCGTGGCGGTGCCGGCGTAAGAATAGTACCCCACCCTCTCTACCCGTGGTTGCCGTAAGAGTCGGCTAAGGGATGTAATCCGGAAGATGGGCAGCAGCGTCTTCCTTGAACAATCACACCTAACTGCGCTCGCCAACCTGCCAAGCATGGCGGGTATTGGCAAAACCCCCCCAGGAGGAGGCCTATGTCCAGCAGTGGAGGTTCTATGGCTGGTGATGATGAAGTTGTGGCCAAACATTTAGCCAGTCAACGATTTTAAAAAAAACAATCACTCTGGCCTTGTTATATAATTATTAAATTCTTAATTACCTTCAACTGCTATGCTCTCCTTTACAGTCATCGGCAAGCCTAACAGGGGATATTCAGCCTCCAGTTCTTCAGGTGTGCGATTAGAGGACGCTATCATCTTGTCTATAATCCGGGCTTCTTTTAATGCTGCATCGAACCGTGGTTCCACCACAGCGTTTACGTACGAATTGACTTCCTTACATCGATCGATGTATGCTGCAACTACTTCTTCTGATGTGACCTACAAAAGTAAAAAAGTGTCAAGTAATATGAAATCCATGGGGAATAAAAATAAAGTTATTCAGCTGATAAAACTGTAATGTATTTAGTATGTAGGTAGGTACTTGGAGAACTTATTATTTACGTTCTACGGTAAGATATCACGAATAACTGAATCAGTCTCGATGACAAACTAACTCCGGGAGCATTGAAAAATTTAACTTGTGCGCGGGTGCGTTGTCGTGATGAAACTGCACGCCCCTTCGAAGTTTCCCTCTCCTTTTCTCTTTGATGGCATTCCTCAACTTGGGAATTAAAGTTGCATAATATGGGCCTGTAATAGTGGTTCCACGCTCCAGTTAATCAATCAACAATATCCCTTAATCAATATCCAATATCCTAACAATATCAAAATATTGAGGCCATAACCTTGCCAGCCGATGCCACGGCACGAAACTTCTTCGGGGTCGGTGATGATGGCCGTTTCCATTGCGCAGATTGCTGTTTCGTCTCGGGATCAAAATGATGGACCCATGCTTCGTCCATTGTAACGAAACGAGGCAAAAAGTTTTCAGAATCTTATTGAAACTTGACCAACAATATCTTCGAAATGTCAAGTCGATTTTGTTTCTGACCGTCGTCGGTTAACATTTTCGGCACCTATCTTGCGAAGACTTTTCTCATATTCAAAGATAGTTTCAATATGGATTGAATACTTCCATATGAAATGCCCGTTTCTTGAATTAAGTATCGGATGGTAACTCTTCAATCACTCAATAAAATTTTCTCGACTTTCGCAATATTTTCTTGGGTGACTGACGTCGATGGACGGCCGCAACGATGGTCGTCTTCCGTGCTCGTTCTCCCTACCCGAAATTGAGAAGCCAACCTTGCAACAGTGGAATACGGCGGAGCAGACTCTCCTAATGTTGCCTCCATTTCGCAATGAATCTCTTGCGTCGTTAACTTTTTTAAACAGAGGTATTAAATAACGGCTCGCACTTCGTTTTTCTCCATTTTCGAGAACACGTTCCGACACGAAGCAAACAAATGACTACATTCAGAAAAGAACAAAAGAGAATCGAAGATTTTTTTCTTTATTAATATTACAAATATGTATCTGAACTATGCCTGCTAGTATTTTTTTTCTTACCAAGGAGTATGTCGTTCTCACTACTTTTTGACCCCTCCTCGTACTGTGTGACTGTGACTCGGACTTATTTAACTTGATTTTTCATAAAAACATCAAAACATTTGACACTGGCAAATGTACGATAAGCGACACCAAAAACAAGACAAATCAGAAGAATAGTGTAATCAAAAAAATATAACTTACCTGTTTATTCCTGATCATCTTGGCCAAAGTGGTTGCAGATTTTAAGAGTATTGGGTTCGTGGGTGGAGGGCATTTTCGTTTTCGACGTATGCTTAGCAGGTAGGTGAACGGGACCAGTGGGATGGCCAGCAGTGAGACGAGAAACCGGAGAAACCTCCGCATGAAGCCGTTCATCTTGCAAGACTGGAATAACAACGCAGCATTAGTACATTGTTACCCTAGGGGTGAAAGTAACTTACTTAGTCTCGAGACGGGGTAGTCAATAAATAGTTCGAGGGACTAAATAAGTCTTTAACCCGAGGTAAACACTGTGCTTCTCATTACGAATACAAGGAAAGTAAAAATAAAAACATGAATTAGCTAAGGAACCAATTTTTTTTTTCTGTGGCCGAACAATAGCGTGGTGGTAGGGTACTTTCTAGTACTCGGCTGGCTAGCTACCACCCTCAAGTTGAAAATCTGCCGCCAAGCATTTAACGGTGTGTTCCGGCAGCCTCACTTGAGAGCCAGTTCTATTCCAGGCTAGGTGTGCTTTACCATCTTCGACCACACCTTCACTTAACATCAAGTGAGTTGTGGACAAACAACTAGACAGTCAGATATAAAAAAAAAAAAAAAAATGAGGGGAATGTATGGGTGATGCTTTAGCCGCGTTTGCCATACATTCTTAATATATTATTTACCTTTACAGCTACCACACCTATCGCATAGTTTACTATCCTTGATACATAACCTTGCACTTTCCCCAATGGTTTCTCCAAAACCGGAGGATATAACAAATTATAACTATTTAAAAACACTTCCACAAATACAAAACAGTGGTACACACACGCGCTCAGAATTATCAAAAACAGTCTAGTGTAAACATTCACAGTAGCATTAAAACACGCGTTAAACAAATTTAGCATTTGTCGTAGCATTTTAAGCGTGCGCACGAATTAAACTATGGTACCATAATGTAGATAAACAAATTGGTATTCCAACTGATATAACTCGAGTCGTCATACTAAGTAATATCTAATACTTAGTTGCACAAAGGAGTGTATTGGACAAAGGTCAAGTAACAACTGGCTGGCATGTGGACTTTCTCCCGATGACAAGCGGTCAGTGCATCGAGAAAGTAGTTTTACCTGTGTTGAATTGGACCAGCGAAGATTCGTGAGTTACTTAATAAATTGTTTTGTATTTAATTCTGCCTATAAAGAGACAATTGCATCTGGATTATGTTATTTAATATAGAACAATTAGCTGCGCCCCGCGCTACATTTTTCGAGATAAAAAGTAGCTAACCACGTAACGGTATGAAATGAACTTTACGACCTATTCTTACACAGTACCAAATATACATTAAAAAAATCGTTCGAGCCGTTTCGTAGGAGTGTGACCACACCGTGACACGAGATTTATATATGTATATATTGATTTAGAGGACGCTTCAGGCGACCCGAATGCTGGCATCTACTTTGGTCTAAAGCTTAGCAATGACATCCAGCGTGGCAATGTCTTTGCCACATTTCCATCCTCTGATGGACTCTTAGATTAAGTTGTTTTTGTTTTTAAAAATTTGTATATAATGTAATTAGTATTAATTTTATTAAATGTATTAGGTATATGACGAGGGATGGCACCCATCTTTTTTTTTTTACTAATTTTGACATACCTGCTATTTGACCACAGCTCAGCTGATATTAAGTGACGGTGTGGTAGAAGATGGTAAACTCACTTAGCCTGAAATACGGACTGGCTCTCAAGTGAGATAAAAAAAAATATAAATAAATAAATATTGTAGGACACATTACACACAGCGCCATCTGACCCCAAACTAAGCAGAGCTTGTGTGATGGAAGTCAGATAACTGATATAATACATAATTTTTTTTTTTTTGTAAATCTTTCTTATAATACATACAGAACACCCAGACACAGAACAAACATTTGTTTATATCAAACAAACATTTGTCCTTGGCGGGAATCGAACCCACGCCTACAGCTCAGGCAGACATACTCCCAATGAGCCAACAGGGCTGTCAGATGGAATACACCATTTGCATAGCGGAAAATTTTCAACTTGAGGGTAGTAGCTTACCAGCCTAGTATTAGAGAGTACCCTACTATGCTATGGTTTGCTCACGATGTTTTCCTTTACCGGCAATTTAAGCTCATTGCTCATAAATCCACGCCCCTCGGCTTGCTGTTCGAACGCTCTAACCACTGAGTTATACGCGCCTCAAATCAAGCACAATATATTATACATTACTCTTGTTTATTTACCTCGACTTTTAGGCTATAAATACTATAAATTAGTATTTTTTGCGCAATTGAGTCCCGGTGGTAGATATAATTATAAGTACATACTCACATAATTATGTACAGAAGACACTTATAACTGGCATAGACACTTACTGATACTTACGGATAATAGTTTGATATCCAGAGCGTGTACGTACGTGATGATAATGGACATGAATTTAGATAAAATAACATCACCAAGAAGTCATGTATGAGTGTGTCATAACCCGTCGATAATGTCATTGATAAGAGGTTACGAGAGACAGAGTAAATACTAGCGGTTCTACAACTAATCATGTAGTATTTATATATACATATATAATACTCAATATTAAAATCATTGACATAATCGAATTTAATAACAAATGAACAGTTTTATAGAGGGAAATAAAAGCTAATGTTTTTTATGGCTGACAGGCTAGGTGTTTGGCCACAGATTAACATCAGGTGAGATGTGGTAAAACTCTTACCTAGTCAACCACAAAAAAAAACTGTCAACTAAAGTTTTGTTGTTGTACTTGAAATAATCCGACGATATCACAACACGATGGATAATATTAATCTTTTGATGACGACCTTGAACTTAAGATCTTACATACAAATTAATAAATCATTGCATTGAAATATAGTTATGGCTATCAAGAGGAATTTTACGTTTCTAGAGTTCTCTGCTTTGGAATTCGTAAGTAATTTATAACTTAGTGTTATAATGAAAAGTCTAGCTAACTGATTCTTTTTTTTCCAACTGTGCCCTGCGTTTTTCGAGATAAAAAGTTTAAAAAAAGCCTGTGTGGTAATTTACAGTTTAAGTTATCTATATTTCATATTTCCACCAAAATCCGTCCAACCGTTGTAATGTCTGCATGGCCTAAAATTCTACCCTGCCCATTCTATAATCAGACAGCCAGGAGCTTTAAAAAGCTTCATGGTATATATTTTATAAACTTGAACTAAATGGTTTGAATCTACTTTCATTGTACGAACCGCTAAACAATGGAATTTGCTACCCGAGTGGATGTTCCCTGATGGATACAATCTGGGTGCCTTCAAGTCGCGAATGAATCGGTTTCTCCTAGGCGAGCGTGCTCCACCATATACCGCATCTTCACTTAACATCAGGCGAGATGGCGGTCAAACACAAGCCGAACGACAGTTAAAAAAATGTTTTTCAATATTTGTACATCAGAATAGAATAGAGCATCTGTATAATGATTTAACGTAAAGCATTAAGTATTTAATTTAAGTCGGTACATAACGGATGAGAATATGGAAGTTAACTATTTAATTTAATTAAGCCTCCTTCAAAAAGTTATGACACAAAACGTTCAATATGTAGTGGTAAAAGCAAAAGACATATAACCCATTTAAATAAGTAGATACTCAGTGCGAGATATAATTCTTACTATTAAAACAGTTTTACTTAAAGAACTAAGGGAACTAAATAATAACTCTACGATATATTTTTTAGTATAGTAATTTCAGTTGTTTTACAAGAATTCTATTAATAAATGACTGCAACCACGTTTGTCTGCCGTTAAGCAGTTGTGTGCCAACATTAGTGTGTTCCGGATTGAAGGGTACTGCAGCTAGTGAAATTACAGGGCTGCCGAGACTAACCATCTAATACAGCCCTGTTGGCTCATTGGGAGTATGCCTGCCTGAGCTGTAGGGCGTGGGTTCGATTCCCGCCAAGGACAAATGTTTGTTCTGTGTCTGGGTGTTTTGTATGTATTTACAAAAAAAAAGTATTTATGTATTCTATCAGTTATCTGACTTCCATCACACAAGCTCTGCTTAGTTTGGGGTCAGATGGCGCTGTGTGTAATGTGTCTTACAATATTTATTTATATCAAAGTATTGAGCGTCAATACAAGGATGCCCTGGTTTGTTTTGCTACTAAAAATTTTGTGTAACGCTGCATTGGTCATAGACATTCGATATCTCTTTGGCGAGCGTTATCTTTCGATTCATAAAATTTAAATAAAAAAAAAAAAAATGCGAACTATAGTTGGCAAGAAACGTGAGAACGCTCTTAAAATACCTTAGTTAAGTATTTAATAACTATTTTTTTGTGTAGGGCGCTAGGATGTTATCCAATTAGGAATTAAAAATTATGATTTATTGCGCTTATTTATTACTCCTCGCCTTCTGTACTGCTGTAATATCGCTAGATGCGACATAGCGACTATTTAATAATTTTAAAAGGTCGACCTTTATTTTAAAGATTATATTAAATAGATTAACAATTTTTGATTTGCCGTGGTGGTTCCGGCGTAAGAATTATACCCCACCTTCTCTACCCGTGATTGCCGTAAGAGTCGGCTAAGGGATGTAATCCGGAAGATAGGCAGCAGTGTCTTCCTTGAACAATCACACCTAACTGCGTTCGCCAACCCGCCTGCCAAGCGTGGCGAGTCTTTGCAAAACCCCTCCCCAGGAGGAGGCCTATGTCCAGCAGTGGACTTGGCTGATGATGATGATGATGATTCATACAGCATAACACAACCCAATCAAAAACTCAGCATGTTCATCGTTTTTATAAGTACTGTAGAAACTTCACGCATCCTCGTATAGTCTTAGACACGCAAAGGTGAGCGGAAGGGCTAGTAATTAAGTTAGGAGCTGTTCAGGATATGCGCCTGAGTGATTTGAATACATTATAGCCAGCTAGGCTGGTTTATTTTTCGTTTGACAGGCTGGGTGTTTGAACACAGCTCATCTGACGTTAAGTGACGGTGTGGTCGATGATGGTAAATACATCTAGTCTGTAACGAAGCTGACTCAAGTGAGGTTGGCGGAACACAACGTTATCCGAAAAATGTGAAGAGAATTAGCTTATTTTTCACAAAAAAAATTTTTAGTGGTTCATGGACGATAGAAAATAATGTCGATAATAATGAATACTTTGACTTTTTGGCTTAGTATTGTCATCCGTAATGTCCAAGCAGCAGGGATTTGTGCTCTTAGTTTAGGTTTGCGGTCAAAGAGGCCCCAAAAGGTATAAAAGACAAATACGACAAAAAAATTACTTACCAATACGGTTTATTTACAGTGAATATCTGATCAGTGCTTATAGGTTTACGCACGTCGACAAACCAAATAGTAGTGGATATTTAGTTTATATTAATTTTTAAGTGCTTACGCGACTGTTGGCACTTTTTTATAAAAACTTAAAAACCCAAAACCATCTTACGTCATATTAAATCCCAAACTCGATACTAAATCAAAAAAAAAAGTCATAAGTACATAATTATGTATATCGCTATAACATTTGCATTTCACTTAACTTCAGATGAGCTGAGGGCAAACACTTAGCCAGTCAACCATAACAAAATTGAACTCACACATGCCCGCTTATACTAATTTATATTCATATACTAGCTGCGCTCCGCGGCGTTATCCACTACATTTTTTGAGAGAAAAAGTAGCTAATCGCCTAGCGGTATGAAATATACTTTACGACCTATTCTCAAACATAAATCTCATAAAATACGGCCAAGCCGTTTCGGAGGAGTGCTACCACAAACACCGTGACACAAGATTTTTATATAATATACATTTTTAACACGAGACTAATTCCCTTGGTTCGATTACGAAAAATATAATTACAAATGAGGAAATCGATTGTGACACACGCGGAAGTCTCAGATCATTTTTTGGTGCGGAATGCTAAAAATATGTATCTACTTGAAAGTGACCCGAAATTAATAATAACATTTAAGAAACACTAGTTAAAAACAAGACCTAAAAATTATTCAAGGTTGAACATTTTATGCACTTTACAATGATGTAGGTACAATGTATTCAGGTTTCATTTCAGACAATTAAATTACTTATTTACCTACCTTATATTTTTAACTACTTAAAAAACGGGTCATTGCTCTATCTTGATACTAGGTAACATTGCCATGAAGCAGGATACTGTTATAACAATGCGCATATTGTATGTATATATCAACACTATAGCATGATACGTTTTTTATTCAAAAGATTTCTTTCGGAAAATGCACGTGTGAAGCTTGCTACTTTCAATACTTTTGGAATATAGTACCAAGGGCAGGGCTCGTAAGGTGAGCCTTTTTTGACATTTCATGCAACGTCATCTGGCCCAAACTAAGCAAAGCTTTTACTATAGGAACCAGATAGCTGATATAAAGGGTACTGCAGCTAGCGAAATTACAGGCCTGTTGAGACTAACCATCGATAGTCTCAAAGTAATGAGCGCCAAAGTAGCGATGCCCCGAACTTTGTTATGTTACTCAAAGTTTTTAATATTGCTGGTATTTATGTGGTCATGGACATGCGTTAACTCTTATCATCAGGAGAGCGTATCGTTCGTCTCATTACTATTTCATAAAAAAAAAAAGGATTGGTTTACTAAACATTTTTTTTGTAAGTTTGATAGTCGGGGTGTTTGACCGCAGCTTACATGATGTTAAATGACGGTGTGGTCGAAGATGGTAAACACACCTAGCCTGGAATGGAATTGGATTTTAAGTGAGGCTGCCGGAGTGCTTCGCGGCAAATATTCAATTTGAGCCTGGTAGCTAGCCAGCCGTGTACTAGAAAGTGTCTTTCCACCATGCTATGGTTTCCTTACTGTTTTCCTTCACCGGCAATTCAAGCTTCGCTATATCGCTACGCTGAGCTATTTACATTATGATAAGTACACAATAATATTAATTATTTACTAAGACTGCGACCGGTGACGGATAGCATAGTGCAGTACCGTTTCGCATTAGGGCCAGATGAAGCAATTGCATACTACAAGTTGGTCAAGCCCGTACTTGCGACACAGCAGCATTCTCGATTCGAGTCCTCTCGATTTTAAACGCTAGACAAACATTTAGTTTGTGTAACGAGTAAATATGACATCTTGCTTATAGAGTCTCGCGATAATAAAGAGTAATGAGGCCAAGAGCAGAATAATTTTGAAGGTATCTACTGTGATGGGTGTCTTTTTTACCAAAATCGAGAAGAACTTGACAGTCGCAGAAGCCTGTTCTGTGAACAAATGTGTTCAATATAATTTGTTTGTGTATTTTTAGTTTTAATATACTTTGTTTACGACGAACCTATTACAAGGTTATAGCTTATTATCCGATTGGGTGTCATTATACAATCGCGGGTTACAATTTGGTGTTACAGATAGATCATCAAATTTAAGTACGCTCGATAGCTAAAGGATTAAAGGATTCATTACGTCGAGTGAATTTAAACTCGAAAGTCTTCTTTGTGTTTAAAAATGTGTGTGCGTACACGGACGTGTCCACGACACAAACACACACCATGAATTTTATAACATTAATGACTCTTAAAGTAATTGAAAAAACAGCTGTTATATTTTTTTAAAGTTTGCTGATTATTTTATCGCGATTTTGAGCTTTGTATTGCTAATAATAAATGTTATTCATAATGATGAGTACGATTACTGAAGTAAGCTCTTATTGTCATTCAAGTTAGTCAATTTCAAAATATTAGGCGATTTCGAACTTTGTTGCGTGGGCATATAATATGCGGTAGCATAGCCACTTCATGATCGCCTAACCAATATGGCTCTAGAAGAACACTATACTCCGCTGGCACTAGTCTTGCTAATACTTAAAATTCTTAGTACCGCTGTAATGGGTACGTGATGTCTCTTAAAATCATGAGAACGCCTCGTGCATGTCATTTTTGTAAAAAGCCCGGATGCCAGATCATGCATAGTTATGTCTGTCATAACATAATTGGGTATGACTTGGTATTTTCTCAGGCTGATTGCTTTGTTTATAACTTAAAAATAAAACTTGCTCAGCTGGTATAATTTAGTTAATATAAAACTATTAAGTATGCTGAATACACTTGTTTTGGGGTACTTTTCGGTCCAAAGCCTTTATATAAATACTTATGTATATCATTTAGTTTACAGAATTTGTCTTATTTACTGTGCCATATAAAAAACTGCTTTACGAAAACTGGATTATATTTTTTTTGTTTATTTCGTCATCACGTAATTTTAAATTGACGTAGGTACTTACTATAAAAAATATAATCGTCTACCGTATTTGCATATTTTTATTGTATTAATTTAATTTATTTAATAAATTAAAATAATACAATTAATCCAATACTCGTCACGCTTAGCAGGCGGGTTGGCGAGCGCAGTTGTTCAAGGAAGACGCTGCTGCCCATCTTCCGGATTACATCCCTTAGCCGACTCTTACGGTAACCACGGATAGAGAGGGTGGGGTACTTACTTACGCCAGCACCACCACTTGTTCTGAAATAAAATTAACATATTATATTATTTAAGTAGATATTAGAAAAAGTAGATGAGCATTAAAGCACACAAAGAAAAAAACAATGTATAGTTTTTATGTTTTAATGGCATGCATCATGGGGTCTGAAGTGTGGTCTACGATGGACGATGGAGCATATTCAAAGAAAACCTTTCATTTGCGACTTTTAGATACCCAGATTGTATCCCCAAAGAACTCTGTAGTCGATGATGTCATCGATACAATTCTTATTGAGTTTTGTGAAATTACCTAACGCTTCAGCTAGCGGTGCGCGAATTGCGTTAATTTTCATTGAAACACTGATCGCAATCGAAAGTGAAATCGGCGGAAGTGGCAAAACAATGACTGTCAAAATGCTACTTTAACTTTCTACGTTTCGTTAGTTGTTATCGAGAGATTTGGAAATGTAGTTATAATCTTTCAAATTGTCAATAAAGCGCTAATTCGGGATACTAGACGATATTAGATTCGCCATGATACGGGCAACAGAAGTACATCAGAGTATCAACAGAGGTAGATCTCGATCTATCTTCGTCGCTAATATGCGCCATTTGGAAATCCATACCAAGCATTCCTCAAGCGTATGCTGAGTTGACTATTTCTTTGCGTCAAGTAGCATCGATACATATGTTCACGTGAATGTTCACGTTCCCTATGAAGGTATTCAAACAAAGCATCCGTGACCCGTGAAAACGAGCAATAACCGGAAAGTGACGAGCTCTTTCCCATTAATCCAGGCATTTAAGCTGGTTAATTTAGCACCAACAGAACGTTGTCGCGCATTTTGAGGCTCATAGAAACTCTCGTGCATTTTCTGAGCGCACTACTACTTGTTAATCTTAATCCGACTCAGAACCATGACCCCAGTTTAAACGTCCATATAAGCAAGCGTCCAAAATATCCAGTGACGGATACTGTGCTATTAAAGTTACTGCTTCAAAACAGATGGTTCGATAGCCTCTTGCATTCCGTATGGCCATGAATCGCTGAAGACTATTAAACGTAGTCCTACAGTGTTCTAAGTCCGACAGCCTCTTTTTTATAGGCTTACTTGCACCATCTCGCCTGATGTTAAGCGAAGATACAGTCTACGATGGAGCACAATTGCCTAGAAGAAACCGATTGACTCGCGACTTGCTCTATATGAGTGCACTAGAGAACAATAAAAACCTGACTACTCCACAGTAGAGTCGGCGAACCTTGGCTCCGCAAGTTGAGAGGCATCATCAAGGTTTGGCCAAAACTGAGGTATCATCCTCTTAGCACACGACATAAACTCCGATGGTTAAACTCAAAACATGCAGTACGCGATATCCCACAAAAAGGATTTACAATTGATCCCCGTGAGACCCCAATCATGTATACCTAATGCCAACCATGGTTTAAATTTAAATAACACCAACATATTAATTTAATTAGGTATAATGTCAATGTCGACGACGATTGTGTGAAAAATCTTAGTCGGTAATATTCATAATGAGTACCTACCTACTGATTTTTACCTAACTAGACCTAACGTTTCACAGACAGTTTATGGTAAATATTACCACAGAATTCGGGACATCGCTTATTCCTATTCAAAGTAGGGGTGATAAGTCCTGCACTGACATGTCACTTGGGGTGTTTTGTGTATTTCGTCTCTCCGAGCCAACCCAGCTGCTTGAAGTTCCGGAGCGAGGCTCTGGGCCCGCTGGCATAGTAGCTACCGTGAATTGGGTGGAATGTTTAATGACTTTGAGGATGATACATGAATGAAAGCGAAGCAGCAGTCTAGTGGCAATTCTAGTACCTACTGTGGATTTGCAATGCAAAAGCACATGCTCCACAGTTTCATTTTCTTGCAAGCAGCCACGGCATGGCGTGGTACATAAACATGTGACTATTCAAGTTGCAATGACCGGTTATGAGGCCAAGACACGAAGGTCTTATCGTTGCAACTTCAATAGTTTGTTACATGGGTGCCGCCAAGATTGCTTTTAGGAAGGTGCAGCACTATCTACATACTATACTATTAACAAATAAGACATTGTTTATAGATAATCAAACATATACATGTGTGTTATGTGACTCAAGTTAATGTCTAATTCAAATCACGCTGGTATTAGGTTTTATTCAAATAGTTTAGAAAATCTTATTATTTATATGTATTATGTATTTTCTGTTCCGACATTTACAGGGACATTAGAATTTACAGGGCTGTTATAACCATCGAAAGTCTCAAAGTAATGAGCGCCAAAGCATTGATGCCCTGTACAACTTTGTTTTGCTACTCAAAGTTCTGTGTATCGCTGCAATGGTCATGGACAGGCGTTATCTCTTCCCATCAGGGGAGAGTAGCGTTCGTCTCATTACTTTTCCATTAAAAAAACATAGAGCAAAAGTTGTGTATAATGTAATGTATGCCGTGGTGGTGCCGGCGTAAGAATAGTACCCCACCCTCTCTACCCCTGGTTGCCGTAAGAGTCGGCTAAGGGATGTAATCCGGAAGATGGGCAGCAGCGTCTTCCTTAAACAATCACACCTAACTGCGCTCGCCAACCCGCCTGCCAAGCGTGGCGAGTATTAGCAAACCACCCCAGGAGGAGGCCTATATGTCTAGCAGTGGACGTCGTATGGCTGATGATGATGAATGTCATGAACATATGTGTATAATGTCACACTGCAAACTAGCTGGTTATTCAAATATTACCGTGTATGTTGTGCCCAAAATATCGACTACTTTGATATACTGAATTATAACAGTAATATCTTTATACGAAGACAGAAGGCCAGCATTTTCCCTATGCGAAAAATTCTGAAAAATATTTAAGTTCCATGGCTTTGGCTTCTCTATCGCAAACGGCACACTGAGTTCTTACTTAGTTCATCATCATCAGCCACTATGTATGACGTCCACTGCTGAACATAGGCCTCCCCCATTGATTTTCATAAAGACCGGTTAGAAGCGGCTCGCATCCAGCGCATTCCTGCGGTCTTTATTAGGTCGTCTATCCTACTTATCTCCTTACTTACTTGTCCTGTCTTACTTAGTTACCTAGCTTTTTTATAATAATATATTTTTAGGTGTTTCCCACGGTTGTGAACAAAATATATCTAGCAAAACAAATTTAACCGTCTTACATTGAAATAATTTTGAACATCGGTTTCATATTACCAAAGATGAAAGTGGCGGCCTTATTGTTTAAAGAGATCTCATTATATTGCGATTTACAATGATGTGTCAAATGATGAAAATGTTCTTCTCATGATATTCTTCGTATGGTATGTCTTATCTTAACTAAAACTACTATTAACGATGATGCAAGCTTTTCTTGGAAAGCATTAGAAAATAGAAAACTAACACATCGCAAGAGATTATTCTCATAACGACCTACAGTCCTACTTACCCCTTTCACAGCTTTCAATCGCGTACAGTTTCACTTCAGTAAATACTGCTGTAGAATGTTGTATTTTATGGATCGACAAATATAACATAAAATCAATTTCTTCGACAGATTAATTGATTAAACTGATTTTGTCGATCGCAAATCGATATCGATCAGTACCGATCTTAAATGACTTAATCGATATATTTTGTTGATTTTTTTTTTAATTTGTCTATTTATATAACATAACACTTTGCACGATGGGCACAAATGTTTCACGTTAACGCTATCTTCTCGGCACAAAGTAGTTCGTACTGACTGTCGCTTTACTACTTTTTTTTTGTTTTTGTAGTCGATGCGTCCGCACTTAAACGGTGCGTGGTACTGACTTCTGTACTGACTTGCTTGATGCTTCATTTTTCCGGTCGAGCAGTCAACGCGCCGGAGAGTAGCGGGGTAGGCCGAGAGCTAGCTGTGGAAAACAGTTGTACACGTTTGGGGTCATCGACCTTTATATACGCGCTTTTTCGGCAAAGGCTCCAAAGCCTTGAACACCGTCGCAATGTGGTCTGTCGCTTTTCTATTGAATACATTTTGGAGAGTGCGCTTCAGATCTAATTCTAATTCTAATTTGACCTAATTCTACTATCAGACTGCCAGGAGCTCTAAGAAGTGTCACCGCTTCATGGTCAATATTCCAAAAACTCGAACTAAATGGTTCGAATATGCTGTTCGAATATGCACTGGACGGATCGGGCTGAAATTTGGCATGCAGGTAGACGTTATGACGTAGGTATCTGCTAAGAAAGGATTTTGATTAATTCTACCCCAAGGGGATAAAATAGGGGATTGAAGTTTGTATGAAACTTTGTTAATTTTAAACCGATCGGGCTGAGACTTTGCATGCATAAAGCTACTATCTAGCGCGGGTGAAACCGCGGGGCACAGCTAGTTATTATATAAGATAAGAATAGTACCTACCCCACCTTCTCTACCCGTGGTTGCCGTAAGAGTCGGCTAAGGGATGTAATCCGGAAGATGGGCAGCAGCGTCTTCCTTGAACAATCACACCTAACTGCGCTCGCCAACCCGCCTGGCAAGCGTGGCCAAGGAAGCCTATGTCCAGCAGTGGACGTCCTATGATGATGATGTGATGATGTGATATTATTATATAGTTGTGTTATGACTTTAAAATTATTAATGTTATCGATAAAATAAAAAAAAATTGTAGTGTAAAAACGTGACCGCTACCTCCTAGCCCACAAATAGTGAATGCTCCGATCTAGACCCAGATTTACGCGTAAAGTGAAGTCGCATACTGTGAGAATTGCAACAGCATGTATTGTTTAAGGGCAAATGTAAAATAATGTGCCGTTTTGTTGCTGATTGGTCACTGCTCAAGATCATTTTTAATTTTATTATAATTAATTTTGTATTAATATTTATGTGACGAGAATAAATATTCGTTCTGTACTGGGTTTGTACAATGTAGGAACACAGCATAAATGTTGCGCGAAGCAGATGACGCGCGCGTAGGGTTACCATATCAGGACAAGTCCTGAGATTTCAGGATTTTTGGATTCTTCTCAGGATTGCGGCTGGATTTCGCAAATCTCATGAAATCTAAGGATTTTTAGTATTTTATTTATCCAGGTAGGTACTCAATCAGTAATAATCAGTAAATAGTACCTACTGATTTGGGGGGAGGGGTCGGGTGCCGTTAACACCCCCGCTTTGAGTGCGATGTGCAACGCGTGAACGAGATCCGCGATATTAAGACTTTTTAAATTGTTAGGTACGTTTGAGAGATAATTCTCAAACTGTAAAAAATCTCATGGAAATCAAGCTTTTTCTCCAGACTTTTGATTTTTTCATCTGGTAACCCTAGGCGCGCGCGCTTCGTACTCAGCTTTGTCTCCATGAAGAAGACCATCGAATGTAGCCAAAACTATACTCAAAGTATCCCATATAATTAAACGTGAGTAAATCGCATAAGTAAAACAAAAATGTGTCATAACCACATCAGTTTCCATAATAAAACCTATTACGGTGTGTTCCGGCAGCCTCACTTGAGAGCCAGTTCCATTCTACGCTAGGTGTGTTTATCATCTGCGATCATAACTACACTTAACATCAAGAGAGCTGTACTCAAACACCTAGTCTGTCAAGCATAACAAATATGTATATAGTAGGAGAGCAAAACGAACACCAACAAAATCCCTTTAAAGTTCCATTCCAAGCTAGGTGAGTTTTAGCATCTTGGACGATACCGTCGCTTAACATTAGGTGAGCTGTCGCCAAACAACTAGCTTGTCAACCATAAACAAGTCGTCCTGGGTCGCCAGTTTTCGGCACTGGGCCCCCATCCCTGAAAGACGATGAACCTCCCGAACGGCAACACCATTGGATTCAGAGAAGTTTCGTCCTTATTTTTATGCTGATTTGAGGTTTTATCGTTTAAGAGCATCCGTTCTGTGCAACCTTTTAGTAACTACAGTAAATAAGCACATATATCTTTTCATAAATATTTTTTGACGTAAAAATAAAATTGTTTTTACTTCTATAGGTATGTCCGTCAATTGCCCTTGAATGAAGATAAATTAAATTATTATTTTTATTAAATTGTTATTTGAATTGGATCCTGGGTAATTCACATCTCATGCTGCTTACATCGTGGTAAGAATCGCCCGAACGCGCTTAATTCATTGAGTGTTTTAGTTTAGACCTCTTTTGCCATACTGGGTCTCTTAGGACATGAACTGAGAGCCTATTAAAACAATTTTCGAAATTTATTTCAAAACAATGATACCAAAATGAATAAAAAAATACAGCAATACGTTACAGTTTCCGGCCGCCAGGGGCGCTGATCTATAATCTGTGCGTCTTCGAGTCGAGAGTGAAGCGGTATCTTCTAGGCAAGCGTGCTCCATCTTAGACCGCATCATCACTTAGCATCAGGTGAAATGGCGGTCAAACGTAAGCCTTAATAAGTCTTATAAAAAGTCTATTTACATACATCTTGGCATGGAAAACTTTTTTACACTCACAAACTACTTTATTTATCTATTATGTTGTTTGAATTGTATTGTAATTTATTTAAACGTAAGTAGGTAAATAATAAAACATATTCTTAAATTAGTACTTATTAGTAACTAGCGGCCCGCTCCGGCTTCGCACGGGTATAAATCTCAAAAATAACAGTATTTCTCCATTATTTAATGGATGTTATTATACATATAAACCTTCCTCTTCAATCACTCTATCTATTGAAATTGCGTAGTTTTAAAGATTTAAGCATACATAGGGATATAGGGACAGAGAAAGTGACTTTATACTATGTAGTGAGTAGTGATAGTGATAGTGATAGTGATTCGGCACAAAAAATACCTATTTTTTATACATAAATTGGTACCTACTCGAAAAAAACACGGTTTGAAAAATAATATATCGTGGTAATTTTTCATTGCCAAAACTCCAACGAAATAATTAATTTAGGTGTTGTATTTCTGACTTCAATTAACAATGACATTTTCATTCCTTAACGTCTGTGTATATGGAAGTTTTTTCTTTTTAAATTGTAATATTAATATTAATAGCGCCATCTATTCAATATCAGGCAAACCACAGATGCATGTAGTTACGCTACTCGCCGTAAGATGGTGGAAGCTGCTTATAGTTTTCAACAGTAAAATAAGTTTGCGGTCACTTTTTATTGCTGTTTTATTAAAAAAAATATTCAATATTACAGCTTTACCTGAACAAAATTAAATATTGCTCACTTACCGTTCATAATAGCGGTCTAGTTCAAAAGTTCAACACAAGATGGCAGGCTAGTCTAAAAAAAAGTAACATAGTTTCATAAATTAAGCACCAAGCACCTAACGTGTCCCAACAACGTGAGCCAATTGGCATTCCAGATTAGGCATATTAATTTTATTATATTCGACCACATAGTCAGATCACATCAGGTGTGCCGTGGTCAAATAAAAAATTACTAGGCCAACATAACTTTAAAAAAAAATTGTGTCTTCAGAAACTTAACCATTTTGTCCTGATTTAATAGCAAGGTGTTTCTCATCAAAATATTTTAGCAAAATTTTGTCATTATTGTAAATTCTATTGTATAGAATAAATCTCATTTTATATGATGATTTTCCGTAAGGTAAGTATCCATTGCCATAAAATGAAAAAAAAAAACACAGGTCAAAATATTGGGAACGTAGAACATTACAGAAGTTGAAAATGCCAAAATGTTACAAAATCAATACAAAAATTATCATGTAATACAAGAACAAGAAATACGTGACCCGAATAGAATAAAAAATCATTTAATGACAAAAAAGCGAGTTTACCGGTACTGGGCTCCTCGCGACATGTTACGTATAAATCACAGGGGGCGCCACCCTCACCCCACTCGCAGGGATACCATCAAATGTTTGACAAATGTGGGACTTGGGATCGGGAGAACTCGGAAATCTTCGGCTGACGGAAAAATGTTAGGACATTGAAAATGTAGGAGTTTGGATATTGAGATTTAAACAATTTTTTTTTTTTTTTACTTTTGGCCTGTGAAAATGTTAAAAATGTGTATTTGAATTAAAATTAATATTATTACATTCTGTTTTGTGTGTTATGGAATAAATAAATTAATAAATAAACTACATCTCAATTTCCCGCTTATGTTAAATGTAATGTACTTAATTAAAATTAAAATGTAAAAATTTAGATTTACATTTTCAATGTAGATATCAAAACAATCCACGGTGTCAATCCAACCGTTTATTTTTGAAAAAAATACTGTGAAGTAGCTTAGAAGAAGGTTCTGAGAAAATCGTTATTGATCTGCTGTGGGACGGTGCAAACGGGAATGCTGGAATATCATGCTGTTTTATTGTGTTATTTATAAATAGTGTAATATAAAGGGCTTATAAACTAATTTATATATAGTGTAATATAAAGGGCTTATAAACTAATTTATAACATGATCATAATTTTAAAATTATTAAAAAATATTTAGCATTAGATTTTAATAATGCATTGATGATAATTATATGTATTTATTTTGGTACATATGTAGTTTGGCTGTGTGGCGGCGGCAGTATTTCTCGACACAGCTACTCGTGAGGATTGCTTTGAGAATTTTACTAAATGTTTTAGCCGTGGTGGTGCCGGCGTATGAATAGTACCCCACCCTCTCTACCCGTGGTGGCCGTAAGGGTCGGCTAAGAGATGTAATCCCGAAGATGGGCAGCAGCGTCTTCCTTGAATAATCACACCTAACTGCGCTCGCTAACCCGCCTGCCAAGCGTGGCGAGTATTGGCAAAACCCCCCCTGGAGGAGGCCTATGTCCAGCAGTGGACGTCTTATGGCTGATGATGTGTGTGATGTGTAATTTTTTTTAAATAGTCATCCAAATGGGCCAGCTGTCCCACAAAAGTCACATTCATGGTCACCCTACCCGGCTAAGGATGATCTTTTCCCGGGATCCCACCATTTTTATAACGATCCGACATACACGCAGCTTTTTGCGAAGTAATATCGCTGAGACCCAGCAACGGCGGACATACTTCACCACTTGCCACTTGCTAGTGATAAAATATTTGTTGGGGAGAAGGGGGCGGCAACGCTAAGGAAAAACAACGATAAAAGTATTTTTGTTATACTTATGCGGGATTACTCACGTTCAATTATATCAGTACCCAGACTATAGTTTCGGCCACATCCGGTGGCCTTCATCATGGAGACAAAGCTGAGTACAACGCGCGTACCACAAAACGCGTGAGTAATCCCGCATAAGTAAAACAAACACGAGTCAAAATCACGTCAGTTTCCATGATAAAAGTATATAATTATATATAGTATTGTGTAAATTATATCTAAAATCTGTTGTTTGTATTTATAACTAGTATTTGGAATAGAAAGGATTTACGTATAGATAAAGAAATATTGTATTAAAAGTGGGGCAGCGCCTTTGGCGAAAGTAAATGCTAACTTTAGCTTATTTTTATACATTTCAATATTCTTCACGTACTAACGTAACTTGCAAATTAATATGCCAGAACCACAGTTTGTAGAAAAAAAGTAACCAAATACTTTATTTTTTAATTATTGTTCTTCAAAACCCACTAATAAAATGTTAATTCTATGATACAATGAAAATTTTCTATAACATGGTTAGATTGGTTAGGTCATATTTTAACCCCGAAAATTTAAACAAGATATCAATTAGTATCATAACAAAATATCAATTCAATTTATTTTTATATCAATTGACATTATTTGTTTATTATAATTATTAATTGTGTGTCTATGTACATAGAGAAGACTACAATTGACTATGTTTACCTATTTTGCAAGGAATAATTGAATTATTATTTTTATATTGACAGTCTAAGCGCTTTACTTCAATTCACCTACCGTTAAGTGACGGTGCGGTCAAAGATAGCAAACCAAGCCTAAAATGGGATCTGGCTTTAAGTGAAACGTTAATTTAGGTCATAGTAACAAAATTTGACTAGATCTATATTAATATTGAAAAAGAAATTCAAGGTTTTACAGTAGTGTAAAATTGGTAATTACAAAAATAATTTAAAGGCATTATTTTTAAAAGTAAGGAAATAATGTTAACGATCTTCGGCACCTGCCCTACAAGGCGGTCTTCCAAGTACCTGAAAAGGTGCCAATAAACAATCTTTAGCCAAAGATCCTATAAACCAACAACCGTTAAACTGAAACAGACTCTACTCCATGATAATACGAATGCATTTTCCTCAACAGGTATATGTTTTTGTTCAAGGTGTATCATGTCTTCAAGTTCTTCAAGAAACAAGGGTTTTCCTCTGGGTCACCCCGGGGAAGGTTTTCCATCTAAATCTCCCAAACCAGGGATTCCGGGGTGAATAACGGAAAAGATGTACCAAGTGAAACGAAAAATGTGTATACATGTAGAGTACTTTATACTTAAAGGAAAACAGATTACCTACTTGAAAATCAGAACATAAAGGCTGACCTAGAATTAAAATAGGAAGTGAAACCTTTTTGGTAAGTATGTAGGTACTTTAAAAATTAAAAGGTTCTACAGATTAAAACTTTTTACAGATAGCGCAGCGCTACCATAAGAAAGTACCTACCTGAATGTGTTTGTTTTGGCGGGAACGCGGAGAGGTAGTTTTTTTTTTCTCGTTCTTCTTGGCATCGCACTCTGTGCATTCTGCCAGTTTCAATGTTTATATATTTTGTGAGTAGTCTTCATTTTTCAGCTTCTTTATCATTTATAGCTACAGTCAAAGTCTAGTCTTGGCCAAGTCCAGTCGGTCCCAGTCAAATTAAGTCATGCCTTAGTAAAGTAGTGGTGACTTTACTATAAGCTTCTGGATGGAGTTTTGGAAGCAACACGAAAAGTCATGTTTAACCACATTATATCATTCTCCCACACTCGCGCTTGTAATTCGGCACTTTATAAACAAAAAACCACTATTTTTATGCATAAAAGCTCGAAAAAACACCAGTTTTAGAAAAAAATACAATTGGGCGACACGACGCTCACCGCGTTCCCGCCAAAACTCCGGAGAGGTAGTTTCGCCGCATTATGTATTTTTAATTTTTATTTTTTATTTTAGGCATTTAAAATTACCTTTTTTGTACATTGACATTTTATATTTTAACATTTTGATTATTTAAATTTCATTGTTTTTTTTTATTTCTATGATTTCAAACTGAACTACATGAAACTATTTTCGAGTCTTTACATATAAAAATAGTGGTGTTTTATTCATAAAGTGCCGGATTACATTCGCGAGTGTGGTAACGTGATATAATGTAGTGGAAAATGACTTTACGTGTTGCTTCCAGATCTCCGCTAAAACTCGCAGTAGACTATTTCATTAGGTCATTACCGGACTCGACTAAGGCTTACTTAGTGTGACTTAAACTTATTTAACTTGTATTTTTTTTTACAAATTACTTGATAATATCAAAATACTTGACACTGGCATATTATGCATAAAGAGTGACGACATAGTACATATACATCGTATCTACCACATTTCTTAAGTTTTTTATTTTATTTTAGGAAAATGTATTAAATTTAATAATTATTTTATGTACATTAAAAATCTTACTACTAAGAATATTTTAAATTTTCTCAACAAGTGAATATAACTAATTCTTTGAGAAATCTTAAACCACAAAATGTACTAAAAGCTGAAACAGCGGCATATACAAAGTTTAACGAAGACAAATAAAACTTAACATTATGAAATGGTGTTTGGTATTTGTGTCTATGACACAAACATCCTTGAATAGCTAAATAAGTAAACAAAACAAAAATATTGCATTTCGTCAAGTGTAAATGAATTTTTTATGAAACTGTAATTGATTGAAATAGTTTACTTAGTGATATGCGAACTAAACTAACTGAAATAGCCCATCAGATAAGCAAGTTGAAGTGGCAGTGGGCAGGGAACATAGCACGCAGAACTGATGGCCGATGGGGCTGCAAAGTTCTGGAGTAGAGACCACGGACCGGCAAGCGCAGCGTAGGACGTCCACCCACAAGGTGGACAGACGACCTCGTAAAGACCGCAGGAACGCGCTGGATGCGAGTCGCTCCCAACCGGTCTTTATGGATGTCAATCGGGGAAGCCTATGTCCAGCAGTGGACGTCCTACGGTTGAGATGATGATGAGTGGTATGTGCATGTAAAGTAGAAATTCAGGCCATATTATTTAATTTTAAGTCATTCTAGTTTGCGTTGTTATCTACTAAAATGTATATATACCTACAAGAACTTCGTAACAGCACATGCGTAAATTAAAATTATTGACACGATAGAATTTCAATCAAATATGACATTCAAGATCTGCTGAAAATTTCTATTGAAAAACCCACTCATATGGTTTTATATAGACACGTATTTTATTGTTTGAAACTTTAAAAGATAAAATTGGGTAAGTTATTTCGAGTAATTAAAATTAAAGTAAATATTGTATCTACTCATTATCAACAACTTGTGACTATATAACCAAACGCCAATCAGCTGTTTCCGAAGAATTCAAAAACTAAATTAATTTACTTTATTTATACTCAACTAAGAAAAATGTAGTTTATCACTTGAAAAATTAGAGTTATTTATGCTTAACGTTAAGCAGGATACAGAGAACTTTTTTAAATAAAAAAGTCTCATCACTCTAAAATAAGTCAACCGCTCTCCAGCGAAGTCGGTGTGCGAGTAAGCAGTTTTAAAATTGCCCGAATTCATGATACTTGACCCGCTGATGAAGGAAAACTTCGTGACGAAACCATAGCATGATGGTAGGGTAGTTTCTAGTACTCGGCTGGCTAGCTACCACCACAAGTTGAAAATCTGCCGCCAAGCATCTAACGGTGTGTTCCGGCAGTCTCACTTGACAGCCAGTTCCATTCCAGACTAGGTGTTTTTACCATCTTCGACCACACCGTCACTTAACATCAGGTGAGCTGTGGTCCAGCACCAAGCCTGTCAACCATAAAAAAGTACAGAAATAATAATTCGTAAAAAATAAATGAAAACTCATTTATACTAAAAATTAAAAAAAAACGAACGTTTATGTTTTGAAAGTTTTCACAAGTCATTCTCACCTTTATTTACCGAGTTAACTATGAAAGCTATAGACAAGTTTTTACATAGCGTGTTTGAAAACCACAATGTAGGTCGTCACAATTTTATATTTTGATCATCGAATTTTACGTACCTAGAAGATTCAAAACAAAGAAATTAATGCAAAACGCCCAACAAACCGAAAAACAAAATATGACTAAATTATTCCCATATTCTTGCGAAATCCATTAATTTACTAAATAATATTTTTTTTGTCTAATACTAAACAAAGTGTATACACTGCTCTGCAGTTGAGTTGAATGAAGCTAGAAGTGCGGGTTACGTCATCTAGTACATTTATATCACTGATTTTAACCGCCCTTTTTCGCGCCAAACTTTTTCAATATGGCCGGCGAGAGCCACGCGCTGCCACCATTAAACACCGACACTTCACCGTTGCTATAAACTCACAAATCATGAAACGTGCTATCATCAAAACACAAACAATAATACACCCTATTACATAACGACAAAGCTCATTGTAAGAAAGATCACCAAACTCTATCACCGCGAACGAAATGGTTCCCGGTACGAATTATTTTGAACCTTGAAACCGCATTGAGGAAAACTTATTTTCAATTAATTCTCACGGAAAATCGTGGAATGAACAAAGAGAGAGCGAAACGAGGCCAACATTCGTTAATAATGTAATGTATATTTATTCCTACATTATTTTCACCGCCGATGCCGACCGCGTCAAATAGGATCGTTTTTGTATTAATTATTGTCTCGCCAATTAAATAACAGAATTTTCACAATAAATAATTTCTACTTTTACAGTAGGTAACTTGTCTGGTTTTTCTACGAAAACAATTAATTATAATAGGTAATTATCTAGCACTTATGAAATATAAACCGCAACATATTACTTATTAATAATGTTAATTTAATGTACCCATCTATGACTTCAATACTTAACAAAAAGTCTGTTGGTAAAAATGTTAACAAATGTAAAATATATTTGTTTTAATGGGATTAATATTGTTAACAGTTTAATATTAATAAGTTTTTTTTTTTATGGCTGACATGCTAGGTTTTTGACCACAACTCACCTGATGTTAAGTGACGGTGTGGTCGAAGATGGTAAAGCACACCTAGCCTGGAACTGGTTCTCAAGTGAGGCTGTCGGAACACACCGTTAGATGCTTGGCGGCAGATTTTCAACTTGAGGGTGGTAGCTAGCCAGCCGAGTACTAGAAAGTACCCGCAATAAGTCCGAAAAAAAGGAAATTCAGGTAACTTTTTTGTCTTTTTTATAAATCTACAATATATATATATTTTTTTTAAATATTTTTGTAGTCTAATTTGTATGACATTCACCACTTCGTATCTAATCAATACGGTTGATGGTGCGACGCCACGCTTTCGGCGAAGGTCGGGAACATTCGGAAGCACTCGGCTCGAGAGAGACACCCGTCAGCGCTCAGCCGCTCTCGCTTCAATCGTAATTCCATTTTCCGCCCGCCTTGGCAAATTGAAATGTCGTAACTCTTGGGGGAATATCGGCTTTCTGCCCAAGAAAAATATTCTCCTAAAGCATTGTAACGACGCTTCAGATATTATGGAATATTTCCAGTTCATCATACAGTTTGGGGTGCGTCCCCTTATATGGCCGCAATCGTGAATCTGCTCGCCTCTTAGCCGCTCGTCGCACTTCCCTTCACTTTCGATTCTCGGCTCAATATCTTGTAGAGGGATTATTTCTTTGTCACGTAATAACGGATCTTTTATTTCATTACGTACGTTCGATAGTCTGTTTTGTGGCAACTGAAGTACACTTGGGGTAGGTCAAGAAAAAGTTTTATCATAAGTTTCATTCACACGAGTGAAGCATCTGGCGAACTTCTGTCTTTAGATACCACGTATGTAAGAAGTTATGAAACTAAATTATTTTCGTAATACAAATAACTGCTAAGTAAATCTGCTGGAAATAATGATAAGTAGATTTAACTTAATCTAAACTTAGTAGGTATCTATGATCATAGATTTTAAAGAATGTAGTGACGTTGATTATTCTTATAAGCTCCAGTTGAACAGGAATAATTTTTATTCCTCTGAGAATAATTTTATAACGAGAACCTCGTCATAGACACAAGAGCTAGAAATCTTTCGGCGTCCGCGCAATAGTAGTGTTGTCCCGCTCAATAGTGTTGTCACGGCTGTGTTCTATCGATTTATACAGATAAAAAATATTACATTGTCCAAAAAACAAGCATAAGGATCGGAAACATTACCAAACAATTTTGTTTTTTATCAACCTTACTAGAAAAATATTACAATAAATAAAATCTCACCAGTTTCAAAATTCATATCAATTCCACTTTTGTATTCCAAAATGAAGAATAATAAACACACTATACTTTCTGGATTTTTCTTAGCTCTAATTTCCTTTTTAAAATATATGAGCACTACTTTTTCGTCATCACTTAAATCCTGAACGACTTCTTCGTTTCTTTTTCTAAAAATAAGAAATTACACTTTCACGCACACAAGCAAAAAGTGACCTCCTAAAGGAATACAAGTACCGACGTTATATTAGTGGGAGGCCCAGTAGGTCAGATAAATTGAACCCTACGAGGGTTGTGTTCACACGTAAATAACACGCGGGGTTGAGGCAGGGTGGCTTTGACCCCACAAGAAACGACACACTTATTAATCTCAAAAACAAGCAACACGCGACTCTAATGCAACGAAATAAAAGTCACAATGTAACCCAAAACCGTAGAAGAAAATTGGTAGAGTCCCGAACCGATTTTCAGCTTACGCATTCATTCACAACCCTTTTTAAACCTTAAGCCATTGAGATAAGGGTGTTTTGAATTATAATGATGGAGATGAGAATAGATTTCGTAGAACGCGCAACAGGAGTAAAGTTCTGTCATGGTTTGTTAATCTTTTGTCCAAGTTTCGGTTAATTTGTTGTAAGAAATCAACACTTGACGTTGATTTCGATGTATTTTTGACAGTTGTTCTATAGAATGCTCTTGGCTGTAGAAAATGGAGCAATGGCAAGCGGTCACAGGTTTAACGACCTTGACATCGCTGACCTAGTAACTATTATTTATTCTGTTGCCGCGAGACTTGGGTTTGCACCATGTGAATTAATGTGAGGTGCAGGTCAAAATTTAATGCAAATTTAAGGTTAATTTTGATCATTTATCTTTATTCTGTATTGATGCATTAAGCTGTAACTTCCTTTCATTTGTTTTTTAAAACATAAACAGCAATTTTTTTTTAAATTGTATAGCGGCTTTGCCTCACGGCTTTGTCCGTTTAATGGACAAAACATAGCCATTGTAATATAGAATTTTCTACTAATAATTTCTAATTTCTTCTACTAATAAAATAATTTTAAATAAAATATATCCGTTGTATATCTAAGTACATACAATTCTATTTACATACCTATTGCCTGTCTTTTAAAAGTTGCATAAAGTTAATTTTTGTATAAAATATCTCGTCTCTTTTTCGAGTGTAACATTTCACGTCAGCATTTTAAGCAAGGAATAACTTTAAGAAATGTTTTTAATTGAGGCCCATAATGATTAAAAGTAACTTGGCAAAGCGTCCTAAAATGTGTTAGCAAAACAATTACATTTACTACGAATAGTTCCATAATTGGTTTCAAATATAAATATAACCTACGCACACAACAAAATCTGAATACTCTAATCATTATTCCCATTAAACTCGGTAGAATTTTGAAGTTCTTAGTCTTTTATGATATCGTCCTACTTCGAAGACAATTTTACCTCTCTGGGAGTGAAAGAGAGAGGGTCAGTGGGAGAGGTGGAGGACTGGAAGTTCGAGTCTTGCATTAATAATGTTGGTATCGCCTGCCTTACGATTAATTCGATTATTTGTGTTTGGGTTAAACAAATGGTTATTAGAACGCACCTTTAGTTGATCGAATTGATATTTAGTAGTTTGTTCTCTATAATTGCTCAAAACCTCTTATGTATAAACCATAGACAGTTTTTTTTTTCATAATACTTGTATAACTTTGTCTTTTGGCGCGAAAACTGCTTTGTATTTTTTTCCCAAATTCTTTGAGTGCCGAAAATGCGAATAAGCAATATTGAGTTGAAATTAGTATTTATGTGTTGTTTTTAAAATTCCGTAGAAAAATGTAGTAAAATCTAATGAAGTCGTATAATATTATGGAAACTGACGAGGTTTTGACACATATGTTCGTTTTAGTAATGACAACGCGCGCGCGGCCTCGTCATGCTTTGCACAAATAACGAGACGCAAAAGCAAAAACAAAGCCGCGGGCGCGTTGTTCTCAGCTTTGTCTCCATGATGAAGGCCACCGGATGTGGCCGAAACTAAAGTCGGAGTTTCCAATATAATTAAACTTGAGTAATCCTGCATAAAAAAAAAAAAACAAAAAAAAAACTATAATTATGATAAAAATCGCAATTTGAAATGTACTGTCATATTGATAATTCAAAACTCGAATGAATAAATATTCAACTGTGACACTTGCAGAATGAAAAAAGTGCGATAGCAAATAGGTAGAATAGGTATGAAAAAAAAAACCAAACGACAATATTGATCGTTTATAATATCAGTTTCAATGGCAATAAACATAAAGTGAGTACTATTGTTTTAAACCCTACTATAGTCGTGGTGGTGTTGGAGACGCATGCTGAAACTTCCCTGGACAGCGCTCCGCACCAACAACTCCATCTTCAAAGCTCTTCACATACGGGACAGACTTTCGTGGATTGTGCAATCGCGAATACTGAAGTTCTTTGGACATATCTCCAGATATGAGGACTCAATCGAGAGACTTGTTGTGCAAGGCCGTATAGAAGGTAGGAGACATCGTAGTCGGTCTCCGAATCGCTGGATTGACCTTATTAAAAAGACTACGCAGTCCACCGCAGTACAGCGTGCTCGCAATGCGGAATACGCCACAAGTGGAGAGACATCGCGCGACGTACAGCAGCCCTGGGAACCAAGACGCAACCCTGTCCATCTACAGCCCCGACCACTCTGCCAAGAGTGTCCGACGAAGAAGAAGATAGTCGTGAACACTATTATTTTAAACAACACTTTAACTTCAGGACCTGTCATCATATTGTAGTGTTTGTCAAATATAAATAACCGTTGTCGACAAAATTATTCAGTCCTACGGACATACATATGTATAAGGTCACTGCAGTTTGTGACCTAGCTAGTAAGTAAGCGCACAGACTGAAAATCCTATTCATAAAATCGGTCATATATAGGAACTAAAAAATTTTCACTGACAGCTGTAATTTTTGTATTGAAAATGCGATTGCAGCTCCGCCCCACACAGTTCTGTAGAAGTTGGTAGAGTCACACTCTGTATTCCGAGGGTGGGCGAGACGTCGCGACAGACCCAACCCCCCTCTTACGTTACAGCCACTATGGTTTCTAGTTTATTAGTCTCAAATTAACTCTTGCAAAGTATTAAGTAGGTACATTATGTGTCTAGGCTTTTATTTATACTGGGTGTTCGGTTTGATAGATGATAAGAGACATACCTGAATAGTTGAGACCTGATATAAAAACCGGCCAAGTGCGAGTGGGACTAGCACACGAAAGGTTCCGTACCATTATCTATAAAAACGACAAAAAATCATGTGTGTTAAGCCCCTTAAATATTTATTTTATTCTGTTTTTTACTATTTGTTGTTATAGCGGCAACAGTGCAAGTGCAGTGCGAAAACATGTGAAAATTTCTGTCTAACTACCACGGTTCATGGGATACAGCCTGGTGACAGACGGACAGACAGACAGACGGGCGGATAGCGGAGTCTTAGTAATAGGGTCCCGTTTTACCCTTTGGGTACGGAACTCTAATGAGTAGGTACCTTGTCTATGCCCTCAGAATAGTCAAGCTACACTACGAGCGATACATTTTATCCTTTCAAGATAATAAACATGAAAAAGTTTTCTCCTAAATGGAAAATTAATATCAGAGTTGTCAATTTTGTATTTGGAATGAGATTGCGTAGGCGTTTGTCGACGCAGATTGCGCAGGCGCTACGCCGCCGCGCCGCTACGAGGGCGGGCGGCCGTAGGCTTCGTAGTATTGTAGCGTATCTACGACGTAGGCGCAGAATAACTATCTCTTCATAATTTTTGCCGGCCTCGATGTAAATACCAGCGGGGGGTACCGTGTGCTCTTAATGCTATTCTAGTTAGGCGATTACAAAAAACTTCGCGATTGCCTTATTTGAATTTTGAGTTAATGGCGTGTTAATAATAGTACCTGGATGACCGAGCTTTGCTCGGGTGAAAAAATGGATAAAACGACGTTTTCTAAAAATGAAATCTAGCTATATCGATTTATCGCCCCCGAAACCCCCTGCATACTAAATTTCATGAAAATCGTTGGAGCCGTTTCCGAGATTCAGATTATATACTCGTATGTATATTACAAGAATTGTTCGTTTAAAGGTATTAGATAGATTAAAAGATCAGCAATGTATTTGTTGTGCCCCTGGTATTGCATATATTCATATGCGACGGTGGTTGCTTATCATCAGGTAACCTGTCTGCTT
This sequence comes from Biston stratarius, assembly GCA_950106695.1. NCBI lineage: Eukaryota > Metazoa > Arthropoda > Insecta > Lepidoptera > Geometridae > Biston > Biston stratarius. Next base: position 5,361,783 of record OX467107.1, read on the forward strand.
GATTGCCATCTATAGCATAAAAAAATATTGTTTTTATTAAAAATAGGCTTACGTTTGAACGCTATCTTATTTGATGTTAAGATACGGTCTAAGATGGAGCACGCTTGCCTAGAAGATACCGATTCACTTCTCGACTTGAAGACACCCAGTTTATATCTAACGGGGAACACCCACTCAGGTAGCGCATTCCACTGACAAGCAGTAAGTCTCAGTAGGCTTAGCACCGACTTCAAACAGATCAGTAGGTACCTAGCAGGTATAATAATACTTTGTAAAGTAAGTTTATTTTTCGCTTTTTAGTGCTGTTTTTTTTCTTAAAGTCGGTTTAACTTTTTTTTTTTTATTTTGTTAATGCTAGATGCAGTAAACTTCAATTCGAAACTCAAATTGTTATTGTTTACAATCTACTGATTAATGGTGGAATATTTGGTACTGTGGTGGTACCTAGACTTCCTGCTACGGATTTCTACCACTTAGTAAAAATATTCAATAGTGTGTAAGTAATTAAAAACTTTAATATTGATAAAATCTTCTTTTTCTTCTTAAAATTCGTAACGAAGTCATCCGACATAGCTCAAAGAATTAGTAAGCTGAAGTGGCAGTGGGCCGGTCACATTTCTCGAAGAACCAATAACCGGTGGGGTAGACGAGTTCTATAGTGGATACCACGTGCAGGCAAGCGTAGTGTAAAGACACCCTGCGGCCAGGTGGTGTGAAGACCTGTGTAAAGCGGCGGGCAAACACTGGATGCAGAAAGCTGTCGACCGAGTTCAGTGGCTTGAATTAGGAGAGACCTACGTTCAGCAGTGGACAGCAATGGGCTGCTGCTGCTGATGATGATGATGATGATTATGATGATAATGATAAATCTTCAAGTACTTTGTACTTATTTGGGTAAGATATCGAAGCTTGTATAATTAATTAACAAATATAATCACATCATCAGCCATAGGACGTCCACTGCTGGACATAGGCCTCCTCCTGGGGGGGTTTTGCTAATGCTCGCCACGCTTGGCAGGCGGGATGGCGAGCGCAGTTAGGTGTGATTGTTCAAGGAAGACGCTGCCGCCCATCTGCCGGATTACATCCCTTAGCCGATTCTTACGGCAACCACGGGTAGAGAGGGTGGGGTACGATTCTTACGCCGGCACTACCACGGCATAATAAAACAAATATAATAAAATAAAATAAAAACACTTTTTTTTTATCAAAACACAAAGAATTAATTAACACAAACGATGGTCGATAATAAAGCAGCATTATACGATACTCTAGGAAAATTTGGGAATGTCGAACGGGTGGAAAAGTGGTAGGGGAAACCCGCCTGCCCCCTAGCGCCTTAACCTTTCCTTAACTTCCACAAGTGAGATTGAGTACGTAAGTATATAGAGCAAGTTTAATTAAGACGCCGTTGCTCTGTTCCTGTGCATTGTTTATGAACACCGAATAATTCAACGTAATTTAGATTTTGTTGGGATGAGATTATGTCGGCTAAATATGAATGAATGAACAACTCTTTAATGTACATACAAAAAATTTGATAATACAGAAGAAATAAACTTAGTTAACAGGTTAACAACTGGCAAACTTATCGCTAAAAGCGATCTCTTCCAGATTCGACTACACTACGCGATGATGCTATCTTTGAGTTTCTCTCTTTTCACTCACACAAAATTTTCTATGAATTTCACAGAGAAACAATGATAAGGTTTTATTATCGAAACTGACGTGGTTTTGGCACATTTTTGTTTTACTTAAGCGGGATTACTCACGTTTAATTTAATCGGAAACTCGACTATAGTTATAGAACTCCGGCGAGAAAGAGTTCTAGAGTGCGCCGTCGCATCTCGGTACACTCTTTCAAAACAGGTTTGATAATATATTTTTTACAACTTTTTTTTTAGTTTTGGACTAGGTATGTAGAAACGACAAATTTAATATGATTGTCTCTCTAATACAAACTAAATCTTGTTTAATATTTTAAAATAAATACATGACTTAGACAGAGTATAAAACGTTTTATTTTTCTAAATTTACAGTTTAGAAGGTAATAATATGATTAATATATTAGTTTCGCGCTGCTGTTCTATCCGCATTTATCACAAAAAATAGCAAGTGGTAAGACGTGGCGTAGTCTATATGCTATCAAAATTTAATCAAAATCTGCTATAAAAATTAATAATTCATTATTTCGTAACTGTCACACCAAAACTTACTTTGTCACAGTCAGACCCGCTCTAGTAACATATTCTCAGATTCTTGGCTTGATCTAAGTTTGACTGCGGAAAGTAAAGTTTCGACCGATGAGGCACTGTAGACAAAGCGGCTACCTATACACCCTGTATATACAAGGCGTAACCTATAGATATACATGGTGATCCTTTATTAGAGCACCCCATGGGCGTGTGTGGCGTATTGTACTGATTTATCGACGTTGATTTACTGCTGTTTGTGCGAAGGTTCCGTATTTATTAATTGGAATAACAGGGTCGAAAGGTTAGCGTGGTCTTGATTATAAGGATTACCTATGTGTTAGATACATGGTATACTAAGCCAAAAAGGGAGTCAATGTGCTCATAATTATAAGCTACTTTTACTATGGCACAACTCTGACATCTATAATTATATAATTAATAATGATAATTACATGTATTAATAGATATCTTGCCAAATTTTAGTATTACTTATGCGGGTTTACTCACGTTTAATTTTATCGGAAATTTCGATTATAGTTTCGATCACATCCTGTGGCCTTCATCATGGAGACAAAGCTGAATGCAATGCGCGTGCGGCCTCGTCTTGCTTCGCATTGTAGGCCGCTGCACGCCTCGCGCGTGTAGATGAACGCGGAGGTGGTTTCTGATAAAAGTAAACGTGAGTAATCCCACATAAGTAATACAAAAATGTGTCAAAACCACGTCAGTTATCATGCCAAATTATGTAATAAATACTTAGTCAATGCCAAATTTAAAATCTACTTATGGCATATTCATCAATGTATATTATAATAAGTGATTTCGTTGAAAGTACTATTAACTAAACTAAACTATACTGATAGATTTTTTTAAGAAGACTCTTTTGACTGCCATCTCTCCTCATGTTAAAAGAAGATGCGGTCTACGAGGGATACGCTACGAGGGGGTACGCTTGTCTGGAAGATCCTGATTCACTTTCGACTAGAAGGCACGCAGATTGTTTAAGAAAAATGTGTTTCTTTTTTTTATTTCTGAATAGAACGAACCCCATTTTTAAGGCATAAAACTTTGGCATCAGAGAAAATAATAAAAGAGAATCGAAATCAATGTCTCTACATACTTTGCTTATCAAGATATTTTTTGATCAAAAGATAATATTTATTTTAAAAGCAGATCATTTGGTTTCGTAGACATTAAAAATAATAAAGATGTAATTTTGTACAAAAGAAACAAAGGAATGGAACATTTCTCTATTACAGTAAGGAGAAAACAAATTAACTCTCCACCTCCGAGTCCCACGCCAGTAACGGAAGGCGCCTCTCTGCTCTGAATAAATTATAACGATAAGGCTTCGCAATATTGAGGCGTTTTGATCATTAAGGATAAGAAGATACGGTTCAAATTTTCAGCAGAAACCTTTGCGTTTTTGATGGGCTACGTAAGAAGAAAAATATACATACAATCATACCTTTTAATGGTAAGAGGACACAACCGCCTAGAGACAACTCAAGACATGATTTTAGCTGTCATTAATGTATAGATGTTTATTTGTTTTTATTTTTAAGTTTACACATATAAGTTCGCAATTGAAAACCATCTCGCCGGACGGTAAGCGATAATATGGTAAAGATGAACCGCGCAAACTTAGGAGATACCTATGTATTTACTCTAACCTTAAAAAATATCCAGATCACTCAAGAAACAAGAACACCGGCTATTAGTTCCATTCCTTAGCCGAACGGCAGAGAAATGTACATATGAATCATTCTGGCTTACCGTATTCCTGTCTTTTTATATGTTACTTTGCGCAGTCGTTGTTCAAACTGGTAGTAGAATATTAAGACTTACAAGCGCGCAGGGTGATTAACATCAAAAAGAGCTTTGCTCATCTTCCTTAGAAAAAAAAATTATGTTCCGTATCCAAAAGATATATATTACTGGAAGGTTGTTCAAGATATTTCCGAGTCAATTCCTTGTAAACGGCATTATCGACTTTTAGCCTTATTTATAATCTATGCTTAAAGTTACTCATGTTGTATTTAAAATTGCTTAAAATTCTTTATCAGCTTCTACAAATCTTCTTCTCCTTCTTGTTTAATTTATATTGTGAAGTTTCAAGCGTAAAGGCAAATATGTATGCTACTTGAAGTATAGATTAACTTTATGAGTAAGGCTTTGTGAGAATAACCAGCCTGAAATATATTCCGGAAATTGCCTTAGCGTCTTTTTTTAGATAGGTACCTAGATTGATTCTTTATTGTGTATAACAGAAATTAAAAAAGTACTATAGAGAATAAAAGAAAATACATACAAAAACCTTATGAACTAGTGCCATAAGTTTACCCTATATATGGCAATGGAGCCATGTTCAGAAATGTCTTTAGGATCTCCCAAGTAACCTTTTACTAGTGGTAACTCTACGTGTCAAGCATATAATATACAGACGGAACCCTTTCCATAGATATCAATGCCCTCCTTTACTGCCCCTGTTACCTTATTCTTGCCTAACCAAATTTGATATGATCTTATTAACACTGTTTTGATACCCTTCCCAAAAATTAATTTATGTTCCTGAGGCCTTTTTATAGATTATAGATAGATTTGTGCTTAATATTATTACATAATTAGTACGTGTTCCTATGCCGAAATGTAAAGAGTCCATTTACATTATTTAATAAAATAATCACCTATTTATAATCGTAGCGCGTAATGCATAAAATTGTAACGTATGTTTTCAAGGGAACGGTCCCTCCCTTCGGCCCAGTTTGGAGGTATTTTTGCAGGAGTTCTTGTATCAGACAGGGGGTTGGCGACACGATTTTGGGTGTGTCAGTGTTGTATTCAAAATTGTTCAGATCGCGAAATGATCAAATCGAAGTACTGGGAATTGTTGTATACAGCTTATTTTGTTATAAAACCTACACAAATAAATACACTTTTTTCCCTTGGGGTAAGCAGATACCTAAATAATTTTACCAAGCTGGCGTGATTTTGACTCATTTTCGTTTTACTTTGACGGGATTACTCAGTTTTGATTATTTTCGATTGCAATAACAATCTAATTTTAGCAAAAGTTGTTTTATTAATCGATTTCCGGATAGGGATGTCCGTCAGAGGGCGCTAATCCAGTTTTAACTACTTTTCAGTCCGTACTCTGTTCGAAAACGAATGTGGTCGAAATTTGTCAATTTTTTTTGACTGTCCTATGTTATTGAGATGCCGAATATAAGAGAACTTCATGAGACATCATTCTATTTTTGATTGATCCGATCTCCTGATTGAGGATTTGATATTGGGATGGGCCATAGGTCCTATACTCCGACTATAGTTTGGATCCTTTTTTATTTCAAGGGAGCGTGTAATTAATTATCTTTACACTTGCAGCGATCTTAGTATACATCTTCCGGTCTTTTATTTCTTGTGCTATTTTACTAGTTAATTAATAAAATAAACGTAACATATTAATATAAAGTTACACATTTTTCACACACATCTAGCATTACATTATCCACCTATTTTTAATTAAATTGAGATGTTTTATATTGACATTTTATTATATGTATTGATATATGTTATGATTTTGACATTTTTAACGTTATTTTTTAAATATAATATAAATGGAAAAATAACCTGTAACATTGGCGTTATCAATAAAATTACTGTATTATTGATTAGGGGAAAAAATCTTCGAAAGATGTGGCAGTGAACCGGCCCAGTTTGTCGGAAAACCGACAACCGTTGAGGTAGACATGTTCTTATAGTGTTCTTATTTAAATACAACAAAAATGTATTAAAAAGACGTCAGTTTTATAGTAGAGGGACGACTACCCAAATAAAAGTAGTTCGCTTGTTGTTTCTTTAATTTAAGCATTGACTTTGAACAGCGTGACAAAAGATAGACTTATGTATAAATCTATCTTCTGAAGGTGACTGGACTATAATTCCACTGCGTCGGTAGGCTCGATGTGGGTTTAGCGAATTTACATAATACACTATTGAGTTTATTATAGCATCAAACTATTCACTATTGAGTTATATGTATAGTATCGTGAAGAGGCGTCAAACATACATGACGTCACATATATCGTCATACCACTCGAGAAGAGATTCTATATTTTTAAGTTTATTTCTAACGTTGATTGTACTCTAAGGGTTGAAAATGTCATACAAATCTTTATTGGTCTACCAACCTTGAGATATTTATACAGCTTGATAAACTTATTGATCTCTGTACAGTCGGGGGACAGAGCCACCATCGCATTTTTTGATAAATACTAGCAGCTATCCTATGAACATTTTAGTTTCATAAATTGACCAACTTTTCAGAAAGTTGGTTGTATTGTACCTAAGTTCACTCAGGTCAGACAGAACTGAAAGTAATCTAGATATCTAACTTTCTAGGTGTACAAATGCATTGTTTTATTTATTTTATTGAAAGTAGACCCGAAATGAAAGAGTAAATATTTCACACACAAAAGTTATTTTTAGGGTTCCGTACCCAAAGGGTAAAAACGGGACCCTCTTACTAAGACTTCGCTGTCTGTCTGTCCGTCCGTCTGTCTGTCACCAGGCTGTATCTCAAGAACCACGATAGCTAGACAGTTGAAATTTTCACAAATTATGTATTTCTGTTGCCGCTATAACAACAAATACTAAAAACAAAATAAAATAACTATTTGAGGGGGCTCCCATACAACAAAAGCGATTTTTTTGCCTTTTTCATAGATAATGGTACGAAACCCTTCGTGCGCGAGTCCGACTCGCACTTGGCCGGTTTTTTTAGTAGAAATGTTCAGTTTTTGTGTTTTGTCTTGTTATATTTGTTTACTTGTTTTATCTTTAGTGTTACATGAATTATATTTCCATTTCCTATATAATAAACATATTCATTTAATACCATACCAAACAGTAGTCATTATTTGGATCAATTAGTAATCAAAGCAATGCTTTAAGCGATGCGTATCGCTAGATTGGCCTATGCCTACATCACTGCAATTTCATTGAGTAGATAAACAAATAGAGGCGAAACAATCGCTTATTTTTCTAAAGCTAATGTGCATTTGGAGCTAATAGTATACGCCTATAGGTGAATTATTCAATGCATACAGCAATACAATCACATTCAGTGGTATAATTTTATAGAGGTGAAATGATCTAATAACTTTTATATTTTTAGTCACTAAAGGAAGCTGTCTGTGGTGGTGCCGGCGTAAGAATAGTACCCCACCCTCTCTACCCGTGGTTGCCGTAAGAGTTGCGGCTAAGGGATGTAACCCGAAAGATGGGCAGCAGCGTCTTCCTTGAAAAATCACACCTAACTGCGCTCGCCAGCCCGCCTGCCAAGCGTGGCGAGTATTGGCAAAACCCCCCCAGGAGGAGGCCTATGTCCAGCAGTGGACGATCTATGGCTGACGATGTGTTGTGAAAGGAAGCTAAGGTGAGTATCGGTAGAATTTCTGTTGCAGTGATAACACATTTGCTGCTTTTGATCTTACTGATTTATTAAAATTTATCTTGTGTTTGTGATATTACAACTGACAAAATAGTTACTGGCCTGATTGTAAGCGCTTTTAATGAGCGCTATTAAATTATTGAAATAAAATAAATTGGTTGAAAATAAGTGTTATTATGCTTATTTTATTATGCTTATATTTATGCTTAGTAATTTTCAGGCCTTTCTGTAAGTATTACACCGAGTAATGTTATCGTATGTGTATTATCTTTTGATGGCTGAATTACAAGCAAATATTAAACAATAGTAGAAGTTTAAATAAAGGATTTTGAAATGTATGCATCTTAATTTAACACCATATCCGTTAAATATCATCACCGATATGTAAACAGAATTTGGGATGAATATTACACGTCTATCAATTAATTTTCTCTATTCAAAATTCAAATGTGTGGTCGCAGATCTGCAGGTGACCGGGTGTGTGTGCGTGATATGTTAGTGTGAGTGAATTGCGCATATGGCGAGTGGGGTGAGGTAGGGTGAGTGAAGTAACTGCTCAGGCTTGTAGCTAGCTCGGCACAGAGCGACTAACATATCTGTAGAAATGGTCAAATAACTGAACTAAAACTTTCTACGTGACGATGTTAATCTTGCTATGAAAATGAAACGGTGGCTCCGTCGCTCAACTTTACAATTAACTTGGCCTCTCAGTACGTTTTATTGTAGCTCTCTAGTAGATACTCTGTAGTGGAGCGTTTTATCGATGTCGATATAAACTGTGTAATGGCGTTGTTATTTTTCCAGTAGCTGTACTGTTACGGGATTGGATAGAAGATTTAATGGTTTATGGTTAAACGTTATGTTACTGTGCTATCTAGTCAAATGACTTTTTCGACCAACAAAGAAATCTAGTACGATAAAAAAAAATAGAAATGTTCGGAATTGATACAAATGCACAACCTAAGTTTTAAATGAAATGCATGTAAATATATTTTTATTAGCAAGTATTATACATACTGTCTGATCTACAAAATAAAATATCTGTGCACTTTGATTTGTTTAAAAGCTTTTATCTAGCTTACAATCTTCGTTAGTTAGTTTGCTTAGGTCGAATCTTAAAATATAAGCACTTCTTCATAACATGAACTTTTTGAAATTTTACATGTTGAAATTTCCAATGACAATGCATTTTTATGGTAAACATGACCTGATGTCGGACCCAGGATTGGCTCCAGCAGAAGGAATTCTTCTTCGGTCAATAGCAGAGATATGTTTTTTTTTTTTTTTTTTTTTATTTGTATATTTTCCATTATGTATAATAGTTAGACAGTAGGTATATCAAGTAGACAATATTGTATTATGCTGATTAGATCGCCACTTCATGGTTATCACCTTTAATTTTAAATGTGATTATGATTGCATGTGTTTATGATTTTAATTATGACTATGATTTTAATTTTAGTTTTGATTTTAATTTAATAATTTTGAATTTAAGAATTGCATGGATGCTTCCTTAAAAAAGCAACGCATTTAGCATCAATTAATTATATAACTTGGTGTATTCATTATTGTGATTGATAATGTGAAGCCTCAATAAATAAAATAAAAAATTAGATCTAATACAGATATACATATTTTTATCGATAAATTTTATTTATCAATGTATAGAATCACGTCACTAGCCACGTTAACTCGTCGCCACCAGGGCGTCGCTACTCCGTGTGTGGCCAATAATTTTATTACAAGTTCATTATGACGCCTATTGCGGCAGCCTACTTGTGTTTACTTTATTGTTCTTGCGAGAATTAATTGAAACTCTTTGGCTTTTTTAACCTATGGTGCTAGCATACCAATTAACGAGATTCTAGTACTACGCAAATGATTGAAAAATGATAATTGAATATGACTGAAACGCTCACAAGATTATAAAGAAAATTTTAATAGAAATATACGAGAGATATACATAGTCAGAAAACGTCTACACCGTGGCCGGCGGGAACGGAGAGCGAGAGAAAGAATGTCAGAGCGAGAAGGTTGCGCTTGCGCCACAGCTTACAAATTACATCAAGTCTGTCAAAGTACTTAGGGTGCGTTCAAGTATTACGTAACGCAATTTTTGGAGATTTTTGAAATGTAACGCTCTGTAACGTTTTTCTTAACACCCTCAAAATACAGAAACATTGAAACTGGCAGAATGCACAGAGTGCGATGCCAAGAAGAAAGAAAAAAAGACGCCAAAACTCAAATAATAATCAACAAAATAATAACTGCATTTTTTCAAACATTTGATTATCAATTCTGCACTAACGTAATTCTCGCAAATTGATACGCTAAAGCCAATGGTTAGTTAGTTGTTGTCAAATTGAGTGAAAGCACTATTAGCAGTAACGTTTCGCGAATGGCTTGATTATTGTTAATTGAATTGCCCCGGAATATAGTAACGATAATGGTCATGTGTGTTTTTTACTTAGTGCACTTGAACTAATAACAAAAAAATAAATAAGAAAGCCAAAATATTCAAATTAGTTTCACAAAATAAAGTTTACAATCAGTAATAAATATAAAATAAATAAAAAATATACTTAACATACCAAATTAATAGGTTGTTCTGGGCAGGCTAAGATCCTTTAATAGATTAATTATAATTATAGAAAGATTTAGGTATTCCACTTGCTACCCTCTACTTTCTTTATATAAACAAAGTACAAAATCAGTGTCAATTAGTTTGTAAGGTCATAATATATGTTTTGTTTTATCATGTGGTTTGTAAAATCTCATTACAAAGACACGTAAGCTCGCAGTTTCTTAGCATTATTTCAGTATTTTTCTCTAGTAACTTTTTGCCACTTTGATACGTACTTTCTTCGGTGTAGCTTCCTAGTACAGTCTGGTACTGTCGGGTTAGGAATATTTATGTCAGTAAACTAGAAAACGAAAGCTAAAATGTGCCTTAAACTGTTAGTGTTACGGTTCAGAATCTGTTGTAATTTAGAGTAAACAGTAGAAAACTATGGCAACATAATTGTAGTGAAAAGTGATAGGTTGTTATAAGTATAAATTATAACAGTTTGAAAGCGCTTTAGAAGAATGAAAAGACTGATAAAATTAATGAATTACTGACTAAATTTATAATGTTAAATTTAAATATATTTAAAACAACGAAAACATATATTTTAACCAACAAATAAGAATATTGTGAGTTAAAGCTTGAAATACTATTTATTGTAATATAAATGGAAACAATATTGACTTTATATATATACATAGACATCAAATAAAATAAACTAGGAAAGAAAAAATTTATTACTAAAAAAAAACATTTTGATATTTCTTAGCACTAACCGTGACGCTTCACTCACTTCACTGTTTCTTTCTTCACTTTCACTTTTTTTTATTGGCATCGTAATTTGTGCTTTGTGCCAGTTTCATGTATAACATTTTTAGGCGTCTCATGACAAAATAAAAAAAATAGGTATAGTCACAGTCGTAATCTTATGAAGCAAGTCACAGTCAAGTCTAGTTTCAACATTAGTAAAGTTGTGCTGTTACAAGAAGCTCCTACGCAGTATTGGTGCGAACATGAAAATAGGTACATGTTCCTCATTGTATTAAATATTTGCCCATAATCGTGCATATAATTCGGAATTGATTAGAACAAAACTATTTTTGAGATTTGGAAAATAATATAATGCAGCTACATAATTTTTAGAGTTCCCACTAAAACTCTTTCACTGATGTTCTTTTGTTCGTACCAATTTTTTTTTGTTTTATTTATCTAGCCGGTATCACATTATGCTTAACCCTGATTTTGTAATAAGTACCTAACTCCGTTCGGAAAGATAGTTTATATTTGTTACAAAAACTTTATTTTTGTTACACCTGTAAACTATATCCATAACGCAATAAAGTAATTATGAATTAAAACCTAAAGCCTTATTGATGAAATTAAAAAAAAATATGCATTCACTATTTCATAGAATAACACTTAGACCGAAAATCAGTATCATAAATAACAAGCGTTTTCACCACCTATTTCTAATTGAAATAAAAAACATTGTTGTCCACAATGTCACCCCGACGGGCAATTAAAATTCGCAGTAACTCGAAGGCAAAGTCACTTCGTAAATAATGAATTGTCGTCACAACTCATACACAAAGCTGTACAAAATTACAGAGCTATTGTCCTACGTGAGTGACAAACGACAACGAAATTGTGGCGCAGCGACGCGACACGCTAGAGTGCAAAAATATCAAAAGATGCACATCAATAATGTGTAACGTTGATAAAAGTAGTATGTCATCGTCATCAAGTTCGATAAAAAAATAATCATTTGTGAATAATCCCTTTAGCTCAGTCGATCTACTTCTTGAACTGTGAGGCGTGGGTACAATTCTCACCCCGGGCAAACGTTTAGTGATGAGTTATAGAAGTTTGTACTGTGTCTGGTTGTTCTGTATGTATTATAAGTATGTATTTACAAAATACGTTTTTTTAGACGTAAAAGTAACGTACTCTTGATGATAAGAGATGCCTTTACTTGCCTTTACACGTGATTCTTATATATACCTACTATAACTATGACTTTACAAAAAAAAGTATATAAGTATTCTATATGTTAACTAGATACCATAGGACAAGCTTTGCTTAGTATGGGGCTAGATGGCGCTGTGTGAAATGTCCTACGATATTTATTTATTTATCTTGTACTGAAGTTTGGAGGTCAGCAGGCAAAACTTCTTGCGGTCTCATGTTGCAATTATTAGATGCTCTTGGTATGCTGATAGTTCAGTCCAATCCACGCGTTGATGCCATCTTTTCATTTCCGTTTAGAATGTCCTGGGCATTACTCCCCCGGAAATTATACCTTCGAATATCAATTTTAGAAAGTCATTATACGGATTTTCTTTGTATGTAATCAAAGATGGCACCTTGGGAATATGGAAATCATCTCTCTCTCTCTCTTGTGGTTGGCCATATCTGGAATCCTGAGGTGAAATTGGTCCAAGGAATCTTAAACATTTTAAGTAGAGTCTACATCTAAAATATATGCATTCACTAGCAGATTTCTATCAGTATAGCCCAAGTTTCACATCCATACGAGAGCGGGCATAAAAGAACATAAAGACAAATTTTTAAGGCTTGGTTGAATAAACTTATAAAAAAAAATACAACCTAATTAAGAACCTTCTCTTTTTTGAAGTTGGTCATAAAGGGTTATAATTATACAATCAAACGCTTAACAAAACTACACACAAATTCTCTATGTCCGTGTAAATCATTACTTGTTTTATTTTTTGAATAATTTTATGAAATGCAGGTATATCGTAGTTTTTAAAAATAACAAATAGGCTAGCGTTTGACCGCCATCTCGACTGATGTTAAATTTTGATAAAGAACCACAATGAAAGGATAAAATGGCAAAGTCGGCTATATGCAAGGTATCAAACTTTATTTAAATAGTTTGAATCCACTTTCTTCATCATTCGAATCGCTAAACAGTGAAATTTGCTGCCCAGGTACATGTTCCCAGGTGGATACAGTCTTGGTACCTTTAAGTGGCGAGTGAACCACTGTCTTCTTGGCAAGCGCGCTTCATTGTAGGCCACATACATGCTTAATAACACCAGGAGAGAAGACGCAAGCCTATTTAATAATTAAATAAAAACGCAGACAAAATATATTTGTTTCAAATGATTGGTTGTATAAGTTCCCTTTGTATTGTAGTATATTAATTTTATCTGTGGTGTAGACTGACTTTTATACACACCTCGTGCACTTGGCTAATTTTATTTGCATCACGACGTGGCTTATATCATCGCGTAGACCAGTTTATACAAACAATACTTGATAACTAAATCGTATCGCGTAGCTGTCAACTTATCGCTTTCTGTCGTCTATGTAGGACAATAGGTAAGCTAGATTTTAAAAGCAGTTATGTTTTTTTTTTTGCAAAAACATATCATCATCTATTATGTAAGGTTATTTTATAACTCTGTTTATTTTCAAATATAGGCCTAGATGTACAGATTATTTTGGTATTAAGTAAGACATGGAAATTAGTTTTCAACTTTAGCCAGATAGCACACGATATTCACATTAATTGAATTTATTTATGAGTAAGTATAGAAGTCGTGCCGTGGTGGTGCTGGCGTAAGAATAGTACTTCACCCTCTCTACCCGTGGTTGCCGTAAGAGTCGGCTAAGGGATGTAATCCGGAAGATGGGCAGCAGCGTCTTCGTTGAACAATCACACCTAACTGCGCTCGCCAACCCGCCTGCCAAGCGTGGTGAGTATTGGCAAAACCCCCCAGGAGGAGGCCTATGTCCAGCAGTGAACGTCCTATGGCTGATGATGACGATACAGAAGTCTTGGGAGACCGTCTGGCTTCTAATCTGGAGGTCTTGGGTTTGAATCCCACGGCAGGCACCGCTGTCATTTCAAAGTTATTTGCGCATTGTCGATGACTACAAACAGTGAAGGAAAACATCGTGGATTGCCAAAAATTCTATAAAAAAGTTCTCAAACATGACTGAAGTCTTTCAACCCGCAACTAGCCAGCGTAAAAGGTACGCGCCCAGCAGTGGAAAAAGTCTGTGAAAAAATTCGAATATTAAAAGTCTAAAAGTAAATTGAAAAGTCTTAAACTATTATACTAACTAAAGTTTATAAACTTTATACACTTTCATTTGTCTACTATTACAAGCACTTGAAGAGGTGCAAAACTATTTTAATTCCACATTTTTATATGTATAGATACATTCTGCAAGGATGTGAAACTCTGTAGCGACCTCTGCATTTGCCATGGAGTACCTACAATTCGGGTGTCTTCAAATCCAGAGTAAACAGACATACATATTGAAAGATTGACAGATTGACATTTTGACAGATTGAAAGATTGGCACAGTGTCAGATTAATACAAAAAAAAATATGTTTTATAAAAACGTAAAATTGTTTCGAAAAAAAGAACAGAATAAGGTTAAACTTATTTCTTTACGAGGAATACATATTTAATAACTTTTCGTAAATTCTGCGAACTGAACAAACTGTTTGCTAAATTCCTCGTGGAGTAGCTAGTAGTATATCATTTCTATTTTTTCATTAAAATATCCAAAATCTTTCTCTATTCAATATTTGAGTAAGAATTATATCACTAGACATGCCGTGCTATTTTGATTGTTTATTGAATACCTTTTCGTTTGGTTGAAAACATTCGGAACTCAACCGAAGCACAATAGAGTATTGCTACCTGAATAAATGATAACATCGTGGTGAATTTCATGTCAATATGTGTTAACACTAAGCTATTTAGTTCACGACTCGGCTTTACCTCCCGCCACCCCACTCACACATGCCCACAACCTTACGTTGTTATGTACCTTTATCGCCCACACATTGGGAAAAGTAATTTTTCATACACGCACACAAGCGTGGGTGCGAATGTAGTGTCTTCGAGGAAAAGTTTCATAGTAAAGGATTTGTTAGCTATGACTAGACATGTCAAGCTTTAGTTAGAGGTGAATCCTTTGAGAATTGTTTCATAAATTTGTAGAGCATAAGATAATATTATTTCTTTTCATTTTTTATTTTATTGAATACCAGCGACCCGCCCCGCCTTTTTTTAAATTTTTTATAGCTGACAGGCTTGGTGTTTGACCACAACTCACCTGATGTTAAGTGACGGTGTGGTCTAAGATGGCAAAGCATACCTAGCCTGGAATGGAACTGGCTCTCAAGTGAGACTGCCGGAACACACCGTTAGATGCTTGGCGGCAGATTTTCAAGCCTTCGCACGGGTAGTAAGAATGGGTATAATAAGCTATCCTTAAAATGTAGATAGGTATTCTTCGACGACTTTTTTGTAGATTTATAAAAGAGGAATATTCCACCATGCATTGTTTTGTTATATCTCAAAGGGATTAGGCTGCGTTTTCGATGAAAGCTTCCAGGTGGCTTAACTTTTTCCGACACTTCCAGCAGTATCATCATATTTCAACTAATTACAAAATATTGACATATTATATACCTAAACCTTTCGCATGAATCAGTCTATCTATTGGTGAAACTCGCATGATAATCCGTTCAGTATTATTTAAGTTTATTGCGAATAGACAGACAGACAGACGCGGCGGACGACTTTATTTTATAATAGGTATGTAGGGAAGATTCTATTTAAAAACTTACACTATTCAATTTCTTGATCTCTATGATTAAATTGTTTCGGGCGACTAGAATCGGAAACAACGATATTCTTATTACTTTTGTAAAATCTAACTAGATACCAATACTGAAGGACAAAGGAAAATGTTAGCAAAGATAACGTAAGGCTCAATTCAAACTCACCAGCTAACATTAATATAAGACCTTGTTAAGAATGAGTATTGATAGGATTATTTAGTTAATTTTTTTGTTCAGTTGTTTTTAGTAAAATTATAAATATGAGGAGAATTATAGGAGAGAAAAATGTTGGGTAAAAACTGCCCAAAAATATTTTTTTTTAAATGTGTTTTATGCATATATACATACTAATATTTTAGTACTGTAGGTACTCGTTATAACAATCATTAAATTAAATAACTTATTTTTCTTTTAACTGTTTGTATCAATTTTTTAATAAAAAAGTGTATGTGCATAATGCAACATTTAAATGCAAAAATTAGTCTCTGTGAAAGTACCTTTATTTTGCTCCCGTGAAAACTTTAATGAGCTTAATTTACAAAAAACTAATAAAAATTATAATATACAAATAATAACTTAAAATTATTATTATCTACAAATTTTTAAAAGCTACTTTTATAAAGTTCTATGTTAAATCTACATTAAAAAAAAAGGATTTTAAATATACTTTGGATGGTAGGTTAATTTATTTATGACAATAAAAATTTTACTAAAAAAAAAACCTTTTTTTTTTGTAAATATATTCTTATAATACATACAAAACACCCAGGCACAGAACAAACGTTTATTTAGACCACAAAATGTTTGTCCTGGTTCGGAATCGAACCCACGACCTACATACTACCTACTCTTAAAGCAGATATACTAACAATGAGGTTATGGTACTATTATTATGGTACTTATCTGAAGAATACGTCATGCAACTCTTTTTTTACAATATGGCGGCAAAATGGGAAAATCGTAATTTACCGCGAGAAAATCGTAGTACAGGAATGCATCGAAAATGATTATGAAATGGGTTCGAACGAGATGGCGCTACTGCAGTCGCAAGCTGCTCAGCCAGTTAGACAGAGATCAAATATTGAATAACTTAGAACACTGAAAAAGAAAATACCAACTCCTTAGTTGCAAATAAAATACACTCATTTCCCAACTAACTACGGCTGAAAATTGCCTATTTACTTTTCAAACATAAGGCATTTTGTAATGTGAAAGCGTGGGGGTGGCAGGGGACTAGGTGGCTCTCAACTGTGGCAGATAATCAATATCCGCTTGGCTTGTGGACACTATAGTAATATATGTTATTTTATACCCTTTCTCTTCTCTCTAATGTCATCTCTGCATCTCTCATCCCTCTCGCACCATTATCTAAAATGGACAGTGGCGTAGATTTGGTAAATG
The DNA here is from genome assembly GCA_950106695.1 of Biston stratarius. NCBI lineage: Eukaryota > Metazoa > Arthropoda > Insecta > Lepidoptera > Geometridae > Biston > Biston stratarius. The sequence goes on from OX467107.1 coordinate 5,379,009, forward strand.
ATAACAGAACTGTGAGAAAGTATTTATCACGACAATGAAGCGTGATATGTAATTATATAACCTATTTAGGGTGTCAGTGATATGTGGTGGTATTTCTGTGGGGCCGACGGGTTGGGTAGTTTGCTGATATATTTGTTTTAACTGTCGATATCTAGGTAGTGGGCACGTGAAGTATATTTCTTTATTACGTGCGTTGCCCGCGAGTCGCTCAATTGACTAATGTAATTGAGGGCGTCCTACATAGACAATAGAACCATATTTGACTACTAGAACTTATTTAGGTTTCTAGTTGGTGTTTGCTTATTTGGTTCAGATTGAGCCAAAGTTTATTACTCTGTTTTATGACTTATTGCAAGTTGTGTGCTAGTTTTTACAATTAAGTACGTATGGTTGAAAAAATGTTGTGCTCCGTCAAACTTAATTGAGAGCCTGCTACCACTCCAGGCTAGGCGTGTTTACCATTTTAATTTTAAATCCGCTCGCTTCGTCTTCCGTGTTTGCAAGTTTGCTGCGGTTACCTGAAAGAGAGCATATTTATCGATAAGATCGCCATTTCTTACACTAGTGGTGGATCTATTTTAATTCACTAGGTAGTAGATCTTTTTAGATAAAGTCAAGATAGGTACCACCGCATGATCAGAAATTCTGTCGCCAAGTAGTAGTGTGTAAACATATAAAGGGGTAACACCTGGGTTACATTTAGTGATGAATATAGAATTTTGTTCTTTGTTTGGGTATTTCGTATGTATTATAATATACAAAAAAAGTATTAAAGTACTAGGGGGGATAAAAAAGTAGTGAGAATGAGATAGATTATAATGACTATTGATAACTTAATAATTTATTTTTCTACATAGGCTCCGAGTCTCTCTACACACCGAGTCCAGCGCTTTTCCAAGTCTAGAATCTCTTTAAAAAAAGTTTTGTCTTGGTCCTGCAAAAAGCTCTCTACAGCATCCATCACCTCGTTGTCGTCTTCGTACCTGTTTCCCCTTCTTCGTCTTCGTACTGCTTGGCGGCAGCCATCGCAATTGCTGACCTGCCGCCAAGCAGTAGTGTGTAAATATTACTGTGTTCCGGTTTGAAGGGTACAGCCTAGTAATTTGGCTGTTGAGACTAACCACCGAAAGTATCATAATAATGAGCGACAAAGCGACGAAGCCCTGCACTTTGTTTTGTTACTCAAAGTTCTGTGTATCGCTGCAATGGTCATGGACAGGCGTTATCATCGCTTACCATCAGGAGAGCGTCTCGTTCGTCTCATTACTTTTTACATTAAAAAAAATAGTTATCACAAAGTTCACAAGTAAGTAATCAAAGAAACTAATTGGTTCAAAAACCTATTAGTTCCCGGTATGCTCGTAGATTTGACTACACTTCACCCCTGTTATAATACGCTAACGTTCCCAAATAATAATGGGGTTGTAATTCGATTGGACCCCGTCCGTTAGAGCAGTGGATATCTGGACACCTGGAAAAGACAATCTTTTATCAGAGTTCTATATTAAATTCTTCTTGTTAATAAATGACAGCCCTGTTGACTCATTGGAAGTATATCTGCTTTGAGATCTATATAGGGTTCGATTAGTTAGTTCGATTAATTCGATTCCCACCTAGGACAAATATTTGAAAGAAAGAAAGAAAAAATTGTTGCTTGAGACAATATACTATAACAATAAAAACTAAACTACTTAGCGCTAAAAATATATAGGATGCCGCAAAACAGACCTCACCTCAGCAATGATTTTGTGGTAAAAACAAATTTTTGTACAAATAAGTATGTATTTATAAAAAAAGTGTTTATGTTTTCTATAAGTTATCTGACTTCCAATAGCACAAGCTTTGCTTAGTTTGGGATCAGCGTTGTGTGTAATGTCCTACGATATTTTTTTTTAGTTCACATATTGGATCATAGCCAGAACAAGGGGAATGCCATCATAATTTCTACATAATCATAATTTTTTAATATATATTTCTTCTTATGTGCGGAAATATTAAATGGTGCCTAGTTATGACAATAGGTAACCCTACCACCATGCCATGTGTTCCTCACGATATTTTCCTTCATCGGTCGCTCAAACCAGTTCAAGCAGCAGGCTTTGTTAATCAAACGCGATGGACCCGGCCGAATGGATCCTCACGGCGATACCACTTAATTCTAAAACGTTTCATTTCGTCTGTTTTTTCACAAAGTCGGTTTTTTATTATTATTTTTAAACCTGTAACTGCTCCATTGTGTAGATTCCTTATATTCTATTCAACGATATCACACAGCAGTTTAAAGAGTGTACGTGCCGCTTCACTCAGCGGACCGGACAGTACCATTTGGATCACGACATATACGCTATGCGACACAAGCTCCAAAATAAAATTTAGACTAAAAAAAAACCTAGGGTTTGTTAGGCTGTAAACGCAGGCGGATTCATGCTATACTGCCACTTAATATGAGGTGAGCTGTGGTCAACACTTAACCTGTAAACTGGTAAAAACCCTTGAAAGTTAGGACTCTATAAACATAATTATGTGTTCAAATCGCGAAAGTTTAAAAATTCCATTCCTTATAATAATCAGCCCGCATAGTCAGGAACATCTAGCATAACTACCTCTTTGTACCAAATTTCATCTAAATTTGTTAGTAATATTTAGATATAGGTGATTTGCTATCCATATCTAGTATCGATACAGACGGAAATGAGATAGGCGAGTGATTTCCAATCAGTCGATATTATTGATTGCAGACTTTTTATATCTACCTTTGTAACGAGTCCATTCTAAAGTATTCTGATACGGAAAGGCCGATGACGAATGATATTGACTATTCATAATTTTTACAATTATAAAACCGACTTCAAACACAACTAGGTTTTTTTTCTCTTTCTTCTTGGCATCGCATTCTGTGCATTCTGCCAGTTTCAATGTTTCTGTATTTTGTGTGCAGTCTTCAGTTCTTCTTTGTCTTTATACTCAAAGTACAGTCTGTTCGTCCTTATCTTTATAGTCAAAGTCCAGCCTTGGCCAAGTCCAGTCCGTGCCAGTCCAATCTAGTCATGCTGTAGTAAAGTAGTGGCGACTTTACTATAAGCTTCAGAGGAGTTTTGGAAGCAACACGAAAAGTCATGTTTGACCTCATTATATCACACTACAATTCGGCACTTTATGAATAAAACACCACTATTTTTATACATAAACACTCAAAAAAACACTAGTTTTGGAAAAGATACAATGGGGCGACACGACTCTTTCCACGTTCCCGCCAAAAAACCAACACAGCTACTTTGTTTTATCACTGAGTTCCGGTGTATACCTCCTGTCACCATCATAAAATCGGAAAGTCAGTAGTTTTCATTGAGATTATTCTGGTGATCGTAAACAGCACTGAAAAGCAAGATACTCAATTTCATTTTCTTGGGTGACACAATTTTCCCAGATGTTTTGGTTTAAAAATCAAACTAGCAAACTGACTTTGATGAAATTTTTATTTATGTATTTTATTATTTATGATTATGCATTCTAATTATTATCTAATCTAAAACAGCTTCGACAGTTATATTTCAGTAACGGCATTAAAAATATACAAATATTTTATTTTATATTAATTTTGGTTATTTAAATATTACAGCCGTGGTGGTGCCGGCGTAAGAATTGTACCCCACCCTCTCTACCCGTGGTTGCCGTAAGAGTCGGCTAAGGGATGTAATACGGATGATGGGCAACAGCGTCTTCCTTGAACAATCATACCTAACTGCGCTCGCCAACCCGCCTGCCAAGCGTGGCGAGTATTGTAAAACCCCTCCCCAGGAGGAGGCCTATGTCCAGCAGTGGACGTCCTATGGCTGATGATGAAATATTACAGGACCGTAAATTATTCATAGTAACACGCTACTACGCCAAATTTCGATTTTCCAAGCATTAATTACTCATATTAATGTGATTCGCATTGAGGGCTTGTGTCAGTATAGAGGCATACTATAGCCATAGCTACAGGCTATGGGCATGAACTTAATCCGCTAACAATATTAGCGGAATCTGCATTGAGTGTGGGGTGGCCAAGCATTTCGCGTTTCCCGGGATTTGGGGTAATGAAGAGGGTCAAGTTGTCTAATTACCAAAAATTCAGTACAAACGCAAATTACATTATGTTAGATGCGAAGGCCATTTTACCTTTTGTCTGTTTGCTATATATGGCAGAACGTATCTTGATTAAATTTATTCAGGAACTAGTTTTTTTTTTAATTTCAAGGGAAAATTATAATATAAAATATCAAAAGTTATCAGTGGTTTTATATAACTATTATAAAAGTTGCTACGATTTTAAATCACAACTTAAATTATGACTAAATAAAGATGATTTGACTTATTTTTTATGATTTTTTGAGATATGAAGACATTTACACTTTTTTAAGACATATTATCTTTTGCGGTAATGTAATTGTGTAGTTACGTTACTTTGAAATTCTTTTACGGGTAAATATACATATAGTGCTGGTTTTTTATTTTACTTATGCAGAATTACCCGCCCCAGTGCACCAACCGCTATCTTCACGTCCGAGGCACGCAGTGGCTCATAGTGCGAAGTAAGATGAAGCCGCGAGCGTGTTGACTCCTTCACAAAGGCCCACAGAATGTGGTCAAACTATATTCGGAGTATCGTACTCGCGTATCTCGCATAAGTGTAACATTATTGTGTCAAAACCACGTCAGTTTCTTTAGTTTAAAAGTCCTAGCTTTTCCTACAAAATGGAAGACCTACATAGATCGACAGCGGTCCTAAGTGTGGACAGTAGGTAGATAATTATGTGCTACATATCGATTGCACAACGTTAAAAGATATGTATGTGAATATCACGTTTTTATTCCAGTTTTTTTTTTTTTTACCACTAAATTGTGTGGGAAACTAATACCACCAACTGTTGCTTAATAGATTGGTCTACCATCACTGTCATTCCTTATTCGTAATGAGCAATGCACGTAACATACGCGTTGACGTAACTCGGCGGAATTCGAATTAAACTCGCGTGGAATGATGATATACTGGGATATACTCTACAACAATGACAAATTAAAAATTGTGATAAGGTTTCTTGGATTCTCGTTTTGACTATCAAAATAAACAACAACAATATACAGATATTCTGCCACCAAGCAGTAGTGTGTGAACATTACTGTGTTGATACTAGTAGGTTTGGAGGATACTGCAGTTAGCGAAATTACAGGTTTGGTGAGACTAATTTGTCGGAGTCTCAAAGTAATGAGCGCCAAAGCAACGATGCCTTGGACTTTGTTTTGCAACTCAAAGTTCTGCGTATCGCTGCAATGATCATGGACATGCATTATTTCTTACGATCAGGAGTTAAAAACCAATCTACTGTCTATGTCCATCTCAGTACATGCACAGAAAAAAAAAAACTTCTAAAGCACGTTAAACGCTGTACGCGTTTTCGGCAAGCAATCTTATGTGAGTTAAAGAATCAGGGCTCAGGGCGTTTTACGCTACGTGTTCTACCGTCCGTGGTATCTACCTTACCAGCGACAGGTACTATAATTTGTATTCTTTGCCGTATCCTTCGACGACTAACTTTCCAATCTCTTGAATATGATCACAAAATATCACGAAATCCAATTTATTCGTAAAGATCTTATTGCAAGACACATAATGCAATTGACCAATGCAAGTGATAGAGAGGACCTATATTTCTATTATCGGATTATGATTAGCTTATGTAATGGTAACTTACGTTTGCCTACAGCTAAAATAATATTAATGATCAACCGTTATCACTCGAAGAAACTTAAGACTTATTTTTTAATTCAAGACACGTTTAAGTTTGATCACACCCAGTCTGATGTTAAGCAGTTATACGGTCTAGGATTGCAGTAATATACAATCAGGGTGTCTTCAAGCCGCGAGTGAATCGGTTTTTTTAGGCAAGCGTGCTTCCACTCTAATCTGCTTCTAACATCCGGCAAGATGACGGTCAATTGCAAGTTTATTTAATAAATTAAAAAAACCGATTTCTGTCAGCAGAGCGTTTCATTCGACTCATTTCTTTTACATAAAAATATAATAAAATCTCGCTGAAACATGATGATGCAATGAAAACACTGCAAAAAGAAAACAAATCGGAATCAATCTCTTTCCCTTGTTCAAACACCGACCAACGCTCACGACTATCCAAGTCCCGTCACCTCTCAATGAAACTTATTTTTTTCAATTAAGTTGGGCGCACGACAATGTATTTTTTCGCCGGATTATGACCCTTCACGGTGCACCCTCCCAGACATATTGCATTCACCCTCAGTGTGCTGACCTCCGAGGGCCATTGCGGATCAATTTATAGACCTCTCTAAATACACTTTTGGCGAAACTTTTACTTTAAGACTTGCGAACAAATGAAAGTTTCTATGCACAGCTACTAGTATGAAATTTTACGTATCTCTACTATTATTACTTTGTAAATATTAAATAAACTATAAAGCAAATTTTAAAGAAAATAAATGTCTATATGGCTAGTCTGGTAAACATAAAAGAAATGTTTGTATGCCTAGTCAAGTGAACATAAAAAAATGTCTGTATGCCTAGTCAGGTAAACATAAAAAAAGATGTCTGTATGCCTAGTCAGGTAAACATAAAAGAGATGTATGTATGTATGGCTAGTCTGGTAAACATAAAAAACATGTTTATATGCCTAGTCAGGTAAACATAAAAGAGATGTCTGTAGGTATGGCTAGTATTGGCTAGTCTGGTAAACATAAAAGAAATGTTTGTATGCCTAGTCAGGTAAACGTAAAAAGATTTCTGTATACCTAGTCAGGTAAACATAAAAAGATGTCTGTATGGCTAGTCCGGTAAACATAAAAGACATGTTTATATGCCTAGTCAGGTAAACATAAAAAGATGTCTGCATGCCTAGTCAGGGAAACATAAAGGAGATGCATGGATGTCTAGTCAGGTAAACATAATAGAGATGTCTGTATTCCTAGTCAGATAAATAAGAGATGCATGTATGCTAATTTATAGTATTTAGTGCGCGATTAAGTCCTGTTGATAAACGTAGTTATATGTTCAATATACTCACATTGTATAATAAATTGGATTGAGCAAAAACTAACTAGAAAAAGTACTTAAATTTTAGAAGCAGTCAGAATCATCAAATCACAAAGCATTACGATACTGCTGGTAACTCATGATGGCCTTCAGGTTCTCGAAATCCCTGTAAGCAATCTTACCCTTCATCTCCCAGAAGAATTCCCATCTTACCGTGGCGGGGCATTTAGTAAATTATTTATAATAACAGCTAACCCTTCCTGTCGTTTCCAGGCGGGGGTAATTAAGCGTTGTCTCCTGCCAAATTGGGGCGGGTTACAATGTTGAAATAACCCGCTTCTTTCTGGTTAAAGGTGCCATTAATGTTAGAAACCTTAATTGAACTGATGGGTTGAGCCTTATACATGGTTATCGATAATTACTTAGCAACCTTACTTACTTACCTTTGTTCAAAATAATGTACGTTAAAGTAATGATGCCTTGGATGTAGTTAGTTGATTAATGTAACGCTGCAGTGGTCGTGGCAGATGAAAACGTTTTTAGTGGGTAGGCCGACTTTCTGGTGGATATTCCCAGGGATTAGGATTTTCATGGAACAAAAATAAAAAAAGGTTATCTATTTCCATCGAACGTAACTTATTAAGAGTAACTACTGCACACCATAACTAATCGATAATAAGAAAACTCTTTTAATGATATATTTGAAATGATTTTACGAAATCAACTTGTAACATTGGTGTTATTAATAAAATATTTGTATTTGATACTTTAACGAAAATATTTGCTTTAACTGTAACAGTTTCGAGGGTTCATCTGAAAACCAGCGCTTGTCTATGGCAAGCGACAGCCATGCTGAGATAGGCCCATTTGGCATAAGTTTCATCTGTCTGTTTGTATTGTCAAATATGTAAATGTTTTTCTTTCTTTATTTTTAGCATATTCATAGATACGCATACACATAGAAAATGAAACGCGTGATGATGCTTATGAAATTTGTGAAAGCTCAGACAAAAGTTGTTAAGGGGTCAACATTGGGTTCTCCAAAAGAGTTAATATAATCTTAAAAGGTTGGTAACGTATTTGTTGTGGCCCTGGTATTGCATATATCCATGTGCGACTGTAATTACTTACCATCAGGCAACCCCTCTGCTTGATTGCAACCTCTGGCATAAAAAAAGTTCAGTTCAAGAAACCGTTGCAAACCGTTGTTTATCTGACAAACAGTAGTTTGCTTACTAAATAACTTAATACAAGGTAATGAACATTCGTTTTTTGAGGTTATACATCCTATTTAGTTTCAAAAGATTAGGCCCAATACGTTCCATCATACTCTTTCATACTTACTAGACGGGTGCAATAAGCGTCCTTATCAGGATAATGTGATTCTCACCATCACCTCAACAACAATGAGGTGCCGGTGAAGGAAAACATCGTGAGGAAACCATAGCATGATGGTAGGGTACTTTCTAGTACTCAGCTGGCTAGCTACCAACTTCATGTCAAAAATATTCGGCCACGCACCTGACCGCTGACGGTGTGTTCCAGCAGCCTCACTTGAGAGCCAGTTCCATTCCAGGTTAGATGTGTTTTATCATCTTTTACCACACCGTCATTTAACATCAGGTGAGCTGTGGTCAAACACCTAGCTTGTCAACCATAAAATAAATGTAGACAGTTGGTAAATCTAGTTTTCGTAACGTAACGTAAAGAAACCGGCACTGAAGTTCATTATCTACCACAGGCTTTACGCTATTTTTAAAATAAAATACTTGCTACACGAATTTAGTGTATTACAAGTGAATGTGTTAATCTAGTCGACGTAGACCATCTTAACATTTTCCGTTAAATTTTCAGTTTTATGTTAAGTAACGGTATGGTTCATTTTTGTTTAGAATAGATATATGTGCATCGAAGTGCGCAACATTTGACATTGGAGGGTGGCAGATGAAAGTTGATTCATACTCGATTTGCAGTAATTGATCGCCCAGGGGGTTGCGAATGTGACATCAAATATAGTCACATACGTGGGAGTATAGAATGGTAAATATTTTGGAACTTGTTTGGGCATTTGCTTTGTAAATTACATAATTTCTATGCAAAGTGCAAAGGGCTATAAGCGGTGCCTTTGTTAAAATAATTTATTTAATAACTATGATTTATTGCAGGTATTTTTTTAGTAATAAATTGGCTTAGGTTTGACCGTCATCTTTTTTTTAGTGTGACTACAACAAAGAGTTAATCAATCGATCATCTCACCCGATGTTAAGTGATGATGCGGTCTAAGATGGAGCACGCATGCCTAGAAGATACCGATTCACTTTCGACTTGAAGACACCCAGATAGTTCATAGATAATAATACTATTCCACATAATAAAGACAGAAAGCGACCATCAACAATCAGGAAATTCTGAAAAAAAAACCTTCCATAGTAAAATTTGTTTGTAATTTTTTTTTTATGGTTGACAAGTTAGGTGTTTCAGCAAAGCTTACTTGATGTTAATTGACGGTTTGGTCGAAGATGGTAAACACACTAAGGTAAACAGCTAAGCAAAAAAAAAAAAACAAGTGTCTTCAAATGTAAATCAAATCATCCTTTAGTTAACATCAGAAAATATAAACCAGAAAATACATGCAGTCGAACATAGAACCTCTTCCTTTTTTGAAGTCGGTTTATCGTACGAAATTGTACTGAAATAAAATTAATTGTACAATTTTTCATTTAAACACTTTTAACTACCTAAGCGTACTCATTATTTTTTATGAGCCTATAAAATAACGGGGAGCCAAGAATTAAGCGACAAATATTTTATAACCGTGACTGATTTACAGTCACTTGGCTGCACACAAGTACTAGTAAGTATATGTGACACGAATAGTATTTTATGCGGTAGTTTGTAAGTGTCAAAATAAATATGTCAGATCCCATTCAAGCTCGTTGTATAGCTACGAGAATGTTAACAAATCACAGCATAGCATATCAATTTGCGAAACTTACTTAAAACATTTAATTTTGTAAACAATTGTGTATAGGAAATTAGGCAGCGCCTCTAGCGGATGTAAATGGAAATTTATTTCATACATTTAACTAGGCTGTACCCGGTTGACCGAGCTTAGCTTGGCTAACCAGCTGTTTGGCTAACAGAAAATGCTTTAACATGAAGTCCTTCTTTTGCACATGTTATTTGTTAGTGTGCAATAACGTATTAAATAAATAAACTTCGTTATAAACTTTTGCGATTAACACAACTAGGAAATTAAAAAAAAAAAGCGCGCACTTTAGACTCCGTCAGTTGGGTTGTAAAAGAGAATTCTCATTGATTATTGCTGTCTTTGAATACGTTTTAGAGTAGTTGTAACAAACAGAAGTGGCATGTAAGCGCGGGTTTAGCCCCATGGCGCGGCAAGGCGGGCGGGAAACGGGAAATTTACATATTATTAATTTACATGGCAACATTGCCTCGACACCCGACCGTTTACAATCTGTGTAATTTGGATGTTTAGTTCGAAAGTCTAGGGAAACTGATATGTTTGATATATATTCGGTATACATAGTAGCTAGTACACAAATTTTATAGCAACAAAAAAAACAGCCCTGTAGGTATGATTTTTAAAATTTGCGATAAAAAGATTAAATGGGACCGTTTTCCATGAAACATTTTAAATTTTGTTTAAAGTAAGTATTGCAGATACTATCTACATATCTTAGGGCTTTATACACAGCGCCATCTAGCCCTAAACTAAGCAAAGCTTGTACTATAGGAACCAAATAGCTGATAGAATACTTATATACTTCTTTTGTTGTTGTATTTTTTTTTAGTGTTGACCACAACTCACCTAATGTTAAGTGACGGTATGTTCGAAGATGGTAAAGCACACCTAGCCTGGAATGGTACTACTTAAATACATACTTATGATACGTACAGAACAACCAGGCGCAGAACAAATAAGTATGTATTTATTGTCACATAATTGTTTTTTATAACTGCAATGTAAATTGAACCCACGCCTTCTTGAAGCAGATATTCTATAAAATGAGCTAAAAGGGCAGTCTAAGCGTATTCTGTTAAGCTTTTCGTTAGAGAAAATCATCGTTAGGAAAACTGTTAATGTCCAAAAAAGAAATGCAACTAACATTCCGTAACAAACCGGAGAATATAATACATATGTACCTACTTCTGCAGGACTATAAAAAAGAGGAAAGGGGTCATTGTATTGACCATTACAAACAACATTTACTATGAGCACAACTTTGAAATCCTAAAAAAGCAGTTCCATAGAAAAAGTTTAACGACTGACCTTGATCAAATGAATGGTACAGAAATATTTTTTTGCGATTTCAGATAGCCATTTTAACTTAGTACCACAATCTTAAAGCCTGTTTAATTCCTTTAGTTCTATATTCAAGTACTTATTACTGATAAGTGAAGTGAAGGCGAGAGTACATAATACTATAACGCAATTGAAACTTTTGTCTGGGAAAATTTTAGCTACTATAGGACGGACAAACGCGACCAAAACGTCATCCGTACATGGTGGACCCATGTACGCACGAAGTATTTTGATTCTTCATTTTTATTCCCACAGCGAGGTTGTGGAACTCTCTGCCGGAGTCTATGTTCCCTATTAGGTACTATACTCTTCAAATCTAGAGTAAATAGGTTTCTTCTAGGTAAGTGTGCTCCATCTTAGACCACACTACTGCTTAACATCAGGCGGAATGTGATCAAACGCGAACATGTTGTTTTTTTTTAAATGCTATCGCTATCACTACTTAGTATGAAATGAATTTCTATTTCGTGCGTTAGTTCGCTTAGTTCTAACTACGGAACAGATTTTGATTTTACAGCTTTAACTATTTATGTTCGTGCGAATCCAGGGCAGGCAGGATACTAATAATTGAATATCTCCAACGGCTAACAATTTATTAATGTTTCAAATAAATTATAAATAACGTACCAAACACATAACGGTAGGGTAAGCAATAAGATAAAATTAATATCAAATATATTAACTAGCATATATCAATGCATATATGTATGTTTGACCACAAATGAATCCCAATCGCACCTGATTTTAAATGACTCTCAAGTGAGGCTGTCGGAACACAGTGTTAGGTGCTTGACGACAGTTTGTCAACTTGAGGGTGGTAGCTAGCTAGTCGAGTACTTACTAGGTAGTACCTTACCAGCATGTTATGGATTCCTCACGATGTTTTCCTTCATCGAAAACTCTTTCATTGTTAGGGTTTGAACCCACACCTTTCGACGTGCGAACCGATCCCAAAAAACTTTTCAAAAAGTTGATAAGTAAGAACTCAAAATTCATAATTATGCAAAATGTAAACAGACCCCTTGGGCGTTGTTCACTCCATATTTTTGACAATGTAATCACTAGGGTGCTTTCTCTATTGATTTGTACTCCATCGAACTGGAATGAAAAGTAGTGGGTAATATCTTGCATTTGCATATTTTAATTGTTGTACGAAAGCGAGGGTGTCTCCTGGTTTATGAGTAAAATGTTCTATGTTAACAGTAAATCAAGTTTAGTCAAATTTACAAGTACTGAGCGCAAAACCAGCGATTCCATGGAATTAATTTTGTCATTGCCAGGTTATCTCTTACCATCAGGAGCGTCTCATTACATCTAACAATAGAAAAAAAACTAGAAACTCTTTTTTACCCTCAGCATTATCATCGTCATCATCACCATCATCATCATCATCATCGTCATCATCATCACCATCATCATCATCGTCATCATCATCATCATCAGTCTATCGAAGTCCACTGCTGGACATAGGCCTTTCCCAAGACATGCCACTCAGCCCGATCTTCAGCATAAGCTGGACTATTCGATATTGTTTGTCACCTGCCATTCTCATGTTGTATAACAGTTCCCTATAGTTTGAACTATCATCATCATCATCATCATCATCATCAGCCGTATGACGTCCACTGCTGGACATAGGCCTCTCCCATTGACTTCCACAAAGACCGGTTGGAAGCGGCTCGCATCCAGCGCGTTCCTGCGGTCTTTATTAGGTCGTCTGTCCACCTTGTGGGTGGACGTCCTACGCTGCGCTTGCCGGTCCGTGGACTCCACTCCACGTGGTCGTGGTTTGAACTATAGGGAATAACTATTGTTATTTTTTTTTCAGTACTCTTAATGTATATTCGTGTTAAAAATGATCGCTATTACATGAAAACAAGACAAATATATACAAACACGGATAAAGATACTGAATGTGATATTAACAATATCCCTTGTTCTAGAAAAACAACATTGATTTGGGTTCCTCACTTTCCTACAGTATTCCCCAACGTGAAACAATCCCGCAAAGTACTCGATTCATGAGAAAAATATAACGTTAAAAATTACCTGAGGTATCTGGTCTATTTGTTAGTCACATAAAGGCCATTAATATCCTGGCCTTTTGATCTGTAAAAGCCAAACAACGGTTTGGCCAGACCAACAAAATATAACTTTTTGAGACAATTATGAAGGCCCATACCCCTTCATAATTGTCTCAAAAAGTTATATTTTGTAATGTTGTAATTCTCCTTAAAGAATTCTGAATCTTTAAAGAGAAGACATAGTCCAAGTCAAGCTCGTTTTTTTTTTAATTTTGTCGTCGTTATAGAATAGTAAAACTCAAGTTTTCTTTAAAAGAAATCAAGACTAAGTCTTTTCAAAAGAACTTTGGACTGAGTTCTGTGTTCTTAACTGAAAAAAGAGTAACTAGAATCATGAACAAAATCAATCAAATGAAAGCTAAAACTATCAATTGAAGTTTATATAGCAGCCAGCTTTTTCTCCTCAGACTGTTTTTTTTATTATACATCAACCCTAATCTCATTGATTATATTTAATCAATTTTGATTTTGAGTTAATTTTATTTATTAAACTTTGATAACAGACATCGAGTTATAGACATATACTTATGACTCAGTTTAGGTCGAAAGACTTAAGGGACTCAAACACCTCAAAAAACTTGTGACTCGAGTATTTTATTTGCAAAAAGTGTCTAGTTTCGAAATTGAGTTTTGTACAACACTATGTGCTAGAGCCAAATTAAAATGAATCATATTCCTTACTGGTTCAACAATGTAGGTAAGCGCAGTCTCCTGTCGTGCGAATGCGGCGCAAGCAACCGATTTGCATACATCGTCGCGATTACAAAACAAATTGCACACCTATTCTGTAAATAAAGCCTAGTAATTGAATTATTATATGTAGACAATTTTATTTATCTAGTGTAAGAAGCATTTACAATTTTTACTGTTTAAAGTGAGGTGGTTTTGATACCTTTTATACTTATTTACGTGTATTTGGTCACGTGCGATTTGGCAGACCTTCGAAAAACTCAAGAGGTCTCATTGTCAGTCATGAAGGTTTTCTCATATTTTTTTAACGATAAATAGGCTTACGTTTGACCGCCATCACACCTGATATGAAGTGATGATTCGGTCTAAGATTTATCGATTCACTCTTGACTTAGTGAGATCTAGACACCTACCCACTCAGGCAGCGCAGTCCACTGTCTATCTTACCACTTTTTTATCAACGTTTAAAGCCAGCGGAAACAGCAATATGCACGTAACATAGAAAAAAGGACGCGTTCCATGGAACTCAAAACCAGATTCAACTTGATTGTAAAATTTGTAAATAGCCCGACTGGACCGGGCAAGACCTAATTTCAAAATACCCGATTGTCAATAAGATTAATTTTCAAAGTTTGAAATACAAAATGACTGAAATTCAATGATATGAAAATTACTGCGTAGACTTGGATGATAAAGATTTTAAAGGTTGTGCTCTAGAACTGCAGAATTTAATTCTACCTGCTCTTTTTACTGCCGGACGGATAGACAAACCCGTACCTACATGATAGATATTCTCCACGTGAGCACAAAGCGGTTCGATTCCACATTTTTTATTAGCACAGCGATGGTGTGTAACTTTCTGCCGGAGTCCGTCTTCCCCGACAGGTACAAAGTGGTTGATTCTAAGTCCTAAGTACGTACTAGTAGAGGGTGTAAAACCTGACAGACGTAGAGTACCTTTGTAAGTACAGACAAATATTCATTCGTTCATTCAGTCATTCACTTTCGTTACGGAAAATATTGAAAATTTGTAGAATTGCGGCTGAAATTGCAGTTTTTTAAATTCACCCAATATTTAGGAATGAAGAAGAGGAAAGTTAGAACTGATTTGCAAAGCGTAGAATTAATATAAATTTATCATCTCGCTTTAGATTTAAGAAGTCCATGAGGTTGTACGTCATTCACAACATTGTAGGAACGTTTATGGACGTGATCTCAGCCATATTTAAACACGTCCTAGAATCGCTGCTGTAAATAGATAATTCGTTATTCACCGCTCAGTACATCCAAGCGCTAGTGGGAATACCTACAGATAAATAAATTTTAGCTTTTGTTTAAATTACAAAAAAGCCTCCACATGAATGTTATTTTTTTTTTATTGTAACGTATGTACGTAGTAAATGGAAACTGCTTTTTTATACGTTCGACTATGGCTTACATAAAGAGTAAATATCGCGAAATAATATGTTAGACACTAACAGCTAGAGCTCGTTTACCATCAGTGGCTCTAACAGTTAGAGCCACAGAAAACGATGTAAGTGAGCTCAAGCGCATTGTTTGTATGAAACCCACGATTTATGCCATTTTTTCACTTTTTTCAGTCAAATACGTTAATATTTTGGAAATAACTATTGTGCAATAGGCATAATGTAAAGCATCAACCGGAACATTGGAACAGATAGAATAAACGTAGTATGATGTCAAAACAAAAAATTATTACCTTGTTTTGGCGGGAACGCGGTAATTACATGTAATATTGTAAAATCGATAACTTGTGTTTGTAAAATGTTTGTGTTTATAATTAACAGTGTTTAGGACGCAGTAAGTACCGAAATACATACATATAAATCACTTGATTTATCATAAAATTATTTAAAAACGGTTTACTTGATATTGGCAAATGCGCAAAGTGCGTTGCCGAAAACAACAAAATAAAGAAAAAAAGAAAATAAAATTATCTGTTACCGTAATACGTTTTAAGTGCCTTTTTATATTAATGTTAATACTTATGTATATCCTACGTAGGTACATTTAAGGTAGCCTAGCCCTAGAGGTGAACAATTATTATCTGTCAAGACCTTTTTTCGTGGAAAATGGGTCCGGTTTCAGATACCTAAATGAAGATATCGTTTGGGTCAGCCATATCTATTCGAAGAGGTTTATCCGGCCTTTTTACGCGAAATCTTTTTGGTATCTTTATTAGTGTAGGTACCTACCTATAAGACTTGAAGTAAAAATATACCTATCCATTAGAAATAAATTGCAATAGGAATTTCTATTGATTTATTTGTGTAACACAGATAATAATAAAATTATAAGCTCATAATTTTTTTTTAGCATTGAAGCGCTTTCCTTTTTTTATTTTACCTTGGGCTTTACGTTGGTGCAGCGCCATCTAGCGTCGAGTGGCAGAAACTCCGTAAAACGCCCGCTCTACAAATTACACTGAAATATTTGTCCTTACTTAACCTTTTTCTACGTTAATGAACATAATAAATCCATAGAAATGAAAGGGTAGAGAGGTATTTACGCAGTGTCGGGATACCACAGGCTTATAATATTAGAAATGGGGTTAGCTAAAATTGAATGAACCTAAATTTCTTTTGGACAGTTTAACAAAGATGTGTTAGTTTATGACCGAGAACGATTGAAGACTTTTATAACATATTACTACAAAATGGTGCTATTTTTAGTGGAGTTCATTACACAAGGGCAGCAATATTTTCAGAAGTTTAGATCTGTTAACCGAAAGCCTTTATTTAAAATAAGGAGTGAAGTGCTAGCATATTAATTTGTAAGAATTAGATACGTAGAACGTAATCGACAGGAAAATGTATGAAAAATAGCAGTTTTCATTTGTTTCCACCAATTTCCATACATTTTTTCTTTTCGAGCCGTGATAAAAGTCTTTCTATTTGAGAAAGCGAGAAAGACGTATTCGTACTCTGGCTTTGTCACATTTTGTGCGATACGGAGGTTGGTAAGGTACGAAATATAATGTTCTTGTCCTTCGAATTTGACACGTTGTACATTCTGGCTGCTGCAATTGTTCCAATTATCACAAATTATAGATAAAACTCAAGTCATAAATGTCAATTACAGTGAGTCAAAAAAGGCACAATCAAGTCTAATTCATCAATGTGATGTTATAAAGTTTGTGAGTGTTACTTCTTCACCCTCAAATGGCTGGACCAATTTTGATGAAATTTGGTACGCAGGTAGCTGACGCCCTGGACTAACATTTTACTTTTTATCCCGATAAAATTTAGTGTTCACGTGGGAACAGCGGATAACACCGCGGGGCGCAGCTAGTAATACACGAAGTGGCGACGTTACTAGAAGTTGTCTCCTCATTCACACAGACTGACGTTTCATGCTTACGTCTAACAGCTCAGTGGCTCTCAAAATTATAATAGTGTTTACAATTCACGTAACCCGTAATTCCATAACGCGTCATTAAAGTTTCAAGACGTTAACACGCGGTCTCAGGATACGAATGGGTACGCGTGTGACAGCTGGAATTGGGTCCGAAATTACTCAGGGAGTCAAAATTATGGTGTTCTTAACATCTTAACTGATGCGAGGGTATCAAGGACACCGTCTCTAGAGAGATATGAGGGGAGGAAGGCGTCTGAAGCAATCCAGTAAGTTGGTTGCTCTGTTACTTTATTTGGCAGTTTTTTTTTACGTAAAATTAATGAGATATCGTCTGTCCATGAGCGATACACAGAACTTTGAATACAAAACAGCCCTGTTGGCTCATTGGTAGTATGTCTGGTTCAAGAGCTCTAGGGCGTGAGTTCGATACTCACCCTGAGTGTTCTGTATTTATTATAAGTATGTATTTACAAAAAAAAAGTATTTAAATATTCTATCAGTTATCTGACTGCCATTGTACGAGCTTTGCTTAGTTTGGGGACAGATGGCGCTGTGTGTAATGTCCTACGATATCTAATCTATCTAATACCTTTAAACGAGCAATTCTTGTATATATGTATGTATATTATATTCGGAATCTCGGAAATGGCTCCAACGATTTTCATGAAATTAAGTATGCAGAGGGTTTCGGGGCGATAAATCGATCTAGCTAGGTTTAATTTTTAGAAAACGTCGTTTTATCCGTGTTTTCAGGCAATGAAAAACCGAGCATACTCGGTCATCCAGGTACTTTATTTTATTTAAAACAATGTCCAGGGCATCGCTGCTTTAGCGCTCACCGTTTTGAGACTATCGATGGTTAGTCTCCACATCCCTGTAATGTCGCTAGATACAGTACCTACCCTTCAAACTGGAACACAGCAATAATCTGATTCTTGAGCAGTAGGGCGTGGGTTCGATTACTACCCAGAATAAACAATTATAAGAAGAATCTAGATATTTTTTCAGTGTCTGGGTATTCTAAATATTTATATTATTATATGAACCTACCTACTCGTACAAGTAAATACGAACAATTTTTTATAATCGAAATCTCAAAAAAAACTTGATATCTTTTGTATATGTAGATAGCTATTTTTTTTGAGATTTCTATGTTGGCCCTTAACTTTAAGGGGTCGTCCATAAATTATGTCACACGTTAAAGAGGAGGGGGGATCGACGAAATGTGATATTGTGTGACAAGAGGTGGGACGGGTCCTAAATTTCGTGACGTCACGGTAAATATAATATCAAATATAAATACAAATATTTTATTAATAACACCAAAGTTACAGGTAATTTTTCTATTCATATTTAAAAATAACATTAAAAATATCAAAATCATAACATAGGTGTGTCAATATAACGAAAATGTCAATACAATATGTTAAATATAAAATATGTCAGTTTGATTAAATGTCAATAAATAAATTATAATTACTTACTAGTAATTCCATATTATATTATTTTTAAATAATCGTAAAAGTAAAAAAAAACCTTTGAAGCCAAGACAGCCCTGTTGGCTCATTGGGAGTATGTCTGTCTGAGCTAAAGGACGTGGGTTCGATTCCCGCCAAGGACAAACATTTTATGGTATAAACAAATGTTTGTTCTGTGTCTGGGTGTTCTGTATGTATTATAAGTAAGTATTTAGAAAAAAATATAGTATTTATGTATTCTATCAGTTATCTGACTTCCATCACACAAGCTCTGCTTAGTTTGGGATCAGATGGCGCTGTGTGTAATGTGTCATACAATATTTTAATATTTATTTATTTAGATCTTAACTTGCTTCCGTAGCACGCGATAGAAGGTGCACCCCGTATAGAAGCAGATACATGGTTGTAGATATCAACGTGTAATTAATCATATTGTCGTCGTACTAAACTCTTTATGTAATCATCTAATAATTACCTTCTTAAACATCATTTACATTAAATTTGCAACCTCTACGAGGTCATGACGAGGAATCAAAGGTAATCATATTTTACCTTCTGACGTCAGAAATACGTCAAAGATTTCAGTTTGCGTTTTAATAATAATAATGTGACATCTAGACGTTTTTAATCGCTCAAGGTTAACGTTTTATGACAATTACTTTAAAATTTTATCACTAACGTGACGTGCATTCGTATCTACTTAAATAGACGTAACATTGGTTAGAGAAAATAAAAAATAAAAACAAACATTTTATGTTAGAAAATCCAATGGGGGTATTTTTTGTTAGACAGGGACAGACTGCGTATCCACGCATATTCAGTGAATATTTCATTTAGTTAGTGAAAAGCTAAAGCTACCTTAATAATTTGCGAGTTTTATGCATAACGATAGAAAAATATATAAAAAGTAGGACAGTGACCCTGGCGGGAATAAATAAAAACTATTTCTGTATAATAAAACAACCTACGTTGTTACAGAAATAGTTTTTATTTAATTAAATTTAATTAAATCACGAAAATTGACACTCTAGAATCACAGATTATATCACAAACATACCCGGTAGGGTCATTAATAGAGTCCCGTTCGAAGCCCTTTGAATAACAAAATAGAATACATACAAAAAATACGGATTATGTTGATAATTTTTCTCCCTTTTGAAGTCGGTTAAATACCATACAGCTCACAGCGTAGCAACTACATTGAAACACGCCTACATATTACTCGCAGCGTTTTTCCATTAGCGAGTTAATAATCCTAGAACTAGGGTTCCACTAACCTAGCAATGATCTGGTACAACAATATCGAGACCAAGCGTAAGTAGGTCGACGTAGACCAATATAACTAGACCCCACATGATTGTACGAATTTCCCGACTTGTTTGCAATTTCCGCAGTGTAAGCGGGGGTGAATATGTCAAGGTATGATGGTTGGGAGAACTTGTGAGCGCTTATAATTTATTCACGCTACAATGCCTGAGGTGTGTTTTACAATTTTTCAATTCCCGCCCATGAAATATCTATAGATATTCCACTTCATATTATGTAAACGCATGCAGTGGTTTGACTTTATTGATCATATAAACTGACATGATTTTGACACATTTTTGTTTAACTAATGCGGGATTACTCATGTCGGTGATGTTAATCAAAAATAAACCTTCTTCAAGGAGTTAAAGTGGAAGTACCTACAACGCGCGTGCGGCCTCGTCTTGTTTTGCACTACGGTCCAAAAAAACTTCTCCAAATTAACTTCCGCAAAGTAACGTCTGAATCAATCAAACACATGTAAAATGTTAAATGAAGGTGTGGTCGAAGATAGTAAAGCACACCTAGCCTGGAATGGTACTGGCTCTCAAGTTAGGCTGCCGGAACACACCATTAGATGCTTGGCGGCAGATTTTCAACTTGAGGTTGGTAGCTAGCCAGCCGAGTACTAGAAAGCCTATCACCATGCTATGGTTTCCTCACGATGTTTTCCTTCACCGGCAGCTCAAGCTCATTGTTGGGATTTGAACCCACGCCCTACGGCATGCGAACCGACCGCGCTAACCACTGAGCTATCATCGCTGTATATTTTGGTTTGCTTATCAATAAAGTTCTTCTTTTCTTTTAAATAAAAATATATAATTATTGTTATGACAGCTATTACCTAAGTAATTAGGGTAAGGTAAGGAAAACTTGAGTGAGTTTATTGATGGCGAAATTCGAACTAACGTTGACAGTAACATCATGAGTGCAGAATTGTTCATAAACACAAGGAAATATGATGTTAATAGAAATGGATTTCCTGTTACAAAGTTTAAATGGATGTTACAAAGAACTTTACCTAGTCTTCGTTCAGGAATACGTGCTTCATCTTCGCCTATATCGTTGCTTTCCACCAGGTGAGATCGTAGCCAAACAATTAAATAAAAAAATATCGTAGGACACATTACACACAGCGCCATCTGACCCCAAACTAAGCAGAGCTTGTCTGATGGAAGTCAGATAACTGATAGAATACATAAATACCTTTTTTTTTGTAAATTCATACTTATAATAAATACAGAACACCCAGACACAGAACAAACATTTGTTTATACCACACAAAGTTTGTCCTTGGCGGGAATCGAACCCACGCCCTACAGCTCAGACAGACATACTACCAATGAGCCAATAGGGCTGTCAATTCCTAGATCGATTTAAAAAAATCCGTTTTTTTCCATTATTGTATAAAATTTAATAGCATCATTCAAAACTAATTATCTTTATTACCGGGATTTAATCGCGCACTATGAATTAGTTGATTTACCTTGATGTTTCGGCCATGTTGTAATTACCGTTACGAGTTGACCCAACCTGGTAATAAATATAATGAGGTATGTGTTCAAATCGTGGTAGTTTAAAAATTACATTACTTGGTTGTAGATCTCCTTAGCAGGATATCGTCTAGGTAGATACCACCGCAGTACAAGATATTCTGCCACCAAGCAGTCGTGTGCAAACATTACTGTGTTCCGGTTAAAAAGGTACTGCAGCTAGCGAAATTACAGAGCTGTTGAGACTCACCATCGAAAGTGTCAAAGTAATGAGCGCCAAAGCAGCGATGCCCTGGACTTTGTTCTGTTACTCAAAGTTCTTTCGCAATGGACATGTTTTTTTTTTATGTGACAGTAATGAGACGAACGAGACGCTCTCCTGATGTTAATACGCCTGTCCAAGACCATTGCAGCGATACACAGAACTTTGAGTAGTAAAACAAAGTCCAGAGCATCGCTGCCTTAGCGTTCATTACTTTGAGACTAGATGGTTAGTCTCAACAGCCTTCGTTAGCTGCAGTACCCTTCAAACCCAAACCTTCAAACGTTTTGACTCTACGTTTCTCATCCGTACGGCCAAGGAATGGAACAAGCTGCCGGCTTCCTTGTTTCCTGAGAGATATAATCTAGATTTTTGTCAAGGCCAAAATGAATAGGTATCTTCTAAGTCTGCGTGCTTTATCTTCGATCACATCATCCCTTACCATCAAGCGAGTTGGTGGTCAAAAGCGGAATAATGCGAAATAAAAAAAAACTGGAACACAGACCATAAATTTATTCTCGCTCTTTATTAACAAACTTTTCGATAATAATGAATAATTTCTCGACAAACATTTACTGTTCCTCAACTGCGTCTAAACTTTAAATAAATGAAAAACAAAAACTACGAGGTCGCGGAAACAATGTTACGAACGTTGAATATTTCAGCAATTTTCGTGTAAATATGTGTCACCATATCAAGGTGATTCGTCAAGGATTTTTTTACATGGCCTACACGAATATGTCTGAACAAAATATTCTAAAAGGTCGCTTTTATTGCCTATCAATCAAGTTTATTGGATCTTTAGAATGTATAAGTAATTTTACCTTGTTACAAACCTGAATTTTAGCTTATTTTAGCTTTTCAGTCACATTATATGTGAAGATTTAGTCACTTTTAGGATTCACATTTATTTAGTACAAATAATTTTATTGAATTTGGTTATGGCACTTGTCCTCAATGAGCAACAATTGTGAAAGAATATTGGTGGGAGCGTGAAACAAAAGGGGTTTTATTAGAAAGTTCCGAATTACGTTCATGAGTGTGGGCAAGTGATTATGCTGAAATATGACTTATCGTGTGAAAATTGTAGTACATATAGTGTACACTACTTTACTAGTACATAATCGGACTCGATTGGAACTTATTTTGTGTTTTTTCAGCTTCAAGTGCGTTTGTTTAGAGCGTGGGTGCGATTCCCACCAGGATAAACACTTTGTGGTATAAACAAATATTTGTTCTATGCCTGAGTGTTCTGTATGTATTATAAGAATGTATGTAAAAAAATAATCTTCTATCAGTTATTTGCCTTCTACAGTACAAGCTTTGCTAAGATAATTGATTGATTCAGGCGTTACTTTGCGGAAGTTCATTTTGAATGTTCAAAGTACTTACATATATATTTATTTATTTCCGCTTAACAGTCGTTTCAGTTCATTTCAGTTCAAATTATTATTATTTACTATGGAACCAAATTTAAAGACTTTTTCACGTCAAAACATACCTGGATTATCCATGTCTGTGTTACTTTTAGTTATATGTGCTGTAAAAAATACATACGCCTTGATATTGAGTTTTATTAATATTCCTTTTGGTAGAGACATGTGTTTTTGCAATAAAAAAAAATAACCAGTACAGTTTCCTCCTATTGTAAACAATGTTCCATAGTTAGACCACCCAAGATCTTCTTTTGCTCTACACAATGATAGCCAGATGCTGATTTTATATACCGCGTTTTATACCAAATTTTATACCGCTAATAAATCAAGTGGAATACTAGTGGAGTGTCGATGTAGGTCACAGTTCGCAGCCGCCGCCAGTAGGCGTTTCCTTGCTTGTTATGTCGGTATTCACCTCAATTCATGTTTTTGGGATACAGTATAACATTATACTCATTTGTGGAGAGGAAATATCGAGTAGACCAGAAATCGCGCTTGGTTGCTTCAAGTGGTCTTCAGCGCTCAGACAATGAGCCTTCTTAAAGTTCACCAATGTTTAATGCCCTGTCAAGTTCTCGCCTATGTGAGTTGTCACGCGTGGAAATGAGACAGACTCCTTTAATTATTTAATCTTCAATGAAATAACAACGTAGAATCATAATGGTAGATCATTTAATCACTATCATTACTACATAGTATAAAACAAAGTCGCTTTCTCTGTCCCTATATCCCTATGTATACTTAAATCTTTAAAACTACGCAACGGATTTTAATGCGGTTTTTTATAGATAGAGTGATTCAAGAGGAAGGTATATGTATAATACATGTATATGCACCACATTAGTATCTACATTGCACTTGTGCGAAGTCGGGGTGGGTCGCTAGTAATATATATAATAATAATCAGTGTCAAGTAGTCCATATTTTCAAGTGTCTCAAATTAATATCAAGTAAAATCATAGTCAAAGTCTCATAAAATAAGTCAAGTCTATGCCCAGGTTTCATTACAAATTTGTAAGTAAAGCCTTATCACAGAGATATAAATATAGAGAGGTGCTCAAAAACTCGTAACTATATCAGTCGCGAGTTATTGGTCAAGTAAAGCCACTGCACATGCAAACTAATTACTTATAGTATGTAATTAAACGATAATAAAATTAACGTGTGTTCGGCTCAGTTTTGTTAAACTTTATTAAAATAAAAAAAAATAAAAAAAAACTGTCTCACAGGGCGACCTCTTCTCATTGTGATTGAAAAACTTCTCATATCTTCGAGAACATTAATAGTTCTAAGACACGTTTCTTCACACATTTTTCTTCACTGTTTAAAGTCAGTGGTAATACACATATAACTTGGAAAAGTTAAAGGTACCCTATACGTGTCATAAGATTTTAACCCAATACCGACAGATTGACGGTCAGGCGTTCTTTCATAGGCAGTCAAGTAGCTTGGTAGGTAGATAGGTAGTATGTAGGTACTTTGTTTTGCTGATGTCGATATTTTATTAAAATTAGTCCTTTTGCCCATTTATATGCTTATTGACTTGTAACTGTTATATGATGGTTGCATATGACAATTACCTATGTGCTTACTCAAGCGCTGTGTCTTTGGGCTTCTCTATTCAATATTATATCTGCAGTTTTAGAAACTATTGGTCAACAGTGTATGTTGCGAGTTTTGGCGGGAACGCGGAAAAACTTCGGTTTTTTTAATGTTTCAAGGTTGTCTGGAAGAACGATTTCTTCTAGGCTTCCGATGAGCAATAAGGCCGCTGCTTGTTGCACTTCATTTCAATACATATAATTATTTTAATTTCTGTTCCGTAATTTTGGTGTAAACAATTTTTTTGTTTATCTAATGTTTATTTTTAACAATAAGTGTTTTTTTCGCATAATATCCAATTCACGAGGTTAGGAATGTGATGAAGATATTTTGTTTATCGTATGAATTACTTTTTGTGACTTTTACTGTGATATAAATTTATTGCACCTAATTTTTATCATGTACTTGAAAATATCGAAATACTTGAAACTGGCAAATTCTCAGAGCGCGATTCCAATAACAAAAAAAAGTATCCAGCATGCTACCTCAGTTTATATAGTACATCATTGGCATGCTAGACATAGAATACCTACCTATTTAATAAGAACTGAAACTATTCGTCACTTATTTTCTTTACCCCCATAAAGTTCTGGTATTCGGTAGTAAAATATGTAGGGTTGTTTTTGCGGTATTTCTTGTAATGGGCACTCATTAAAAAAGACATTGTTGAGCTGGTTTAGTTTCCCAATCTGACTTGAGGTCACTTTACTCGTCATATTTAAAACCATTGGATTCAGTATTTGACTTTGTTGAATTTATATATACCTACTTAAACGAAATTACAACGTAAAAATATAATCGTAGAACATTTATTTCTTAATTTTAGACATCGCGCATTCTATATTTTGCCAGTGTCAAATTAAAATAAAATCCAGTCAAAAAAAAAGTCTCATAAAGTAGGTCAAGTCTATATAACCTGGTTTAGCAATTGTGAATTTTCTAGAAGCATCTACGGAGTTTTGCAAACAGCCACGAAAATACATGTTTCTTTATATATGCACTTGTGCGTATAATTTTGCAGCTTATGAATAAAACACGACCTTAAACATAAACACTTGAAAAACACAAGTGTTGTAAAATAATGCTATGTCGCGACATAATATTTTCTCGTACGCGCCAAAATTCTCCATAGATTGATTATACAAAAAAAAAGTTTGATAATAAGAAAAAAATTAGATGGCGCCACCAGTTTCAAATGTTTCACTCGTGTTCAGAAACTATTTGTATGTACTTACCTAACTACCCAATTTAAATTCATTTAAAACATTACCAGGTAAAATAAATATTTTTGAAGTCAACATATACCTACGTTAAATTAGAAACAGCGTGATTTTAATAGTCCTAATTAAAAATCAATTAGAAAAGTCTAGTAATAAATACAAAATTACCAGAAAAAGAAAGCAAAAACGAAACTAGAATAACACATGTAACGCTTGGTTTAAGATAAACAGTAGCCGACGGAAATAACATTTCGACGGAGTAGCTTTTACGGTGTGACCAACTGATCTTTAGAGCTGGCGAAATGGTAAAACTAAACTTTTTATGAAAATTTGTTCGTTACTTTCGATAGTGGCTCTCCTATTTAACTTTGCTTTTAAGTTAGTATCTCGGAGCTGAAACTATGGCGGCATCGGTATGGAATTTAGAATGCATGTATACACTACTATATCTCTTTTATTGTACATTTTACTTGTAATTCTATAAGGAATTATTCCGATAAAGATTTAATTACGTTTGTGGTTCTAGCATATTTATTTGACAACGAAACGACACTCAAATGAATTGAAAAAAAAAAAAGTTTCCAATTACTCCCGCTAGTGGCGCTATCTCACTCCATTTACATACCTTTCTATCGTTTACCTTGATTCTAACACTTTTTGCAATTTATGTACCTAAATAGTAAAACGAAAGTTTTCCACAAGGACAACGTAATAATACGGGAATTTAGAACATATACATTTAGAATTTTTACTTATAAATATTACCTAAAATTAAAATAGCCGGCCTCATGCGTGTTATTTTGTGTCGGCGAGAAGTTGACAAAGCATTCTCAGAATGTTTATAAGTAAGGTCCTAAATTAATGAAAGTAATTAAGAATAACGCTAAGTTCTTAATTAGGTACCTTCAGCAGTCTTTTTTATTTTGGTTCGTTATTTTATCTTCATAATAATATTTGAGACTATTTAGATACAAAATATTGGTTACATAATCTATTTTACTAGATTCAACCGATCGAATTCATGCTTGTCTATAAGACATGCAGAATGTTTCGGCAAAACCACAATACAATTTCGCAAACAAAAAAAAACTTATGATGATGATGATTTTTTACTTCAACTTACTAAACTTCATTAGTAAGTGTGGCATAATAAGCACTTGCCTGAATTTATCAAAGGCACCTACAGTTATGGTTACGGTATCAAAACCTTATTTTGTTTCTTCCGCTACTCATCACTAGATGGCGCCACAAGTCTCGCCACTACCACCAACTATTATCTCCATTCTCCACCACCCACTTTGCAAGTTGTTACCAAGTTATTCGCTTGGCAAGTTGCCCCCAACGGGTAGCAGGCGCGGATTTTACGCTAAAGCTTACACACTTTCGACTGGCTAATTGAGTTTTAGCTAGCTTCCGGAGAGATTAGTTTTTGCGGAAGTGATGTTACATTTTGTAGGAAGCTAGCACATATGTTTTGTATTTACCTATGTAAATATTAAATATGGTAAACATATAATAAATATGGTAACCGTATATAGATAATTATCTAACATTCTACTTTATTCCATGAAAAGCTATTATTATGTAGTTCCAAATACGTAGTAGGTACTAATATTAAATCAGTCTATTAGCTGGTCACTAGAAACAAAATAAGATGAAATGCAGCAAAAATTTAATATTAGTAACAAATAAGTATTTTAGTCAATATACTTAATAATAAAATTAGCATCATTTGGTACAGGTAAAACAGGTTAAAAAATCTCATATCAATAAAACTCATGTTAAAATTATTACACCCAAATAATTAATAAAAATAACAAATAAAAAAGTATAGAATGACAATCAGCTGTTGATAGTATAAATGAGCGAGTTGGGCAAGTGCGAGCTTCTCGCCTGACGAGTCTCGCATGTCTGGCGCCAAGTCAGTCACCTGGTATAGTAGCACTAGCACTATGCCGTATGCGTCATATTTCGACACCGCAAATATCCCATCTATAAAAATACTCTACCACATTCAAGTTGCCGCTATAAAAAGCCAATATAAACCTAAACGCGCTGAGATCGCCCGCATTATCTCGTGATTATCGCGTGTCAAAACATCGCCACGCTCGCGATACTTCGCATGTAATCTGATAAACGATGTATTCTGCACGCTTCGCGCTCGCAAACTCTCTTTTTCCGACAAATAGGTTATACATCTCTCCGTCCCGCTCCCACGGTCATCCATTTCATTCATGCGCGGTGTACCTCGGCGGCCCGCTGTTTACAGACACAAACAAACAGTACAGCAAACCGCTTAGCTTTAAGTACGAGACCGTGAAAGTGATATTGTCAAGTGTTTCCGTCTCTTTCCAAGAGCCGAGTTGTTAGTTCCTGAAAGAACGCTAGATGTCGCTAGCAGTCGCAAATGACAGAATGTCACAATTTGGGTGCGACGTTGCCGGACTTCACCACCCGGTGAGGTGGTTATAAATGGCTAGGTCGTTTGGGTGCAGATATTGAGCCTTATGTACTATGCGATAAGGGCGAGGTTGGTGTGGGGTGTGTAGTGGGTTGTTTTGTTTGTGTGTGTCACGTAGTAACGAGCGTGGTATACACGTAGCTGTCAGTAGCTAATGCGATGCGCTCTGATCGCTATTGTGGCGGAGCGCGCTCGCGGCTTATAGCGTTTAATTCAATTTAGTAATTGATACGTTTGTCACTTGACTTTTTTAACTCATGGGAACTTTTAATTACCTTGTTTGGATAAACCGATACGGGTGATGAGACTCATATGACTTATTTTAGGTTTTGTACAGTAAATGTTCTTTATTTACAAATATTAATTATTATTATACATACCTACTTAAGAACGTACATACAACTTAGTTTATGAATGAAAATAATCCTAATTTATTCTATAAATGGATTTTTTATCGTCTAAATAAAAAACAATGAACAATAATTACAATAGTTGTTCTAGAATAAGAAATAGGTCTTATTTGCCTATTTTAAGTACCTACCTAATTATTTTCAGCTAATCCAAAGATCTAAGAACCGTTTTAATAAATATAAACATTTTCCTAATCCCCAATTAATCTACGCGGCCGACGCGTAACCTTATAAGAGCAAATTGTCAGTGACAACTCCCGAAACACGGTAATTCACGCTCGCATTCTTCGATACACCGCTTGTGCTTGCACACACACTTAAATTACCTTAATATGTTATACGCACTGTCAAATCAAAACCTTATTTCAGTGATGTTAGAGTTCAAAATACAAGCAGATTTATACAAAATGTTGATACGAGTTTATTTTCACACACACGAAACATTTAAGAGTACAGCAGTAGTGTGTTGTATACAATATTACGTCGCACATTGTACCTACTATTATAAATGAAATGTGTAGCTTTCACGGCACACAAGCATAGCGTGATGTTTCTTCACTTTTGTCATTGAATTCCGAACCTTATATCGTGAGTTTCTGAACTGATTTTTTTGTGTATCTAGCGTAGTATGTTTGGTGTTAGTATAAAAATACGGCTGTCGGTAAGCGCGTGACCTGTTATTGTGTGTTAAGGTTGGTTTAATCACAATTTGGAGTGGGTCGTATGGCTTTCCAAATGACGACAGAGACTAAATTGTTTTTTTATGCACATAGTTTATTAATTTGACTAAACTTTAAGGTAAATATTTCAGCAAGCGGACTCGCATCTCAGTATTCTATTATTATTGCTGCTGATCTAGTGTTGGGACGCATGCACGTATGCATGTACGATAATTGACTTGTCTAATGGACTAATTAATTTCAATGCAAACGCCTGATGGGTATGTAGATTAAATGTGTTTGTTGGATATGTATCTGCTTACAATTTACAGTTTCCACTTAACTTTATAATAGGTACTTACAAGATTAAAGGTAGGAACTTGTATGTAATGAGCTATGGAAAGAGCTATCATATCTATGCTTGGCATTTCTCTGAGGGATCGTATCCGGAACGAAGTAATTCGCCAGAGAACTAAAGTCACAGACATAGCTCAGCGTATTAGCAAGCTAGAGTAGACGTGTTCTAGAGTGGAGACCGCGAATTGGCAAACGTAGCGTATGACGCCCTGAGACTCGATGGAGTGACGATATACGTAGGACAGCTGACGCTGCTCGGAAGCGAAAAGTCGAGTATCGGGCTGAGTGGCGTGTCTTGGGAGAGGCCTATGTCCAGCAGTGGACTACAAAAGGCTGAATGATGATGATGATGATTTGCATGTAATCATCATCTCTAACAATTACTAATATAATGATCACACAATACACATAGCATGATAAAAATAAAAATAAATAAAAAATATGAAAAGGACTGCGTATACCGAAGCACGACAAAATAAATGTTATTAAAATAACAAAAAAAAAACTAAGTAGGTATCACACTAATATTATAAAGGCTAAAGTTTGTAAGTGTGTTTGTTACTCCTTCACGCTCAAACGGCTGGACCAATTTTGATGAAATTTGGTATTGAGATAGCTGACACCCTGAATTAACACATAGGTACGAAAAAAATGTAGCAGGCAAAACCATCTTCATTTCATTCTAACTTCATTTTAACAAGCTAGTGAATAAATAAAGAAATGCAAAATAATTATGGAGGTAGTTTAAAAGTCGATTAAGTTGCATAAGCTCGGGGTGTTACTGTAGGTAACAACTTTTATTATGGGAACAACTCAGAAATCGCGACAAAAATTTGGCTACTCAATACGATTTGGGCAAGGGTTAACGAAATTGTTCTGTTTGGCTGATGTATTTTTACAATTTCAGACATCAACTTTTACTATGGATACAACCATAGTAAAAGTTGTTCAATTACTTTTCGGCTTAGTACACACAAAGTTTACAGCACTAAATTAATGTATAGCTAAAACATATTCTAATTTATGAGACACAAATGTAAAGGAAACATAGATTTACAAAGCGAACATGTAGGCAATTACAAGAATAATGTAATCACGAATGAACTACCTACCTACTATGGCTGTAACTTCAAGACTCTGGTTAGCGACAAAGAAGAGCCGCTTACCTTAAAATATTTATCTTTTTTATTTTACATAAATATTTATCGCAAGAAGTGTAGTGAGGCTTAAAGTTCACGTTCAGTGTAAGTGTGCATCGGTGTTGTGCGGCATCAGGTCCAAATGCCGCGCAAGTAAATTAGAGCCCGACTGGACTATAACTAAGAGTTGAACTGACTATCGCGGACAGTACTATGTAGATAGGACCTTATGCGTTTTCCATACATCGCAATTTCTCTCTACGTCTTTAAATTTGCTGCTTACTTAATGTTAAGTAAGAGTTTTGGCGGGAGCACGAAAAAACGTGTCGCCCAATTGTATTTCTTTTCCAAAACTAGTGCTTTTTTCGAGTGTTAATATATAAAAATAGTGTTTTTTTATTCATAAAGTGTCGAATTACAAGCGCGAGTGTAGGAAAGTGATATAATGTGGTGACAACGTGACTTTTCGTGTTGCTTCCAAAACTCTATCGAAGCTTATAGTAAGGTCGCCAGTACTTTACTATGGCATGACTGGATTTGACTTTGATTGGACTTGACCAAGACTGGACTTTGACTTTGATGTTAGACATGAATTGCAAAAATCAAAGACGAGGCAGTATGGTTTTACAGCTTTAGCCTGCCCGATGGGGCAAATAAAATAAAATAATAATAATGTTAGGTCATGATGCAGTCTAATATGGAGCACGCTTGCCTAGAAGATACCTACTGATTCACGCTCGACTTGAAGATACGTGTACACCAATTTACGTCACATACGGTCGTGTCCACGATACAGCCACAAATCG
The DNA here is from genome assembly GCA_950106695.1 of Biston stratarius. Classification (NCBI taxonomy): domain Eukaryota; kingdom Metazoa; phylum Arthropoda; class Insecta; order Lepidoptera; family Geometridae; genus Biston; species Biston stratarius. The sequence continues at coordinate 5,411,164 of OX467107.1, forward strand.
ATTTATTTGACAACGTTTTTTAGTTAATCAGCTCTGTTGATTACTAATCGTAGGTACCAGTGCACAATGTCGAAATTATCGGAGCAAAATGTGGCAGTTATACGTCACAGTTGATAAATTCGTTCGTTCTTTGTTGGAAAATAGTTGAATTGCATTTTTTAAATGTAAAAGTAATAAGACGAACGAAACGCTCTCTTGATAGTAAGAAATAACGTCTCCTAGGGCATCGCTGCCTTGGCGCTCATTACTTTGAGACTTTCGAAGGTTGGTCTCAACAGCCCTGTAATTTATGATATAAAGGTCATGGATAGGCATTATCTCTTACCATAAGGAGAGCGTCTCGTTCGTCTTATTTCTTGTATATGTATACTCTCACATAAAAAAAATATATATATAAAACTCTATTAATGTTTATAAGATTGTAAGTTTCGCCAAAAAAAAAACAAATATATCGAGTTAGCCGATCCCCATTAGTCCACGTTTTGCCAGTAAAGAACTGGAATGCAGTTCCGTGGCTGCAGTCATGCATATCGTTGTATGTATGCACGTACGTTGTTCTCCCGCATCTACCGTCTTTGTCTTCTCCATTATGGCTAAGCACAAATTTTCAAGTGCAGTCGATAGACGAGTAATTTTTTTTTTTTCTTTATTATTGGCATCGAATTTTATCCTTTTTTACTAGGTAGTAGATCTCTTTGGCAGGATACTATCTAAGAAGGTAGCACAGCAGTAGTCATATTTTCCGCCGCCAAGCAGTAGTATGTAAACTATACTGTGTTCCGGTTTGAAGGGTATTGCAGCTAGTGAAATTACAGGGCTACTGAGACTAACCTTTGAATGTCTCAAAGTAAGGAGCGCTAAGCCAGCAATGCTTCGGACAATGTTTTGTTGCTCAAAGTTCTGGATACTACTGCAATCTTCATGGACAGGCGTTATTGTTGTGTAGCGATGATAGTGGTAAGCGCGGACGATTCACACGCTGATGAACCTCGGTACAAACCTCAAGAATGAGCTTGAGCTGCCGATGAAGGAAAACATCGTGTAAAACCATAGCATACTCAAGTTGAAAATCTCCTCACTTGAGAGACAGTTCTATTCCAGGCTAGATGTGCTTTAATATCTTCGACCACACCGTCACTTAAGATCAGGTGAGTTAATAAATTAAGGAATACAAAAAAATAACATATTTCACATATACATTAAATATACTTTGATCTCTAGGTAACTTGTTCATTTATTACTTACTCGTAAAGCTAGATGTAATTAAAACATTACAAATTCGCTATAACTAATTCATAATTGTTCATTTTAGGTTAAAAGTACGCTCGTATCATCACCAACTCGTTAAGATGTGAGCATTGACCGTTGATGGATGGAGATGACTCGTGCGCAGGTCGCCGACGCAGATTAACCCAACTTTGTGAGGCAGTATGACGAATGAAGCAGTACCTAACTTTTGACAAATAAAATCCCGATCAACATTAAAACTTTTTTTTTTGGAACGTAGTTTTTTAGCACTCTTTCTAGTTCTCATTTGTTTGCAGGGGTTTTTTTGGGCTAGACCGAAAAATGTGTAACAATGACAAAAAACTCCAAAAACAACGACAACTTTTTGTAGTGATTTTTGAGGCACTTCCGATCACCTAAAAAAAAACCTTGCCTTACAATTAAAAAAAATAAGGCCTTCAAAGAAACTCCGTTCCAACTTCCCACCAGGTGTCCATAAGACACCTTTCATTTTCTTTTAAAACTTAAACCTTATTAGACGAACGAGGCGGATAATAAGAGAGAGATAACCCCTGTCCATGACCATTGCAGCGATATACAGAACTTTAAGTAGCAAAGCAATGTCCGGGGCATCGCTGATTTAGCGTTCATTACTGTGAGACTTCCGATGGTTAGTCGCAATAGCCCCGAGATTTTACTGGCTGCAATACCTAGACGACCAAGTAAATATAGATGTGAAATAGATAGACATAAAAACTCTTTAATGAGTGCACCAGAAATTAAAAATAAAATGAAGACATGAGCTAATCTTCTTATATTGTTTTTAGCGTCGCACTTTATGCATTTGCTAATAGTAAGTATAATATTTCTACATTTACAAACATTTTCTGAAAAATCAAGTAAATTATGTCTAAGTCCCACAAAGTAAGTAAGTCATTGTCGAGTCCAGCCATGCCTTAATAGTAAAGTAGAAGTGAGTTTAATACAAGCTTCGATAGAGTTTTGTAATTAACACGAAAAATCATATTTCACCTCATTCCACTTTTCCACATTCATGAACGCAATTCGGCACTAACACTCGAAAAAATATAAGCTTTGAAAAATTATAAAAAGAAGCGACATGAGTTTTACGCGTGCCCCTCAAAACTCCTAAGTGGCGGCCTTAGCGTTAAATACTATAAAAGTAAACCTAACACAAGAAAAAGTTTCATGCAGTAAAATAAACCGTAACCCTTTTTTGAGCGTTCTCGATATTTGAATTTATTCACTGAATATCTTATATTTTGTAATATGTATTTAACAAGGTGTATAGATTGCTTTGCAGCTGAGCTGCAGGAAGTAAATGCTTGGTTCAAGTCATCTGGTACATAGACATAGCACTTGACTAACTTTTGCCTTAAAAAATTCATGCATTCGATACTTACTAAAGTTGAGTTACTGTTTGTTAATAATATTGAGTTGTTTAGCAAATGGACCGTAATCATAGAATATGTATTAGTTACTGGGCATAGTAAAGCTGGCAAATTAGACTAGGTTTCCACCTGTAGGTAGTTCCAAAGGTCAACGTCCTCTGAACTTATTATTCCAGTTTGTTATTTGATATTTAACATATAGGTACTTGCGTATAATGGTTTCTGAATGACGCTTCTTTTTAAGTGAATTTTTGTCACGTCGTATGATTGTAAAGCATTCTCTAATTTCATCACCAAGGCCAATATTTATAAATGGTTGACAGGCTTGGTGTTTTACCACAGATCACCTGATGTTATATGGCGGTGTGGTCGAAGATGTTAAAGACAACTAGCTTGGAAAAGAACTGGCTCTCAAGAGAGGCTGCCGGAACACACCGTTGGGTGCTTGGCGACATATTTTCAACTTGGTAGCTAGCCAGGTGAGTACTAGAAAGTGCTCTACCATCATGCTATGGTTTCCTTACGATGTTTTCCTTCATGGCAGCTCAAGCTCATTTCTGGGTTTTGAACCCACGCCCTTCGGCGTGTGAATCGACTGCGCTAACCACTGGGCTATCATCGCTACAAAAATTAGGCGTACTATAATTTAAAAACAATATTAAAAAATTATGCCTGCTATAGGTTACGTGGCAGGCTATTACTAAGCCAAAAGGAGATCATTGTTCTGAATAACAACTTTTATTTTACGATCAACCTTTTAATCTCAAGTACCGTTCCGCTAAACCCTACTTTTGCTGTTTTAACTCGACTGAAAACATTTAATTCCACTTTCATTGTGTGAACCGCTAAATACCTAGTAGAATGCGTTGCCTGAGTGGGTGTTCACCGATGTATACAATCTAGGTGTCTTCAAGTCAAGAGTGAAACGGTATCTTCCAGGTAATGCAAGGCGTGCTCCATAATAGACCGCATCTTAACTAAACTTAGTCTAAGCTTAGCATCAGGCGAGATGGCGGTCAAACACAAGCCTATCTAATACATAAAAAAGGTCTCTAAATTTAATTAAATAATTAATTAGTAAAACAATGAGCATAATTTTACTTACGCAGTCAATTTGCCAATTTGTCTCAGTCCATTAATAAATAAAAAAAGAAAAATATTACCCTCGTCCACTCCCTTAGCAACTTTTACAGCAATGGTTGTTTTCAAACAAAGAATATGCATTAGGAAATCATACGAATACGAAGAAAAGTAAACATAAATCTGTTCTCCCTTGAAATGCTCATCTAACCGAGCTATATTATTACCTGATACATTTTCCCTTCGAGTAGAAAAACACCCTTTAATTTAACCCACACAAGAACAGTTATACAGTTACGTATTAAAATGATGTAAGCGACGTGGCTGATATGCAAAACCAACCCTTATATCAAAGGTTTACAGTAGAATTTATAGATTTCGAAAAGTCTGAGTTAAGATATTTTTTTCGCACACTGAAAAGATATTGCTTCAGAAATCCAAATGCAGACCATATAGCGTCTCTCTTTTATTCGCTTTTCAGATTATACAATAGGGATTCCGTTAGACTTATTAGATGCGATATGTAAATGACAATTTTTTTAAACAATACTTATTTTATAACATTTAGGGCATTACACACGATGATTAAAGTTAAACTATACTTAAAATAGCCGTTTTTCAATTGTCATATATGGAAAATATAAACTTAGGCTGACTTTCCAATGTTTAGAGGTCCATACGATGACAGTTGAATTAAAGCGTTCGAATTTTTTATAAGGCCCTTCTAAGCTTAAAGCGCTGTCACTTTTCAAGCTTTTTGCTGTCCAATAGTATAGAGACTTAATGTTTAAACTGTATAATCCCGTTTCTGGCATAATTTAATCACATTAAATCTATTATCAGGCAAGTTGCGATCAAAAACGTTGTCAATTATAAAAACATAAATATGTAAGCCTTTGGAACACACAACACGCGTTTGAATTCTTATGGTACTAAAAAAAAAAAACAGTTTGTAGCCCCTATCTCGGCTTGCGGTGAAATTAAAAAGAACGGGTAAGTACGATGTACAAAAGATCCTTGATTACACGTCACTAGCTTTAAAAGCCCTTTGTTTCTTCGGTTTTCTTGTTTTAAATAGGTATATTTTTAATGTGAAAAATATTTTTCAAGTCGCAGTTATTTTACTTGGTGGTAGATTTCCTTAGCAGGAGGTCGTCTAGGTAGGTACCACCGCAGTACCAGATATTCTGCCGCTAAGCAGTAGTGTGTAAACATTACTCTGTTCCGGTTTGAAGGGTACTGCAGCTAGCGAAATTACAGGGCTATTGAGACTAACTATCCAGTCTCAAAGTAATGAGCGCTAAGGCAGCGATGCCCTGGACTTTGTTTTACTACTCAAAGTTCTGTTTATCGCTGCAATGATCATGGACAGGCGTTATCATCAGGAGAGCGTCTCGTTCGTCATATTACTGTTACATTAAAAAAAAAAAAAACATAACGTACGTTTGTATTGTAGTAACTAATAGATGTGCTGTATGCTTATGTCCAAGTCAGCCCTGTTTTTATAAACTGGCCCACAGCTGGGCCTAGATCTTTTCTCATTGTGAGAAGGATAAGGTCATTGTATTTTTTCTACGGTCCCATAGTTGGATAACTGATGGAATACTTATAAATATTTTTTTTTGTAATACATCTATCTATATCTTTAAACGAGCAATTCTTGTATACATATATATTCTGAATCTCGGAAACGGCTCCAACGATTTTCATGAAATTTAGTATACAGGGGGTTTCGAGGGAGATAAATCGATCTAGCCAGGCTAGATCGAGCTCTAGCGTTCATTTGTAGAAAACGTCGTTTTATCCGTGTTTTCAGCCGAGCAAAGCTCGGTCATCCAGGTACTTATTATAATACGTACGGAACACCTAGATACAGAACAAATATTTATCGTCACATATGTAAATGTTTGTCCCGGTGGGAATAGAATCCACGTCCTACAGGACGCACATCCCTTCGCACAGAAGGACAGCAAAAGCAGGCTCGTCATTTGCGAAGCGAGACAAAGCTGCGCGTGCGTTGTACTTAGCTTTTTGGAAAATCTATCTTATCAAGGGGTCACTTGACTGTGCGTGGAAAGCCATGGTCAGCAGCTAGTCTAACTACGGTTATTGTTAATATTCTATAACTTTGTATTACAGACTGTCTGTTGTTTGTACTGACTGTTTTGGTGAATGTCTTAAATAACTTAAAGGTCCAATATACGATATATATACGATTATTAAATGTAAAATGAGGACTGTGTGTATTCCTCGAGCATTCATGCTCACCATCGAAGGCTCCTTCTTGCGGCGGCGTCGTGTGTCGGGTCGCTCTCTTCCCTCAGATATGGTTGAGGAGGGCGATGGCTGGCACATGCGTCATACTCGTGATCGGGTGCTGCTTGCGGGTCGCTGGTCTGCTCGCGGTATACACACAATCTAACATTTTATCCCTAGATTAAACCCTAGATTAAGATTAGTTTGACTAATATTCCTCTTCCCATATTGTAAAAAAATAAAAAAAAATTGTTTTTCAAAGTTGTCAAAGGTCACGGACCCCAGTGTCTGTGGAGAGTAATGTTAAAATAAAAAAAAATAAAAAAAAATATACGATATAGAGTAAGCTGTATGGAAAACTATTTTTTTTGCGATTTTAGCTCATAATATTTTTTTACTGATTAACAAAAAAAAAAAAAACGGAATATCTGTATAGTAATTGATGAATAGTATACATTTTTAGCGTTAGTGTTTTTGCAAAGTAACTCAGTAAATTATTTGTAAAACTTTCTTCAATACTTATTATTTAAAACAAATCCCATAAAACAAGTCCTGGTATTTTTTGTATTACCATAATTATAGTTCTTTGCGATCTTTGCGATAAACTACGACTTCGTAGCAATTCGTAGCGCACGTAGCACTCATTGCGTTAACCACGTAGCGAAAGTTAGCTCCGCTACAAACAGAAAGAAAAACAGCTTTATTTTATCTTAGATGGTTCGTAAAATATACGAAAGCAAACGTTAATAACCTAAACTTTTTCCAGTGTATAATTTTATAGTTAGTTAACCAGCGCCCCCTAGGTTTCAACCGCCATCGTAAACACTAACTATAAATTTATTTAGGATAAAATTTTACGAACACTTTCCTTACCATATGACATAGTTTTGTCAACATATTGTCTTAAAGAAATTGAACGGAGCATAATTGTAAAATGTGACAGCTAACAACCGGCAAGATAAAATGATTGTTGAAACAACTACCACACATTGTAAGCTTAAACTATAGAAATAGAAGCTACTAAACTAACAAACCCCTTCTCGCTACCCTTCCACCTTCCCATTACTTATTAACACCAATTCCGACGAAGTACGCTGGCCAAAGCGCAGATTACAAAAGATAAGGAGTAGAACTTAGATAAAATGAAGTAAAAATAATTTCCTATTATTCTATAATTCTATATTTACAGATAATAAAGTATTCAGCTATCACAATTAAGATAATTAACCATTAACGACTGTTATTTTTGTATGCATTCATAAGACACAATTCTTAGTTGGTGGTTAGACTCTTATGAAGGAGGTCGTCTCGGTAGGCACCACCACAGTATCAGATATTATACTGCCGCCAAGAAACACTGTTTGTAATAAAGGGCATATAATTCCATTTAGTGGCAGGGCTATCAAGACTAACAATAGAATATCTTTAAAATTTAATATCATAATAACTAATAATAAAAACAATAAAGAAAGAAATCAAATAAATTTTAGTAATCAGCGCTAATATAGTAAATATCTCGACTTTGTTTTGCTGCTTACAGTTCTGAGTACCGCTGTAATGGTCAATTAGTCGTAGACAAGCGATATTTCTTCCCATTTCCAAAGAGTGTTTCGTTCGTATCATTACTTTTACATAAAAATAAAAAGGATCTAGAAGATTGGAGAGTGTGTTACGATTACGAGTCTGTTTGATTCCATTTCTCTGCTCCCGCTGTCCAATCTACTGTCGGACAGCCAGTGGCTCCAAACATCGTTCCATGATATATATTCTAGATATAATACACATCATCAGCCATAGGAAGTCCACTGCTGGACATAGGCCTCTTCCTGGGGAGGGGTTTTGCCAATACTCGCCACGCTTGGCAGGCGGGTTAGCGAGCGCAGTTAGGTGTGATTGTTCAAGGAAGACGCTGCTGCCCATCTTCCGGATTTAAGATATAACACAACGCATTGTAACTTTCGTAGTGAGAACAGCTGATGCGCTGTCGATCAGTTTCTTCTTGAAAAATTTTCCTTGTATCTTCGGTTTCTCTCTTTTTTTAATCAGTACTAACCTAGACTTGTGGAACGTAGATAAGAGCTAATATTGTTTGTTTTACCTACCGTATGAAGTATGAGTATATTAATGTTAAGTAAGTATAATATATCTGCAACCTTATGCGAGCGACGAAGAGAAAAACGTTTGTTGTCTTTGAATAAGCCTACGTATATGTTTGAATACGTCTAATCATAATCTTCGTAGTTTCTTATTCTGGCTGAGTAGAACTTGCTTATTTCAGAAATTATTCTTGCTTTACAGAACTTATTTAGGTGTTTTCATGTTTTTTAAATAACTCAGGCGTCTCCAAATTTTTTTTTTTTTTTAACTATAGACACTGTTATTTATCTTATCTAATCACCTACGTCAAAGCTATTGGATTCAAGCAAAAAATTCGTCGAAAACAGTGCGTCGAATAACAATTCGTCAAAAACACAATTCGTCGAATCACAAGCGGGAGCGGTGTATCTACAAATACACAAAGATTGTTCCACGAGCTTCACCAGTTAGTTTTCCGCAATATTTTTTTTTGAGTGTTTCTCGTTATAGTTGACAATCTCTATGATTATTCCCCGGAATGGTTGGAAAGGTCTATGATGTGATTTGACGAATTGTGCCCTCGATGATTTATGTTTTCGAGGAATTGTTTTCGACGAATTTTCCGCAAATTATTGGATTACCTATGGCTGATATGGCTGATGAATATCTAGAGACATCCAAATATTTGATTTGCTTACTCGTCAGGCTTTCCTTCAAAGTTTACCGTTAGCGATGATAGCTCAGTGGTTAGCGCGGTCGGTTCGCACCCCGAAGGCCGTGGGCTTAAATGCCAACAATAAACTTAAGCTGCTCGCGAAGTAAAACATCGTGAGGAAACCATAGCATGGTGGTAAGATACTTCCTAGTACTCGGCTGGCTAGCTACCACCCTAAAGTTGAAAATCTGCTGCCAAGCAACTAACGGAGTGTTCCGGCTGCCTCATTTGTGAGCCAGTTCCATTCCAGGCTGGGTGTGTTTACACTCTGCGACCACATCGTCACTTAACATCAGGTGAGCTGTGGTCAAACATCTAGCTTGCCAACCAAAAAAAAACCTGATATTATGCCTCACCTAGAGATGCATATGTACTAGTTAGTATAAGTCAACTTTTAAATAATAAGAATGAACTTATTTTAGCAGTGAAACAATCTCAACTCAAGGTAACAATCTAACCCAAAAACAACAATGTTTGCGGCATTGATCCGGAGTTCCCAAATATGGAGGCGCGGGAAGCCTCCTTAGATTTATTAGGGTGAAGGTACAATGGCCCTATAAACTTTTCAGTCAGTGATTGAGGTTGGTGAAATCAGAATTAAGTTTGTTGATATCTATTTTATTTGATAACCAGTTCTACATGCGTCACGTGTAACAAACAAACATACAAACTTGAGCATTTTTAATATAAGTGTAATAGTAAGTGTAGTTTAGTAAGATTTTCAGAAGATGCTTGGCTGCGTTGAGACGCGGATGTTAGGTGTAATTGTATTGTAGTGGCTTTGTAACTTGTTGGAGAGCTCTGTGATTTCTAGTGGAACGCAACGAAGCCCTAAGCACAAAGCTTCACTCCTCCACTCCTCCCGGGACAGTGGCATGCTGTCCCGAAAAATCACATTCGCCTACGATCTAGACGTATTTTTCATTGTTTGTGGTGAAGACTAAGAATTTGCAAAAGTATCGTAACTGTCAGAAAATATACAGTGTAAGCACATTGGCGGGGGTGTCGCCGGTCGGCAAACGTTACTTCGAGGAAGTTTGTCTGATGTTACGGAAAATGGGTGTCTTGTTTCGTTATTAGCAAGGATTATTGTTTATGGTACTGAGGTTGTGACTGATACGATTGCTGGGGTGGTTATCTAATCATATTTGGCGACCTTTGAGTTGTTAGACGCTTTATTAACTAGAGCAATGAACGTTATGTAACCTAGAAATTGTTATGGATTTTGTTGCCGTTTTCATTATTTTGTTGTACGAGATGAGAAATTTTCGTCTCAATTAAATTCCAAAATTTATTTATTTATATACTAGCTTTTGCCCGCGACTTCATTCGCGTAGTGGTCGAGTAACAACGTTTTTTATTACTTTTAATAAAGATTATTTAATGTGAGTTTCATATAAATTTTCAACCCCTATTTGCACCTTTTTGAGTGGAATTTTTAAAAATGATTTCTTATTACATACTTATTATTACCTAAGGAACATTTGTTCAAAATTTCAAGCTTCTAGACGTATATATAGATAATTATAGTTGTACATTTCTAGTGTCAATTCTATCCTAGAAATAATAAAATACTTAAATTAAGGTTACGCTTAAGAAGTTTAACGCTTATATCAACACGTATAAAGTCGATTATATTAATAATATTAAAATTAGTAACATCATAATTTATTTTTTATTTTTATTGCAATAACCCATTATGTTTTTTTTTCGTCTAAAACATTATATGTACCTAAATTATAAATTAAAACTTACAATTGCGATGTATATATATATATATATATATACAATACAATCAACACATGTAAGACAAGACTTAAAAAAATTCTACCCACAGTGTTAACTTTTTAATATTTTTTTTAAATATTAAAGGTCTACCCTTATATTTCAAAGATTTTTTTCATTGTAATAAGTAATAAGATGAACAAGACACAGTACTTTGTTACTTGTTACGTTATTACTATTGCAGCAGTAATGAGCACAAAATAACAAAACGAAGTATAGGGCATTGCTTACAGTAAATAAATATATGTATATATCAAAATAACGGACAGTTAGGTATCTATATTTAAACTGATTACACATGACCGTTCATTCGCTGTCCCGCAAGCACCCATTGAAGAAGTTTTACAGAAAAGGGAAAACTTAGTTTCTTATGCACGTTTAACTTCCGAATAATCCAATCCAATAATGCAGCCGAGAGCGGAAGGACATATACACAATAAAAACATAAATAATACATAGATAAATAGAAGCTTAGTAAAAATACAGGATTTTTTAAAATATGTCTTAACTATTTATAAGTTAAACTTTTTTGTGAAAACTATAACTAATTTATCTATATTTTATACATAATAAATAATTCATATGTTAAATACTCAACAATCCATAACATTCATCTAAAAAAAAAAAACCCTGTGAAAATACTTTCTGTATACCAACGGCCCTGGGGCGGGCAGGGTGGTTATATGGAACTCTGGATTTTAATGGGTAGCGACGGCCTATCAACTAAAAACTCTGGAGTATTCCACCTCCGCTTTGTGTCGAGGCTGCGCTTTCGCACTTTTCCGCGGCCTCGACGGCGCTTGTCGTTGCGGACCCGCCTCTGGGACCCCAAACTCACCCTGCAACGATTACGATGTGTCGGAACACCAGACACATCGCAATCCACCACTGAGATCTAGCCAGCAAATAGGCGTCAGACAGCCCCATGTCCTAACGCCCATGATCTCCGTGCGACGGGTCAGATTAGTGGGCCCGCTGTTTGCCACTTAACTTTCCTCTAAGCCTAACCTAACCTATAAGTACCTATATTTTTGTTTATTTAGGTTCAGTATATAAAACATTATCAAAAACTTACACAAATAATTACAATAAATGGCACTGTAATTACTGATGAAGATAGTACACAATTACAAAGTTTTTAAATAAAATAAAATTAACATTCAACTATATATGAAATTTTAAATAGAATAAAATTATATTAATAGTCAGTAGATATAACGAGATTTTCGAACTAAGTAAATTAATAGTATGTAGATATAACAAGATTTTCGAACTAAGTAAGTTAAAAAACAGTATATATAACGAGATTTTCGAACTAAGTAAATTAAAAAACAGTAGATATAACGAGATTTTCGAACTAAGTAAATTAAAAAACAGTAGATATAACGAGATTTTCGAACTAAGTAAATTAAAAGTCAGTGTCAACTACCTAGTTATCTACTATGTAAACACGTACCTAACTAACGTCTAACTTTGTCATATAGATTGTTCTTTTGTCCTACCTTTTGGTTTACTGTCACGAATCTGCGTCGTAACTTTCCCATTGCTTTTCCTCATATTTGTTCGGCGCTTTCCTCTTATTTCCCATCATTTCCCCTTTCCCAAATCTATACTTTGCGAGTGTATCTAATAACACACGTGTGATTCTGCACCGGAATCGTATTTGCTCCTGATATATTTATGAGACAATTCTTTAGTAAACAACTCATTGGTGTCAATACTTGCTATTTTTTTGGTAAAACAATTATAAAGTTATGCCTATTGGGTTTTGGTGCTCGTTGGGCACAGAACCCTTAAAATACTCAGGTCATGCACACGTATACTTATTTTGTGAAGTTCAGTTTTCTTTTAATCTTATAGCAAGAGTCTCCTTCACTTCTATCCAAACAGTGCGCAGCGTTAAGAGGTAGGTTTTGCCTGAGAAATATAAACTAGGTCTTTTCAAGGTCAGAGTGAAATAGTGTATTCTAAGCCTCCGTTCTACATCTTCGTCCAATCCGTTGCTTACCAACTGGCGATTTGATGGACAAATGCGGTCTTATCCACGATAAAAAGTACTGAATACGAAAATTTCAAATATAGTCCACTTAAAAAAAATGTTATAAATTTATTTCGTTTTTCAGTACATATTTATAAGCATGACTCCAGACATCCATCGTGATTTCGGTCATAATTTCAGAGGATCACGTAACAAACCGTATAATAACGGCAATAATCATGGCCCACGCGAATGAAGAAAGAACGACTTTTTTGGGCGACATTTTTTCACCAAATTACACCAACGCCAAATCATTACAGACCTGCAAACTTAACTTGTAGAGTAAAGTAAATTATGGAACTAACATTTTGTATGAATGAGTGTCAGTTTTTCACAGAGAATCCGATAGTGGCTCACTCGAATAGCTGTAGACATAAGTTGTTCGTGCTGTACACACCCAAACAGACTCGGAGAGGCAAGCCGAAACACTCCTGTAACTTCCGAACGCTTGCCGCCGTCAGAGAGGGATAGAGTGTTGTGGACCTACTATCGGAAAACGAACTGTGGTTACAGAAATGAGTTTATATTAATCAAAATGCTAAAACTTTCTTAGAATATAAATGTTGTGTTTATGCTTTAAAATATGAGTAAAATAAAACGTAATTTTATAGCTGTACCTTTTTAATATTGGAGGACATTTTACACAACCCCATCTATTCTCAAAATAATCATAGCTCGTACTTTGCGAACCGGAAAACTAATAGAACACTGATATAATTTTTTATCATCAAAACTGACGTGGTTTTGACACATTCTTGTTTTACTTATGCGGGATTACTCACGTATAATTTTATCGGAATCTCCGACTATAGTTTCGGCCACATCAGGTGGCCTTCATCATGGAGACATAAAGTAGGCTAAAAACTATTCACAAGATTTGTTTGTATAGTATAAGCTTGTTGTGCTAAGTGTTGGGTCTACTAATCTGAAAGGGGTACTTGTACTCATATTTTTTGACAGCTCTGTTAGCTCGTTCGGTAAAGTTCTGCTTCGAGAGCGCGTGGGTTCGATTCTCTCTCAGGACCAACATTTGTGTGAGTAATATGGATGTTTGTTCTGTGTCTGGGTGTTCTGTATCTATTTAAAAAAAAAAAGTATATAATTATTCTATCAGCTATCTGGTTCCCATAATACAAGCTTTGCTTAGTTTAGAGTTAGATGGCGAAGAGTGAAAATGCCAAACATTAAAAAGAGAAGATAATATATGGAAGATAAATCGGTAACAATTCTAGATTATAGTGCGGATGCATCCCATCTGAACCAACTTGGCATGCGAACTAAGCCCGCTAACTATGCTTTTTACATTATATTATACAGGTCGTAAACATGGTGTCAAGCAATAAGTAGGTCAGGCTTAAAAACTCACACATACATACATACATACAAGTAAAAATTTAAAAGTAAAGTTTATTTTCGAATGAAAAATAAAGTACATCTCTAGAACCGATGGTCACGCCATTCCAACAAATGATCACCCTCACTTAATCGAGAAGTTCACCGTAAGTACCGTCTCAATGGTGTGGGGAGGGTGGAAAGGGTAAGGATGTGGGGGTGGGACGGGTGGAAAAGTTATTAATTCTGGAAGCGAGAGGCGCCAGCCTACGGCCTGGCTGGCTGACTGCAGTGCTTACCTTACTTGTTTAATGTTCTACTGATGTTATTACGATATCTTATTATCGAAGTATTTAAACTGAAAGCTTTCAGATCATTATTATTCAAAGAAAGTTGGTGTAAGATGAATAGCGACTCGTGATATCAAAGTTCTTTAAGGCTATTGAATTATCGTAAATAATATTTAGCAAAATCGTATAATGTTAATAAAACTATAGTAAACTAATTTAAAATTAAATGAAGATTAAATAAATATTGTAGGATACATTACACACAGCGCCATCTGACCCCAAACTAAGCAATACCTATAGGCAGAAAAAAATAGTTTATTTGTTTAAATGATCAGAAAATGCTGGCAAATGAGAAATTAGAGGTCGTTTCAATTGTTGTTTTGGGACGATGAAATAGTTATATTTTTTTACCATTATCAAGTTACTGACCATTTTTGTGATATTTTGTCGAAAACTGAGCAATTGAGCGTCCGTTTTTCTTCCAATACGTACTACGTTTTTTTCTGTAAAACTTTTGAGACGAACAAGACGCTCTCTGGTAGTAGTCTCTGGTAGTACTCTGGTAGTCGATGGTAAGAGTTAACGCCTGTCCATGACCATTGCAGCGATACACAGAACCTTGAGTAGCCAAGTCCAGAGCATCGCTGCTTTGGCGCTCGTTACTTTAAGACTCGATGGTTAGTCTCAACAGCCATGTAATTTCACTGGCTGCAGTACTCTTCAAACCGGAACACAGCAATGTTTACACACTATTGCTTAGCGGGAGAATATCTGGTACTGTGTTGGTGCGTCTCCTGATAAGGAGATCTACCACCAACAAAAAAAAAAAAAAAAAAACGATACTTAATATGTCACGGGTACTGAATAGATAGATAGGTACGTTATTGGATATAAGTACTATATATTTTTAAAATTTGTATTAGAAAAAAAAAAACTATATATTTTTTTTTTCTAATACATAAACTACTACTAGTTGAGCTCTGCGGTTTTACCCGCGTGGTAATGGATGCTGATGATGAAAAGTCATATATGTTTTATTCCAGGGCTTAAAGTATCTCATGAATTTTTTTATCCAGATCCGTTCAGCTGTTTTGGCGTGATTGAGTAACAAACATCCATCCATCCATCCAAACTTTCACATTTATAATATTAGTGGGGTTAGTGGGATATTGCAGCATTAACTGTGATTATGTGTAGTACCACGATATTATTAGCTACCGATCTTTTTCCCATAACGTATGCATGTCAGGATGGCCGAGCGGTCTAAGGCGCTGCGTTCAGGTCGCAGTCCACTTCTGTGGGCGTGGGTTCGAATCCCACTTCTGACAATCTAGTTTTGCTAATAGACAAGGTTTTAGTAGTTAATATTAAAGCCGGCAAGTCAAAGTAATTAACCTTTTTTTGTTGGAACAATTGAACGAGTGAATTAATCTTCTAAGCAACGTACTAATATCATGTTAGCAATGTAATCGCCATTGAGACTAAACAATACCAAAAGACTTACAGATCTCAAAACTAATCAATACACGTACCGTTGACCTACGAACGAGAAAGAATCGATATCTAAGAAAAGAACTCCCACGTATTACATGTTCATTTATTAAGTAACCTTTAACATTAGGTATGGCAACCCTGAATACAATAAGTATTACAAAGGCGCAGATAGATAAATATAATTTTGATTTCAGGCAAATTCTGCACAACATACCATAGAACAATGTCAAACTAGTGCTAGACTGTACTTTCAATCTGGTTTCATTTTTATATTTGACAGGATACGCATTTGACCACAGGTCATTTGATGTTATAGGTACTCAACTTACGGTGTGATCGAAGATGCACACCTAGCCTGGAATGGAATAGAAAATACCCTACCACCATGTCATAGTTTCCGCACGATGTTTTCCTTTACCGGCAGCACCCGTTTCATTTAACATCAGCTGATAAGCTGTAGACAAACACCTAGCCTTTCATATTTATAGCGATGATAGCTCAGTGGTTAGTGCGGTCGGTTCGCATGCTGAAGGGCGTGGGTTCAAACCCCAACAATGAGCTTGAGCTGCCGGTGAAACATCGTGAGGAAACCATAGCTTGGTGGTAGGATACTTTCTAATACTCGGCTGGGTAGCTAGCATGTTGAAAATCTGCCGCCAAGCATCTAACGGTATGTTTCGGCAGCCTCACTTGAGAGTCAAATCCATTCCAGGCTAGGTGTGCTTTACCATCTTCGACCACACTGTCGCTTAACATCAGGTGAGCTGTGGTCAAAAACCTAGCCAGTCAGCCATTAAAAAAAAACAATGAAAAAAAGGCCAAGTTCATTGCGCACACGCTTTTCGGCGTGCAGTCCGAAAGCGCTTAGCATTATAATTGCTACAAATCTTCCATATATAATGCTGTAAAATTATATTTATGTTGAAGATCCACTCAGTGTATATATGCCCTAAGGTCAGAATTACGTTTTGATTAAGCACGGCCTCGGTCCCAGGCGCATAGTACTCATATCGATCTTAGTATGAATATTTAAAGCTCGCCCGCCCTTGCTCACTTCGGCAGATCTGTGAAGCAAAAGATCATATTGCTAGAAACTACCAGAATAGTGTCTAATGGTTAGGTCTTGAGTAGGATCATTGGAAAATAACTAAGAATAAGATCGTCTTAAGGGCTACTACTGTACATCTTAAAAAACTATTAATAAATTATTATTTCTTTCAAACTTTGTGACGTACTCAAAACTTGTGACTATTGACAAAAGCTGCCCACGTGACATATCGTCAGCGTATGCCATTCCCGAACATTTTTGGCTGTTCTATTAGCGTTATCGCTAATCGAATGTTACTTTGTCTAGGCCTTCAGAAAGTCGCGCACTGCGAGCTGTAACAGCGCTGCCCGATTAGTTATATAACAAATGCGTTTTTCGTGGTGGTATACTTTCTAGTACCCTCACATCATCAGCCATAGGACGTCCACTGCTGGACATGGGCCTCCTCCTGGGGTTTTGCCAGTACTCGCCACGCTTGGCAGGCGGGTTGGCAACCGTAGATAAGTGTGATTGTTCAAGGAAGACGCTGCTGCCCATCTTCCGGATTACATCCATTAGCCGACTCTTACGGCAACCACGGGTAGAGAGGGTGGGGTATTATTCTTACGCCGGCAACACCACGGCACTACTACTCTACCACCACGAAACTTCTAGTAACTTCTAGTTGTTTCTAGTACTCGACCGGCTAGTTAATACCCTCAAGTTGAAAATCTGACGCCAAGCACCTAACGGTGTGTTCCGGCAGCCTCACTTGAGAGTCAGATCCATTCCAGACTAGGTGTGCTTTACCATCTTCGACCACACTGTCGCTTACCATCAGGCGAGTTGTGGTCAAACACCTACCAACAACCATACCATACCATGTCAAACATACAAAAAACACATAATTATGCTCAACAAACGTTAGTGTGCTAACTGCCTTACATCTCTTAATTTTAAATCACTCATTTTTTATTTATTGTATACAATTTTGATCCTTATATTATTGTCTTAATAAAATTCATCGGTTTTTATTGTCATTGCATATTAACAGTTTCCTGTCCTTTAAGATAAACTGAATTTAATGTTATTAAATGTTGTTGAACCTAAAAATGATACTAAAAGGGTACCCTATATGATTCATATAACAAAGTTGAGTAGGTAAACATATTAACAATAATAATTAAAATTAATGCTAAATGATTTCATATTTTTTTCTTTTAAATAGAATTAGATACGTACGACATTTTAGATACTAAATCTTTTAGACATTGTAGTGTGAAGAAGTAACGCATGCATTTTTACTTTTATAATATTTGTATGACATAACCACCGAAAGCATATATTTTTTCTTCCAGGGAATATCCTCGGCGCCGGGGGTCAAACCTTGGGGTTTTCCTTCTCCGCGCTTATAGTTAGGGCCACAGAAACGCTTGCGCACTCTTCCGTAGCCCCAATAGCGCTTGTCCTTATCCAGGCACCATCTTGGTGAGCTTGCTCTACCCGTCGTTTTAAAACGTCACGCATCGCTCAGTCTCAATCTATTCTATCCCAATAAAAAAAAAAAAAAAAAAAAATTGTACCCTATACCAAGAACATCTAATTCCTAAATAAAGTTACTTATTTTATTTAACACTTTATTGCACACCTATAAAATAATATGTACAAAAGGAGGACTTAATGCTAAAGCATTTTCTGCCAGCCATCCCCACAGTGTATGAGATGTGGTTGTAGGTATGTATAAATAAAAATAAAAATACAAAAACAAATAAATATGAAACTTCTTAATATTAATAAATAAATAATAAACTATCATAGAATAAAATATACACATAAATATATATAAATATGTAGATTGTCACATAATGAATCAATTGAACAATATATTCACAACATTACCTATACATGAAAAAAAAAAATTTAGGTCAGTAAAAATATTATTTAAACTCTCAGTTAATTTCCGATCCAATTTTTTTTAAATATGGCTTAAAGTACTTACTGAGCATAAAATCACAAAATGCTGACAGATCCAGGTGGAGCTTCAAGCACCATTTTGAAAAAAGTTTTAAATGGGCTATAAATCGTAACTGGTAAGTTTTACAAAAAAGTTTACAGGAAATAAAAGATGCGAAATTTTATTTTATACAATAATGGTCTCAATAGCTTTTGCCCTAAAGTGCATAGTTTCCGAGATATCGGCCTAATTTTTTTTTCAAGATGGCTCTTGAAGCTCCCCCTGGATCTATAAGCATTTTGTGATTTTATGCTCAGTAAGTGACCCTAAGCCATATTAAAAAAAATTGGATCGGAAATTTAGTGCGAGGTTGACAAAAAAACGGCTATTTTTACTGGCCTAATTCGCGTACAAGCCTTTTAAAAATTGGTTTTAACGGCGCTTGCCGAATTTTAATTGGGAGCTCATTCCAAAGGCCCACCGCTACAACTCTAAAGGAGTCGCCAACCAAAGAAGTGGTACGATTAGGAGTGCTGAGAAGAAGAAATCTACTAGTTCTAGAAGGATTGGAGTGAAAATCAGAAAGGTAAGTGAAATAATCTTTGTTGAAGTTATCTTTTATCAGTATTTTTCAGAGCTCAAATATTATTAGGGGTCCACTATAACGACAAAAAGTCCAAACCAAACTGACTGAAGTCTCAGTTGAGTCACAATCACGACATATCTACTTTTGTTTTGTTTTAGGCCTCGCACTTTGCCGTGGTGGTGCCGGCGTAAGAATTGTATCCCACCTTCTCTACCCGTGGTTGCCGTAAGAGTCGGCTAAGGGATGTAATACAGATGATGGGCAGCAGCGACTTCCTTGAACAATCATACCTAACTGCGCTCGCCAACCCGCCTGCCAAGCGTGGCGAGTATTGGCAAAACCCCCCAGGAGAAGGCCTATGTCCAGCAGTGGACGTCCTATGGCCTGTGAGACGTGTGTCAAGTGTGTTATAAAAATTAAGTTAAATAAATGTATGTTACAGTCAAATTTAAACAAAGTAAGTTATAGTCGAGTCTTGTCATGCCCAATAAAGTAATCACAACTTACTACAAGCCCCAATGTACGACGAAAAGTCGTGTTTTATCCCATTTTTTACCCACTCCCACACACACACACACACATGTAATTCAGCACTTTATGAATGAATCAAATTTCATCTATAAACACTATATAAGACACTAGTTTTTTTTTTTTAATAGTAGTGCGGCGACACGACCTTTCTGCATTCCCGCCAAAAACTTCAGCATTCCACTCATCAAATAGGTCTTTTCAGATATATGAGGTAAGAACATTCAAACATTGTGAAATTATCTCAGATACGTTCTATTGTGCTTATTGTAATTTGATTACTGTAGAACTAGTATTTAGGTCGACGTTTGCTGACCTTTCGTATTTCACCTCCAGACTTGTTATTGAAGTCTGGAAAAGTTACCGAACCCCGTATTTCCTATGATATACTGTAATGCGACGGTTTAATTTACTTTTGGAATTGCAATCTTAATTTAGGTGCTTTAGAGTGTGAAATATCATTTGCAATAATTTTAAAAGCTGTCTTTTTGAAAGTTTTAAAAATAAAGTTTAGAGATACGAACACAAAGGCTAACCTTGCTGTGTGATAATGTAGGTACCTACTCGTATATTATAAGAAGTAACGATTTCTACTATTAAGAAGAGAACTTTAAAATAAAGATGTGCGTGGAAAACCAACCCATGATCATGACCTTCTCATTTGTAACGTTTTTTTTATGATGAAAAAATATTTTTATCTTGGTTACTCAGTTTTGTATTGTGCTTTATTGAAAAATCTTAATTTAAAGTTTTATTTCAGATCTAGCGAACCGCTTCGCACGGATGCAATTTCTTTTTTGTGGTTGACAGGCTAGTTTTTTAACCACAGCTCACCTGATGTTAAGTGACGGTGTGGTCAAAGATGGTAAAGCACACTTAGCCTGGGATGGTACTCGCTCTCAAGTGAGGCTGCCAGATCACACCGTTAGATGCTTGGCGGCAGATTTTAAACTTGAGGGAGCTTTAACTAGCCAGCCGAGTATTAAAAAGTACCCTACCACCTTGCTATGGTTTCCTCACGATGTTTTCCTTCACCGGCAGCTCAAGCTCATTGTTGGGGTTTGAACCCACGCTCTGCGGCATACGAACCAACTGCACCAACCACTGAGCTATCATCGCTACAATTTTTTAGCGACTTTTCGGAGAAGTGGAGTATTTAAAGATGTTGAATCCACCCAACCATGTGAACAATATTGACTGTGGAACTAACCTTGGAATCGCAAAATATTCAGCTGTTGTTACAAACTTATTATTGACCTTCAATACTGACTACATATAGACTGCCCTGTTAGCCAATTTGGTGGTAGTTCTGCTTCGATAACTGAAGGGATTGGGTTCGAATCCTACTCAGGACTAACATATGTGTGACGAATGTTTGTGTGACATGTTAATTCTATGTTTGGGTGTAGTAACTGCTAGATATATCTGATAGCCATAGTACAGGCTTAATTGCGCTGTGTGAAATCCTTCAATATTAACTTTTTTTTTAATAACTGAATTTTTAGGGTTATTTCATAGTAAAGCATCTAATATCTCTACTTATTATATATTTTTGGAAGCAATAAATATCTTGAATCTTTAAAAGTTGTTTATATTGATTGCTACCAGTTACCAGTCAAGCAATTAGCACCTTTCATTATTACTACACTTCTCCGAAACATGCTGTATATTCCATGTACGGTACCTAAAAACGCAAACACAATAAATCTTCAAATGCAAAGGCACAACACTATCGACATTGTATGCGTACATTCCACAGAGGTATGCATTAATTGAATTGGTACGCGGACCGACTTATTTAGGTCATAGCAGTAGTTTGTAGATGATGTTTAACCTTTGGCCTTTAGCCGTTCGTACACATGGCAACACGAGTATCGGCGAGTCGAGTGGCGATAACGTTGACCCGTCACGGCTACCGTCGAGCACATATTTCATCCCTTAAGTTATACTTTTTAGCATGTCTAGATTGTCTAGTTAAGTCGATTCAAAATGCTGTGGTCGGTATAATCACGCAAAGGCACACTGCGAGCAATTTCACAACATTCCGTATCTTATTAATACCGGTATTATTATTTCTCGAAAATTATTATAACTATGGATATCTTTTTTTATGCAATAGTAATAGGTGCCGGCGTAAGACAAACATGTTCCTTTTTAGTCCAATGTCAATTTCACCTTAGATTTCATCGTAGTAGATTAAATCGAATATATTTCCCTTTGATATTTGTATAATAGATTGAGTTGGGAATACATTCGAAGTGGCACATTAAGGCTAAAATCTCCAATCGTCTGATGTACGAACGCCGGCACTGTTTTTATTGTTCCATGTTCCATACGTTAATCGAGGGAATGGCTTTCTAATGGTGATTGGATAGTGTACTCAGGGCTATTCTTATGTACTTGTGTCGTTTGTGTGACTAAATGTTATAGTTTACAATTCAATTAAGCAATGAAACATTTGCATTATCGTGCTTTATTAATACTTATAGCTTTTTAAACGAAATTGAAACATTAATCCTAGTTAAAATATGTTTGCAATTTTTTTAACTAGAATAAGACTTCTTTACTTATCTCACCTCTAGAAGCACTCCGCAATTCGCCATTGTGAGGAAACCATAGCATGCTGGTAGGCTATTTTCTAGTACTCAGCTGGCTAGCAACACCTTCAAGTTGAAAATCTACCGCCAAACATCTAACGCTGTATTCCGGCAACCTCGTATAAGAGCCAGTACCATCCCAGGCTAGGTGTGCTTTGCCATCTTCGACCACACCGTATCAGCCTCACTTAGCATCAGGGTCAGAGCTGTGATCAAATACTAAGCCTGTCAACGATAAAAAAAAGATTACGAAAAACGTGTACTAAACAAAACCAAAATTCTTATTTCCCGTGGTTGAGGAAACATGACCGACATCGATTCGATCCCCAATTTACAGCCTCCGCTAATTACTGCAAGTAATTATGAGTTAAGTACAGAGAGCGTCGGTCGGGCGGCCCACAATAACAACTCCACTGGAACCGCACCCGCACCAAATACGTGATCTGCGATTTTATCTGTGCCTTGCTGAGAAAAACAACGTCTAATACTTATTGGGTATTTACTTTTTGCACGCAGATTTTTGTGTATCGGTCGTCAAAGGGAAGATCGTTGCTGATTGGACGAAATGCTTTTGGATGCCACTGGTGCGATTGAGCGATTTTTTTTTAGTATTCAATGGTATTACCTTCCGTGTGGTGGTGAAGTTTCGGCAACCTAGTCGGGAGACCGTCTGGTTTCCAATGTGGATGTCCTAGGTTCGAATACCACGACACGTACCTGTCTTTTCTTAGTTATTTGTGTATTGCCGATCACTTCAAACGGCGAAGGGAAACACCGTAAGGAGACTTAAATTTCCGAGAGTTCATAAAAAATAAAGTGCTAATATATGTGTATAGTCTACAAACCCGCACTTGGCCAGCATTACCCTTCCCACAATGAGAAGAGACTCGCGCCCAGCAATAGGACAGTTTACAAAAACAGTACTGATTCGGAACCTACTGTGTGGATGCTGGGTCCATCGTGTTGCAGGAACATGCCTAGGACTTGCGACCCAGGAGTAGGTATAAGTGCTACCCGTGTATGGGACAACCCTGTCCAACCCTAATTGGATTTAATGATGAATTACAGAATAAATTACAATAGGAAATTCTGAAGACTCCATTAGTGGTGCTTGGATTGAACCCTCAATATTGTAAATTGTTTTTTACTGGTCACAGGCTAAATGTTTGACTTCAGCTCGATGGTGGGTGACGAAGATGGTAAACACACCCAGTGACCATGAACTGAAACTACTTTTCAGTGCCTTTTACTACTTACTAAAACTTACTTATTCTATAACATCATTGCTCGGGATATTGCAAGCACTGAAAGAAGTTACAAAGTACTGATCAGTTTAATTTTTTTTAATGTTTGCTTTTTGTTTTACCGCACCTCACCTCATGTTAAGTGACGGTGTGCTTGAAAGATAGCTAACACACCTGGCCTGGAATGGAATTGGTTCTCAAGTTAGGCTGTTGGAACATACCGTTAGACGCTTGGCGGCAGATTCTCTACTTGAGGGTAGTAGCTAGGCAGCCGAGTACAGAACGTACCCTACCACCATGTTATGGTTTCCTCATGATGAAACGATGACGATTAATTTATTGATTTTTTCTTGCGCAGGTGATTTTAGCTTATTTCAATGTTTTACCTCTGCCATCGTCAGCGCAAGATGTTGTTAGTGAAGTGATTGTGTTCTCAGCGACAGTTTTTAGAATGACGTTGCTAATACTCCGCAGTTTCCTCACCAATGATGCTATCCTACTTAAAGTTCTATGTATGGTCATGGGCAGGCGTAATCTCTTACCATCAGGAAAACGTCTATTTCGTCTCATTACTTATATATCTTTAAAAAACACTGTTGTATTTGGAAGCTCCTGCTTAATAGCTGTGATTTGAATGAATACGTAGAATTTAACTGAATTACAAAACAAATATATAGACGTGGCTACTGACTTTGACGTGACTTTGTATTTCGTATAAATACCTATATACTGTGGCTAATACTATAGTCAGAGTATCCGATATAAACGTGTGTAATCCCGCATAAGTGAAACAAAAATATAGTGTAAATATTTTTTTTAATAAGTCTAATTTGCAGGGGGTCGCCCATATGAACCTATATCACCGCAGTAGTTTGAAAACATTGTAGTGTTCACCTTTACAACTAACTGCATAAAGTTTTGGGTACACTGTGTGCAATTTGATCCAACTTGAGAGATAGGATAGTTTATATCTCAATTTATAGTCACAATATTTTTTTATTAATATTAGGGAAATTAACAGCTAGGTACGTACAATTAGTTTACCTTTAAACATTTATAAGGCCAATTATAAATTTCCACAAACAATATTATTGTAATTATTGCAAAATATTTGTTTATTATACGACAAAGAGGTATAATTATCTGTGAGTTCCATATTATTCTAATAGATGGCGGTGTAAGGTAATTTATTAACTGGATTGAGTAAGTATCCAATAGATGGCGCTACGTTAAAGTCCAAACGTTACATATGCGCTACAATTTATTTCACGTTACACGTGTGTATTCTGCTAGTTTGACTATAAAAAAGTACTACTCATGTTTGATACTATGTAAACAAAAGCGTTAAAACAAAGTGAGCTCCAAAAATAACAACTTGGTTAACGTTTTCCTGAAAGCATTTTAATCAATTGAAAGCCTGTAGTATCGATTGCTGGTAAGTGCTAGATGTTCAATATAACTACTTTAGTTTTACGTGCTGTCCTTCCGCTATAATGATTAGCTATTAGCACGATAGAGCTTAGCCAAATAAACTTTAGTAACAATTATTCTCCGTCGAATTAAAGGATATCGACGACATTAATGTTTTTTTTTAATATTTGTAATTCTACGGTAGCATTTAGTGAAATTTGCTGCAAAATGGGTGTTATAGTTACAATCTGGTTGCCTGCAAGTAGTTTTAAGCGTAATTGATTGTAGAGCACATCTTTGCTTAACATCAGTTCCTAAGTTTGCAGTCAAACGTAAGTCTATACCTACAGTAATAAAAAAAGAACACGAACAAGTGTGAGTCAGATTTGCCCACCGAGGATTCTGTACAAACTAGTAGGTATGATAAATAGTTCGAATCGAGACTTTTTTAAGCTTTTCCTGAAATTCAGTTCCTATATAAATTACTAATTTTTTTATCGTCATAAACCGAAAATTACCCATCGTAAAAATGATTAAAAACCTGGTTTTGAAGCTATTTCATATGATACTTCACATGATGCGGTTAATTCGCTTTAAAATTTGAATCACAAATACCCTATTTTTGTGATTAAATTCAAAATGTAGTATTCGGATTTTTCCTTTATGTGCACTATAAGAGAATGCTTCTTGTCAAATTTCATAGTTCTAGGTCAACGGGAAGTACCCTATAGGTTTTGATTCCCTTGTTAGTGTCGAAATATGCGGTTTTTTGCGACATAAACAGCTGTAACTTTTTTTTTACAATAATAGAGAAATTTTATTTTTTCACGGTCGCTAGAGACTGCAGATCTGCGTATATAGTTTTAATTCAAACTCGATACCTTTACGCGTTCTCAAGATAGAAGGTCTTGACAGATTGACAACGAAGAGATCCTATAAGGGTTCCGTTTTTTTCCTTTTGAGATACGGAACCCTAAAAAGGACGGATAATTATTAAATATAGAGAATATAACGAAAAAAATAAAACAGACAGTTTGTACGTACTAAGTAATAGGTACATTACTTATGTTTATTATAAGTTGTTAATGCTGTAACGAATTTGACTTAAAATTGGAATGTGCAACAACTCACGCACAATTATAATGTCTTTAAGAAATTTAAATTACATTTTGATAAATTTAAAATTTCTTTTCGACACCACAGACTCCGAAAAAGCTAATCAAACTAGTAAAGCGTGTGGAATTATGCAAATGTTTCAGACGATAGCGATAAATCGTCGTTGGGCCAAAGAACTTGATGAGTGACATTGAAAACTCTTAATGTAAGTTTGTACGATACCTAAAAGGCTGAATTTAAGATTTTGAAAGTAAATTAGTTTTTATTTTGATTGTATTAAGAAATTGTTTACATATTTGGCATTCATGTAAAGTAGTTCTAAGTCGTTTGAACTTTTGGTAGAGTATTCGTGGTTATCCGTTCCGGTGCCGGTGGTGGCTCGCCTGACAATCCGTCGCCATTCTTCACGGATAGACGAAAACGAGACTCACTCTCAGGATCGTGTAGTGCAGTCTTTATCTAGTCGGTTTAGCGCAATGGGGATCTGCTACGTGGTTTTGTATCCTCAACTTTGCCTTACACCACAAGACGTTCATCAGACGTCATCGCGTCGTGATACGTGCCGAAAGAAAGTCAGTATGCGAGCTTGAACGAGCTGATTCGTGCCAAGTTCTTCTAGGATGGTCTGATTCGTACTGCACTCAGACCACGAGATTTTCAGCATTCTTCTGCAGAACCACATTTCGAGAGCGTCTATCTTCTTTTTCCCACTTTCTCACAGGGTCCACGTCTCAGCAGCGTAAAGAAAAATGGGAGACACGACCACCTTATTAGTCGTATTTTGGTGGCCTTTGTAATATACCGGTTTCTCCATATTTTCTTCAGCCAGTCCATCGCTGACCTCGAAATAGCGAAATAATAAAGTGGTTACTACGTTAAACCACTTATATGTTCTAGTTTCTATAATAATGTTTGATCTCAGACAATATTTTCCTGAATTAATCCCTATATATATACATAATATAGATTTTTTTATCAAATGGAACATTTGATAATTTTTTCGCGATTTTATCATTGTAATTTTTTCCATTGTTAAATTTGTTCATAATGACCTCCTAAGCTAAGTGTACCTGAAGCTTAGGTACATTAGGTATTTATGTAAGCTTATAACCCAGCAAGTATATATTATGTTAGACAGAAAAAAAAACTCGAGCGTATCAGAATAAGATCTTTGGCGTTTAGATACTGCATTGTTGCATTTACTGAGCGATTAGATCGATCAAAGTGAGAAAAAATGTGTTTAAGAAAATTATGGTTGTCGGCTGAAAATAAAAATTTTCGGGACCACTGGGCTTGGCTGGCAACCCTATTTTTATTAACAGGCCAACTAAAGCTTTGTGTCGCATAGGGTGACTATTCTGTGCTTATTCCGCTCCCATTATCGTAGACATTCGTATCGAACGGAACGTAATCAAAATGTTATTTTCCAAACCAACAATATTGAAGACTGCCAAACCAGGCACACCCCAAAAGTGACTTAATTTATTTGAAAGCTTTTAATACCACGCACAAAATGAGGTTAATCTTTATACAAGCCGAACCCATCTTTTACATACCCCTATAAAATAATGGTTTATTATTTTAGTTCTATAATAAAAACCTCAGTGTAAATCTGACATGCTATGTGTATCATATACGAATTTATTTTGGCAGGCAAGGTGTTTGACCACAGCTCACCTAATGTTGAGTGACGGTCGAAGATAGTAGATACCTGAAATGAAACTGGCTCTCAAGTGAAGCTGCCGAAACACGACGCTAGGTGCTTGGTGGCAGATTGTCACCTTGAAAGTAGCCAACCACCATGCTATGGTTTCCTCGAGATGTTTTCCTTCACTAGCAGCTCAAGCTTATTGTTGGGCTTAAACTCATGCGTGATGCGACCGCGCTTACCACAGAGCTCCATCGCTACAACAACATCGTTTGTTAGGTCAAAATAAAAGGACGCTGGAATGCGTCCTTAATTCTATGCACAAAAAATTGTACTCAAGTTATCAGAACAAAATAGGTGTTTAAACTAGTTGCTAATTCAAACAATAATAAACAATATCATTATTTAAAATTCCTCACACGAGTTAAGGGTCACAACCAGTCGATAATCTGTATGACATTCCGTTCTAAGAACGTCTGCAGGTCATTTAAGGGCGAAGCTTATTGGCTGCAATGAAAAAATCTGCTACTCTATTCGAAGACGAAAGCAATTAAGGGTTTCAAAGCTAGATTATAGACTTTTTACAGTAACATTATAATGTTATATTAAATGATTTTCAGTTATTTTAACAGCCTTTTGTCGAAACAACGTTTTTCTTGTTACGATAGTTTTTTGACTGCATTAGATTCGGCTATTTTATAGTTTTAAAGTGAAAGTTGTTATTGAAGTGGGTATGAGAATATCTTATTTTTACTCTTTTATGTAACCTTCTTTTGAGGTTTAAGGAAGGTCTTGATTCTAAAAATAAAGGGGAGTCTAAAATAAACTATTGCGTATACCATTTGTTTATGGTTGACTGTCTAGGTGTTTGACCACAGCTCACCTGATGTTAAGTGAGGGCGTGGTCGTAAAAAGATAGTTAAGCACACCTAGCCTGGAATGGAACTGGCTCTCAAGTGAGGTTGCCGAAACATACCGTTAGGTGCTTGGCGGCAGATTTTCAGGTTGTTGGTAGCTTGCCAGTCGAGTACTAGAAAATACTCTACCACCATGCTATGGTTTCCTCACGATGTTTTCCTTCACCGGCAGCACAAGCTCATTGTTGAGGTTAGACCACACGCCCTTCGGCACGCGAACCGATCGCGATAACCACTGAGCTATCATCGCTACAAAAATTAAAATGTTAATTTAAAGGTTGTGCATTTGTTTCAGATAAATATGATGTTGTTTCCTTTGTGTTATTTGATAATATGTTTATATTTTATAATCCATCTTTGTTTTCTGAGATCGTTGAGTTCAGTTTGAAAGTATTCTTGTATTACAGAGTCTGTGGTATGGGTTAGTAGATTCGCGTCTCGTCATGAATATTGGGGGAGGGGAATTTACCCCCCACCTCCTGTTTTACGTGATTGAAAGAGAAATTGTTTAAAAGATTTTAAAGGCGTTTTGATAGTATTGGTAACTACGACGCTGAGACCACTTTTAATCTTGAATTAATTAGGTTTTAAGAAAACTAGAGGCGAGCTTTTTAATTTTGTTTCAGAGACGTTTGTTTATAGTTACTTAATTTTAGCTCTAGAAAATTAAAAGCGTTAGATATTTATTTCTTTTTATTATAGAAGTAAAATAATGAAATGGAAACATAGAAAATTCTGTCAAAAGGTCTGTTCTATTTACGGGGGCATTATTTCAATCAATGGGTAGTTGATCTTCTTATCTTTTGTTTGTTTTAGAATTTGATTATTGATTTTGGTTTTATTGGTTTGCACTTATTTTTTTTATTGATATATACCTACTCGTATTCAGTACTATACTAAAGTGAGTAATTAAGTATACGGCTTATTTTTAATTGTATACTATATTAGATATACAGTCTTTTCGTAAGTTAATTCGAACAATAAAGAGTTTATTCGTCGTCGATGTTTCATAAACTCGAACGAAACGATTTGATTCTACGTTCATTGTGCGGACTGCTAGACAGTGGAATGCGCAGCCTGTTGGTGGGTGTTCCTCGTTGGATATAATCTTGGTGTCTTCAAGTCGAGAGTGAATCTGTATTTTCTAGGCAAGCGTGCTCCACCTTAGACAGCATCATCACTTAACATCAGGTTGAGATGACGGTCAAACGTAAGCCTATTTCTTATAAAAAAGTTAGCCTATGCTTCTATAAATTTTTGTAGAATTGGGAAATTTTACGTTTTTCACAGTAATTTCCATCATTTTTATTCACAGCACCGACCGCAATTCTAAAATGAAAAAAAGCTTACGCCTGGGGAATAGCAAATGGGATCGATGGCGTTACCGGCCAGTACTTGTGTTTAATTAAAAATAATGTCTGAGGCAGTGTTGCCCGACAATAACCGAGACCGGGAGATATAGCTTGTTATATAAATTTCTCCGCTCCTGAGGGACGCGGCGGGAGAATAAGGCGAGCAAGCGGTAGTGTGAGTATATTATACCCATTTTCTGGGTCGTCCTTCGTACAAATACGTTTTATGCGGAAGCTAGTCAGATTCGAAGCAACCGATTACCGACCTTTTTCATTGGTGCTAGAGTCTGATTTCATGTGACGATCTCGGGGTTACGGTAAAAGGTACTTATTTGATTAGGGTGTCAGACATATCACCGCGAGAGTGTGAGCGTGCCTCGAGGTTTTGGATCAAATTGCGTGTTTCGATTATTTTTTGCGGTTGATTCTATTTAAAAGCAGAAAATTGTTGTAAGATAAGCATGTCATTTGTTAATAAGCTTACTTACTTACTTATTTGTTTTCTAGAAAAGTATTCTCTTATTGAGGGTCAGTAAATGTGATGCCGCTTTTTTTGATTGCATAAGAACATTAAATTTTTTTTTGTAAAAAAAAAATTATCACTGAAAATATCTATGAAAAATACTGAGATCCTACAATATATGAGTTTGATTACATAAATATAGGCAAAGCATAATATATATAAATTTTTGCCGTCTATGCATCGAGACCTTGACAAAAAGTAGGCGCGTTACTAACTAAATTATTCCGGTGAAGTATCTATACAAAAAGATATGTTTCACTATTTAGCTAGGAAAATAAGTACTCAGTTTTCTTTCGATATACATTATTGTATATGTAGGTACTCCCACCATTGTCCCGAGAAAATGTGTATACGATAGTTTTTATCACAAATCCATATTAGAATTCATATCGGGTCCCGTGGAAGCCCCTTCATCTCTTTCATGGGTAAAGGCCTCTATAAATCATCCAGATAGACGTTAATATCTGTACTCCATACAAAAGTGCGTCCTTCTGAAAGCTTTGAAATAACAATGTGGACAAGAGTCAAGACATTGTGGTTGTACTACATTTCATATATAATGGGTTATTTCATATCAGATTTTTTTGACAATCTTCGAGTAAAATTCACGAAAAGAAAAGGAACAGTGTTGTGAACAAAAAATTTGAATAAATCTGGAATATCCTATATAAATGTAACTATACCTACATACTATGTACTATGAGTCATTCCCGTTTTCCGTAGGGGTACGCAGATAGTATATTATCTTTCTTCTTGTTGCGATCCTGGCATATATTTTTCGATTCTTCTATATTACTTACCTGTGTTTACTTAAATGGTGTAGCATATATTTACATACTTATGAGCGGTTTAATCAACATCATCATCATCGTCAGCCTTTTGAAGCCAACTTCTAGACATAGGCCTCTCACAAGACACGCCACTCAGCTCGATCTTCGGCTTTTCGCTTCCATCCACCGCCAGCTATCCTACGTATCACTCCATCGAGTCCGCGAGTTAGGTTCGTTGTGAACGCTTTAATAAGTCTTTCTATATGTTTATTTTTACAACTATTCATTTTATTTAATTTCGACGAAATTCGGTATATTGTGCATCGCAAAAAGTATTTAACCCGAGTAATATAGTATAATTCTAAAATACTTGGAAATCTTGGTGTAGATAGAGACTGGAAAACGCGGGATACTATCGGTATATCATGTAACTGTGGATTCCATTATAATTGTTTCGTATTCATACTGAATATTGGCTTTAATAATTAATATGCGGGCCATATTTAGCCGAATATAACAGAATAACAGAACAAGTTATCTATAGAGCATCGATTATCAAAAGTCGATATTAATCATCGACATGTTTCCCATCTCTAGCCAAATGGTCAATATGTGAACGAGTAAAAAATATTGGAATGAACGCTCGATCGATCTACGGTGACTCGCTGCCGGATTTTCCATTGGGAGATGAATTAGCCAAGCTGAAGCGACGAATTTACATTTTTATTGACAAGCAATCTATTTCCAAGCAGATGGCGATTGGAAAGAATCTTTTATGCGTGAAAAACGTGGGTTGTTGTCGTTGCGTTTGTGAAAACAGCTTCCTTGCAAAG
Source organism: Biston stratarius (assembly GCA_950106695.1). Lineage (NCBI taxonomy): Eukaryota > Metazoa > Arthropoda > Insecta > Lepidoptera > Geometridae > Biston > Biston stratarius. Next base: position 5,443,374 of record OX467107.1, read on the forward strand.
TAAAGTTATCATTCTTATATCAACTGCCCTGTTAGCCCATTTAGTAGTAGTTTGCCCTCACGGACTGTGTAGGGTGTGGGTTTGATCCCATCCAGGACAAAAATTTATGAGACTAACTGAGATGTTTGTTTTGTCCGTGGGAATTCTTAGTATATGTAACATAAATTTTAAATTCAATCTTTGTTATACATACAATAGGCAGAAGGAGAAAATTACGCAAGAATTAGAAAATTTCGGATAAAATTTCAAGACGTTTGGTAAATTTGAAAAGCCACTTTTCCTAACTTTGATCGGCGTGGTAAAAGATGGCGTTGGAAACAAAATCTAGAATGAAGGCCTGGCCTGCAGGCCAGCATCTTGTAATTTGTTATTTGCTAACCAAAGACAAAAATACAACATCAATATGATATGTACATTATATGTCCAAAACACTCCCAAAATTCATAAGCAGTGTGAACCCATCCCTACATTACAACCACGACCTACCAGATATGTCATCACCCAACCACATCCTGAACATATCATAAGTTATAAAATAGACCAAGAGCAGCCTGTTTCATTTAATTACTAGCTCTTTTACGCAGAAATAAATTTTAGGTATATATATACCTTCTACAAGTTTCAACTGACGCTTCACAATAACACTGAGATTTTATAAATTTAATTCTTTATTGAACACTTAAGAAATAATATGTACAAAAGGAGGACTTAATGCTAAAGCATTTTCTGCCAGCCATCCCCACAGTAAATGAGATGTGGTTGTAGGCGCGCATCAAAACAAATATTTAATTATAATATTTTATATGTGATAATATTTTAAACTTAGCTATTGTATGAAAATTAGCCTGATTTTTAAATAGATGCAACATCAGATATTATATATCTGGAAAGTTTGATGACTTTATTATAAATATATTTAACGATATATAACAGTATATAACTGCTCAACTTTTTAATGAACGCGACATGAGCCTGAGACAATTAAATTGTGAATTTTAATGGCTAGTACAATATGATTTTGAAGCTATGTCAATAAAAACTATATTTCGAAACTATGGCTAATTATTCAGTCTACCCTTGACACATAAATAAATAAATCATTTTTTTTTATGGAGATCAAAAGTGAAAAACTCCCTCTATCTCCTCGACTATAAATGTCGCCAACACCGATGAGCTCGCGCTCATCTACAAATTGAGCCGAAAACGCGAAGTAATTATTTAAACCGTCATATAAATTACTGCTCAACTTTTCACACCGAAGAGTTAGTATGTGTGCGTGAAAAGCGTATTATCACTGACCGGGGTCTATGTGTGCGTCTCGCCGTGGACTGAAAATGGTTCCATCATTTCATTCCTCTATCCTTTTTCAGCATTGTATAACTTTTATACGAAGTACAGTATATGCAAAATTCTGACATAAACATTACAAAAATATTTTTTTAAACGTTTTTCCTGACTATTTTAAATGATGATTGGAAAAACGTTATTCAATTCTCTTATGAATATTTGAAAATACCAATCTAAAACAATTCATACGAACTATAATTCGAAATAAAATAAAACTTAAACAATTTTCCGTTTTAATTCAAGAAAATATAAAACCCTTCTACACCCAATGTATGTAATAAAAGCTGAAGCTCAAAGATTAATTTATATTTTTCTTATATACTGCGCACGGGTAAGTATCAGCTTGAAACATATTTAGCTTTGTTCCCTTCACTACGGTTAATCTGTCCCGTTTCCTCCTGTGTCAAGTGCAGATAGACTTTTCTCGCTATATTTTTTAAAGCAGTTACTGAAATCTGATAAACTATTAAAATAAGACTTTGTTATTCTAAGATGTTCTCATGTAACTTTTATTACGTCAATCTTAGTATTTGTAACTCTTAAGCGAATAGGTTTGTTATATTATTCATTCATAATCTTACTATTTAACTTACCTACATCTGCTGTCGGTTAAATTATAAGCAAGTTGTGTATAGTACCTAATTAGACCTTCAGATAAACAGGCTCACTGTGATATATTAGTTCTACTTATACACTAACTAGCCTAAGGCGGAGTTCGGAACCGTACGTTATAATTATCGTGTATGTGCGATAATTTCATGACTACGTTCAATATACGATTATCGTACGCAGATTGTACGATAATTTCCATCGTTATGCATAATGTGAGAATTACACTGACAGCCAAAACAAAAACGATTGTTTTTTGCTGTCAGCGCCATCTATTAGGCCAATAAGCGACCGATACAGATATTTCTGCAACGTCGAACATTCAAATTGATCCATATACTTCAGGCTACAGGTTGTGAACAATCATAATGGCCTAAGGCATTTTATTGTATGTAACTATCTCAATAAAATAAATTAAAGTTTTGGTTAATGGAACACCCATGCCAATATTTTTATTATTTTAGCGTCGTGGAATAAAGGTTGTTTTGTCTGTGTTAAGCATTCAGACTGCCGTGGTGGTGCCGGCGTAATAATACCCCACCCTCTCTACCCGTGGTTGCCGTAAGAGTCAGTAAAGAGATGTAATCTGGAAGATGGGCAGCAACGTCTTCCTTGAACAATCACACCTAACCGCTCGCCAACCCGCCTGCCGAGCGTGGCGAGTATTGGCAAAACCAACCCTCCAGGAGGACGCAGTGGACGTCCTATGGCTGATGATGTGAAACATTCAGGCATCTAATGTAGTATTTGAGGCCTGCAAAATTAATTACTATCTATGAGGTTTCAGTACTGTAATAATTGTAATTTTTAATGGAATTAGCTAGATGCTATTCTACGTATTGACAATAATTATTTATTATTATATTTTTGTTTTATTTATGCGGGATTACTCACGTTTAATTTTATCGGAAACTCTGACTATAGTTTCGGCCACATACGGTGGCCTTCTTCATGGAAACATAGCTGAATACAATGCGCGCGCGGCCTCGTCAAGACAAAAATGTGTCAAGATCACGTCCGTTTCCATGGTAAAACTTATTATTATGTTTCTTACTGTGTTAGTGAGATGCATAGCTATAAATGTGTGTGTGTTCTATTAACTCGATAAAATAAAGGTTAGTAACTGTCTCACAGTTATTTTGTGCTTTTTGGGTCGGTGGCGGCGGCGGCGCGGGGCCGCGCGGCTGGGATAGGGAGAGCAAGGAGGGACGAGGCCTCCATTTCTCCCTGATGATGAAATATTGTACACGTGGTCTGATTTTGAATGACAACGTTTCGTCGCCCGCGCGGGAACACCCGCTCTTCTCGAGACGTTTTATGGAGAATTGAGGCTTTGCTCTTTGTAACGATCTACCCTTAATGTTCATAACCGCCTTTATTTTTTCTTTACGGGTTTATTAAGATACCACATTTGTTGGTATGCAGAAACAGGTGGGAGAGCATGGACCAGGGTCCTTTAGGTCACGCGGCCCGCGCCCTTGGCCGGCTTGTTTATTAATTCGAAGCCCGCCCGCCCGGCGACCCGTCCCCGCCCTAACCCTAATGGGCGGGAAACAACACAGCTTTTAAATTTGGGGCTTTCCTAAAATTTAATCAAGTGTTTTTTGCTTTATGGCTTGTGAAAATTAGCTTTATTATTTATTTATTCGGGCGGATTTTCGGTTTTGGTGTGCGGTAGCTTTCGCAGCGTATTGGGAAATCAGAGATCATGGCTATTTGCCTAATTTATATAACGGCGCCGACCCGAGCCCGAACACTTTAATCTCCTGAAAGTGTATCGTCGGCGGTCCTACTATTTATTCCCACTTCTTATTTTCACCTTGCGAACGGTAAATAAAAGTGTTACTTACAACGGAATCTCGACCTATTGCACGACACGTTGCGGCTCACATTAGTTCGGAGCGACGTGTCGACGGACCGGTCGGCGAACAAGTCAAGTGATTAATTCGCCCCTTACCTCGAGAGGAGATTTATTGGTTCCGCCGTACGCAAAACTGCGGGTAGGAAAAAATCTCTATCGAAAATTGAATAGAAAAGCCATTTCGGAGGCTGCCGCGAACGAAAGCTGCTGATACATTTCGCATTCGCTTTCACGGCTATCTTCATTTTATTTACCTGAGTGGAGTTAAAACACGGAGTTATTGTGGGGATCTTTACGAGGCGGATCTGAGATTTTTATTAAGCTCCCAATTTTATGTAACCAGGGAAAAACACCCTTTTATGATCGCCGAAATCTGCGGTTATTTTGGAACGAATAATGTAATGTCGGCCAGACCAATTTAAATTCTTATTATTAATCATGTTTGCGCAGTACTAAATAAGTGTACATAAAACATAACTTGTTCCTTATGTCATGGATAAAAACATTAGTATAAACTAAAACATACCGCCATGTTTATACTTATCCCCCAAAAATTGCGAGAAGTGGGAAAATCACGAGACTTGCGTGATGTATTAGTTTAGTTAAATTAATAAATAGCGTAAGACCTAACCCTCTAGCGCAGTTAAACAAATCTTGTGCTATGGGAACTATACCCACTCCCTATTGCTCTTGAAGTAGATATTCTTACAGAGCAGTCACAATCTGGCAGTTATTAAAGAAGTTCTAAATATATATGTAAAGCTATTTAACACTAGCTGCTCTCCGCGGTGTTACCCGCTACATGTTTTCGGGATAAAAAGTATGTGTTAATAAGGTAGGTGACAGCTAAAATTTCATCAAAATTGGTCCAGCCATTTGAGCGTGAAGAAGTAACAAACATACAAACACATTTATACACTCACAAACTTTCGCCTTTGTTAGCGTGATAAACGTGTTTGTGCAATATGAATTTCTAGCACATGTCGATGATTCAAAAGTAAATTTTGCCACCAAATCACTTTATTTGGTTGTACGAATTCCGAAAGGCGATGGCGGCAGCGTTTGATTATCGCAAAAAAGTCGTCGGGTCCTGAACCTCAACCTTCCAACATTCCCGTAATATGTTTGGGGATGAGTTCTCCCTCAGGGTGGTTTTTATTTTCGATTCTCCGCCCCACCCGCGCGGACATACGTGCCACAGCTTAGGTGCGTCGGGCTTTTGGCAAAGATTGTGAATGTATAGATGTCACGACTGCATGTGGCGAAGTTTTCAATTACCTGCTCGGACCTAAATAACTAATTTTAGGCACAATCCTACTAATATTATAAAGGCGAAAGTTTGTGAGTGCGTAAGTGTATTTGTATGTTTGTTACTTCTTCACGCTCAAACGGCTGGACCAATTTTGATGAAACTTGGTCTGGAGGTAGCCGATATCCTGGATTAGCCTATTCCTGGCTTGCTAGCTTATTCCTGGAGCCGATACCAATGCTATGGTAACGAGAAATTTTGAAATTCGATGAAGGCCTCTTGAGCTAACTCTTGTTGTTATCTTAAAGACACTTTTGGTTTGATAATATTGTTGATTGTTTAGTTTGATAAACAGTAAGATAAAAATCAATTTCAACTATATTCCCTTCTGTACTTAGCTAGTCATTGTCAGATGCGAATGAGGAAATAGACTCTTTGTTCCGGCGAGTTGCTGTAACGTATACACAATACAGGCCACGTTTAGCTACCAATATCCATTTCCGGTCGGATTCGGATCTGACGTCGGTTTGGAATGTGAATATTTAACCACGACTTGCTAGGTGCTGCCAATCATAGTATTTACATTATCATCCATGGCCTTTTATTCACGTTTTATTAGATCTGATCTTCGACTAAGGCTTTGGTTATGTTCGAAAATCATTTCTCGTTTGGTGATGGTTTCACTCCTTGAAAAAGGCCACAGGATGTAACCGAAACTAAAGTTAGTACCGACCTAATCAATATAATAGCAATCCCATATAAATAAGTAGAACAAAAATGTGTAACGATTAATTAATCGACTTCAAAGAGAAGGTATTTTAATGCATTTTCACCGATTACTCGAAGACGCCTGAATCGATTTAGAAAATTCTTTTTTTGTTTCAAAGGATAAATTTCCAGGTGGTTTTATTTAAATTTTATCGAAATCGCTCGAGTGGTTTTTAAAGAATCATCATAAATGTAAAAAAATTATACATCGATTATATTTTCGTTTACTCCGAAACCTCGTTGTTTCATTAAAGCAAGATACAGAACATCCAGACACAGAACAAACTAATATACATAATAAACTAACTATGTTAGTCACAAATATTAGTCCTGAGTGGGAATCAAACCCACACCCGTCAACTCTCGAAGCAGATATTTACCAAATGAGCTAACATGGCATTCATAAATACCTTCAAAATTGAACATGGATACGCTTATTTTTAAAAAGGAAAGCTCAAAAAATAATAGTTGCATTAGAATCTGCGACCACAATAGTCCACTATTTTACATAAAGCAGAAGCGCTGAAAGCGTCACAAACATCCTTGAAATAAAGCTTGAATTAACAAAGAAGGTCCCATAGAAAGGTCAAGTTAGGTCACCAGTGAAATGTTAAATATAGGATCGCATGTCTAAAGCCAATGACGTCAATATGCAAACTTTGCTTCCGCCATAGAAGTCTTTAGTCGTAACTTCACGATTTGACAAATATTTTAGCTGGCACGTTATTGTTGAACTTTTGACAGTGTCGAGGTGTTACTTTTGTGTCTGATTGTTTCTGAACTCAACTCAACTTATGCAATGCAAAAAAATATTTCATTTGTATAAACGGAAATACACTAAAAATATATACCAGTAACCATGCTTATATTTCAACCAGGTAATAAAAATATTCTGGTTGTCATTTTAGAAATATAGATCAACCACCCGGGACCGACAGATTAACGTGCCTTCTGAGTCTGACCCACGGTTAGAAAGAAATGCTACTAACGCTCATACATTGGAAGACTTGCTGTTTCATAGGACCATTTAATGGTTTGTTGCTTATACGAACGGTGACCGAGAACACTTAGATCATATTTATTTAAGCTGGTGTTATTTTGTGAACTGTACTGAACATTTGATGATGAATATACGTATTAAACTTACTGTGTTGGCGCAGCGACCCAGAATGTTTCTTTTCTCCGATACTAAAAAGCGTCATCTTTTTCGATCTTGAATTAGTTCAGGGCAAGTATTGACTTCCAACTTTTGGAGATCTTCACCCACTTGATCCTTCCATCTTCTGACCCTGATACTTAGGACAGCCGACAGTCTTTTCAGGATTTTTTATATGTGAAAAAGTGGCAGACAAGCGGCGGGCCACCTGATGGTCAGTAGTCACTGCCGCCTATGGACACCTACAATACCCGGGGCATTGTCAGTGCGTTGCCTACCTTTGAGGACCCTATTCACCCTTTGTTTGAAGCGAGGTAGATCAAAATCCAGTGGAAAAAAGGTCGCTAGCCATTCCACATAAGACAGGTCCAAAAAATGCTTTTTTAACGGCGCGCAACCTTTCGAGATGCTGAATATCATTCTTCTGAATATGTTGGGTTCCACTACCAGCTCTTCAATCTCTCTGTTTTTCCAGCTGCTGTCCTCACTCCCAGACGAACCCAGAATCTTTCTGAGTACCTTGTGTATGAACATACATATACAATACATATAAGTAAGTATACATTTTTCTGTGTCTAAGTGTTTTAATGTACGTAAGTATCTACAAAAAGTATGTACCTAAATATTTATCATAAGCTTTGCATAGTTTGGCTAGATAAATATATATATGTATTGCTAGATAAAAAAGCAAAAATGTTTAGATGTTAAATATCATCCAATATTTATTCAATTATATCACGTATCCGGGATAAAAAGAAGCCCATGTATTAATCCAGGGTATAAAATAAATTACATCCGCAAATTTCGAAAAATACAAGTTTAAAAAAATTATATAATGCAACGATATCATTTTTCGAGTTTTCACTGAAATTCGCAGTGAACTCCATCGAATTTCGTGACCGAAATGGAAAAATCAATAAATAATAAGTTGTTTCGTGGGTAATTTTACAGATACACAATTATCTCCCCCACTTCATCTCGCGACTAGAGATCTATGGCAATATTTGCACGAGTCATTTATATGGGTTTACGTTAAGACATACAAGAGTGCCATGCATTTTCCAGTCTAGGTTTCTACGCCTCAATAAATTGATTAACTTAAAATACATCTATTTAGAAACTTCATTATTATATCCACGCAACCACGATCAGCTACATCTGACACAAATAAGAAATCAAAGTGAATATTATCACGGTAATCTATTGTATGACTAATATATTTACGAACATGGCGAATTAGAGGAACAAAAACTTTGCAAAGGAGTTACATATCTTTGTTAAGACAATACTATAGTGGCGCACCTGCTTACGTCTTCAAATAAGTTTGTTAGTACAATCGCTTTGCACGCAACACTGAATATAAAATATTTACTCAGATCGATCACGGCTCAGATGACGGCAAAATATGGCATTGTTAGAATAGGCGTTGCTTTTCTCACGTATACGGCCTTTCACTTAACTATTACCAAAGGCTGTACCAACTTTACTCTTGTTGTCTGCGGAATCATCATTCAATTCATTATCATCTTTATTACCATTGACTAAAGTAGCTAAATGCATTTCAAGTTCAGCATAACAAATTGGTAAAGCATTGAAATTATTGTTGTTGTCCATGCGTGGAAGTCATTTGTATGGATGTAGATTGGAGGTCATCATACTGTTCTATAGAGAGTTCTTATTTTCGTTAGTCGGTTGACACATGAATATGGTTGCACTACTTTTCGATAGTAAAAGCCACCGAGAGAAAGCACAATTATTGTGGATTGTCTAGTTTCGTATTGTGATCTCATAATAACAAAGAAAAGAACTCCGAGCTGACGAATCTTAGAGAACGTCAGTTCTGACTCGATAGAGTGACGATATACGTAGGATGGCTGGCAGTGGCTGTGAGATAAAAGCCGGAGATCGGGTTGAGTGGCGTGTCCTGGGAGAGCCCTATATCCAGCAGTGGACAGGCTGATTAAAATAATGATGCTGAATTGTTCTTAACTTTCTGAATGCTCGGTACTTCTTACCCGTTACGGTAGCGCTCGACCATTGCATCGGAAAGACAAATATTTTAAAACAATAAATAATCGGCTAAATCATTTAGGCGTTTCAAGTTATGTGCTCAACGAGCATATTATTTGATTTACTATGTATAACATTGAATTCTTCCATACCAAAATACTCTAGTTACTTAAAAATATATTTTAATTATTATTTAATTATATAATTGACTTTTTATTGTATTGATACATTTATACGTAGGTACATCAAACTTGCAAGATAGCAACTATGTTGCACTAGTATAGTTTACAAAATTCTTACACGTACATCAATGTTCAAAAATAAAAGTGTCGACTTGAAGTAAGACTTCTTACTTAATTGCTATTGCACAAATTGATGCCTTTGTACAGTAAGTTTTATTTCCTGTTGTTACGGTAGTCATGAGAATATTTATATCGTCAAATCTTTAGAATTAGAAAGCGCAAACTGAATAAACACAATCGAGAACGTAAATGACATTGACAGATTCAAAGCACAAAATCGTGGCTCTCTTACCTGGCAGGCCAATAGTCCGACGTTTACAAATGATCTTTTTTATTTGTATAATATTTATAGATACATCAAAAAACTTAAATGTTCTATCAAATTATAATAACTGTATGAGGAAATTTGCTCTTATACTACGGTATACAGTAGCAAAAATGTACTAGGCTCAAATAAAACAAAAATGTTCTATTTCATTTAGCTTGAGAATACTTAACGAAATTATCGAAATTGGTATTACTCTTAGCTTTCCTTTACCTATCCTGTCTTATATTCAGCTATTTTGACTGTTTTGTAAGCAATATTACAATAAAATATATCATCATCATCATCATCAGCCCTTTGCTATCCGCTGCTGGACGTAGGCCTCTCCTAATACACGCCAATGAGCTCGGTCGACATCTTGCCCGCCGCTTAACGCAGGGCGTCGCACCACCTGGCTGCAGGGTGAGATGACCTAAATATATGTATAAAATATATGTGTAAGTATTATTATCTATTTATTTTCAGCAATTTAATTAGAATCACAAAAATAATTTGATACGTGTTAAATAATTGTGTTTTGTGTACGTTAAATATTAATGGATTTACTGTACGCTTCAGTAATAAAATCATATTTATTTGTAGCACTACATTTTGATGCGCACTAAAATATTTCTGGTGTGCAACTAATTATGATCCGTTTTTATTCTGCGCCCGCGCACCGGATACGCCGCGGTTCCTGTGAGAATGTCGAACTCCATTTTTTTATCCACCAAAAAGCGGATGTCCTTCGTTCGACCGGTTTATGAAAGGTGTTGAACATATGTCTGCATTGTTTAAACCGATTATTTCTTCAATATAAGTTTTATATTATCGAGACGGATTAAGTTCACATCGTAATTTAAAAATTAAATTTAACAGCTATAAACACTTTGCTAGCCTAGATTAGGCTCGTGCCTGGCGCAGAAGTACGTTAAATATGTTGCTGATGTTTTAAATGAAATGTCTTATTGTTTACATTTTTACAAATGGGCTTGTTAGTAAATTCAACACTACTTTTCTTCTTTGTTTTTAGCATCGCGCTTTGTGCATCTGCCAATGTCAAGTATTTCCATATTTTATAATAAATTTAGTAAAATGAGTCTAAGTCACACAAAGTAAGTCAAGCTCAAGTCTGGTCATGGCTTAATAATGTAGTGGTGACTTTAGTGCTACAAGGTTCAAAGGAGTTTTGGGAGCAACATGGAAAGTCATGTTTTACCACATTATATCAGTTTTCCACAATCGTGCTTATAATTATAATTAAGCACTTTATAAATAATATATTTTTATATTTATATAAATATGTATACATATCTTTAATGTTTTAGGGTTCCGTACCCAAAGGGTAAAAACGGGTCCTTATTACTAAGACTTCGCTGTCTGTCTGTTAGTTCTGTTAGTTAGTTCGCTGTGTTTAGTTCTGTTGCCGCTATAACAACATAACTAAAAACAAAATAAAATAATATTTAAGGGGGGCTCCCATATAATAAACGCGATTTTTTTTTGCCTTTTTCATAGATAACGGTTCGGAACCCTTCGTGCGCGAGTCCGACTTGCACTTGGCTGGTTTTTTGACTTGTAACTTGGTGTTATCAAATATCTGTTTTGTTATGTAGTGTGTTATTATTATCGTATATTTAATTGTAATGTCTTATTTTAATATATCATGTTGCCTAAAATAATGGAATTTTATTTATGAATAAAGCATCACTATTTTGGAAGTAATACAATGCGGTGACACGACTTTTCCGCGTTCCCGCCTCAACTCACTAATACTTTTATCTACACTTATTTTCAAATCTGCAGGTGAAAAATAATACTTACTGTTAAAACTGATTTTGACAGATCTTTCTATTTTTTCTTTTTGTATTGAATAAAAAATGATAGAGATAAAACTCTTTGCTTTCACCTACTTACCCACATAACGAAACAAACTGCATATTTGCCATCTACAACGCAAGCTATAATTTATCAACCACCTGTCTCACAATCACCTGCCTCAGTCGTGTGCGACTTCTCATTTACCATTCCATTTTTATTCTATATTTGCTCATTGCCCGCTGTCGATTATCACTTACTAGTGGCATTTATTATCACAAATTACTACTTGATGTGCATTCCTGGGCGACGTGAGGTACCTATTGTAGTTTTAGTTTAATTCACTCGAACCTTTTAAATATCTAGTCCAGATATATTAAGTATTTTAAACATGACAATTTTACTTTGGATTGTAGGGTAAATAGGTATCCTAGATTTTTTTATTTTTTTTATGGCTGACAGGCTAGGTTTTTGCCCACAACTCACTTGATGTTAAGTGACGGTGTGACGAACTGGCTCTCAAGTGAGGCTGCCGGAACACACCGTTAGATGCTTGGCGGCAGATTTTCAACTTAAGGGTGGTAGCTAGCCAGCCGAGTACTAGGAAATACTCTACCACCACGCTATGGTTTCCTCACGATATTTTCCTTCACCGGCAGCTCAAGCTCATTGTTGGGGTTTGAACCCACGCCCTTCAGTATGCGAACCGACCGCGCTAACCAATGAGCTATCATCGCTACAAAGGAAACACACACACACACACACTAGGAAAACCTGTGTCGCAAAGTCTGGCGTCTTTCGTTTTATAGCTCATTTCCATTATCAAACTAAATCAAAAATATTTTCTTGGCTTCAAGTATGAAAAGTTTTGTGTAAAATGTATTTACAACTCGAGCTAATTGAATCAATCGCTACGCTCAAGATTCTACTTTGAGCCACTTGCTTTGATCAGTTCAAGCCTAAAATCCTTTTTTACTCAAGATTCAATACTAAGTAGTCCCGAGAAACAACTAACCTAACAATATTTTAATGGGGATACCAGGGCATTTATTAAATAATTTTACAACTAATGAAAAACTTTGTCCAACTATTCTAATCATTTTTATAATACATGGTAAATAAAAAATGATAAATTAAAAAATACTGTTTTTAATATATATTAAAAACAGTATTTTTTAATTTACCATGGTACTAAAGCATGGGGATTTAATTGTATGACTAATAAATAAATTAATATAAAATAAACTAATCTAAACAGCCGCTGTCAATGGGAATAGTTCCCAAAACGCTGGCCCCATTGGCGCTTTGTATAGCAATAGGTACTCAAACGCTGGGCAAAATAAAGGCCAGCGTTTTGTTCACGTATGGCGTCGACTAGACAAGTCTTTGAATTTTTTTTTGCTCCCGGTCCCCACGGTCCCAATGTTTCAACCCCAAAAGGCTCAAATATGTACCCATTGTCCAGGGTACTATACTTGCGCCTTTTGAGGTGTTCTGCAAATTCTGCAGCTGCGCCAGCCTTATTCTGAGTTCTTGGAAGATGGGACGGTGTGAAAGTGTCAACGCAAGTGGCGTCCCAAACTAAAGGCCGTCCTATCTTCCAGGGAATCAAAGCCATTCCGTCAGATCTCTTACCATTTTGTAGCGATGATGGCTCAGTGGTTAGCGCGGTAAGTTCGCATGCCGAAGGGCGCGGATTCAAGCCCCAACAATGAGCTCGAGCTGCCGGTGAAGGAAAACATCGTGAGGAAACCATAGCGTAGGTAGGGTACGTTCTAGTACTCGGCTGGCTAGCTACCACCCTCAAGTTGAAAATCTGCCGCCAAGCATCTAGGGTTCCGGCAGCCTCACTTGAGAGCCAGTTCCATTCCAGGCTAGGTGTGCTTTACCATCTTCGACCACATCATCTCTTAACATGAGGTGAGCTGTGGTCAAACAACTAGCCTGTCAGCAATTTAAAAAAACAAACTCGTATAAGGCCGCTCGCCTCGAGGATAGCTGTCCAATATAAATTTAACAATATAAAATTATTTAACTTAGGTACTATTAAAAAATCTGCAACCGGTTTTCCATTGACTACATCATCAAAAAAATTAATTTAGAAGTGTGTCAGTTTATAAATAGAGTGTTGGTAAAAAGGTGGGCTTGGATCGGTAGACAAAAGGTGTGCGAGACACGTGCGCTTGCGACTCTCAAGCAGATGTCGTGTTATTAACCAGCCGCCACCGCCACCGGTCCCACTGTGGGCACGATGCGTGAGCGATCAATAAATAATTTGCTTAGGAAGTATTGACGTACCTGTATTTGGGAATATTTTAAAAAGGTTACGCGACTAAGGGGACAATTTTGTTGTGTGAATTTGGTATCTCTGCTTCATGAGGTGAGGGTTCGATTCACACCCTGGACACTTATTATATTAGTTATAAATTATTAATAGGTATGTGTTTTAAAATGGTTTGGAATTAGATAGTGCTGTGTACAAAAATATATGTATGTACCGAGAAGAAAGATAATTTCAAAACAATAAACAACGGCGAGCGAATCTGCGTCATTTTTCTTTAGATGATTTGTCATTAATTATAGTGGTGGATGTTTCACATAACTAATTATACCCATAGATTAGAAAGATCAAAGATTTTTATTTTGATGTCGAGTTTAGGTAGGAAAGGTCTTATACTCGTACAAAAATAAAGTGCCATACAGACTACCTCTAAGAGATGTACATCCAATGTATAATCCAATTAAGATACATTATTTTTGTAGCGATGATAGCTCAGTGGTTAGCGCGGTCGGTTCACACGCCAAAAGTCATGGGTTCAAACTCCAACAATGAGCTTGAGCTGCCGGTGAAGGAAAAACATCCTGAGGAAACCATTGCATGGTGGTAGAGTATTTTCTAGTACTCGGTAGTTTCTAGTACTACCACCCTCAAGTTGAAAATCTGCCGCCAAGCAACTAACGGTGTGTTCCGGCAGCCTCACTTGAGAGGCAAGACCAGCCCAGACTAGGTGTGCTTCACCATCTTCGACCACACCATCACTTAACATCTGGCAAGATGTGAACAAAAACCTAGATTGCCAACCATAAAAAAATGTTAGAAGAATCATTAAAAAAATATACATATATCTATTAATAAATAAAATAGTATGAAATATTGTAGCAATATTAACACAACAATCAAGATGTCAGTGTATTTTTTGCTTTTAGGATTCATTTATATTTCGGCCGGCCCCTTATTAATATAAATTGTGATTCCTAGACAAATATGCGTACTTGCTTAATAAATAAAAAAAGGGTGCAAAAAATATAGCATGTTTGTGGAGAAATTGACTGAGGACTTCTTGACCCTATAAATTTTGCTTATCTTACATTAATTCGACCACACCTTGAAGCAATTGTACGTTATAAAGCTTTGACGTATTTGTGTAAAAGATAGCTTAAAAATTAAGATCAAGGAGTCACTATTTAAAAATATAAAATAAAATATTTTTTCGATTCTGTACTCGTTACTGATAATTTAATAATCTCCTAATCCTAATATTTCGATAAAATTTTATCGAAAAATTTCTCGTCACAAAACTTTGATGACGGAAATCACAACTGTTGTTCTACATGCCCTGACCCCGGTTTATAATTTAATTTTAGGTACTTAATTGAGGTACTGAGCGTGTGCTAATTGACCCGCGGCAAACGGAACGACTTTATCGAACATGCAAGCGTGACAAGCTAACCAGTTCACTAATTACCCAGTAATAAGTTAAGGAGAACCTTATAATTCGTGTCAGCAGCTGTTTGACAATGATCGTAATAAATTTTAAATGAATTATCGCTTTTAAACAAATTTATAAGTTTTTTTTTTAAGCCTTGAACATCGTCGTAAAGTTTATTCATTCATTACATCTATTGTATGCTGATAGCTCAGGACAGTTCACTCCTTGATTTCGTCTAACCATTTCACTAACCTCTCTCACCCGAGAGGTACTGGGCTTCGCTTCCCCGTGATTTTACCTTCTAAGGTTAACCTTAGAAAGTCATCTAGGAATCCTTTTTATGTATGGCCGCAGAAAGCGCCTTTTCGTCTCTTTTGCAGTTGGCCATCTTTAGAACCTCCGCGTAGGAAATTTGCATTTGTTTTTTGATCGCCTATGTCAGTTAACTAGAGAACTATGTTCATCATCAAAATCTGCAGCATTCGGTATAAGTCTGAGAGAGCGATAACCAGCTGAAAGTGTTAATTAATTCGGACATGCGCTAATCATGTTCAGGTTCGACCCGAGTTTTTAACAATATAGTTATCCCACCTTGCCAAAAAAAAATACGCTCGCTTTGCCTCGAAATGTTGAAATGATAAAAGCAGGAGATTTTTATTTCCATCAGATACTTAGTCATGTAGATACGTTGATAATATGTTTGACTAAAATAAAATAGATTATTTGGTCAAAAAGGAATATCATATTTCTAGATCACGTATTTCTATTTTATTAAACTTATTTTCTTATGAATGTTGGTAAAGAAGTTCATGCAAATACAAGTTAGAATATGAGCATTGTTTAGCAAGATTCTCTAACACGTAACAAATCCGTCTATTTGCGTGTCAAACTCATTATCATTCCATATTACTTATCGATCAAGTACCTATGTAGATATAAGTATAACCCGACCGAGTAGCGTCGCACATCCTGCGACTCACACTACCGTTATCGTAGCTACCTACTGTCGCCGAGGCGTGTAACAAATGGCATACTGGAACAGAGGTTAGTCTTCATAGTGCTGAGCTGTTCAATTGACCCACACATTCAAACGTGTGTACCGACACCACAGAAAAAGTTCTCTAGAGTTTTATCGCTGTATTATATTATTATCCAAAACTTGTGTTTGAAATGTTTATAGAACCAAATAGTTGTGTTTTATTCATAGCGTGCACGAGTGAGGGAAAGTTATATAATGTGGTGAAACATCTATTTTTGTATTGCTTCCAAAAGTCCATCGAATCTTCTAGTAACGTTGCCACTACTATAGTAGGGCATGCGCGGACTTAACTCTTGATTTTTCACTAAATAATTAACAATATCGAAATACTTGATACTAACACTGGCAAAATACACAAAATGTGATGCCAGAAACAATGAAAAAAAATTGAAGTTCTATGACTGACATGTTTGAGTTTCAAACACTTGTACTGACACCACAGGGAAGGTTTGACTGACACTTTTGTCTAAGACCTGTTACAGTACAAGGAATCATATGGCACTTTGCCCTTAGGCAGAATAGTGTTAAGAAAACAAGAAGTGATACGTGAGCCGTAGTCACGCTCACACTAAATATTTAATTGCAATTGAATTTTGTCGAAGCAATTTAAAAAAATGCTTTAGCAAAAATAAGGTTTCCGAATGCGCACTGCTTAAAAAAATTACATCATCTATGAAAATCTCAACTTGGTATATATTTCCCGAAAGTCACGAAAGTTAAACGGCCCAGCAGTGGGACTGCTGGGCAAAGGCCTGGTGGCTAAAATAATAATAATAAAAAATATCTCTAAGCGTTGATAAGAGAGAATTTTTTCACTAGCATTTCCTAAATCCTTCTCGTTAATATTAGAAGATTTGTATCAACCATCCTGCTTAATACCTATAGTTTCAAATTTGAAAATCAACCTGACCTCGCCTTCGGACGGAGCAGAACATAAAGCAGTTTCTAAGAGGGAAGGAACTAAACGCCTAAACCATCGGTTCCACTCCATACGAATCTTCACTCTGAGACTTTAAGTACTGTTTACGCTTATGTAGGCCTCATTTGCATGGAAATGAGATCCGTGAACATTCTCAGTACCACGGTACCCTCCGTCTGACGCCTTCTTTGCTTAATTACAAGAAGACATACGAGATTTTACAAGGTTCATGATTGAAGTGTGAAAAATCTTTTCTATTATTTTCATTTTTGTAAATAAAATCGAAACCAGAAAAAAGACTAACAAAATAAAATAAATAAATATTGGAGGACATTTCACACAGCGCCACTCGGTGGTAGATTTCTTTAGTAGGAAGACGTCTAGGTAAGTACCACCGCAGTACCAGATATTCTGCCATCAAGCAGTAACGTGTAAACATTACTATGTTCCAGTTTGAAGGGTACTGCAGCTTGCGTAATTACAGGGCTGTTGAGACTAACTATCGAATGTATCAATGTGATGAGCGATAAAGCAGCGATGGCCTGGACTTTGTTTTGCTACTCAAAGTTTTATGTATCGCTGCAATGGCTATGGACAGGCGTTATATCTTACCATCAGGAGAGCATCACGTTCGTTGAATTACTTTAACATTTAAAAAAAGCGCCATCTAGCCCCAAACTAAGCAAAGCTTGTATTATGGGACAGCTGACAGAGTACTTAAATACTTTTTTGTAAAACTTATAATACATACAGAACACCCAAACATACATCTACATATGTTAGTCACAGAAATGTTAGTTCTGAATGGGAATCGAATTCACGCCCTTCAGCTCTTAAAGCAAAACTTTACTAAATAAAATAACAGGGCAGTCAAACATTTCTTAAAACATTTTTCGTATTTTATTTAACCTGCCTTTTTTGTGCTGTAAATATCATTGCCCTAGACTTCCCAAAATTAATCATAATAAAACCTTTAGGTCGCATAAAAAACTGATCAGTCCATAGTGACATATCGAAGCTGACCCAATTACTCGCAGGTTTATGACTGACATTACTCTGCTTTCATTGGATAATTGATGAGGAAACTCCATTCCGATTTAACAATCCATGTTCTAAAAGTCATGCAAATCCTCTATAAGAGCATATTCTTGTCAAGTTCGTAAAGGCCGAGTGACCAGCCTTACTGTCAGCGTTAAGGTTTTCTACATAGCTTGTTGGTTGTTGTTAAGAAAGAAATATAACTATAATTTTAATAGAGGAAAGAAATGTCATTCACGCTGACCCATCCGAAGACTGACCGGTTCGTTCGTTTCTTAACATAAGTGATCGGTTTAAAACAGTTTGTGAAATTATGCCTTCTGTTACCCAAATCGTACTAATTTTCAATGTCATTTAGTTATCATATTTTATGTAATTAACTTTTAATAACTTTGTTTGACCGCTCTACAAGTACCAGAGTACCAGGAGTATTAGCGGAGCCGCGGAAAACGGCGCAAAAAACAGCGTGGCATCATATTATTTGCCAAAACTTGTAATTTTTCGAATGTTTACATATAAAAATAGTGGGGTTTTATTCATTAAGTGCAAAACTATGTACGTGAGTGGAAAAATGATATAATGTGATGAAACATGACTTTACGTGTTTCCACCAAAACTCCGTCGAAGCTTGTAGTAAAGTCACTGATACTACAGCATGACTGTACTCGATTTTGACTTAGACTTTGTGTGACTAAGACTTTAATAATAAATATCGTAGAACATTTCACTCAGCGTTATCTAACCCCAAACTAGGCAAAGCTTTTACTTTAGGACCCAGGTAACTGATAGACTACTGATATCCTTTTTTTATATACAAAACACCCACAGAACAAATATTGATAATCACATAAATGTTTGTCCTGGTCGGAATTGAACCCAAGCCTTACAGTTCTTGAATCACATATTTTACCAAATGACCTAACAGGGCAGTCAATTGTTTGTTATAATAAAAATTATTGAAATACTTGAGATAAGCGAATTAAAAAAAAAGATGAAAAAGAAGACTAAGAAGTAACAGAGCAGATACCCAGAAACAATAAGTATCACCTATAGACGCAATCAGCGTTAATTATCACAATGCTAAATAACTCTGTGCCACACATACAATGTTTACGCACACATGATTACGTACCCCACATTCGCATCAGCGTTTCACGGCACGTGGGCGATCTCCCTTGACCCTTCTTTAGGGCTGGCACCGTGTTTGACCACCTGCCATTTTTGGCTCTTATTACATAACACCACACGAACATTTTAATAATCTGTCTTTTTCTTACCTCCACACGAACGTTCTTTCTAAGTGGGGATGATAAAGCATTGACGTCTTTTTTGGAGTAATGTGTCTCCCGATCAGCCTATCTAATCCAGACAAGCTATTTGAAATCTCGATTACGGTCTTGTTTTGTTGTCCCACTGTTTTTCTTTGCTTGCTGCCTAAAGATTTTATCAAAGAAGATGCGAGCTAGATTTGTGAGTTCTAACTTTTATAAGTGACCATAATGTTAAAAAAAACTTCTTGGTTTTATACAACTACTTAGACGTGAATACGTCTTTAAAAAAAACTGATTAGAACAAAATCAGGGGACATCTATACATCTATCATAAACTTACCAAAATTTAATTACACCATTCGATAGATAAAGGATTAAAGAATTTGCTTGAACGAGGACTTAAAATATCAAAGTCAAAGTCAAAGTCAAACGTTTTATTTGCATGACAACTGTGTAAAAAGGTCTTAAATATAATTGTTTGCGTCCATTGTCAACCATTACGGTGTGCAAATTCATATCTTGATAAAATACAAATTGATAATCTATACATAAAAATAAAATATAGTACATACATATATACAATTATTATTACATTATTTTGTTTATTATTTATTACATTAAAGTTTGTCAAATTTATTAATTTTGCTATCTAGCCCGTCCGTAAACATGTAGGCAACACGATATACTATTTAGGAACTCATAAACATCATAGAATCACTCTTTCAACAGCCAACATTTCAACTGTGCACAGAAACGTTTGTAAGGCAGATTAACAAATTCTTCTGGAAGAGAATTAAAAATCAAAGCAGCCATGTGAACATAATTAGGTATTTCTAAACAACTCCAGCCTAGGTTGTGGTAATTTGAGAAAACCATGAAGCGCTGACCTTTTTTTAAAATTGTCATAAAGCTCAAATCATCATGGAAATCCGAAAGACTTCTTAGTGTTTAAAATGTACACGTGTTCACTTAGGCACACACGGCCGTGTCCGCGACACAGCCACACCGCTTTTTTTTTAAATTGTAAAGTTTCATGATAAAATTTGACATTTTACAAAGTTTAATATGGTGACAACCTGGTTGTCACCATATTAAACTTTGTAGAGATCGGTGTAAATTGCATCACAAGAGTGGATATAAATCCTTTTTTCCTCGGAAAATGTTCTGGAACTTATGCTGTTGCTACTTTACCCACGAGGTAAGTAGCAACCCTGTCACTCCTCCTGCCGCCTTCAAGCTAATGCCATTACAGTAATTAGGATATGCTTGGGCATAATTGATGCAGTCATAAACTAGGCGCCTAGTAACAGTTAATTATTATGAGAGCCGAATTGTGTTTGAGATTAGCACCTGTATGCTTAGGGGAAACTACCTGGCTCAGTTTCTAGGAGCCGGAATAAATTACATTTATATATCAAATCATAGACTTAGAGACGAAAAGTTGCTATAATGAAAGAATGAGTGGACTGAAGGTAAACAAACAAAACAATTATAGAATATCGCAGATCCAGGTTGAAAAAAATCACTTTGACAGTTTACGATTTCACGAGAAATCTTTATTAAATTATTTTTTGTAGCCTAAAAATACCTACGTACATACCTACGCTCAGTAGTATAGCCTAGCCTAATTAGTTAGTTTAAATAATCCAAAAAATTGGCTCTACTTATTATCCCACTCGACGAACTATGAATTTGTTAGTTGTCAAACTAAATCCTCAGCATAATACAGTAAAATAAAGTAATAAGAATCAGTAAAACAGAAAATGAGGGGGCGTGGGAGAACGCTGGTCAAACAGCGGGAGACTAAAACGTTAAGCTTGTAGGCGACGATGCACGTTCCACTTCTGTTAAAACGCTACTCAAACAGTTCATTGATTAAATTAACAAGATAATGCGTAAATAAAATAATGTTAGTGCGGTACCAAAACCAAACCAAACATTTAAATCAATTTGGCCACATGTTGGGCGCCAATAATGAAATGTCTAGTTACCACATTTAGTAGTAGAGCTGCTTTAGGATCTGTAGGGCGTGGGTTCGATTCTCACACAGGATAAATATTTATGTGACAAAAATAGATGTTTTTGTTTTACTCGTGCTTAATTATATCGGGCACACCGACTATAGTTTACTATTTTCGTCACATAAATATTTATCCTGTGTGAGAAACGAGCTGTGTCAAACCTATGTCAGTTTCCATAGTATAATAGATGTTATTGTGTTTGAGTGTTCCGTATGTATTATACGAGTATGTTAGTATATATTTTTGTTCACTATATTTATACATATTCGTCTTACTAGTGTTTGTTTTATTTCCAATATTTTTTTTTCAGTGTTTATGTTTTGTGGTGGTGGTGAAATTTCATAAAGTGCCACCACTTATGCTTCTTTGTATGACTTTGATTGTGACCGTGATTTTAAGGCTAGTGTAAATACGTTTCTTCTAGATCGGCGTACTCTATCCTCGACTGCACCGTCGCTTTCCATCAGGCAAGTTGGTGGCCAAACCTAGAACTATTTAATATATTTAAAAAAGTATAAAATACTAGAAAATATCGAAACATATGATACTGGCAAATCCAAAACATGCAACGCCAGAACAACAAAAAAAATAAGAAAAAGTATTAAACTTCAAAGTGACAGTCAAGAAACTGAAAATTCGATACTTAGCGCTGAGCTTAGCGCATATTGCCAAAAAATACCACCAGTTTTGATTGATTATCTTGGAAATTATTTTTACGAGAACATTCTTTTCAATTACTGATGCGCTTAAAATCAATTACAGCATATTAATGGACCGTCATTATGCGCACTAACCGGCCGGTAAGCAGGCTATCAATGCCGCATGAACATGTAGTGTAAGAGTCAATGGCAATTTTGATTACTTCAGGTTAAGCAAGACTATTCAATTATTATTAGCCAACAGTAAAAAAAATCCTTATAAACTGACGAGACTAAATATATACGAGACTACTCACGCTTAATTCATCTGACTATAGTTTTAACGTGAGTAATCTCGTATACCTAAGTGAAACAAAAATGTCTTCAGAAATATTTGTAACAATTTTATTGTAATCATCATATATTATAACATCAGATGACACTATTCCAAAATTTGTTCTAATTCATTCTTCTTTTCAGTTACTTGTACGGCATCTCACAGGTTCGTCTAACTTGAATGCAAATGTAAAAATTCTCAAACAGTCTTGCATCGTATAAAAAAGATGTCTGTAACAATAATAATAATAAAAATTTCCCTTTAAACATAGCTACCTATAGTGTCTAAATTTTGAGCATTTAATATTAGTCAACTGAAACAAAACACTATTTTTAAAGTATTTTACTTGTTATAATAATATCAGACAAAAATATACCAACTTTTTGAAATTGACGATTCTAGATGAATTATACTGAACAAGAGGTTCATAGACCTCTTGTTCAACTTCTTGTTTCCGTACCAAAATTTACGAGAGTAACAGAATGAAAAGAAATAAACTAAAGCCTGTAAAGGCTGTTTTTCGGAAAATCTCTAACAAACTTTGTCCTATCTGTTCTGAAAATTCACTTACACCTAAATATTGTTGAATAAAATAAAATATAAATTGTGATAATATTAAGCGTAAGGCTCCCTTTCTAACAAGGAACCGGTCCAGGACGATGTCCTGACATTCCTGGATGAGCACACGCACCCGATTGCGCTATTTCGCATCGGAATTTTGGTTGCGATTTAGAAATATTCAGTTTTGCGATTGTTGTAATATTTTAACATTGCAAGCTGCGTCCAAACGTTACAAACGATAATTATTGCTAGTTCTCTTTCAATGTATAAGTTACCCTCATAAAAAAATATTAAAATCAATTCAAACGCTACTGAGTTGAGCAAAAAGTTTTCACCTACCTTTCTAATGAACTTTCACATTCATATGATGCTTGTATAGAATATTGTTTGATAGTTTTTGTGCCAATTTTACTGTTTTCAAATGGGTATTGTGTGATTAAGTGAAATAGTATTTTTTTAAAAAAGCTCTACAATAAGTATTAACCGTTAAATCTTTCTTCGTCGCATATTTCGTTTGCCGTCCTAAAATATTCTGCAGTTACGTATCCGTCTTTACAAAACCGTAATCTTATACAACTTTAATTCCGGAACGCAACTAATTTGCCATCCAAGTGACAAAATTAATAACTTTGCGCATTTTCATAAACTCGCTGCTAAAGTAATCGTTTTACTTGGTCCAGATGATTTTAGATAAACCGGGCCGCAGCCAACAGGGATGGAGAATTTTAACTGCAACTGGTACGAAAAAGACAACATTTTCCTTCGTACACTTAAAACTGCCTTAAATTTTCTCTTAACTCCCGAAGAATACCAATCGTATACGCAGAGCAAAGAGTTCAGATTCAAATGCGAGCCGAGAAATGGATATTGCAATTTCTATTTGAACATTGAGGTGGCTACACATTTTTATTTGTGAGCAGAGAGAGATAGCTAGCGTCTGTTTTTGTAAGTTCGAAAGAGAGAAGAACATTCAGCATTTATATTCTGGGTACGTGTAAGTTTCAGGCAACGGTCGCCGTGAAACTCGTAAATGGGAAAAAAGCAACAACGGAGAACTGAACCGTCTCTAGTGTGGGGAAATCAGGTTTAAATCGATCTTATATTCCGGGATGCTGTCTATTTGTAGAAAAATCTACGATACTGTTCTATTTTTCAGCGAGGAACTCATTATTTTGCGAGTTGAGACAAATTATATTTGTGAAGACTATTTTTAATATGCAAATGACTATTTTAAACGAAATAAGACGTTCTGAAAGTAAGGAAGGTTGCGATTCACGCATTTTAAAATCCAGATTTGATGATCCATTTTGCTATTGTAGCGTTTTGCTACCAAAACATTCTGGGATTGCTGTGAAGTTATCGTAGTAATCCTTCTGATGATAATCCCATAATGATATTATCGGAACTAAAGAACATACCTAGCTTGAGTTGATAACTGGCTCATAAGT
Organism: Biston stratarius; assembly: GCA_950106695.1. Taxonomy (NCBI): domain Eukaryota; kingdom Metazoa; phylum Arthropoda; class Insecta; order Lepidoptera; family Geometridae; genus Biston; species Biston stratarius. The sequence goes on from OX467107.1 coordinate 5,467,720, forward strand.
AATGCTACTGGTATACCGTTAGATGATTTAAAAAAAAATGTGTTTAGTTTGAGGGATAAGCCATTACGAGTAACAATGGTTTAACCCTCAAGTGTAACAAAAAAACTGATGTTGAATGGTAGTGTTTTCAACCATTACGGAACCAGTTTATTTTTCCCCCTATCTATAAATAAAAAAGAAAATTCAAAGCACCGATTATTGTGTTTTGAATTTTTTTCTATTCGGTTGGTATCCGCACATTAAATTCCGCCGAAAACTAAAGCAAGCAATGCGTATGAGCTTTTTTCGTTAACTAAACATCTAACTTTATTATGGGTAAAAGTTAAAATAGTTTTGTCGGAATGGCGAGTGAATCGCCAGACGGTACCTACCCAAAAATAAAATCATCTCGTATGTAAATATCACTAATTAATTCATCAACAAACCAAATTATATCAGCATCCTGTGCTTATAACCTTGAAGCGTTCCATAATTAAAATAAAAATGAACTTTATGCGAAGGTTAAATAAAAAACGTCTGATTTAACGAATCAAATCACGTCGGATCAGTCGCACGAATGAGGTAAGAATCGTACAGTGTGACCAACTTGTATTACCATGGAGCAGAAGCGCCACTTTTGTTAATCCTAAGCAAAACTGACAGCCTCCTGTGGAGAATTTTAGTTGTAACATTTGACCACTTCTTTAGATAAAGTGGTCTGCACTATAAGCGACATGGCATTGTCAACGATCCCAGTCTGAAGACAATGGTATAAAGACAACTGTTTAATTATTTTAATTAACTTGTCACCTGATTTTAGAATCAAGCTTGGTCATGATTTGATGGAGGTGTAGATAAATAATGTTGTTCGATCTAAGTGGTAATTGGTAAATAAAGACATTTTTTATATGATCGACAAGCTAGGTTTTTTCAAAAGTACCTATCAATATGACATTCGCGCGCCATATCTTTAGATAATTATTTCAATTGCGTATTGAGTGTAATTTGGCGGCATAATGGTATGATAAATACTTTTTCGCCATATTCCTAAATTTCCATGCAAATTTTTCTACATTTTACAGTAGTTTGGCTTGGATTTGAAATCTAAGAAACCTTCTTTTCTTCTTTCAAAATCAACAAGCTGGCTTCAATACACGTATCATCAAAACTATAGACCTAATTTTGAGTTAACTAATATTTTTAAAAAGTAACATTAAATAAATATATTAATAATTGCCGTTTCCCATCCCTATCCCTGCTACTCGTCATCAGAGCACGAGCCGCGTTGATATTTCCACGTAGATTTCACTCCGTAAAACCTTTGCCGTTTATTTTTGTAAACATTTTTGGTTCGCGCATCTCTTTTATTTACGGCCATTTCAATATTGCAATGTTTTATTTCAAGTAAAATCCTTTTTGTGTAAAATATGCATTGACATGCATCTCTATAATTATGTATGGATTGATGAAAATTGCAAGTGTTAACTCTTCGTTATCGTAATAATAATAAAAAAAAGAAAACTAAAAAGCAAATGGTGACGTATTTTATGTATGAGTTTGATAAATAAAATATCTGAACAGTGCAATTTGCTACCCAAATGGTTGTTCACCGATAGATACAATCTAGGTATCTTCAAGTCGCGAGTGATTCGGTTTCTTCTAGGCAAGCGCGCTCTACCGTAGACCGCATCTTTGCGTAATATAAGGCAAGATTGAGGTCAATCGCAAGCTTAATTATTACTTAATAAAAAAAAGATATTTTTAAGCAAATAATATCGATAATAATACTGCTTAGATAACTATGTATAGAAGGACGTAATGTATTTTCCGTCACTTCTAAATTTATATTTTAATGTTCAGGGTATATGAAATAAATCTGAATAGACAAAAAAGCTAACCAGGCCGAACCAACGCTCTGTCGCGGACATAATTGTGTAGTTACTAAATATGGTGATCGTTTGCCATCAGTATAACGGTCTACTTGTTTGCCGGTTACTGCATATTTTTATGAAAGGTTCAAAATATAATATAGCTTAAATAATGCAGATTATAATTCTGACTCCAATCACGTTTCCGCTTACCACTCTCCTGTTTATATAGGATGTTTCGGACAATTGTTGTAATACTAAAGGATGCTGATCTACATGGTCACGTGAACTGCTTTTAGTACGAACCGACTCTGAAATTACGAAAAAAGTCATTGACCTTCATAAAACAAAATGTACAAAAGAGGAAAACGTTTTTTTTTTTTTGGTTATTTCTGGGCCAGATCATAACAAATTTAGAACACTGTAAGATAGATCTTCACTTCTCTGAATTATGTAAAAATAGTTTTTACTAAAAACACGCGTCAACTTTGCAACGTTAAACCGGATGGCCCTGATAAACTAGCACGAGTATATTTTTTTTGTTTTACTTGTATGGCATTACTCACATTTGATAAAGTCGGATACTCCGGCTATAGTATCAATGTCAGTTTCCAAACTAAAATACAAGTAGATGGTTTACACCATTACGAAACTATTGACGGAAGTAGTTTGACAAAGGCAACATTCCGAGTTACGGGACAACAGTTGCTTAAAATTCTACGCATAATAGATTTTATTAAAAGGAGCTTTCTCTTTACATAATGAGTGCTTGCTTCCATTCGCTTTGACGAAATCAGTGCACTCACAGTTTGCAGTCATCTCTTAGGTTGCGCAATAGACTTGGGTAAGCAGGCGTGTGGAAAGTGTAGGCTGGGCTCGTCACATCAGTTATGTACTCACACTATCTAGACTTGCGAGTATGACACAATAATTGAACAGGTCGTCACAGCGAATCAGGATTGGTGAACATTCGTGCTGCAATAAAATTTAATGTCAATGCTGACCTACATACTATTGAAGTTTAGTTACTAAAAAATTTATTTATTAGTTTGGAAGAAAGTCATATTCCGTATGAGCACGTTCGAGTTTAATTCTCGTGAAATTGTGTGTTATTTGTAAATGTCAAATTTAAAACGCTATGAATGTTACGCGTTCATTTTGAACTGTCAAAATGACATTTTCGTGTATAGGCATGTAAAGTTATAATAGCTATGTGCAATTTAATCAAGAAATCTCATGTGAATTAGAGAATCTGAAAGCAAGAATTTATAAAGATGCTCGAAGACTTAGAGCCCTAAGTCTCTTGGTTTCTTAAATACGAGATTTCTTGCTGAAAACGCTAATAACGTTATAAACCTGCGGTTTATTTTGACAGTTCTAAACGAGCAAATAAAATATCTCTTGGCTTTTTTCATTTTCGAGTAGGGACTAAGAATCTCAACCAAATTAACCGAGTTCTGCCATAAAAATATATAATATCAATAAGTTAAGCAAAATATAATTTGTCTTTTTTTTTTGTGTTTACATCAATAAAACCTACATTCGGCGGGAGTCAAGCCCCTCTCAAATGACTATGCTGAATCCGCCACTGAATAGAAATACACATACTGTGAATTTTCCTTGTACCTATACATATGTATGTACTTAACTTTTTGATCTAGGTACTTCATTTCTATTTCGTACAGTCAAGGAGTTAAATTTAAATTTAAATAGGTATCTTCAAAAGTCCATCTGGCAAGTTGAAAGAGCAAATGGCGCAAAGCTAACGCAGATTGAAGCCTTTTGTGGCCAGCTGGACGAAAGCAACTGGTGAAAAGTAGATCCGTAAAAGAACATCGTAATTTCTGTTCTTTACTTGAACTTTACATCAAGCAGTAGACGGTCACATACCAAATAGAAGTTCAGACTGTAAACGAAACATCACTAAATCTTACGCTAATAACTCGTCAATGACAAGTCAAGTTAACAAGTACGCTTGCTTATATCTTGGTTTCAGGCTGTCAAAGTCGGCGCTACATCTGAACTTCAGTTTTGGTTTGAGTGGACAAAATAACGCTAATTGTGATGATACAATATTTACAATCTTAAATGACAATCTTTACCACACAGTTTTGTATGTTTTTTACAAAGCCAAGACGTGAGGGGGCTGGAAGGTGCGGCGGTCGGTCGCTGCGTTTATCGACGCAGCCTCGACGGCGTGCCTTCGGGTAAGATATTTAAGTGGTATTTCTATAGAGTGATCCACACCGCTAAAAATATTCCGGAGTAGCAAAGGGGTAAAAGAACAAAAACTTACACGGAAGTTTTCATGATAAATATAAAGAAATAAAAGACACGATCGTTTCGAAACCTAGATAAAGTACGTGTGTGTACAAGGCCTTATAGTGTTCCTATGCTGGCAGTTATGCAAGTTCATACATGTCAAACATTAAGATTTTTGTCACATTTGTCAGAAAGCATAAAACTAAACCCAATTCTATCTTACAAAGACCTAAAAAATTAAAAGAACTGTATTATTTAATTCACCAGATTTCCAACGAAATCTTTTAGTAGGTCTCAAAAAACATATTTCTCAATGTCATCTTTGGTTTAAATGTATATTGAGTCATTTTATTCCGTATCAAATTTCTACTTTTACAATGTTCTTATAATGGTGTATAATGATCAATTTTAATACATGGTATTTTCTTATCGAAATGTACATTTCAGTGGATATTAAACTAAAAATTAACATTGCAAAATTTTTAAAAATATTAATGCGTACGGGCTATATGTAAGAGTTTGAATATCTGCAGATTGTACGAGGTCGCGAATAATGTCTAACAGCATTCCGTTAGACACCATAAGACAAACTTAACTATAGGTAACTAACGTGAAGATAATTGTACAAAAAAAAATTAATTATAGTTATATTAACTCATGAGCTATTTTCATATTTAATGCTATTAATATCTGTACAGCTGTTACAAAATACAAATACAAAAATACTTTATTGATAACACCAAAGTTACAGGTCATTTTTTCATTAATATTTAAAAATAACATTAAAAATATCAAAATCATAACATATGTTTATAAAATGAAAATGTCAACATAATAACATGTCAATTGTAAAATGATTTTTTGTGTTTACTATAAACTAAAATTCTAATGAATCAACATATAAATTATTTTTGAACTAAAAATATATTTTACATCTACCGTCTGTACTTAAGTTGTATCGTGCTATCCATTCTTGGTCGCGTGGAAGAGATCGCTCTTAGCGATAAGGCCGCCACTTGAGGCTAGCTCATAAGATTCTTTGTTTTTCTATTTTTGGTGTGCATCATTAAGAGTTTCTATCTATCTATCTATATTTTATAAGTCTACTTTAGAATCGAGAAACTTACGAGCACCTCTTTAAACATATGTGACTCAGTGGACAGATCTCAGTCCGATAGCTAGATGTCGAGTGCATCGCAACCTCAACCCCTCCAATGTCATTGACTGTCTTGTTACTAGTGGTGGATTATTAGCACTAGCATTAGCACATAACGCATGAATACAAAAAAAGCATTATGGAATTTCGTAGCTAAATACGTGATAGCGGAATCGTGGCATACCGAGACTAACCCTAGCTAACTAACTAACTAGCCCTATACGGGCATTAATTTTCACACTAACATTAATTACATCAGGAAAACAACATGTAGTTGATTAATACACACTCATGACGTTGATTTAGCCTTGTAATTATAAATAACTAGCTAACGTCTGCGACTTCGTTCGCGTTAAGTTTAGAATTAGGTTCAGACAGAAATGAAACGTGTGTTGTGTAAGTAACAAATAAGCAATAATGATGAAACTTACGCTATTCTATTATTAGATTAAGACAAATATGTTTTATATGACGCATCTATCCCAAGTAGATAAGTTCAGTAGTTCGTTTTTTAATAATCTCACAGGAACCTAACATTTTTGTTATATAAAAAGAATTTTATATGTTCATCCAAGTGCTATACATGTGCCAAATTTCACCCAAATCCGTCCAGTTGTTTTTACGTGATTGGGTAACAAACATCCAAATATCTAAACACACAAACTTTCACATTTATAATATTACTAGGATTGTATAGACTTCAGATAATAACAGATTTGGAAATAGCTACAATATTGTCCGTGCTAATAAATTTCATTATTATAACTGTATAAATAAAAATAACAGTTTTGTAGTTAGTGCATCTTTATAATTATCTTCGCAGTACCAAAAATAAAAGTTAGCAGAGTAGTGTAATGAATATCAGGATACAAGCAGACCGTTTGGTCAATCTGAAACAGCCCTGTTTTTATAATAAACTGTCCCACAGCTGGGTGCGGGTCTCTTCTCATTGTGAGAAGGATAAGGCCATAGTCCACCACACTGGCCAAGTGCGGGTTGGCAAGTGCGGGTTGGCAGACTTCATACATCTTCGAGAATTTTTTTAAGATTGTAGTTTTGTAGGTTTTCTCGCGATATTTTCCTTCATCGTTTGAACTCATCAGCGATAAGCACATAACTTGGAAAAGATAGTGGTGCGTGCCGTGGGATTCGAACCCAGGATTAGAAGTCACGTTCTCCCAACTACTAGTAGTACAACTTGGGTATCTTCAAATCCAGAGTAAACAGGTTTTTTCTAGGTAAGCGTGCTTCATCTTAGACTACATCCCGCTCAACATCAGGCAGGGCGTGGTCAAACGGTTACTTATAAAGTATTTTAAAAAACTAGGCTGACGAAACTATCAACTATATTTTGTCTATAATGCTATAAAATAACGAATAACAGACGAGATAAATTACATATTAGCATTAGCATTAGCATTTTTTGCAATCACTAGAGAAGATTCGAGTAATCTAAAATGCAAAACACAATGTTAAACTAAGGGCACCCCTACGTCTCCCGTGTCACTTCGCCCGACTGATTAAAAGCGATAAAAACTGTAGCATTGTTTCTTTAGCGGCGAATAAATAATTAGACTTAAACTAGTCTAGTTCTGAATTTGAAGCGATAGCATTTAAAAATTAATAATATAGTAAGTCTTATTAATTATATTTAAAGTAGGGCTTGGCCGAGCCCATAATCATCAGCCATAGGACGTCCACTGCTGGACATAGGTCTCCTCCTGGGGGGGTTTTGCCAATACTCGCCACGCTTGGCAGGCGGGTTGGCGAGCGCAGTTAGGTGTGATTGTTCAAGGAAAACGCTGCTGCCCATCTTCCGGATTACATCCCTTAGCCGACTCTTACGGCAACCACGGGTAGAGAGGGCGGGGTACTATTCTTACGTCGGCACCACCACGGCAATGGCCGAGCCCAGTCATGCCTAATAAATGGTTGGTGACTTTACTACAAGCTTCGATGGAGATTTTTTTGTGTTGTCATGCTAGTTGTTTGACCACAGCTCACCTGATGTTGTCGGTGTGGTCGAAGATGGCAAACACACTTAGCCTGATATATATCTGGCTCTCAAGTGAGTCTGCCGGAACACACCGTTAGGCGTTTGGCGGCAGATTTTCAACTTGAAAATCGCTAGGTAGCTAGCCAGCCGAGTATCAGAAAATACCCTACCACCATTCTATGGTTTCCTTACGATGTTTTCCTTCACCGACAGGTCAAGCTCATTGTTAGGGTTTGAACCCACGCCCATCGGCACACACCGGTCGTGCTAACCAGCTATTATCGTTCCAAAGTTTTGGAAGCAACTTGAAAAGTCACGGTATGTACCTTTCCCAAACTTACGCATGTAATTCGGCATTCTATGAGTTTTATTCAAATAGAGTTATCACAATAAACAATTACTTGAAAAACACGTATTGGAAAATAAAATAATGTAGCGTCATAGCTTTTCCGCGTTCTAGCCAAAAACTTGTTTTAGCAATTGTACAGGTCAAATAAAAATTATGAGACAAAAATATACCACAAAAATAACTGAGAAACGGACACAAATGCCGTTCAAAAGGCAGGTGCTTTGACACTTGTGTGTAAGATCTATTTATACATTTGACAAAGCAAAAAACTCGCGTGAGGCGCGGATACCGCTATTCGAGTGTGACCAATGTCCCACCATTAATATTATAACAGCTCTCTTAAAAATAATGATTTAATAATAGCCTATAGAGTTTGCCCACAAACAACTCTACGTTGTTGTTCTAAAATCTTATGTTAAGAGCTTTCTTTGCTGAAGATATTTGTTACCTAAACCTCTTGTAACTTCTCCATCACGTAAAGAACTAATTATTTCATACTCTCACGGTGACACACTAAGTAAGACTTATGAAGGTCAACGTCAAACTTGATCGAGAATTGGGTATGTCAAGAACATTGTATTTCCATAGTAATTGTAGTGTAGTAACATAATAATAAGTAATATTATAAATGTATTATTTAATTATTTACAACATCATTCTCACAGGGTTTCCCTGTGATGGTGCAAGTCAACATAAATATTATTATTATAAATTTAAAATGTCACATCTAATAAATTCCAAATATTAATTTAATTTATTTATTTCAGAACCAGTCCACATCGACTAATAATTAATTAAATGCTATGTTAAAATTTTCGCCGTGGTGGTTCCGGCGTATGAATAGTACCCCACCGTCTCTGCCCGTGGTTGCCGTAAGAGTCGGCTAAGGGATGTAATCCGGAAGATGCGCAGCTTTTTCCGTGAACAATCCCCCCAGGAGGAGGCCTATGTCCAGCAGTGGACGTCATACGGCTGGTGATGATGATGATAACATATGAATAAAAATAACTCATTTTATTTAAAAAAATCATATCCGCGTTTTCTGGAGTGACAAACCCCTCGAATTGATTGAATGTTTCGAATTTATAAGAATGATGAACCAAAGATTTTTCCGACTCATATTTGTAATTTCATAGGTTGATAAAGAATAAGGTAGTATATATTTACCTGCTGAATGAGTAGGATTTACTATAAGCATTTGAATGTAAAAAAAAATCTATAGCGCTGACTATAAATTAATATGTATACAAACAGCACACATAAAACAAGTGACGCTATAAAAATAAATAAAAGAAAAAATACTAAATTTCTTATTACCCACAAACTTTTCAAACTCAAAAAATCTCACGCAATAATATCTTCCCTTTCACTCCGACGCGTTCAAAATGCCCGAGAATCAGAATTAGAGATAAACAAGTATCCGGTCATTGTGAGTCAGATGTCGCGTAAGGCGCTCTCGTATACGAGATAATTTCACCTGACCTCTGCCGGTTCATTGACTGCGACTGCATAGACTACGCACGTCTAGCACAGAGTGTGGTACAAGGTAAAAGCTTTTTGAAGTTTTGCATATATATAATTTAAATTATCTAATTGTAAACTTTTATTTAAAGATATACGTAGAATTTACGTTCAAATCTGTTCAGGCATTTGAAAGTTATTGTGGAATAAAAAAACTTACATATATGAACCATGAAAACATAATACACCTTTTTTTGGCAGTCGTGTAAAAAATATTGGGTTGCATCTTTGCTCCACAGCAAGGATACGGCTTTGATACGGCTGTGTATACGTGAATAAATGTAGCGATGATAGCTCAGTGGTTAGCGCGGTCGGTTCGCATGCCGAAGGGCGTGGGTTCAAACCCCAACAATGAGCATAAGCTGCCGATGCAGGAAAACATCGTGAGGAAACCATACCATGGTAGTAGGGTACTTTCTAGTACTCGGCTAGCACCATCCTCAAGTTGAAAAATCTGCCGCCAAGCATTTAACGGTGTGTTCTGGCAGCATGACTTGAGAGCTAGTACCATTCCTGGCTAGGTGTGCTTTACCATCTTCTATCACACCATCACTTAACATCGGGTGAGTGGTCAAAAACAAAGCCTGTCAACCATTTAAAAAAATAAAAAATTTAAACATTAAGAAGTACTTCGGATTTCCATAATTCAAATCGTCACTTAACGTTTGATATAACTATTTGATCTTTTTGTTATATGTTTTATTAACTTTTATGGTTAGTGTTAAAACGGGAACGCGGAATAGCCGGAATAATATTATAGGAATTATTTAAAACTACGTATGCCGTCACCTTAATTGTCATACTTAACGTTATCGCCAACGCTCATGGCTTGGTCTGTACGCTGCCTAACCGGCAGCCTACTGCGTATAAAGTGCTTCAATGTAAAAAGGAGACATAGAAACAAGAAGGAAATTTATCTCGGACTTCGTGGGCGCCGTATATCGACATACTAAGTGCACTGGGTGCTTCTCTATTGTTTTAGCATTGGTCAATGTCATTTGAGTTGAAACTGATGATTAATCTGTGGTAGTTAAAAGTGAAGAGACCGCGGTTTGTCTTCAAGAAAGTTACGACAACATTCGTGGGCGAAGTATCCCAGTCGGCGACTTGAGTTACGTTGCAAACGTTGTGGCACATTTCACTGATTTGAAATTTTCGTACAAGGTTATGAGCTTGGGTTGTATTTAGCGGTAAGGGGGCCATACTAATCATCATCATAATCATCACCATCAGCAGCAAGGGTCACTCCCAGGACACGCCACTCGGCCCGATCTTGGGCTTTTCGCTTCCAGCCACTGCCAGCTGTCTTACATATATCGTCACTCCATCTAGTCTCAGGGCCTACACTACGTTTGCCGATTCGCGGTCTCAACTCTAGAACACGTTTACCCCAACGGTTGTCGGTTCTGCGGCAATTATGCGCACTGCCACTTCAACTACTACTCATCATTATGAACTAACTTTAGTATAAAAACTCGGAAATCGAGATAAAAACAGTTGTTCTGTAGTGAAAAGTATGTTGATCTTTGACCAAATATATGAAGCAGCTTAATTCTTTTAACATTATCAGAGTTGTGTTCCTAGTAAAAGCTGTTCATGATGTTGTACAACAACCCACTTTTGGCTTAGTACCCATTAGGGTTTTAATCGTGTATAGTAATTTGTGTAAGAGATTATATGCCTTGCTTGCGAATTTTAACTTATTTGCGAACCCTTTATTCCTAACGATGTTATTTCCATCAGTCGTTTACTGATAGCAAGTAAATACTAATTTCAAATGAATTGATCGAATAATGATTTATTCACAACAACTTATCACAGTAATGTTCTTATATTTTCCTCAAGTTTTACTCGAGTAGGTAAAACTGAAGTCACTTTCGTACCAATAAACCTATTTACTTCAAAATAATCCTCACACCAGTCTAGAACCGGCTTGGAGTTAGCGTTACATACATATCTATAGACGAAAGTCTTTCTACCAATAAATGTGTATTGGAAGGCAGACCGGCTATCGCCCGGGTGACCATGCTTTGGAGTTAAAGAACAGTTAAATTGACTCTTAGATCAGTTCAAGTAACTATTTAATTTGATGTATAATGGGTCATTTTATCGAGTAGCTGCGGCTTCACTCGTGTACTTAATTGATTTCATGCACATTCTTCTGATAGCATTCTTCGCGGATTTTTAACCACAGTTCGTCTGATGTTAATTGACGGCGTGATCGAAGATGGTATGATAAAGCATACCTAGTCTGGAATGGAATTGTCTCTCAAGTGAAGCTGCCGGAACACACCGTTAGGTGCTTTGCGGTAGATTTTCAACTTGAGAGTAGTAAGGGTGGGTGGTAGCCTTTTGTATAACGTTCGATATAGTCAGGCTCTCTCCGTCAATCATAATCCAAGCGCTGAAGTAGACTTCTAGACATCTGGTGAAATAATGCAGCGAAAGACGTGAGAAAGACCCAAGCAAGGAGTCTGACTCAGCCCAGGAACGAGGACTAAGCTTCCCTGCGTTGAGCAACGAGCAGATCCGAGACCAGATGGAACTAGGACAAGGGGCAGGGGAAGTGGAAGAAAATCGTCACGCTTTCTCCATGCTACTCAAATCCATGTCTATGATTGCTGCAGCTCTTATTTTCATTCCGTTCCTCGGTACCATCTCGAGATTTAGTGATGCGCTCATGTAGGTTCTGCGTCCAACGTGCTCTTTTCTTGGCCTAGTGTTTTGCCCTAGCTCTATTTTACTCTTACACTTCCCCGTCTTATACATATTATTCATTTCTCGCTATCCATTACCATTTCAATGGGGTATTTAGCATCAGCATTCATGTATGCCACTTCACCCAACATACTTCATCATCATCAACCTTGCACAGCCCACTGCTGGATATAGGCCTCTCGCAGGATATGCCCGACCTTCGGCTTTTCGCTTCCAGCCACTGCCAGCAGTCTTACGTACAACGTCACTCCATCTAGTCTCAGGGCGTATTACACTACGTGTGCCGATTCGCAGTCTCCACTCTAGAACATGTCTTCCCCAACGGTTGTCGGTTCTGTGAAACATTCTTATTTTATTATATTAACCCACTCTGTCCCACACAACTGGCCAAAAGCCTTTCTTCTCCTTTCCATACCTACCAGTATGCTGCTACCCGCCTATTTATTCAAATTTATATTAACAAATAAATAATAATTGATTAAATTCACACTTCTACCCATCTCTAAATAAATGCACTCCACAAAGTAATTTAACGAGCATTCTCCTAGAGTCCAAGTTTGGTATAGTCATTTGTGTTTGTGTTTCTACGTAGAGTTTACGAGCGGTGTCGTATCGTGCTCTTGGCCGGCGAAGATTCAAGATTCAAAACGTTATTCCAAGCCAGTTTGCTTGGAAATGTAACAGTACTATATCTCCGTACTTGTTTATATTAAGTGACGGGTAAGCAGTAACTTAAATGTCCACACCCTAAAATCTGCCAATACTATAATAACAAGGAGTTCTTCCAAATTCTAGTTAAGAATCAAAACTCATTTTACTGGTTCCTTGGTGAAAGAAAACAACGTGAAGAAACCTACGTAGGTAATTTGTTATGAGAACAAATTGATTCACGTACTTTTTTTTATGCGCTTACTAACACTGGGCCAGTGTGGTCCCAGTTTTATGAACTGTCCCACTGCTAGTTGCTGGTCTATTTTCGTTACGAGAAGTGTAAGGCCAAACAGATTGGTATTTTTTATGATGCTGCCGGTGAGAATACCATCGCATGGTGGTAGGGTACTTTCTAGTACTCGACTGGTACTAGCTACCTCAAGTTGAAAATCTGTCGCCAAGCACCTAAAGCTGTGTTCCGGCATTCTCATTGACTGCCAGTTCCATTCGAGGCTAGGTGTATTCACCATCTTCAACCCCAGCGTCACTTATCATCAGGTGAGCTGTGGTCAAACAATTAGCTAGTCAACCATAAAAACAGGTACTGGTAAATGCACAAAGTGCGACGCCAAAAGTAAAAAAGAAGAATGAGTTTCAAAGGATAGTGTTAGATGTCTTATTTTAAAATTCGGAAATTCAGTTTTGTCGCTTTGTCTTTCCGCTTTCAAGCTATGGAATGTCTTTCTTCTGAAGTGATTTCCACAGAGCTTTAACACAAAACGTTTTAATTTTAAGTGATAACCATTTCACCAACTTTGTTTTAGAATTTATAACAGTCAAAATAAATTTTTGCTTGGAATATATATTTTTATATAAATGTAGACAAACGAGACGCTCTCCTGATGGTAACAGAAAACGCATGTGTCCATGACCATTACACCGATACACAGAACTTTGAGTAACAAACAATGTCCAGGGCATCGCTGATTTGACGCTCATTACTTTGATACTTTCGATGGTTAGTCTCAATACCCCTGTAATTTCGCTAGCTGCAGTATCCTTCAAACCGGAACACAGTAATGTTTACACACAACTGCTTAGCGATAGAATATCTGGAACTGCATGGGAACCTACCTAGACGACCTCTAAGGAAATCTACCATCAAGTAAACTCTTTATAAAAAAATCATTTCAACGAGATAATGTGAAAGACCATGACAAAGTGCAAGCTATAGTACTGACTGAAACTCTATTTCGCGCGGTTTCCAGACTAGTGTAGACCTCTTTGTATAGAAAACCCTTAGCTCCGTACTAATAAAGTGTTGTGTAATCTCATAAGAATCTACATCTGAAATTACGATTTGGCACCTCATATAGCAGCTGGAACAAAGCATGTTTGAGTAGTTTTATTGATTTTTTAAGGGTATTGCAGCTAGCGAAATTACAGAGCTGTTGACTAACCATCGAAATATCAAAGTAATGAGCGTCAAAGCAGCGATGCCCTGGACATTGTTTGTTACTCAAAGTTCTGTGTAACGGTGTAATGGTCATGGACAGGCGTTGTCCCTTACCATCAGGAGAGCGTTCGACTCATTACTTTTACAAACAAAAGTGTAACGATGATAGCTCAGTGGTTAGCGGGGTCGGTTCGCATGCCAAAGAGCGTGGGTTCAAACCCCAACAAAGAGCTTGAGCTGCCGGTGAAAGAAAACACCGTGAGGAAATCATAGCATGGTGGTACGGTACTTTCTAGTAGTCTACTGGCTAGCTACCACCCTCAAGTTGAAAATCTAACCAAGCTAAGAAAGCTGCCAAGAATCTAACGGTGTGTTCCAGTAGCCACACTTGAGAGCCAGTGCCATTCCAGGCTAGGTGTGCTTTATTATCTTCGACCACACCGTGTGCTGTGGTCAAACACCAAGCCTGCAAACCATTTAAAAAAAACACACGTCGAAGGGCGGTTCACAACCTTGAATGAACTTGAGCTGCCGGTGAAGAAAACATAGTGAGAAAAACCATACCATGTTAATATGGTCCTTTCTGGGGGTTGACTGGCTAGCTACCACCCTTAACTTAAGAATCTGTCGCCAAGCCTTGAGACCCAGTTCTATTTCAGGTTGAGTTTTCCATCTTCGACCACACCATCACGTAACATCAAATAAAACCCACTGAAAATAATTGTTCCCGAAGTAACAAATGTAAGTGGTACAAACACAGAGGGTTAAAAAGCCTATTAATATTCAACTCAGTATAAACGCTCACGAGATGGCGTTAGCAGTTGTAAAATTTCAATGCGGTGTACTTTTACTATGCTGATGCTCCAATACTTTCTCCATCGGACGTAAAAATAAATTATGATCTACTTATAATTCTTATATCCTTGTCTTTCAAGATAATTTGTCAAATAAAAGGTGTCCGAAATATTAATGCTTTGTCTCAATATTTATATCGTTTATGATAATTTTATTGACATTTATTACAAAATAAAGTGTCTTAAGATCAATTCCAGTTAGCAGTAATATAAATAACAACAGATTTACAACAATTTGAATAAAATGATTTATTTATTGAATGTTAATGCACTCATTAATTACTATGCAGTTTTATTATGTGGGTATTTTTTTATTGTTTTGTTTTTGTAAATATGTTTTGTTATATGACAAAGAGAGGTATATAAATGTATATCTCCGTGATGGGTTCGGTAAATTAACAAATTATACAATAACATATTATTGTGTTTTTAATCAAGAATTTTAATTTTTAGCTAAAGGTCATTAAGCAGTCAAGTTTATCGTTTGTTATCTCGACGGCTGAGTCACAAAAAAAGGAAATCCATAGGGTTATAAGCCGAAAGGAGGTCATTGTATCTCTATGCTTAACTTTTATTAAGAACACAAGTCGGAAAACGCGGAATGAAAATCTGCAGCTCCCATTCATTTGGAAAGAGTCCATATGCCATAGAACAAAAAAAAGTTGTCGTCGTTGTTGTTGTTGTTGCTGTTTGAGTAAAAGTTGTCTATAACAATAAATACAATGATTTAATTTAATTTTGAAATTAAAAACATTTTAATGTAACCTTTGACATTATTTATGTCACCCGCGATCTATTTGCACCAGACGCCGCGCCGTGACGCAAAAATGTCAAACTACCACAAACTTGTTATGTAATGCAGTTCTCAATTAAAACGCAATAAATCAATGATTGTCGTCGAAGCAGGTTTTATGTCAGTATTTATAGTGATGTCTTCATCTGCCGGTAGAGGCAGTTTAGTGGGAGGGTCTAATGCTTATGCATAATTGGACGATTCTATTATGCGAAACAGCATTTGTTATAATTTGACATTTTGAGTAGGTTTTATAGGAAATTAATGTCAAATAGCTAATAGGCGAAAATTTATTAACGTTATCATATTATTTTTTTAACGCTGACAAGCTTGGTGTTTGACCACAACTCATCTGATGTTAAGTGACGGTGTGATCGAAGATGGTAAAGCACACCTAGCCTGGAATAGAACTGGCTCTCAAGTGAGGCTGCCGGAACACACCGTTAGATGCTTGGCGGCAGATTTTCAATTTGAGGGTGGAAGCTAGCCAGCCGAGTACTAGAAAGTACCCTACCACCACGCTATGGTTTCCTCGCGATGTTTTCCTTCACCGACAGCTCAAGCTCATTGTTGGGGTTTGAACCCACGCCCTTCGGCATGCGAACCGACCGCGCTAACCACTGAGCTAAGCATCGCTATATGCTTGATGTTTTAAAGTATTTCCATACTTTTATAAGATTGAGTAAAGAGTCAGTGCAAAGCAAGACGAGGTCGCGCACGCGTTGTACTCAGCTTTGTCTCCATGATGATGGCCACCGGATGTGGTCAAAACTATAGTCGAAGTTTCCGATAAAATTAAACGTGAGTAATCCCGCATAAGTAAAACAAAAATGTGTCAAAACCACGTCAGTTTCCATAGTAAGATTTGTTTATTATTTGAATGGTTAGGTTAGTAGTACTAGCATTTGTAGTTAATTCAATTACGCCGTATATTCATATACGTATCGCCGTGGTGGTGCCGGCGTAAGAATTGTACCCCACCTTCTTTACCCGTGGTTGCCGTAAAAGTCGGCTAAGGGATGTAATACGGAAGATGGGCAGCAGCGTCTTCCTTGAACAATCATACCTAACTGCGCTCGCCATACCGCCTGCCAAGCGTGGCGAGTATTGGCAAAACCTTCCAGGAGGAGGCTTGTGTCCAGCAGTGGACGTCCTAAGGCTGATGATGATGTGTATATTCATATGTATAAATAAATACTAATTAAATCTCAAAGAAAGGCTTAGCTAAGTCCAATTAACGTAGCATAATACGGTTTAACATAAACGCAGTGTTGTTAACAGAATAATAATTCATAAGTTGACAGCTCGTGAATAATTCGCAGTCGAGTTGTTATCAGAGGCACTTGCGCAGTGCGTCCTCCGCGCGTGCCGCTTCAACTCGACCGCACTACAAAACACGATCGAGAATAAATGCTAACGCCATCGTTGAGCGCGATTTACATTGCTGCTTTAGTTTTTATGCTTACAAAATTTAGTCAAGCTTTATTGCTATACATATTAGGCTACAAAATTATTGATACCGATATTAAACTTAACATAGTTAAAGATAAAAACGGCTGAAAATGCATATTTTACAACAGAATTTCTCTAGTGCAGTTCGATTATGAAATGTATCGAGAGATATAACGGAATATTAGTTTTGTGATGTTCTTTTTTTTCTGAGTGATTTAAATTGTCTGTCAATGTATGTTGTCACGGATTTACAAACGTTGGAATATCTGACGAAAGCCACGACTAATTGCCCGATAAGTCGTCGATTCGCGTCTCGTTTTAATAAGGTGCGCTGTGTATGTGTGTGAGGATGCCGATGGAATGCCACGGTCACGTACCCGTGTGTGCGCCTGTAACAATGTGTGCGAGTGACGTCTGCCGAGCGACGCTATAACCAGCTTTAGAAGACCCCCCATTTCCCCCGCAAACTCACCCACCCGACACTAAAACGGTGGAAACAGATGGTATCCCAAAGGTCAAATGCGCTTGGTCCGGTTACAGTAAGTTGTTGCCACGTGAAGGCATAACGTTGATTTGCGTTTGTGTGCAACCTCGATTCGGACACACCACGAACCGAGGCATTATGGTTATAAACACGGAGTAATTCGCAGAATATCATTATCCGAATGAATCCACCTCCATCTCGGCAGCGGTCAACATTGCTCTGTTAATTTGATTTTGTTCAACTTTGAACCTAAATGACGATTAGAGATCGAATGTCGATTTGTTTGTTCACTTGATTGTACACATCATAGAACGACGACTTTATACGTACCTACTCTATATCATTTATATGGAATACTAATAAAAACAAAAGACGATATCATTGGAACGATCGGACAAAAGTGCGAAAGAATTTGCATCAAAATAACAAATGAAGGCTTGATGTTGCTCTGTTCGCACCGTAGAAGCAAGCTTTCCCACGGTAGGATGAGTGTGTGCTCTCCCTCCACTCACACACACTTGCCCCGTGCTTGTAGTTCAGTACGAGTTCAGCATTCAAAGCGGTTTCATGCTCCTCCACATTACACTTTCATATTTATTACTAAAACGCCTCGATGTACCTAAACGCGCTCGACCATTTCAAATAACAATACGGTATCAACGACCTGATTTATCAAAATCTTTTAAAGTGGCTATAATCTCCAGACAAAACAGACTTAAAAAAAAATATGCAAAAATTCTGAGAAGAATCAATAACCTCTTCTCGGTTAAGTAGGCACTCTAGCAACAGTCTATGACACAAACAAATAAGTTAATTAATCAATACATAAATAAAACCGATTCACTACGCGTGGGCACTCTCGTGTCCATTTATTTCGGTCGCCACCTTACGCGTCGACAATTATTCGGGAATTTCAAAAGATCACCCCGACGGACAGGTCATTGGCTCCAATCCACTGACTCATTCTTTTGTTTTTACTTACTTCTTCGATTTGGCCGAGGATAAAGTGGAAACTTTATTAGGTAAACGAGACCTATTGTCCAGACAAGATCGCTTGTCTCAAAGTATTATGGTCACCTTGCCGGTGTAGATGGTGAAATGTTTAAATAGCGTGAACGAAATCTTCATCAGTCACCATTTTAAATGCTAACTATCTTTTTGGCACCGTTTTATACACAGATATATTTATGTATTTGTGTGAATATTTTATAAAAATTTTTGAAATATCATTCAATTATATTTCTTAATATTCAATTATATTTCTTAATTATATTTCTTAATTAGTAAATACTTACTTATAATACATACAGAGCATCAGGACACAGAACAAACATTTATCCTCGTTTCACAAATGTTTGTCATGAGTGGGAATCGAACCTACGCTCTACAGCTTCTGAAGTAGATACACTGAGCTAACAATGCAATTATACTGCCGTACTACAACCAAAACTTTGAGAGGTTCTCGCTACGCGTTTGAAATGAGGGTCAAATCCAAAAAGTGCTCTTTTACACGTCACGCATTGTGAGGAGTTTCCTCAATTTGCAACTATAACATGCTCAAACTAAAATACTCCTGGGGAATCAGGTAAAATGATCGAAATGATTTGTCTTTAATCGAGCCCATGTCGTGTAAAACTGCAGCATGCAAAAGATGCAAATTAGTGATGCTTATAACATTATCAAAATCGTGGAGGATAATAACATATTCCCAAATCGAATAGAATGAATCGAATCGAGTTTAAAACAGAGTAGCCGCACGTAACGTCGATCTGGCGCAACACGTACGCCACGAGTAATTTGAATGCTGCTAATTATAGGTGCTATTGCGGTTATAATAAGATCCTCCCAACTTCCCAGAAACGAGGCCGCCCCGCTTTATTAATATTTATCCGATACACGCCGGTCGCAAGCAACAGTCCGACAAACTGAACTCTCCACTTGGCCAAATATCTGAACTAAATATTTCATCAGAGTCTGTCAATTAATTTTGAGAGAATACAACGGTGGCTCCCCGATTTGATATTCAAATTAAGTTGGTTGGTAACTGACGCAGTCAAAGAAAACATTCTCGCCCGAAATAAAGTCGTAAAGTACCGGAACGGTTTCAATCGATGTTCTCGCTGTTTATATCGAGTTATAAATTCGAGTATCGATATATCGAAAGCCGATCGAGGGAAGCGTTTATCGTCTAAATTTGATAGTTAGTAAATTGATTGCATTGCTTGCGCGTGGTCGCAGGGACATCATAACAAACAATAGAGGGCTTTATCGCATGACGTTAGACATGGACTTTAGTGCAGGTGGAAAGGAAACGATAGATAATATAGATAGAAATTGATAGTTAACTGGCTAAGTTATAAGCTCACCTAATGTTAAGTTACAGTCTGTTCACATTATAAATTTAAATAATATATTATAGATTCTTATTCTTAGCCAAGCGCTCGAAGAGCCAATACGTCCTGAGGATGCCTCGTGTACAGACGAAACACGTGTCGGCAAGTGGTTACTGCACCGAAAAGAGGATAATATAAAGATTTGGTTATTTTAAATTTATTTAAAGTTTATGTCGGATTTAAGATATTTGGTTATATTTCGAATAGATATTTGAAACTTGTCGTCAAGTTAGATAAATGTACCGTTTAGAGGAGGCTTCAGTTGACCAGAATGCTGGCCTACTGTTGCTGGCAGCTCTACTTCGGTCAAAAACTTAGCATTGCCATCCAGCGTGGCAATGCTGCCAGCAGTCTGGCTACATATCCCTCCTCTGACGGACTTTTATATTAAGTTATTTTTAGACATTTGTATATAGTTTTAATTTAAGATATTTTGTTATTCGTTTTTGTCCGATATAAATGATTTTAGAAGTATGATAATTTTTTTATTAATCCTCATCACTGGTTTTGATCACAAACCAAAACGACTTTTAAGCAGAAATGCACTAAATATTGAAAAACACTCAAAATCTATTAGATATTTATAAGTTAAGTAAAATTCTCTAGAACTAAAATTTTAGGTATTTTAAGAATTATCTCTAATTAGTGTTTTAAATAAGGCTTATAGACTGTTTCAAAGGTATAATTTTAAAAATTAACTTGTAGTTTATTTACTCACAGTTGTAAAAGTTATACTATAATCTAATATCTTTAAACGGGCAATTCTTGTATATATATATATATATATAATCTTAATCTCGGAAACAGCACCAACGATTTTCATGAAATTTAGTATGCAGGGGGCGATAAATCGATCTAGCTAGGTTTCATTTTTAGAAAACGAAAAACTAGTTATCTAAAACTGAAACAGTCGTCTAGGTACTAATTAATTTATATAACTTCATAAAAATAGGATGAAGGGGTTGTTGGATCTAGATATTCTTTCGTTTAGAAGTAGATAGTACATCTTTGAATTGCACTATTCGAATTCAGGTTCGCGATAAATGATCGCAATCGCCGAGATGGATTTTCGTACAAAGTTCAATTACGTGATAAATAATTAGCAAGTTAGCTACAGATAAACATAAAATGGTCTTGGTACTAGGGTTCTGACTTACGAATTTTGGGTATTGAACCTTTAAAATGTTTTATTACTACTTTCTATACATTACTATAAAAATCGATAAACACAGCAATTAACTTCTCGATAACATATAATACGACAGCAAATAGGCACCAACTTGGCTACCCACGTATCATTCGATTGAGCACGTTTTTCTAGAAAAGTGGCATCGAACAATACAACCAGCTTGCCATAACACACTAGAGTGGGGGAGCTATCATCGAATTTTCTCAACGAAATTAAAGCTTTCCCATATAAAATGTAAGTTCCACCAAATGCCGTATTTTATAAATATGTTGGCAACCATGTACAGAGCATTGCCTGTCTGCAAGAGAAAATAATCTAGCTTTTATCTGCTCCAGCGAAATTGAGTTAAAACAACCGTTGGTCTGTTAGACGAATTCATCATAAGAAAACTGTTCTTGATTCTCATTTATGCGGTGGAAATTGCTGATAGTAGAGTTAGGTTAGGTAATTTGCAAGTTTTGGCTGCTTTTCTTTTGCACTGGCGCCAGATGACGTTCAGGACCAACAGAGTTTGATTAATTAATAAGTTAAGTAGATTCTTTAAGGTCCGCTTACTTCATTTTCCAACACATCGAATCAAAAGAGCTGTAAAATTAAAAACTTTTTTTATTTTTTTATTACCGATTGGCTTGCGTTTGACCTTCATCTCGCCAGATGTTAAGCGAAGATGTGGTCTACGATGAAGCACGTTTGCCTAAAAGAAACCGAAGGTGTGGTCGCAGATGGCAAACACACCTAGTTTAAAATGGAACTGGCTCTCAAGTGAGGCTGCCGGCACACAGTGTTAGGTGCTCGGCGGCAGATTTTTAACTAGATGGCGAAAAAAATGTTTCCTTTTTTTCTGAATATGTACACATATTAATAAAATACTTTGACCTTGACTTTGAGATAGATGAGTACTAACTTCGACAGTTTTTTTTTTTTTAATTTTTCGGTTGTCAGTTTGGTTCCATTGTAATTTTTTTTTTCAAATTGATAGGATTTCATATCGGCATCATTAAGTATTGTTATATTTCCTTGAAACTCTTAATATTCTTGTTATTACGTTTAAATGTTTTGATGATCAAATTCATACATTGTCATAAGATTTCAATGGTGAATATTTAAAAAATATGTGGCATAGCATTCCCACAATAAATAATCTTGCAAAATTATTCATATCAAAATTTGCATAATATTTGTTTGAAACATTACAATATCGTCTACAAATTGGTCTAAATGCTTGCCTTTGGCTTCCTCAGAAGCGGAATTTCCGAACACGCATGTATCAAGCACGCATGCGCATAATTCACGAGAGAATACTCGTAAATATAGAAACAGTAAGGACATTTTTTTGCGGGAATGAGAAAACATTATGTAAAAGAAAACCAAGTTGAATATCTACCGCCAAGCATCTAACGGTGTGTTTCGGCAGCCTCACTTGAGAGACAGTTCCATTCCCGGCTAAGTGTGTTTATCGTCTTCGACCACACCGTCACTTAACAATACTCGCCACGCTTGGCAGGCGGGTTGGCGAGCGCAGTTAGGTGTGATTGTTCAAGGAAGACGCTGCTGCCCATCTTCCGGATAACATCCCTTAGCCGACTCTTACGGCAACCACGGGTAGAGAGGGTGGGGTACTATTCTTATGTCGGCACCACCACGGTAAATGTTAAATGGTAACACGTAAACACAAACCAGAGACTAATAACGGTAAAAGGCAATCAAAACTACGGCTTATCTATGACTATCACAGCTTTATGATTTATAGGTATATCATATGAACTCATTTAGAAAAAACTTTATATATGTAAAAATCACACGATTCTGTGTACTTCCCATACTGAAGTTGATTTTATACGTAGGTATAGTTGTGATTTTTCAATGACAGGCATAC
The DNA here is from genome assembly GCA_950106695.1 of Biston stratarius. Taxonomy (NCBI): domain Eukaryota; kingdom Metazoa; phylum Arthropoda; class Insecta; order Lepidoptera; family Geometridae; genus Biston; species Biston stratarius. Next base: position 5,490,717 of record OX467107.1, read on the forward strand.
CTATTGGGAAAGCGATCGTTTTACTAATCAGACAATAATGACCAGGGCAATTTAAATATTATTAGGCCAAGCAAAAATTTTGGTTTGATTCAATCGTAATCGTTTCAAACTAAATTGTTATTTTTTTTTTTAATTTCTTGTTTTACTGTTAAAGCATTTAACTGATTTTATACGTCTATTACTGTCATTTGAATGTTTTTAACGGAAATGTTTATATACAATCACACTGATATTATAAAGGTGAAAGTTTGTGAGTATGTTTGTATGTTTGTTACTTATTCACGCTAAAACAACTGGACCAATTTTAATGAAATTTGGTATGGAGGTAGCTGACACTCAGAATTAAACTTTTGTCTAAGTAGATAATTTAAAAAAAAAAAATCTGTCGTGAGTATTGGACTCGTATGTGTTATGTAGTGTAGTGTGTAGTGTTTTGCAGAATCCATGACGCTGCCATTGGCACTCGTAGCATCACTAATAATTTAAAGACTTCTTATTAGATGACGTGAGCTGAAGGGGTTGCATATAAATTTGTAAGACTTGAGTACTCCGTAAACGGCAGATAAATTATGGCAAGTGGCCAGCGCCTCTAGTGGGAGTCATTGGCAACTGCTTAGTTTTAAACATTTGACTATTGTTAATTTTCACAAATTAAAATGCTAGCCTCACTTCGTTCACTCTTTGTTCAGTGCTCATTTGAAAAAAAAAAATATTACATAGATTTGCGAGATGTAGATGTTGACTTGTTTATATATTTATTTAGTAAATTGACAATTAATATATTTACAATATTAAGCGTAATAAATTATATATCACTAATTAAATTTAGAATTCCGTAATATATAACATATCATTTGTGTGATTTTAAACAAAATATCATTTATTTGTCCTTGCAGAGGAACTAAATATTTATTTTAATAATATTTATGATTAATACATATCACAATATTCTGCGGGTGGCCGCTGTGCGCCTGGACCGCCGCCAATAATCTACAAAATTGATTTTGCTTTACAAATGTACCGGCGTTTTGCTTTCAATGCACACACTAGTTAGGTTAGTAAGTATTTTTTGAAAGGTTTTGTGATTATCATATCTCTAGAAATACATGTACCTAAGTTAAAAGTGCGCTGAACCCTAGTTTCATTTTAATTTTGTATATCGATCTTGTAATTTTAATTTATATTTATGCGTAGTTAAGGCTGTGAATATAAAATGTTTTAAGTCCATCCATGTTATAACATAAATACAGTACACAGTGACAGTATTGTCTTTGTTGATAATAACATTCTATAAACCTAACCTATGTACAATAAGAATACAACAATATTAAAAATAAATTAATTCTAAAAATATTAATTTAATTACTATTAATATTAACATTACTATTACTATCAACATGTTAATAACTAGGTACTACTACTAACAACAACATGTTACTAATGTTAATATTATTATGAATGATGATAGAATTATTAAGATTGGTCCAGTAATTCCGGAGCCTATTCAATACAAACAAACAAACACAAAAACTTTTCCTTTTATAATACCTATTAGTGTAGATTCGACAACCCTTGAACAGACATTACACAGACATATTGACAAAGCCTACTATAAGGTGGCTCATTACGTGGAAGACAGGAATATATGGTTGTTGTAGCTTCTCTCTGCACTTGCATCCCCCTGGCTAAGTGACAATTGTAGTAAGCATAATGTATGTATTAATATTTATAACTGTAAATTGTAACCTGATATGAAAAGAAAGATCCACAAAAAAATGCCTTGGTGAGTTTCTTGCCGGAGTCTTCTCAGTTAAAGTGTAATTACGAGCCGGTAGTAGATTCAAACATGTAACTTAACGTTCATAAGTACCTTACCAGGGCCTAAACTGAATAATTTTTTTTTGATTTTGATTTTGATTTTGACAATTCATTTTTTTTTTCTGCGAGTATAATATATGTATCTACAAAATTTTATTACATAAACATCTCGTTGAACTTATACGTAAGTTATCGCTCAATTGAACAAACATTCAAACAAGCGTGTTTGTCCTCTAGTACGACTATGGAACCAACGCTTAGCTTGACCAGTAGATGGAAATTATTTTTAACACAATTTGTGGAACCAGTTTCCTAGAATTATACTACAAAGGATTAAATGACCGATGGCAGAAGTGTATAGACAAAGAGATTAAAAATTTTGACTAAATAATTGTTTTTTATCCTTATACAAGTAATTAAATTAAAAATTTAAAAAACCTCTACGCTAGTAACCATTCATAGCTAAGAACCACCGCAAGGAAACTGGCTTTCAAATGAAAAAAACCGCTTCGATACCGGTCCATCTGTTTGAGAGCTACGATGTTACAGACAGACAGACACACACACACAGACAGACATCGACGTAAAACTTATAACACCCTCTTTTTGCGTCGGGGGTTAATAAAAAATAAAATTAACTACGAAATGTCAATTTCGTACTTTAACCCCTATTTATTAGCCTTTGTTCCAGAAGTGTCTTTCCTTTTAGCTAACAAATAGAGGTAGTGATTACGTAGACTAGGATATCAAGTTGTCTGCTTCCACCCTGAGAAGGCTGCTGGCTTATTGCCAGGTTACTTTGGTATAAATTGCTTCCACCCTCAGCTCATATACTTGATCCAAGAAAAAAAAACAAAACGTCAACTTATTGTCACGCTGGTAACTATATAAATACAGTAGAGCGTCGATTATCCGAATTTATTGAGGGACATGGGTGTTCGGAAAACCAGTATTTTCGGATAATCGAACTGTCATATTTATGTTACGGTGAATGAAAACCATATTTATATCTTTTGTGGCAAATAGGAATTAATCGAAAAAGTGCAGACAGTCTTGTGATAAAACATGTACTAGGTAGCTCTTCTCCCGCACTACAATGCTCGTGCGCATAACTTTTTAAGGCACGTGCGAGGCGGGCAGGCATCGTAGTTCGGAGAAGCGGTCGTTATGGAAGTCAACAAGTGGACAAACAACAACTGAGATGATGATAATGATGATGATGTTAAGGGAACGTTACCAAAAACACCGCTAGTTGATGGAGAATCGTATCTGAAATAATCAGATCAACGTGTACAGGAGCGTTTCCTACACCGGGTATAAATTTAGAAATGTATAGTAATATATAGAAACGTTCTTTATAGTATTTGAACAAACGCTATATTTTAAACTAAATTTTAATTCATGTAAGAATTGATGACAAAAAGGTCGTTGAAATGTTACGGCTAAAAATAACACGTCTCTGGAGTCTGGCATGAGACGTAAATAAATGGTTAAGGAAAATGTTTGTAGGTAATTGTGTTTTAATTTATGGATGCGGTGTATCTATTGAAATATCTACTCTTTGTAAAAAAAAGGTTGGAAAAAGTAATATTTAACGTATTATAAAAAAAAAACAATTAAGAATAGGCACCACGTAAGTTAGCGGGTACTTACTTACTTTAATGTAACGTTAGTCGTCGAAACAAATCGGGAAATCAGTTGTTCTGCAGAATAATTTCGTTGACTTTTGACCAAATGTATCGAGCATGTTTTTACGCGATTCAAGAGTTGTGACCATAGTACAATAAGCTCCTTTCGGCACAATACACCTCAAGCTTATAACCCTGTATATCGATGTTCTAATATTACGTAAATAATAGTATCGATGAAGCTGATATAGTACCGAAATTAATGGCAAAGCTAGGACCAGAAAGAATGGGTTAGACAGGACCGTATCGGAAAGTATAAAGAAGAAAGGATCGGAAACAAAACAAAATAGATACCCGCGAACATTAACAATTTAATAAGTATTTAAAAAAAAAACCTTTGTTTTTGTCATCGTAATTTGTGTTGTCAGTGACAATTATTTCAATATTTTGATGTCAGTGATACATGATAAAAAACCTAGTGAAATAAATAAAGTACATAATAAAAATCTAGTGAAATAAATGTAAATTCAAGAGAAATAAAGAAATTAAAATCTTGTGAAATAGCTGTAGGACATAATAAAATATCTAATAAAATAAATAAAATAAAAAATGTTAAATCTAGTGAAATAAATGTAAAATCTAGTGAAATAAATGTAAATGCTAGTGAAATAAAAAATGTAAGATCTAGTGAAATAAATGTAGTACATGATAAAAAGTCTAGTAAAATAAATGTAAATCACAGTCAAATTCATAAAAAGTAAGTCAGGGTCAATGCTCCAGAAAATAATAATAAAAATAAAAATATTGGCAACTATATTAGAATCTTCGAAGATGTTTTGCAAGCAACGCAAAAAGACATGTTTCAGTTATTTTCACTAAACACAAGAAACACGTATACGTTCCCGCAAAAAGTTCTTTCTAACTTTTAGTTTTTACTCTTTTCATCTGCAAAATAAATTATTTTCATAAAATTTTAACTACTTTGACCTGCCATTAAACGGATTCTGTTATGAAATGTATCGTATCTGCATGTTCGTGTTTTAGGGATGTCGCGGTAAGCGTATTTCTACTGGCCGACTGCCAGTGTGCTTGAAATTGCCTTAACGTAGGTATACTTTGTAACATTGATATAAAAATTGATATATTAACATTGATATTGTACTATTACTAGACTAATATGTATCTATCAAATATACCGTCATCATTATTATCATCATAATCTACTGCTAAAAGAAGTCCACTACTAAAGTAGCACAATGAGCTAGTATTGGAGAGGGCTATGCTTGGAGTTTTCCTACGAGATCAAATCAGAAATGAGAGGACCCGTAGACGAACTAAAGTTACCGACATTGACCAGTGAATTAGCAAGGTGAAATGGCAGTGGGCAGGGCACATAGCATGCAGAACTGATGGCTGATGGAGCTGCAAAGTCCTGTAGTGGAAACCACGGACTGGCAAGTATAGTGTACAACGTCCACCCACAAGGTACCTAAAGGTAAAGGCGATCTAATACAGAACGAAGGAACGCGCTGGGTGCGTGCAGCCTCCAACCAATAGTCAGATCACTTTTGCAAATAGTGGCGTAGGTTGATACCAAACGGTATCTGTGGGTAGTAAGAACCTGCTAATGGAGGACTAAGTTTAGGATGGTTGGAGAAGGGGCTTCCAACATCCATGTAAAAAGGCCAGAGTGGACAAATACGCTGGGTGGTCCACGTTAATGCAAGAGGTGTGGTGTTTGGTACAGCATGCCGCTGTTATCTGAAGCGCAATGCTGAAGGCGCCCGTGCGCTTACTAGAGATATTAGAACCTTCCATTAAGCGCCAAGGAAGATAGGCCACCCGGAGGATTTGTAGTAGATACAATCTCATATACCACGATTGTTTCCCAACGCAAATTATGTGTAGATTTTCCCCTCTTCAGTAAAAAAAAAGTTAAATAGAATTATAAAAAAGTACAATATATATCATATATTCTGCAACCAAAAAGTTTGTAGTGAAAAATTATTTAAGCGAAATGTTAGCGATCGATATTTGCAGCGCAGTCTCAAGATCACTCTGACATTGACTTCGAAAGTTAAAACGAGGCCTACGTTTAACTTGCTCCAAATAAAAATAAAATCCAAAGATCCAGGAATAAAACCAAAGAATCCAGGGATTTTGTAGCCTGCCGATGACGATTTAAAACAGTCATTTAATATACCTGAACATTTTAAAAACACAAATATAACAAACAAAACTTGCGATGCGCCTCCGATCATTACCGACCCAAATCCTAATGATCCGCTCGAATCTAAGTTAAGCTTGGATCATAATTACACCGAGTCCTGGCCGTGCCGGGACGGGACGGTCAAGAAATAAATATGGAATACGTATTTTAAAAGCAGAATTGTTGTGAAACATATAATTACTTTCCTATTGAAACTAACCATCGCATATCTGAAAGGTAATAAACGCCAAAGCAGGTATGCCCTGGATTTTGTTTATTGTGTCACTCGAAAGTACAGGGGTGGTACTGATTTGATCATAAACAGGCGCTGTGCTTTTGAAAATGTTTCGTTACTTTTTATTAAAACATGGTAACACAATGTAACTGTAGAAATGAAGACAAATATTAGCAAATTTAAAAAATTTACTCTAAACTTGGTCAGACTGTTTTGGCTATGGAAAGTCACATGAATGTCACCAGCAAACAATAAAAATATGTCCATGCATAGTTTTGTAAATACTTATTTTTAGGAATCTTTAGGGAAACATTTCGCTTTGTCTAGAGCTGGGTGGATACATTTACTTTACAAACTTTTTTTATTTATAATGGCGCAAAGGGCTCTTATCGTCTCATGTTGTTTTCATAGAAAAGCCGCTTACTTACTGTTCGCTTCTCAATTAAAAAAAAAAACCTTTTCGCTTTTTAAAAAACTGACTCATGCCTTAAATTTCCTTCAGTGTTAGTGTTAACTTTTTCATTTTTTTTTATTTTTTTCGATTCAGGCTCGGAAAGGCTTCGTTGTGTTGAGAATCAAGCTTTATTCTCGTTCCTTTTCGCCTCGAATTTAATCAAATTATAGGTTGAAGAGTATCTGTTATAATATTTCAATACATCTACCAATATCGTTTGTGGAATTTTAGCTTTTTATTGTTTGATTCGGTTTCTTCGCAGCGTAATTTTAAAAGGTCTAGACGGTTTAAATGTATTGATAATAGTAGCGAAAATTTATGATTTATTCGAGGAATTACGCCATACGGAGTGCAAAAAGACAGTAAGTTTGTTTGTTGTTGGTATGGTTGACTATAGCTCACCTGATGTTAAGTGGCGGTGTGGTGGAAAATGGTAAATACATCCCGTATGGAATGGAACTGACTCTCAATTGGGGCTGCAGGAACACACCTTTTAGTGTTTGGCCGCAGATTTTTAACTCGTGGGTGATAGTTAGCTACACTAGAAAGAACCCTACCATCATGCTATGGTATTTATATTTTATATGAATTTTATTTTCATGTGTCACTCAATGGGAAACATCGGCTAATACGGCATCGCTCGAAATTTGCTATGGAGCGACTTTCCCAGAAGAATTCTGTTAAAGACCTGCCACAATTTAAGCTTCACATCAACATCAACAGCCATAAGACGTCCACTGCTGGACAAGGGCCTCCTCCTGGGCGGGTTTTGCCAATACTCGCCACGCTTGGCAGGCGGGTTGGCGAGCGCAGTTAGGTGTGATTGTTCAAGGAAGACGCTGCTGCCCATCTTCCGGATTACATCCCTTAGCCGACTCTTACGGCAACCACAGGTAGAGAGGGTGGGGTACTATTCTTACGCCGGCACCACCACGGAAGCAATTTAAGCTTATTTACTCTTTAATTATCATAATATCATTACAAATAAGTATAAATCAATACAAAAACTGAATTAGTGCTCTGCTCGTAATTTTAAAATAATAAAAGTTGCTCAGCATGTATTTATAAATAAAGTCGAATAATTTAACTGATAAACACGTTGAGTGCACTTATTTTGGGACACTTTCCGGTCCAAAGCTTATATGTATTAAATATAACATGTAGCCAACTGAATTTGTCCTGTTTAGTGCGCCTTAGAAATAAAATAAGGTAAAATTCAGTTTTAGACTAATTGCTTGCTAGCGTTGAAAAAATCAAATTGTTTTATTAGCTACTGGCAGCAAAATTAAGATGTATAAAAATAACAATCAACATATTTGGAATAAGTTTCAAAGTCGTTGCAATAGAAATAACGATCGTCTGGACTCCTGAAGGTGAGCAAAAATTCAGTTAGATTTATACGAAAATTCCAGTACTTAAGACTTTCTACAGCAAACAAAGTAAAAGGTACCTACAAAACGTATACTCCGCAGTGACTTAATGTAATATCACACCCTCTCTGTTCAATTTCATCAGGATGAAAGGGATGGAATTTTCATGGCATTTTCATCTCGGCACAGACGTGATGGAACAAATACATGAATATAATACTAAAATCTAGAATTTATTTCGACTAGATAGACAAAAATCGACTCAAATGTACGTAAAACAGAGTACAGATTGTGTTGATCAAATAAATCTTTTTTGAATTCCAAAGGTAAAAAATTCACGGTGCAATTTAATGTGGACCTAATCTATTCAATAATAAAATCGAAATGGAATAAAATTGGCATTGTGATAGAGCCTTTTGGAAGTGGTTGGTGCGAGGCTGTCCTTTTCAGTTTCAGTGAGGGATGAAAGAGAGGTCGGGTGGGGTGATACTCAACCTCCTCCAAAGCGGGAGGTAAAAGATTAACCCAGTTTTGTTATTTGTCCACTGTCAGTTGAGTACCTATTCACAATGCGGTGGTAGTCTGCTCTACTCGATCTTCGGGCTGTTTAACGTAATTGTAAATGATTAATGCGTCTGTACCACAATGTAATAGCTACGTGAGATTGAGAACTTGATTTATGATGTTTTATTTAGGCTTTATAGAGATATTTCTCGCAAAGTAAAGAGTTTTTATCAATACCTTCAGCTCGTTTCAATCGTTGCTATGGAACTAGCGTGGACTGAAACAAGTCACGCACAGCGTTATATTCGGAAAAGTGATGGGAAATTGATCATAGAAATTAAACATTTATAAATTTACACCGTGGTTTATAGTCTTGCTAAAAGAAAACATTATGATAAATTTCTCTCCATATGTAGATCTGGTTAATTTTTGGGTATTGACCTTTTTTTTAAGAAACAGAAAAATATATTTGTTGGTAAACAAGCAGTTCTTTCTTCTGATGGTAGGGTCACAGACGCTGCAATCAAGCCAAAGGATTCAATTACTTTTACTACTAACTAATTTTAATACTTTTTTTATAATCGTGGTATGCTAGAACAATAAATAAATAAAAAACAGCCAAGTGCGAGTCGGACTCGCGCACCGATGGTTCCGTACAAACCAGTAGATATATAAGTAAAAGTTATGGTTTTTTAATGGTAATTTATGCTTTTCGCAATTTTTCCTTTATCTGTGCTATAAGACGTTGCTTCGTACCAAATTTAAAAGTCAGCTGTATAGGTCGTAGCCGTCTTTAAATAACAAAAAATAGTAAAAGTAGCACAAAACATTTAAAAAAATTGTATAAAATTAATTCATGATGTCAAAAGGAATTGAAATAAATTTATAAAATAAATTATAACGAATCATGAAACTAACTATATCTATAATTAACATAATTAATAGATGTACCCAAACAGTTAAAAAGCACTTGCCCCTAAAGAAGTTTATAATTTGTAATTTCGTTTTTAACCTGTTTCCTTAGCTATATATTGATCACGAATGAATCATTCGAAATCAATTCACAGACATCCTCAATCATTTATGCATAAAGTAGAGCTAAAGTAGTAGATAGCTAGAGCTTCAATAATGTTTCGTTTCCAAACCAAGGCCGGCTACTGTATTATCAATTCGATATCATGTTATATTCAGTTGTAATACCTACTCAATTGTTGTGATCAACCTTGCGATGTATTCCGACCGCTTCTCCTAATATGAGAGTCCATTTCCAAACTGAGGTAATTTTATAGCGATGACGGCACAGTAATTAGCATGGCCGGTTCACACACCGAAGGGCGTAGGTTCAAATCCCAACAATGGACTTGAGCTGACGGTCAAGGAAAACATAGCTTAGTGGTAGAGTACTATCTAGTAATCGGCTGACTAGCCTACCCTCTAATTAAAAGTCTGCCCCCAAGTTCATAACGGACTGTCCAATCCATGTTATGTGAGTTTATTATCCTAGATTACGCCGTCATTTAACGTAAGCTGTGGTTAAACACTTAGCCTGTAAACCATAATAAAAAACCAGCCAAGTGCGAGTTGGACTCGCGCACGAAGGGTTCCGTGCCATTATTTATGAAAAAGACAAAAAACTCGCGTTTGTTGTATGGGAGCCCACCTTAAAAAAATATTTTGTTTCGTTTTTAGTTGGTATTTGTTGTTATAGCGGCAATAGAAATACATTGTGAAATTTTCAACTGTCTAGCTATCGCGGTTCTTGAGATACAGCCTGGTGATAGACAGACGGACGGATAGACAGACAGCGAAGTCTTAGTAATAGGGTCCCGTTTTTACCCTTTGGGTACGGAACCCTAAAAAACGACACATATTATCAAATGTTTAATATAACCTACCCTTGCCATATCTTCTGCTTAGACAAGTCGGATGATGTCGTTCCAATTTTTTTAAGCCCATAAGTTCCAAAGGTCGCTGGCAATTACACAACTAAAAACATCGTCAAAGTTAAATAAATAAATATCGGAGAAGAATACACACAGCGCCATCTGACCCCAAACCAAGCGAAACTATCTATCTACTATGGAAGTCAAATAACTGCTAGAACTCATAAATACTCTTTTTGTTGCTGTAAATAGGTACCTACTTATAATACATACAAACACCCAAAAATTTGTTAATACCACGAAATATTTGTTCTGGGTGGGAATCGAACCCACGACATATAGCTCTTAAATCAGATATGCTACCAATGAGCTAGACGATTGATATTTTTTTTCTATGGTACATCTTTTAAGATATCATTGCACCCTGAGTCGTTAAAACCATCGAACAGAAACATTGTAAAGACAATATAGATAACGTTGACAGTATCTCATCTTTGGATCAAACGGAAAAAAAGATTTAGTGAAGTGTATTTTCATTCTGGCGACTTTCATTTCTTAGTAGTTGAGTATCCGCGTGGTGTCAGAATTCTATTCGATTTCCCTACGGTCCATATAGTTATGACGGATACTCGGATTTGACAATTCACAGATCACGGAACTCCACCATTTGACTAATAAGAGTGAAAGGGGAAATAACGGAGGACATTTCACACAGCGCCATCTAGCTCCAAATTATGCAAACCTCGTACTATAGGAACCAAATAACTGATTATATATACACATATTTATTTTCTGTAAATACATACTTATAATACATTAGCTGTGCCCGCTGCTCCGTCTGCGTGAGCGGTTGGTAAGGACTAAACCATATTTTATTAAAGCTAAATTGACCATCGTACGTATTAATTAAATTAAATTAACTTACTTGTTTGTGAACTGATTGGAATAACTACAATATATAATAGTACGAATACATTAGTTGTTACGGGAAGCTTGTCATATATGTACATATATGAAAACCGCATTCAAATCGGTTAAGCCGCTTCTGAGATTAGCACAAACGCACAGACAAATGAACTAAAATTCTAGAGACTATTTTTTGACCTTGGTAATATTCGTTATATTCTTCCGGGTGGCTTATATTTTTTCTTTTGATTATTTATTATAGCTATTTTGTTCTATATTGTTATGATCTCTTGACGTTGTTCATTTTCACTACCATACCGTGATTGAACCGCAATTTTAACTTACACATTACGTTCAGGCAGGGTATATAGCACGCAGAAGTGATGGCCGATGGGGCTGCAAAGTTCTGGAGTGGAGACCACGGACCGGCAAGCGCAGCGTAGGACGTCCATCCACAAGGTGGACAGACGACCTCATAAAAACCGCAGGAACGCGCTGGATGCGAGCCGCTTCCAACCAGTCTTTATGGAAGTCAATGGGGGAGGCCTATGTCCAGCACGTCCTACAGCTGAAATGATGATCTATAATGATGATAACGCTTGCATTCATTAGCTTCGAAAGTATAGGGCAAAGTATATTTAAATTGTTAGATTATAAAAAAATATGTTATTCCGTATTTTCTTTATCAATTTCGTACACATGTTAGTCGATATAGAGCCATGCTAGGTGTGCTTCACCATCTTCGACTACACCGTCACTTAACATCAGGTGAGCTGTGATCAGTGACCTAGCTAATAAATATATACATGTATATATATTATGTACCATCTAAAACGTTGAACTTTAAATACTGTATCTTAATCCTTAAAGATTGAATTTTATGCGATGGCGTGCAGTGAATCTCATAAACATAATTATAACGACCACTAAAACAAATACTTTGCCCATTTAAATGACAGCAAAAAATTGCTTACAATAGGTTTTAAACGCTTCCACTTAATTTCAACATTTGAAGTGTTAATTTTATACCCATTTTAATACAAAAGTAGTGAATGATGACTGAAAAGTGGTCAAGGATAACGAGAACAGTCTTATACTCGTCTTAACTCACTTGAGTCGAAGCAAACTGTCACAAGTACTATACTTGGTGGTTGATCTCCTTAGCAGAAGGTCGTCTGGGTAGGTACAACCGCAGTACTAGGTATTCTGCCGCCAAGCAGTAATCTGTAAACATTACTGTGTTCTGGTTTGAATGGTACTACAGCTAGCGAAATTACAGGGCTGTTGAGGCTAACCATCGAAAGTCTCAAAGTAAAAAGTGCCAAAGCAGCGATGCCTTGGACTTTATTTTAGTTTTTACTTTTACTGCAATGGCCATGGACAGGCGTTATCTCTTACCATCAGGAGAATTCTCGTTCGTCTAATAATTTTTTATCAAAAAGTACCTCCCAATATAATTTATAGCAAAGTGACGTATTTTTTAAAGTTTAAAACAAACTCAAATTATTTTCTAGAACTAAAAGGGAATATAATATCATTACAATGATACAATAAATGACAAAATAAAAAGCATTAAAATTCCCTGCCAATTTCTAAAAACATATCTACTAACAGACTGGTTCGCAGTCACTTTGAGTGGTAGCTCTAAACTTACCACATACATGAACGTACAACGCGACTGCCGATGCAAATATCTTACCGTTTGCGGCATATTTCGACCGTACATACTGAAATCGATTTCGTTGATCTTTTCCTAATTGAATTTCACGTTATCAAAAATGCTGTTCATTGTTTTCAGTTTACTTTTTTCCTGTTAACCATTCAGAATACAGCAAATTATAAATAAATTTAAAAGAGATCAAACTGCTATTTTTTTTTAAAGAAAATAATAATCAGGTATTTACGAATAACTACAAATATATATTGATAAATACTTTCTAGAATTAGATAGATGTAAAATACTACATACATTACGTACTATTACATTACTACGTACATTTAGAACGTTCAGAAAAAAACGTCTATACACTAATATTATAAAGGAGAAAGTTTGTGAGTATGTATATTACTGTGTTTGTATGTTTGTTACTTCTTCACTCTCAAACGGCTGGACCAATTTTAATGAAATTTGGTATGGAAGTAGTTGATACCCTGGATTAACACATAGGCTACTTTTTATCCCAAAAAAATGTAGCGGGTAACACCGCGGAGCCCAGCTAGTTTGTTCTATAAATGTTGGCCTGGATTGGAAATCGATCTTTCGCCATATAGGTAATTATGTAACTCACAAAGCAGAGTTTCTATTAATTATGTTACAGAACCGTCAAATACTACCCTGTAGTTCAGTTGCTAGTTACGACAACATAGAATGGTAAAGAAAACATAAGTTGAATCTGAAAGCCAATATTAGAGGCGCTCTTGCGTAGGTGTGTCTAGTGTTCTTTACGTTCCCGCGTTAACCCGTCTGGGTTTTAAAAATCAGAAGGAGGGTCACCCTTCTCCTTTCTCTGAGGGTGAGGTTATAAAGGGGGTGCAGACTACTGTTATTAAAATACAAGAGATTACTTATGGAGTTTTCGTATTTGAAAATTAGATAACTTTCAGTTTAAAATACAAAGTTGGTAAATGATGATAGTCCCAAATCATTGGAATATTTTATGAATTATTTTAAGAGTGAATTTGATTTAAAAAAAAATATTTTTGAATATGCTGAGGTTGTACATATCGAAGACTCAGAAGAAAACATTTAATTTGTGTAGGTACCTATGTTTACTATAATTTAAGTTTTTCCATTAAAATTAAAAAAAATATTAGAAACTATTTAAAACTATAATTTTATTTCCTTAAAACTGCAAGCAATATGTTAATCAAGATGTGTAAATTTTGCAATATATAATATAATAATATGCTGTTGGCGTACCTTAATAAATAAATAAAAAAATATTTTCTACTTCCATCTTGTAACTTGCGTGTAATTATTGTAAACATTATATTGTATTCTTAGTAATAATCATATATCTTCATACATAATAATATACAGTGTATGAAAAAATCTGGCTGAGCAAATTTTAGTACTTTGTTTTATAGGCCACGCTTCTAAATATGTTTGAAGTATACACACAAACCAGTACTTTAACCTGAGATTGTTTTTGTTATGTAAAAGTAATAAGACGAACGAGACGCTCTCCTGATGGTAAGAGATAACGCCTGTCCATGACCATTGCATCGATACACAGAACTTTGATTACCAAAACAAATTCCAGGGCATCGCTGCTTTGGCGCTTAAGACATTCGATGGTAAGTCTCAACAGCCCTGAAATTCGCTAGCTGCAGTATCCTTCAAACCGGAACACAGTAATGTTTACATACTACTGCTTGGCGGTAGAATATTTGATACCTACCTAGACGACCTCCTGCTAAGGAGATCTACTAGATTTAGATTTTAGATTAATTAAACTAACTAATCTACATAGTTTGAACAATAATATTGGAACACGGAGTTTAAAGTAAGCATATTATAATTATAATATATACAAATACTCAAGGGCAGCTCAAATTCTCTCTCACTTTGAACGTGAAAAAGTTGCTAATAGCGTAATTAGAAACACTTTCAGGTCATAAATATTTAGTACAATCTTTAAAAACAAACATCCATTTTATCAACACACTAAGTTCGAGATCCAGTTCTAGTTTTAATTAACTAAAACTGTTTTGTTAAGATTCCCTATTCAACCAGTCTTTTAGGCAAAGTGACCAATTCAAATCAGTTGAAACCGAAGTAAGAAAACAAATGGGGGTGCTAATATTACGCCCGGCCAATACGGCCAGCGTAATTTAATCCGGACTCCGTGGGGCATCCAGAGAAAATCTATAAATCTGCCGCCATTAGAGCGCAGTAGAAGATGTTGCCCAGTGACTGAGCTTGGAAGAATAGCTTAGCTTAGGCCGTTTTAAACATCAATGTTAAATAAAATATATACTAATTAAATATTTTTTTTTTAATTTGTTTATTTATTAATGATTTTTACACCATACAAGGTATGTATTGCACCATAATTTCACCTGATGGAAAATAGCTATGTGATTATTGTTACTGAAGATTTTTTTAGTGTAAATGTACGGTACTCTAGCCTGGTGGAAAGAGGTAACACTTATCCGTGACCTCAGCAGCGATACCCAGAAATTTAAATTTCAAAACAATGTCCAAGGCATCGCTGTTTTGATGCTAATATTTTAAACAGGAACACAGTAATGTTCCTGCTACTGCTAATTAGCAAATTATCTGGTACCTACCTAGACAATCTAGTAAAGAAGTCTCCTACCTAGTAAGGGATGGTGCAGGCTTATCTAAGAAGTAACCATTTTATAGCAAATTGTCTCACATGAGGTCAAAGGCCTCCCTTGCCTCTTTCCATTTCTTGTGCTCATGATTTTATAGCTGCTGCAATGGGCGCGTCAAGATTTTGTTTCAAAGGAAGATTATGATTTTTATAATGTAGGCCACGTTACAAAAGAAACAAAAAAATAAATATTGGAGAACATTTCACATATCGCGGTCTCGCCCCAAACTAAATAAAGCTTGTACCATGGTAACCAGAAAACTGATTCAATACATCATAATTAATAATACGATTATTAATAATATAATTTATTGCTAATCATGTTTTAAGAAATGAGAAGTCTATTGATTTTTCTTGGCTCGACACTTCTGGTAAGTACGTGACGTCACAGTAAAATCAACATGGCGGAACAAAAATACGCTCCTTAAATATTTTTTTGCGACTGAGCTATCATAGCTACATTTTATTTTCAATTATTTCCATTTCAATAACCAAAGCTAAGTCACTGCGCGTCAATTCCAGTGTGATTAAAGTAAGGACCCCGGGACACCCCGGACTCCCCGGGATTCTTATTTACTTCGGGCACAAATTCAGATGACAATGTTTTAGGGGAAAGCGCTGCGTAACTGCCCTAACTTTAGGGTTGCCAAACAAAGGTGAATTTCTTTACCGAAACTATTTTTAATGAGCTAATAAGAGATGTATGTAGCGATAATTTTAAAAATAAATAAATTAAACGTGATTCCTGATTTTTTTACGTATAACCATAATTAACTATTTTTGCGGCAAGTTTTAGCGGATACGCGGAAAAATAATTAAAAATGGACACTTTAAAATAATTTTTTTTTCGTAAATTGTGTTTTTCCAGTATGTTTAAATATAGAACGCAGAGTTTTAATCTAACAGCTAAGCTAATGATTTATACGAACAAGTTTGGTCAAGTGATTTAATATGGTGAAAAATGTCTTTGTGTGTTGGTACCAAGACTACGTCAAAGCTTCTAGTAAAATCGCTACTTCTTTGCTAGGGCATGTCTGGACTTAACTCTGACTTGCTTTGTATGACTGTGACTGTATCTTAGACCTATTACACTTGTTTTTTTTTATCAATACTTGAAAATATAATATACTTGACACTGACAAAATTCAAAAAGCACGCAGACACAAAAAAAAAGAAGTGGAATAAGTTTTGTTACGGTAAACAAACAGTAGAAGTATAAGTCGTTCAGAACTTTAGCGCAATCGATGCTAACAACTTCGACATAGTAAAGCTAGCCTAGATAGCAATGGCGTGAAGTATTCAGGCCGCCTAAAAGTTCTGAAATAGACCAAATGATTGACTAGTTTAGAATGTAAGTTCTAGGTGGCAACCCTAATTGTCTCCACCCCCACCCCTGTCAATTACCAGCCCTGACCGAGGCGAGACTTATTGACGGACTGTCCGCTTTAAATCTCAACTATACTCTTAGGACATTGGTGTTTGAAGATCCAAGCTTTCGGTATTATAAAAAAAAATATTAGCGACCCGCCCCGGCTTCGCACGGGTAATAAAAATGGGTATAAGTAAGCTATTCTTAAAATATCTACATGCCACCGCGGACTCTTTTGTAGATTTATGAAAGAGGAGTATCCCACCATGCATTCTTTTGTTATATCTCAAAGGGATTAAGGCAGCGTTTTTGAAGAAAGCTCCTGGGTGGCTTGACTTTTCCGACACCTCCAACAATTATCATCATATTTCAACCAAGTCAAAATCTTGACAAATTATATACCTAAACCTTCCTCATCAATCACTTTATCTATTGGTAAAACTTACATGATAATCCGTGCAGTAATTTTAAGTTTATCGCGAACAGACAGACATACTGACGCGGCGGGTTCGTGCGTCAAGCGTCGGTTGTGTCGCCGAATACCATCAAGAAATGCAACTGCAGGTGGCCATCAAAGATCGGAACGCGGCAAGAAAAGGAAGCCTTGGGCCGAGAGGAGGCGATTAGATTGAAAACTAATAAGTATTGTATGCATGCCTCGAGCATTCATGCTCACCATCGAAGGCTCCTTCTTGCGGCGGCGTCGTGTGTCGGATCGCTCTCTTCCCTCAGATATGGTTGAGGAGGGCGATGGCTGGCACATGCGTCATACTTGTGATCGGGTGCTGTTTGTGGTTCGCTGGTCTGCCCGCGGTATACACACAATCTAGTACTTTAACCTTAGATTAAGATTAATTACACTGACTTACCTCTCTCTGTAAAGTATACAAAGTAAAAAAAAAATTGAAATTAAAAACTTGACAAAGGTCACCGACCCCTTTGTCTGTGGAGCGATTATTTTACATTAAATTAATCGTAATACTGTAATGTTAAACATTACTGTGTTCCTTTGATACTGCGGTGGTACCTACCTAGATGACCTCCTGTTACGGAGATTTCGTTGACTCAGTAAGTGGGTAGACACACGCAGCAAAAATGTAGTTTGGCAAAAATTCGAAATCATCTATAACTCTATACATAGGGTATAAAAAAATTCAAAATGCCGCGTCACCGCGTCACCCCATCGTACTCTGCAGGGGCAGCATGCACTTTGCAACCGGGAATTATTTCGCGAATGATACACCAAAAGCTCAATCCAAAAGATATATTGCGCCGATACGCGCACTGCCCGCTGCTAATCCAGTTATGAGGCAAAGATTATGTAGGTGGTAGAGATAGAAAACTCCGTAGGAAAGTTACTTTTACCTAGCTATTTTCATTAAATTAATTTTATTATTATTATTTTAGCCTACTTTGTCCCACTGCTGGGCAAAGGTCTCTCTTCACTCCTCTCTGTTTGTTAGGTCCAATCATGTGTATCGAGTTCATCTTTCCACTGTCTTTTAAGCCAGCCTGGTGGCCGTTTATTCTCCGGGACCCAGTCGATGATGGTTTTCGCCCATAGCTCCGCTGGCATTCGACAAACGTGTCCAGGCCAGTCCCACCTTAGCATCGCATTTTGAGTCACGTCAATGATCTGAGTTTTGGAGCACAGTACTGAGTTTCCTATGCGGTCTAATAACTTCAAGCTCAGTATGCTGTGCTCCATCACTCGTTGACAAACCGCAAGTGTGGGTTTTTGCTCTATTGTTAATGACCAAGTCTATATATAAGTCTATAAGTATATGAGGATAGGAAGAATGTACATTAAATTAATAAACTTTTTATTTATTTCATTAATTCACGTTCGATCATATCATTTAACATCATCCAATTTGTGGTCTAGGTTAAAATAATAAATACCGGAGAACATTTTGACACAGCGCTAGCTAGCTCCAAACTATGCAAAGTTTGTATTAGGTATACCATAATAGAATAATGACATACTTACTTATTTTTGTAAAAAAATATAGGTATAGTACATACAGAACACCCAGATACAACAAACATCTATGATCGTCACAGAAGTCTTAGTCCAGAGTGGAAATCTAACTCACGTCTTTCAGCTCTTGAAGCAGAACTTACTGCCAATTGAGTTAACAGGGCAGTAGACAAGATTGGAACATACTTATGCATCTAGAAGGACCATGAGGGGGACGGGTTGGTAGTCCCGGTGGAGTAATTAAATCTTTGGTGGTGATGGTTTTCTGGCGGAGAATCAAAACTTTAACTTAGAGTTATTAATACAACTTGCCTATCACAATTTAATTAAAATTTTCCACTGTAATTTATGCAAATACATATGTGAACACATCAAAACTATAGGACTTCTGACTATGTTTAATCTTTGTACTCATCGCCTCTATATTTCATCCGAGCAGAATATTGGCGTTTTGAAACTGTATTCTGTATTGCCGCAGATTCTACGATCGAAATTGTATAGGTACGGAGTGGTAAATGTAACTGGGTGTTTGTCACTTTCTTTTACTATTAACTTACACATCACTTACGCAAAGTTTTCTACAGTCATCTCTATCAAGTTCCAATCATATGATTCTTCGATTAATACTAACACATCTTAAAATTATCCGTTATCTCGTGATTTATAAAATAACTATAGTTTTATTCAGCCATTATTAAACAGTAAAACAGTCCGAGTAAACACATAAATGGACCAGGTAATGGTGGTATACCACAATCCGGTGCAAATTGTGATTCTTGTTCCGTTATTCGAAAGGATACATATCTAAATGTATGACTAATCAGAGTCTGCTCTAGTGTTCGGTCTGGTTTGGGGTAAATTGACTTCGGAACAGAATTAGATAGTATGTTTATACCTATTGATGTTTAAAAAGTTGCATTAATTTTTTTTCGGCTAAGTAGGTACTATCGTTTCGCGTAACGTTTTTAAACAAAAAGTCTGTTATAGAACACAAAGGTTTTATTGAAACGAATCTTTGATGAGTTCAATTTCGATAGATTTGTGTATTCAAAGCTTCAAAGTATCGAACAGCTTCAGAAGTCAAGAGTCCTTTTACTTCCAATACCAACTCCATCATCAGATTACTGTGACTATAACCATATAATAATAATGTCCTGTTAGCTCATTTTGTAGGTCATCTGCTGCCAGACTTGTATTTAATTCCCACACATTTAAGTGACGATAATGTTTGTTGATGTTGATGTTTGTATTGGTATATTTTTTTTATAAGAAATAGGTTTACCATGATCACCATCTCACTTGATGTTAAGTGATGATGGAGCACGCTTGCCTAGAAGATACTAATGCACTCTCGACTTGAAGACACCCAGATTTTATCCATCGGGGAACACCCACTCAGGCAGCGCATTCCACTGTCTAGCGGTCCGCACAATTAACGTGGAATCGAATCGTTCGAGTTTTTGGAATGTCGACCATGAAACGACAGTCTGGGTACTCTGTATATATTTACAAAGAAACAGTATCTAAGTATTTTATTAGTTGTCTGATTTCCATTGTACAAGCTTTGTTTAGTTTAAGGCTAAATGGCTCTGTGTGAAATGGACTATTTTATTTATTATTTGTATACAACTAAGTGATGATGCTATGAAAGATGCTTTAGTCTGTAATGGCAAATGGCTCTCGTTCAATTTCTCGTCAGTAGAGTAAACAATAAGTATAAAAGCTAAGTGTAAGATTAAAATAACAATGCTTTTGTGTGAGTTTGGAAGTCTTCTGAAGTCACACGTAAACTCTGTACAGACCATATTTATAGATTAAATATATTTTGGGGTTAGCAAACAACAGGTTACTTTAAAAGTTTTTGAATTGTAATTTTTTAAAATGTACAATTATGATATCACCATAATATGACTATGTCATTATATTGGCACATTACAATGCTAAGCACTGCATTGTGGTGCTAGCATACACTATAACTAGCATCAATATTTCATAGGCACAGCGACGCTATAATGTAAAGCAGTTGATAAGAATCAAACAAATACTGTGAAAATTACCGGCCATTCAAATACGTATTACAATACTGTCCATTTCTAGTATCATCCCTTCTTTATTAACATCATTTCTTAACTTATACCTCTCCTTCTTCACAGCTTTCATGGCAATGCTATTCTTTCTAACCTCTGTTGACACTGACAACTCCCGCTCCGTGCACTCGACCCCGCGGCCCCCTCTATCGTGACGGTCTGGTAGTAATTCACAGATGGAATGGAAAAAAACATAAATGGAATAGTTTACTTAAACTATTCCATTTGCCCGCGAAATCAAAATTAAAGCTAAAATATGTAAAATGTGCCTAGTTATTACAATTCGTTATAAAAATAATAGAAATTGACAATGTTTGATGCCCAAATAAAAAAATAAAGTTTAATTGAAACGGATCGAAATAAATTCTAATGACTGTATGAATCAAATACAGGGTCACCTTTTCACCTTTCATCTCCATTACTTTTTCTTGTTTTTTTTTTTACACCGTCTTAATAAGTGTACCATATGATCTGTCTATCCGAAGGTTATCTGAAAGAAATCTACTGTTGGCCACCGGTGTACTGGCGCAAGTTAATAGTTATGTTGTTTAGCTTTTTTTTAAAGATTTGTGTGTTATACGAGTAATGTATCGATTGTCGGTGTATAATCTAGTTATATCCTGTTCTGTTCTCTATTCCATTAATTTCTACGGGGTTAAAAGTTTGGGGTGTAATAATCTCAAAGGGATCACCGTTATTAAAAATAACTTTTGTCAATTACAAATATATGATTTTTTACGTTTTCGTAGACTTTTGCACCCAGTTAAAGATGTTTCTTTTTCCTTTTATAGCTTAGTTAATAAATGTTTTTATAGCTTGGTTTCTAATGTTGTATGAAAAGCAATTTTATAGTGATGTAAAATTGCATTGAAAAAATAAGCGAAACCTTTATCACTGTGACGCTATTTCACGTTGATAAAATCGGCTCTAACCGGCCAGTTCGCGGAGCACATGTGAACTTTATGGGGAAACACCCTCGTACATACATTTTGCGGAGAGCTCGCTTTGGATAGGTAACGATACAGTATTGATTTTCCAGATCGCAGGATTAACAGAATCTGTAGTCCCTTTTTACGAAATGTTTGGTGAATGATTTGATCCATTAGACAGTCTTCAAAGAGAAAAATAGTTGATTTGTAGTGAAGAAATTTATTGAGCAGTCTCAAATAAGGTACCTCATTCATTCAGAAAGATGACAAAGACAGGAAATCCCATATTGTTGGCATTTTATTCTTACTGGATTATTTAAGAAATAAAATACAAAAGCAAATAACCATAATCATATTTATCTGTCGCGTTGATAGCTCTGTGGCTAGCGCGATCGGTTAACACGCCGAAGGGCGTGGGTTCAAATCCCATTAAGAACCATGAGCTGCCATTGAAGGAAACCATGATGTTTGAAATTGCAGATTTTTGGAAATTGCTTGGAAAATTTTAATTTTAATTATTGATCTAGATTTCTTATGTGCATTCTGCGCTGTCTTTTGATAAGGGTTATTTTTTTTTTTGCAATAACTCCCTCGAGATACGATAATTGCGATGGGATACTTTTTGTTTTTTTTTCACGCTCTTCAACTTAAGTAGTGTTTTTTTCGAACCATTCACCGTTGTTAAGATATTGAACGAGAAAGTCCAGGACCAGAGCCATCAAAGCAAAGAAAAATATAAGTTAAAAGAACGGACCTCCTTTAATTATATTTTTAACAACACAAAAAAAGTATTCGCATAATAAATTTCATGTATGTGATTTATAATATGCTGGTTTATATATTTAGATTTTTACCAATGAGAAATTCAATTCAATTTATTTATGATACAAATATTAAAAATAACAAATAATATATAACAACGCGTCGGACTCCGGACAATGAATTCCGTTTCCCGGAGCAGATCTCTTCCTGCAGTACACAAAATATTGATTTCAATAATTTCTAACTACCAAAATAAACAAAAAACGTAGACTTAAACCACCAATAAACTTGCATACAAATACAATAGCAAATTACGGTCACCCATCCAAAAACTGATCGGATCGTCAGTTGCTTAACATCGATGATATTTTGAGAACACCTAGAAAATCTATGCCACGAGCGGTACAGAACATAATTGCTAGCATCCTATTTGCGTGTAATATAACTGTACATTTGGTATCACACGTTAGGGGACCGTCATCATCTCTCCCATAACGTCCCCTTTCAATCTCCACTCTAATAAATAAAGGGGCAGTAAAAAATACGAACAGACGATGGCAGCGCCCTCTAGCGGACCAATAATCAACGACACGGAGGAAATTTTTATATTTCTCGGCTTGTTGAGGGTATTGACGGTTTAGGGTTGAAATGGCAGCTCGATGCAAATTTTATTTATAGCTGCAGATTTTAGTTATGGGATTTCCAGTTACTCGTACAATGGTTGGATTCGATCATGACCTTGAAAACCATGTCGACGCTTGAAAGGCAACCCTTACTAAGCGACATTGAGTAAACTTTACAGGAGAGCGATTTAAAGTTCAAAATATTTTTTAAAAAATCATAAAAATTTACCTAATTGTTCGATTAAATTAATTGTTTGAGCTTCCTGTAGAAATACATAGGGCTCAAACACTAGAGATCTTCAAGAACAGAGTTAAGGTGCACTTTCTAAAATAATCTTGCAATTCGCTATCTCTTCTTATATGTTTAATGTTTATGTATGGTAGCATATGTAAGTGTATAATTATAGGTATATATGTATGTCTATAAGTATATATATATATGTATATTATATAAGGTATATTTAAGTATTGATATTTTATAATAGATTTAGGTATGTATTTGTGTCTTTTACATATTATGTTTTTAAATGTTATATATATATATTATATTATTTTAATTCTCTTACCAACACACCCCGTCCTTAACCTACTAAACCCTCTCCATACTTAGGTTGCCTGGAAGAGATCGCTCTAAGCGATAAGGCCGCCAATTGTTCAACTAGTATTAAGTTTTTACTTTAAAATTGTTTTTAGTAATAATTGGTGTGAACAATAAAGAGTTATATTATTATTATTATTATTATTATTAAAATGATTTTAACACTAATAGAAATCATTTTTATATAGCTATCCAAATTGTTAAAATAAGACACCTGACACTTTTATAAACACCGGTTTCTGTCGCTTAGATAAAATTTACCTGGTTTGATAAACAGGTAAAATTATATAAATCATCACTGTAGTGTGTGCAGTATCATGTAAAAATAAGTAAAGTAACTTAGTTTAGAATTTTAGTACAGGAAGATTGATCTAATAAGATCTGGTAGTTTAAAATAAATCAAGTAAATTTATCTAAACATTATTTAATGATTTTTGAGATTGTGGAAATTGTATCTTAGTGATTAAAATTACCCCAAACCTCCCTTCGTAACTGACATTTAACCAAGAACTGTATATGTAATTATTATCATGCACGAAAATTTTATATTGAATAAAAGTATTTATTTAAAATTAAACGAATATGCTACGCAGTAGACCATACAAAATCAATAAGGAAACTACTTAATTATGACATAACATTTGGTCTGAGATATTTTTTTTTAACTAAACAATTATTATTGCTGTCGCAATTATAAATTACTCCACCATTTTCATAAATCACTTTCAAAAAAAATATAAATCACAATTGTCAGTAAATGAATTATTAATAAACTAAACATAGTAAATAAACCAAACAACATTCTTACAAAATAACAGCAAGTTTGACCTACTGTGCAAAGTGTGACAATTTTTAACACTATAATTAATATCGCTGTAATTACTATAATAACAAGACTTGTATTATTTTCACAACATAATCAGTCTCTAGAATAGAAACAAGGATATTATTCATATCAAAAATATAGCAATATAAAAAAAACCTTAATCTAATTGTACCTTTACAAAATATGTCTTTAGTACGAATGGCAACGTGAGATCTTGTTAGTTACCATAACAAGATCTCACGTTGCCATTCGTATGTCAATTTTTGACATTTTTTGCGCGTGGAATGTTCACAAACTCATGTTTAAAACAATTAGGAATAACTTTGTCCACGCAAAGTTTGACTAAATCGTCATATTAAGCTTTTGATATAAAAAGCTGCGATCGATAACAAGGTAAAAGAGATACCTTGGTTTTAGACTGAACTTCAACATCAAAAGACGCCGCAGTAGGATTCATAGATGTTTTATATTTAACGCTTTGCTTATCTTTTCGTCTGTTTTATATTTAACGCTTTGCTTGTCTTTTGTCTTTCAAAAACTGTCAGACCATACTCTAGACTTCATGGCTGAACGACACTCGTTACGACTACAGTCATCCTATGATGCAAAGTCATATAGGCTACTCAATAGACAGATATCGAAATTCCTGCGACAGAGCGATAGAGCGGAAAAAACGCTCCAAAGTGTTCGTAAGAGAAATGTCTATTGGACAAAGTCGGTTGACGAAGCTGAAGAAAGAAGATGGTAATATAGCGTCGACTACAGCAGAGGTATTAGAGGAGGTCGAAAAGTTCTATGGACGGCTATACACCTCAGTAGCTGAGCTTGTTAGCAGCGCGGCCAAAGACCCAAGAGCCAAGCTTACCCGGCACTATACCGAAGATATCCCGAACATCAGCCTGTACGAGATTAGAATGGACCTGAAACAGCTTAAGAACAACAAGGCACCGAGTGATGACGGAATCACATCGGAGCTTCTGAAAGCGGGTGGAACACCGGTACTTAAAGTCTTTCAGAAGCTCTTTAATTCCGTCTTACTCGAAGGTATAAAGCCAGAAGCATGGAACAGAGGCGTGGTGGTGTTGTTCTTCAAGAAAGGTGACAACACTTTATTAAAGAATTATAGGCCCATCTCGCTTCTGAGCCATGTTTATAAGCTGTTTACGCGGATCATTACGAACCTTCTCAGTCGCAGGTTCTATGACTTCCAGCCTTCCGAACAAGCCGGTTTCCGTAAAGGTTACAGTACCATAGACCACATCCATACGCTAAGGCAAATTATACAGAAGACCGAAGAGTATAATTTGCCTCTTTGTCTAGCGTTTGTGAACTATGAGAAAGCCTTTGATTCGATCGAGACATGGGCGGTGGTTGAGTCTCTCCAACGATGCCATATTGACTATCGGTATATCGAAGTGTTGAAGTGTTTGTATAATAACGCTACTATGTCGGTCCAAGTACAGGAGCAGACTTCGAAGGCGATTCCACTGAAAAGAAGCGTAAGACAGGGAGATGTTATATCTCCGAAACTGTTTACTGCCACAGTGGAAGACGCTTTCAAGCTCCTAGAATGGAAAGGATTCGGCATCAATATTAATGACGAAAACATCACTCACCTTTGATTTGCCGACGGTATAGTGGTCATGGCAGAGTCGTCGGAGGAACTCAGCACAATGCTCGAAGACCTCAATCGAGTTTCTCAACGGGTGGGTCTTAAAATGAACATGGACAAAACGAAGGTAATGTTGAATGCCCATGTTGTGCCCACCCCAATATCAGTTGGAAGCTCGGTTCTTGAAGTTGTTGACAAGTACATTTACCTAGGACAAACAGTCCAACTAGGTAGGTCCAACTTTAAGAAAGAGGTCATCATCGAATTCGATCATCGAATCCAACTCGTCTGGGCGGCGTTCGGAAAACTGCGCAGCGTTTTCTCGTCCGAATTACCTCAGTGCCTCAAGTCGAAAGTCTTCGACCAGTGTGTGTTACCAGTGATGACTTATGGCGCCGAAACGTGGTCTCTGACTATGTGCCTTCTTAGTAAGCTTAAAGTAGCATAACGAGCTATGGAGAGGGCTATGCTCAGTGTTTCCCTACGAGATCGAATCAGAAATGAGGAGATCCGTAGGTGAACTAAAGTAGCCGACATAGCCTAGCGGATTAGCAAGTTGAAGTGGCAGTGGGCAGGGCACATAGCACGCAGTACCGATGGCCGATGGGGCTGTAAAGTTCTGGAGTGGAGACCACGGACCGGCAAGCGCAGCGTAGGATGTCCACCCACAAGGTGGACAGACGACCTAATAAAGACCGCGGGAACGCGCTGGATGCGAGCCGCTTCCAACCGGTCTTTATGGAAATCAATGGGAGAGGCCTATGTCCAGCAGTGGACGTCATACGGCTGATGTTGATGATGATTGTCTTTTCTGAAAGTCATAATACGGATCTTGCTTATCTTTTCAGTGAAGTTGCCAAAGTGATTAGTTGTTAAAGTGATAATAAATTCGTGATCAACCGATGTACGTGCAGCAGTAGTTGATTCAGTCGTTTCAGTGTGATCTGTTGTGGTGCGTAAGGCATAGGCACAGTATCGGCAAGAACCGAAAAAGCTAAATCTTTCGAAGTGTCAATGCTGATAGAAGCTGGCTCTAATGTTTTTTTAGCTGCAAGAAAAATAAAATTAATTTAAAATTATTACTTTATTATATCTAATACATAATATTATTTAAAAATAATTCGAAACGAAATGTTGTTTTGAAATATGTACTACCTTTGCATAATTTGATTGAATACTTACCATGTCTTCGTTGAATGAGCACCAAAATGTGAAGTATATCTTCCCTAAGCGACGGCGGGCGCCTGGATGAGAACCTGTATAGACGTGTCACGTCACGTGTCTCGCATACCTACACGACAATTTTTAAACTCGTGCAGTTCCTTAGCGACGAGAAAGTAAATTTTGCGGACAGGTAAATTTATCTACACGACATTCTTAGCCATTTAGCAAATCAAGTAAGACTATCTAACCGACATCATTAATATTAACTGTTAACAAGTAAAAATACCTAAGGATAAAAAAGAAATATTATGTTATGCAAGTAAAAATATCTAAGCTCTAATATTGTTCCACTTTATTTCAGGTTAACTTATACAAATGACACTGTCACAAAATATAATAATAAGTTAAAATGCATAACCACATAAATTACAATTGCTTTGTGCAGGTAAAATCCACTAAGTGGTTTCAAAGGAAAATTTCGTAACAAGTAAAAATACATAAATACAAATAAATGAAAAAGTCAATACATGAAAAACCGAATAAGTTCATATTCTTAATTGTTAGAATGTCGTAACTGATGGATATTCTTAAAATCACTTTTTTTTGGTCGTTTAGTAAGCACAAAATGTAGATTTAACTGAAATTACGCAATATCTAAGCGACAATAAAACTCGTCGTAGAACTATGAGACCGAGACCAATCGACGCAGAAAAATCTGGCGGTTCGAATGGTATATATAACTCATTTTACGGATTTATGTCGCTTAGTTAGGATTGCCTTTCAAGCGTCGATGTGATTGAATCTATAATAAAAGGATTAAGAATGTTTTTTGTGAAGAGTGCCGGTGGCCTGGAAAGAAACTGGCTCTCAAGTGAGGCTGCCGGAATACACCGTTAGATGCTTGGCGGCAGATTTTCCGTAAAATGTTATTCTGGATTTGGGAAAAAAAAACTTATTCCAATATATTCCTTTGTTTCAGAAAACAAGGAGTTCAAAAGACCCATAAAGCGACGGCGTCGCAAATATAGGTGTAGCTAACCAACCATGTATACCCACCCTCGACGGGACGCAGATATTATGTAAAACCTAACGGGAGTCTCTTCAATCAATACACGTTACTAGATGATGTAAAAGCTTTCTTCTCCTCGCCCACCTCGAATCTAGCTTCTATTTTCTAAATGCTACGACTTAAATTTCCACTGAGAAAATGTTCAGATTTTTTCTTTGACATTTCGAACAACAAATATCCTGTCAAAGAATTTTCGCTCTTAACCCTGAGTCCTTCAACATACAATACGCGTGAGCTTCAACTTCGGAGGGACCGCGGAAGAGTTAGTTTTTTTGTGAATATCAAAATATGAGCCCCCTTTTACAATCCCATTGTATCTGCTATTGAACCCCATAATAGTTGGAGTCGGTGGTCCAGGGTGTCTTAATAAAAGGGATGAAATGATGAATGTTCAGAACACTGGCGCAATTTATGCGTGTGTTTGGTCGGATATTAGATGTAATAGAACTGTGAAACCATTTTTATCATACCGCTCCGTCTTCGCATTTTATTTTGGCGATTTATTTACAAATACCTAATTCAATTTCTTTAATTTTACAAAAGTTTAACAAGGAAGCGTTGTATATTGTATGGATTGATAAATCGTCTGGTAACTGAGTACTACTCACTCACTTTGAATTCACTACATTGAAAGACTTTCGCATTTATTAATTATCTCTTCTCTAATCTCTAAATAGTGCTTTTGTTTTTATTTTTATAAGTAATGGGATGAGAATGAGGACTCCTTATGGTAAGAGATAACGTATGCCCATAACCATTGCAGCGATACACAACATTTTGAGTAACAAAACACTGCTTTGGCGCTCATTACTAGTATTAAACAAGAAACGTACCTACAGTCAAAAGGTTTGGTAAATACCCAAGGAAATTCCACTATAAATACAAATATTTTATTGATAACACCAAAGATACAGGTCATTATTCCATTCATATTTAAAAATATCTAAATCATAACATACCTATGTCAATATAATGAAAATGTTAATATAATAATATGTCAGATATAAAATATGCCATTATGATTAAATATCAATTTAAAAAATATGTACCTATGGGTGGTAGTGGGCCGTCTTTTTTAATTTCATAATGAATTAGTTAATAGCACCCGTGCGAAGCTGGGGCGGATCGCTGATTGTTTATATAAGATCTAACAACTAAGATAAACAATCAGTTGTATCAACACATTTTACAAATCACAGCATCATCATAGCCAAATGCTAAATGAATTAGATACGTATCAAGAAATTAAGCCATTTCAATTAACTTAACAACACGTAGAATTATTACAATGGTATAATTAAAATAATAATTCTTATTAGCGTATCAACTTGTTAATCTCTGAAAGACTGTGTGAATTTTTATAAACTTATGTTCTTTAGTCATAAACTGTTTCAAATTAAATTGAGCTTGGCTAAAGTGTTTATTTTTAAACATAATTACTACTTGTGTGTACTCAATATAATAAAATGCAAATTATGTGTAGGGTATTACTAATTTAGGTATATATGTTTTGTTAATTATATTACTTCAAGTAGTTTCCTCACTTACTCTTATCATCTTAATCAAAACATAAACTGTTATAAAACTTTGTGGTAAACAATGCTTAGGCCGTGTTATTTAGTCTTTAGGTTCGATAAATGCACTGATTGTCTATTTGCCGACATGAATACTTTTTTTTGATGATCTGGCTAAAACTAGGTTACTTTCCAGTACTCAACTGGCAAGCTACCACCCTTATGTTAAAAATCTGTCACAAATCACTTAATGGAGTGTTCCGGCAGCTTCACTTGAGAGCCAGTTTCATTCCAGACTATGTGTGTAAACCGTCTCCGGCCACATTGTCACTTAACATCAAGTAAAATGTTGTCAAAATCTCGCCCATCGCCAATTTAAAAAAAAAAAACTACATATTTACGTTAGAAAAACTAGGAAAACATATTCATAAGATTTTTATCAATCTTTAAATCGTTTCGTCGTAATTATAATCGTTTAATCGATTTAAATCTTTTAGTCATTCGTCTAAAGCAAACATACTTAAATTATACCTACAATTTACACAAGCAATAAGCAACGAAGAATACATATTGTAATTAATATGTTTTAATTTTCTTTTACTCAGTATTAAATTATATATAAGTATTAAATTAATTTATTATGTCCTTAATAGCCTTTATATCTATTGTCTATCGCAGTACGAGCTTAAAATGTCCAAGAAAAACATAGTCAATTGTTACCTTAAAAAAAATTTCATAGATCAAAATATAAAAACAATACGAGGAAACCCAAAGAAACCACCTGCGCAAACTTCAGATGACCTCAAAGACGTTGCAAAACGAGTGTTGCCAGATTCTTATGTTTTAAATTTCTTATTTATAATTTTTTTCCGTAGTTATTTTGCTTCTTATGTTCCGGTTAATGCAAATAATTATAAGCGACAGTACTTGTTTGCAATCGGGCTATTCATTACTGTGTACACATCCTATTAATCTCGTCCGGATCATTTACTTCCTTGTTATTTCTGCTTAATTAAAAGTTAAAAAAAAAAAATTGATTGATTGATTTAGGCGTTACTTTGCGGAAGTTCTAGTTAATTTTGAACCCAGTCTCGGCCAAGCGCATGAAGAGATAACACGTACTGAGGATGCCTCGTGTAGAGGTGAGACACGTGTAGGCAAGTGCAGCGATATAAAAACTTGTGGTTAATTTAATTAGTTTTTTATTTAAATTGTTTTAGATTTTAAGTTTATGTAAAATTTTAGTTTTATAATAATTAAAGTTTCGCATAAGTTTTAAATTAGTTAAATTTTAATTTAAATCTTCATCACTTAGAACATTAAAAACGAACTAAAGCGACTGTTAAGCGGAAATAAACTAAATATATACCTTGAACACTCAAAATGTACTTGAACAAATTTTAGGAATAGGATTGGCAACCCTGTGCGAAATGGTCGCCGCATAATGCTACGATCGTAGCCGTAAGCTACGTTGTTACGTAACATGTAACGGGCCGGCCGTCGACCCGTAAGATGCGCTCGCGTCTCGTCGGGAGCACTCACTCGCGATAGGCTAATTTCGTCTGTTGTAGTTTGTGAATGGGCGATTAGCTGTTTTGAGGTAAATTTAATGTGATGATATCACACAAAAGGAAATAAGTTATTATCTATACTTGTGACTATGTTCTAACTTATAAAACATCATTTTCTACATACAAGTATATTAATAAAGCATTTATCTTTTTTGATTGAACTGGGTGACGAGGCGACCAATTCTTTTCTTTATTGCCAAATGCCATGCTTGTCTATGACAGATAAGTGCCAATTAGAAACGTTTTCCTTCACTCATATTTTATCTAATTCAAACGTTACGATTGCTTATATACGAAAAGTACTGTATAGTTAAAATTAAACTGGTCTTAAAAATTAATCAGTGGAAAAGGTTATAATGCTTTTTTTAACTGACAATTATCAAAAATGTTAGATGATTAAAAAGGTTTCCGCAGACATATTATTATGGCACCAATGCAGTATTTCGCATATTGATGTTTTTAAGTATTTAATGAAAAATCGAGTCAAGTATAAGTCACAGTCAAAGTCAAACAAAGTAAGTCAAGATCGAGTAACATTCTGACACAGTAACAAACCCGCAGCGGCCTGCAGTGCAAAGCAAGACGATATCGCGCGCGCATTGTACTCAGCTTTGTCGCCATGATGAAGGCCACTGAACGCGGCCGAAATTGTAGCCGGAGTTTCGGATAAAATTAAACGTGAATAATCCCGCATAAGTAAAACAAAAACTATTGCTATTTATGGCCAATTTACTGGTCATTTATTACTCAGCTAATATTAGTACTTTTAATTAATTTTACTTAAACCATTTACTTAAAAAATACTTACCAAATGTAAAAGAGCGACATCGTCCTAACACGATATTTTAAAATCAGCTCTGTCATACAGTATATGCACTTTTGTAATATTCGTGATGTCAAATTTTTCATAAACACATGCCACTTCGAAATATAAAGCAAAGCTAAAACTAATTCGATAACAAAATGACTAATAAAATAAATAAGTAGGTAAACGTGACAAAGTATGGCTATGTTAAACATAGCAATAACAAGTTGAAAGTTTCCTGCTTTGGTATACCTAGTGACAATTAATGTGACCCGCTAACTGGCTGCACCATATTTTTGTTGTGTTTAACCACAACTCACCTGATGTTAAGTGACGGTGTGGTCGAAGATGGTAAAGCACACCTAGCCTGGAATGATACTGGCTCTCAAGAGAGGCTGCCGGATAACATTGTTAGATGCTTGGCGGCAAATTTTCAACTTGAGGGTGGTAGCTAGCCAGCTGAGTACTAGGAAGTACCCTACCACCATGCTATCATTTTCTCACGATGTTTTCCTTCAGCGACAGCTCAAGCTCATTCTTGGGATTTGGCACAGTTAGCATTTCCCTGCAACACAACAGACGCGGAGTATTCTCACGACGATACCAATGAATATAAAAAGTTTTATCTCAATAGTCATGAAATGGTAACAATAAAACATAAGAGATAGCAGATTCGTGGGGATGACTATCCCCTGCCTGTAACCAATGTAGTACCAAGGACTTTCAATAACAAAACAAAGTCCAGGGCATCTGAGCATCATGTTTCTAATGCCTTTCTAAATAGTAACAAAACATTTATTATTTAGAAAGCATTGCGCTTGCAATGATTTTGTAGCTAATAAGCACCAAAACAGTATCAGTAACATGGTATAAAGTACTAAACGTGACGCCCAGGGGTCCGCGATCCGCCGATAATGCGGACTCCAATTGATTTCCGTGTTGCTAGGGTCACCACACAAGACGACGACGTTTAAATACGTTACCTAAATTTACACTTCTGTATTTGTAAGTATTTTGCGTAACTGGAAGTAAAACCAAAAACCAACAATCAGCATTAGTATATAGTTTAACCATTTTTAGTATTTTTAGCGTTAAATTGGTTTACTTGAGGCTCTGCAAAATGATAATTGCATAAACAATCAATTATTAATTGCAAAAAAAGTCACAAAAACATGCCTATTTATCGACCGTTAACTAGATGTACAGTAGAATCCGGTTATAACGACGGCCAAGGGACCGGTGATATGACGTCGTACTAACCGGAAGTCATACTAAACGAAATGACAATAATTTTTTTTTGTTTTTTTATTAAAATAAACACATTCATAACGTACATACATATTTCGATATTAATATTTTTGTGACATTCGGATAAAAAAAAAAACATTTAAATCAAAATATTTATTGCATAATGTGCAAGTACATAACGAACTGTCTAGTGCAAAAATTCTGTAATTTTTATTATTGTTTTTGGTTTTTATTTCTATAGTAAGAAGTACGGACTGCATTATGCAAGGTATAAGCAAGCGGGGCGGAGATTGTTTCTTACCTACAATTTATTTGTAAACACGTCAACGCTTGTCGTCGTTGTAACCGGTCAATTTTGTGTGAAATTCCATCGTCCGGAGTCGTAATAAGCGGATGTACGTTCATAGTGGCTCATATTAAAACAAAACATATGCCTATACTTAGGTCGCTAAAAACGGTTGGTTGTTTTATGCGAAGTCGATCTCTCTGCACTTGCATCCCCCTGGCTAAGTGACAATTGTAGTAAGCTAATGTATGTATTAATATTTATAACTGTAAATTGTAACCTAATATGAAAAGATCCACAAAAAAATGCCTTGCTGAGTTTCTTGCCGGAGTCTTCTCAGTTAAAGTGTAATTACGAGCCGGTGGTAGATTCACACATGTAACTTAACGTTCATAAGTGCCTTACCAGGGCCTGAACTGAATAAATGACTTTTTGATTTTGATTTTTTTGATTTTACTAAACGGATTCTACTGTTATTCCTTAAAAGCGGTCAAGCATGCCTAACTAAACTTCGTAGCAGCCCTAACCGATGCGAGCTTGCGAACAGCGCCCGCGCACTCTTCTGATTGGACAACAGTTAAATTACTACCTGCGCACGATCACGTGAAAAAAGCAAATTCTATTGATAGATCAGTGGACTGGTTTATTGTACTGTTTTGAGATGGTGTTTGTCGGCAAGTGCTTTTTGTGGTTACTGAAATAATACGGTTGCTTCTGATTTGAGAGCTTATGAGTCGCAAATCAAGAGGTCGCTCGCACCAGCTATGTTACGTCTATAACCTTCAATTACTGTTTAATTAAAAGCCAAGCGTCTTTGATTTTTAATTTTCTATTATATTCCCATTCATTTGTGCTAATATTTCATATTCACGTTTATTAGTAGAGCTTGTAGAGCGTGGGTTCGATCCCTACCCGAGACAAACACTTACGTTGTATTATTGTAGTTCTTTAATCCGCGTTCATTTATTTAATTTATTGTTTTTCTGTTGTTTTTTTTTTAAATAAATCTAATGAGGCGATCGTGACGCTTTCCTGATGGCAAGAGATATTAACGCATCACATCGCACATCGTCAGCCATAGGACGTCCACTGTTAGACATAAGCCTCTTTCTGGGGAGGAAACTAGGTACAGAACGTCTTGAAATTTGGTATAGATTTGTCTTACAGAACATTATTCCAAAATAAAAGGTTTCCTTAATATTAATCGAAGTAATCAAGTAGCACAAGTTTTATTAACTCAACGCAGAAGAAGTCGCGGGCGCAGGCTAGTTTTGTATAATTAAATACTAAGTTAAACATGGTACTAATTATATTGCACTATAAAACACATTGCACTTTCCGTATAAAGATCACAATCGATTGAATATAAGATAGGATCTCAATATCATACAACATTATCCAAAAGAAAAAAGGGGTTAATAAAAACTATAACATGATGGTACACTTATGGAATCAATTACTTACTAAGTTGAACAAATATCATTATCGGCTTAATAGGGTGTATTAAAGTAGCATTCCGCCGTAACACGATAAGGTCTTACCGCTTAATCATAATATTGATGTAAGTGTTAATTTCTTTATGAAGACTTTGTAAAAATTTTGTTTAATTTTGTCGATTTTGCCCACAAATTCCACTAAAAATAAACAAATACAGGCACCTCAGCATTTTCTCTTTTTATTGCTAACTAGCTGTGCCCCGCGGTTTCACCCGCGTTAGTCCAGATCCCGTGGGAATGTCGGGATAAAAATTGGCCCATGTTAATCAGGGATAATGTAGCTTTCTAACTGTGAAAGAATTTTTGAAATCGGTTCAGTAGTTTTGGAGCCTATTCAATGCAAACAAACAATCAAATCTTTCCTCTTTATAATATTAGTATAGAATAGACTAATAATAGGTATCTAAAAGAAGTAGTAGGTAGAAGTTTGGGCAGACCGTCTGGTTTCCAAGCTGGAGGTCCTGGGTTCGAATCCCACAGCACGTGCCTCTGTCTTATCTAAGTTATGTGCGTACTACCGGTGACTTCAAACGGTGAAGGAAAACATAGTGTCCTCACTAAGAGAAACAAGTCTTAAAAAAAGATGAGTGAAGTTTGCCAACCCGCAGTTGGCCAGTGTGGTGGACTATGAGAAGAGGCCCGCGTCCAGCAGTGTGACAGTTTATGAAAAAACATGGCTATTTCGAATAGGTGCACAAGAGTTTCATGACTTTATCCTATCCTCTTTGTTCTACCACAGGACAACCAGAAGAAAACAGCACACTATCATTCGTTCCTTGTGGACATTCTAAGTATTCTTACGCAGCGATTCTGCTTTACTTTCTTGATGCGTACAGCTCATGAATAGAACTCATTACCCGCTTCTCTGTTTCCTATAAACTATAATTTGGACGTTTTTAAGGTTAGATTGAACAGATTTCTTATAGATCACCATCCTCAGCCGCACCGTCGCTTTCCATCAGGCGAGTTGGTGGCCAAACGGAGATCTATTTAATAAAATAACAAAAATAGCTATCTTGCTAAAATAAATAAGAAATAGTGATTATATTGTGTACTTATTATAGGAAGTAGATGATGCTTCTTCACGCTTTCTCAATTATCATAAAAATCACAGCTATTGTGTGGATCTTGGGTACAGTTAAAGGAAATAAAAAGCATTTTGTTATAATACCGTTTATGATTTGATAGTGGCACGTAGCGGATTCACCTGTTATCTTTTATAAGCTCAAATTTATTTAAGGTAAAAAGTTACTAGGTAATATAATAAATAATCCATCCACTGAAATAGTCTTTTAAATCTGTTTAATACATACCTATATTTAGCCGCCACAAAGGTCAATGGGAACAATTCTTACTGTCAGGATAAAATGTCCTTCGTCTATCAATCGATTTATATCTCAAACTCAAACGATATAACAACAACAATAACAATAATAACAACAAACACTGAATTCCACATGACCTGTGTCGTGGGCTCTCCCTTATAACAAATATTTACTAGACAAGCTTTTTATTTTGGTAGCATTTTTCCATTTACACACACTACATGACAATTACCGTCGTTGCTTCAGCAAAGAAGCTTGCAAGTCGAAGTTGGTTTCCTTTTTTACATTTCACACAGCGCCAAGCCCAAAATTAAACAAAACTTGTGCTACATAAATACTAATCTACTTTCTTTAAAATTTATCTATGCTATCTCATAAATGTCAGTCCTGGATGAGAATCGAACCATCACTCTACAGCTCATGAAGCTACTACTAAATGAGCTAGCAAGGCAGTCCTTAGGGATATCGAGTGAAGCCGCGGGCACGGCTTGTAGTGAATAAATACCGCGATGAGTTATCGGCGAGATCTCGGGTCGTCGGCCGCGGTACCGTTCCGCTTGCCCCTGAACGCGACGAAACTAGGCACAGGAGCGAGGAAGCAAGCGAGCAAAGTGTTAGATGTGGCAAACTAGTTGTTATGTTGTAGAAAGAACCATCTAGATCTTACCTTCCTTCGGGCGAAATTTCACCAAGTTTCGCCCTCTTTCTGCAAAAAAAGAAAAAAAAGAAATGGGGATTATAATTAGAAGTTTTTAAATTATTATGTCAGAGTATCTGACTAGCATTATTATGCAGCCATACCCTACAGAGCCAGATGACAGAAGTAATGTATACCATAAAAATAAAAAACAATATATTTAACTTTTCGTTTTTGAAATTATTTGAAGTCTGACCCTGCGGCAGTACTCGGCCTGTGCTGCTTGTTTGTACTCTCATCATATACGAAATCACTTATTTGTAATAGTTGATCGGCTTTCGTCACTACTACTATTGTTACTATTACTCTTGCACATTAATGTCTTTCTATTTTTGTAAGCTGTTTAGTTTATTCGCACCTACTTATTAAATCTTTAGCGTCTGAAAGTATCATAGACAGTGTCTCATTTTATACATAAAATCGTTAGACAGCAAATCCAAACAATTCAATTAAAGCTTGTTTAAATATTTTAAAATTGTTTATGATGCCATATCCACAAACGGTAGTCCCACGGTTAGTCATCCACAGTCGAATTCCGACGTGACCATTCCGCTAATCAAATTTTGTAACTGCGTTATTGTAACCATCGAGTACATATAGTAGAAGACTTCTTCAGATTACGCTATTATAGCTTCATCTATAATTCTTATTTATGTATTTTTCATTTATTTCCAATACACTATATCTATGTTTATGCTTTAACAATAAAAGTTTTAATAAACAAGTTGGTCAAGCGCAATAAATGGCCATGAGGTACTACCACACTTATAACAAAAGCATGGATACTTAGTATATACATGAAAACTTTGTTTTAAGTATAATTTTGTATATATCTTATGCAAAGTCTTCAGTCCTATTTAATAATAGTACCAGTTAATACACTGATCTAGAAATCTGTAAATAAAAAAACATTTTTTTTTTTCATATTAGGCTATTGTTTTTGTGGTTGTTACTCTTATGCCAATTTTATGGAAGCTTAATATTATAACACTTAATAAACTAAAGTAGTTAGTTTTGTTATTAATAATTTTGTAAACAATATGACTCAAATTAAATTAAATTGTAGTTATTGAGATTAAAAAAACGGTTAAGCCAAAGTATAATATATAACAGAACTTAAAATGTTTGTTCATTCAAGCTGTATTCATTTTCATTAACACAAATACGCTTTTGTGATCGTTACTCAAACGATTCGTGTTGTTTGGCTACAAGCGTCATATAACTTGCCTAGTTTAAATGCCTAGCGAACCTACAGATAGCATAGTCTGAAGTGGTATTTAGTCATTTCAGGCCATGCCATCAATTATATGTTACCGTTAAGAAGATGTTACTCATGGATTCGATGGGTAATTGTATTATAAGGAAATCGATAATAATATAGCAAAAAGATTAGAAACAGTTCCAGAATTTGTTTACTAGGAAAATTAGGCTGAACAATCCGATCAGGCAACTTTGACTTGTTCAATTGCATTGAAGTAGGTACTTATAAAAATATTTTATACTCAAGGTATAAATAGCTCATAGAAACTCTTTTCACAATTTTAATCCTATAATATTAATTTTAATCACGGTTACATTTTTAAAACGTTTAAAATTTTTGTCACCTTTTTTTATGGTTGGCAAGCTAGGCGTTTGACCACAGCTCACTTAAAATTACGTGACGGTGTGGTCGACGATGGTAATGCACACATAGCCTGGAATGGAACTGGCTCTCAAGTGAGGCTGCCGAGTCATACCGGTAGGTGCTTGGCGGCATTTTTAAACTTGAGGGTGGTAGCTAGCCAGCCGAGTACTTGAAAATGACATCACCATGCTATGGTTGCCTCACGATGTTTTTTTTACCAGTAGCTCAAGCTCATTGTTGGGGTTTGAACCCACGCCCTTCGGCATGTGAACCGACCGCGCTAATCACTGAGCTATCATCGCTACAATACAACAGTTTATTTTAGACGATTTCTATATACCTACAACGAAGCAAGAATATAACAGAATATCCATTCTGTAACATTTATTCATTTAATTTATTTACCTTACAACTATCATTACAGATTTCAACCTATTGCGATAGCGTAGTGACAGAAACCTGAATTTCTGACAGTTCTCAAAAACATTTGAAGTCTACCAACACTATTTGTAGCGATGTTAGCTTAGTAGTTAGTACGGTTGGTTCATGCACGAAAATACGTGGATTCATCCGAACAATGATATAGAGCTGCTGGTGGAAAAAATATCCTGAGGAAATCGTAGCATGATGATAGGGTACTTTGTAGTACTCGACTGGCTAAGCTACAACCCCCAAATTAAAATTTTGCCGCAATGCACTTAACGGTGTGTTACTACAGTTTCACTTGGGAGACAGTTCCATTCCACGCTAGGTGTTTTGCAGTCTTCGGCTACACCATCACTTAATACCAGATGAGCTGTGGTCAAAGATCTATCCTGTCGATCGTAAAAAAAACGCATTTGGCCAACGTAGTGGACTACAAGAATAGCGCCGTACCTTTACCCTTTTCAGAAAGAGAAGAAGACAGCTGGAAGACAATTTATAAAAACAGGCTGATTTGGAAGAAATCTCAAACGTTCAATATCAAATAATATGAGCAATATAAGCTATATTATAGATATATGAGCTATAAATAGCTCTCAATTACTTTAGTAAGTACCATCTACAGGAGAAAGCTACCGAATATAAAAAAAAACATCAATATTCAAACTAAAAACACTTACCAACCACTATAAAATAAACTACCAAATAGTAAAACTTTTTAATATCAAAACCTGCAATAAACTTGCGTCAGGTTTGGTACAATTTTCCAATCGTCAAGTGACGAAAGATGAGTTTAAGAGTTTAAATACAGCTATTAAAGAAGTAAATGATCGTTTGAAATATCAATGGGAACTGGTTGTAAAGTTGATCAAATAGCTTAGCGTTTAATAACTCCGGCATTCCTTTAACTATCGCCGCTGTGATCGCAGAGAGAGTTGTATTGGTTTCGTCTTTAAAGAGTTATTGGGGTTTTGACCACTCTGAAAGGAATTATAACGTTTTGACTTTATGTAGGTATTTTTTGTACATAAATAATCTGTAACTATAAACTATATTACAAAATTTAACTGACACTGGCTTAAGGAAAAAGTCTTCAATTAGTGCATACTTAACTGTCATGACGTACGGAGCCGAAACGTGGACACTAACGGGAATGGTCTGTAAGTTCAAAGTCGCTCGAGCTATAAAAAGAACTAGCATTTCTCTTAGGGATCGTATCCGGAACAAAGTAATTCGCCAGATAACTAAAGTCACAGACATAGCTTAGCGCATCAGCCAGCTGAAGTGGCAATGGGCTGGACATATCTGTCGCAGAACCAATAACCGTTGAGGTAGACGTGTTCTAGAGGATAAACGTAGCTTACGTGGACGGAGGACGCCCTGAAACTTGATGGATTAACGATATACGTAGGACTGCTGGCGTTGATGGAAGCAAAAAATCGCAGATCAGGCTGAGTGGAGTGTCGAGAGTTCTATGTCCAGCACGACTTCGATAGTAAAGTGATGATGATTATTATAAAATTTGCAAAAAATGCGATTTAGTTTAAATGCAAATTACGAAATGCACACATTATGAAAATCCCTATTCTAAAGCATACGATATTTTTTCTGTCTCTATCAATCCAATATGTTACGAAACAAGATTTAAAGGTGACAGAACAACTTGAAATTTAATAAGAACACGATAAACCTTTGTGAACCAAAATTAATTAGTTTAATCAGCGTATCGCACATAAAGTGGTACCGAAACTTAGGTTTTATCCAAGATTCTAAGTTGCAGTTTGTTCAACTTTCGATAAAGACTAACGCCTCATTATGTATATCATAGCCTACCTACAGAGAATAATTCATAGAGGTTATTGGCTAATTACCTCGTGTATTTGTTTTTGTTAGAAGTAATGAGACGAACGGGACCCTTTTCTGATGATCAGAAATAACGCCTGTTCATTGCAAGTAGGTAATTAAAATGTAAGTTAAAATAACTAAAAACAGAAAAACACTTACGAAAGATGTACAAACGATTGTAAAATTGAAATGAACATTGCTTTCATCATCAAATCAATTAATCGACTACTACTTGCAGACAGGACACATAAATAACGTGAAATACAAGCTTTTTATATGTAAATGTTCAGTTCCCTCCCCGGAATAATACTCCCGACAATGCCTATCGAAGACAATAAATACCTGACTCGGCGCCAGTTCTAATTCACTATGCTCGAAGCGCAGCAAGAGTTGGAAGCTACCGTGAAAGAGACAAAATATGGTTTGTTTATATCAGTCGGTTACGAATGGAATATTAGTGCTAATACTAGGTGGTAGATCTTCTTAGTAGGAGGTCGTCTTGGTGGGTACCACAACAGTATCAGATATTCTCTATATTATACATGTAAACATTAGTGTTTTAAGGGTACTTACTGCAGCGAAATTATAGGGATTTTGAAGCCGTTGAGTCTAACCATCAAATATAACAAAGTAATGAGCGCCAAGGCAGTAATAACCTGGGTTTTGTTTTGTTCCACAAAGTACTAGGTACCGCAAGCGATGCCATGGTTATTCTCTTTTAACATAAAGAAAGGATTAACCTTACATAGTTTGGATAAGGAACATCATTTCGTCAGTTTTTGTGCAAAAGGCACTTTGAGATTCTATCCCAGA
This sequence comes from Biston stratarius, assembly GCA_950106695.1. Lineage (NCBI taxonomy): Eukaryota > Metazoa > Arthropoda > Insecta > Lepidoptera > Geometridae > Biston > Biston stratarius. The sequence continues at coordinate 5,532,731 of OX467107.1, forward strand.
CTATGTGTTCACCGCCTTGGACCACACCATCACTTAACATCAAATAAGCTGTCGGCAATCAGCTATGCTAACAAACATAAAAACACATGATCGTAAGAATTTTGATAGATTTTGATTGAATTTCGCGCAGAAATTAGGCCTCACAACACACAACCTAGCGGGGCAACGCGATCACCATTTTAGGCACATTGCCTAAAATTAGAGATGGCTTAAACTACCCGTAAGCCCTTTTAGCTTATATACTTTTAGCAGGCTTAATTTTTTCAGTGTTACAGACGATTAGTCCAAATAAATAGAAATCAAATAATGTTTGTTGGTACGCGGATAACCTGAGAACAGCCTAACCGATTTAGCTGAATCTTTTATAATATATTTGTGAGATTTCGAATGATATTGTCGAAACTGTACCGGGTATGAAGAACAAGGAATTCAACTAGTGTTATATCTATATAAATAAAAATAAAATTATGTTCGTTGGTAATCGCATAACTTTAGAACGGCGGAAACAAGCTACTTGATTCTTTTTTTTAATGTTTGATCTATATGAACTTTGAGTAAAGTTCGAGTTCGAGGCCGAAAGCCGAACGCTGCCGCATGGGATATAAAGTACGGGGTATTCATCAAATTTAAAATAAAAATCAAATTCTGCTACAATTTTGAGCACAAGTTTCTTAGTAACACCGAATGCCTTGATCCTAACTCGCGATTCCGTATTCCCAGACGCGGTTGGGTCACCGCGTTCTCTCAGTCCGGGAGGCAAACCAGTTTCATTTCAATATCACACTTGCATGTATAGCGCATTCGAGTCCACTGTCTTCGGATATTGTTTTTGATTTTGTTTGTCCAAGCTTTGCCTCAGATTAATATCGAGTACTTATGTGTGGATGCTGGGATGAGCGAGATGCAGAATTACAAGTGATTTAGTGCTTGCAGTGTATATGAATCGGAGGTGAGAAGACAAAACTGGCTCGGATATTTTTAAACGAGCCTGTATTCGTAACAAAGAGTTTTTGTACTTTATTTACGTATACAAATACTTACAGGGTTATTGGTAACTAGTTGAGAACTTTTAAAATTCAATTATGCTCCAGAAAACAAGGAATTTTTGCTTTCGAACTTTTAAAATTCGTGAATAATATATACTGTGCTTATAGATTTATTCTATTTTTTGACTGTTACGATTATGTCGAGAGTTATTTTTTTGTAGCATATTTAAATTATAATGTCATGGAGCAATAATTTATCGCTATGCAGTGTTTTTAATTAGTTACCAATAAGTCTGGTAGGTGTGAGTTGTTATAGTGACATATTTTGCTAGTTGCTAGAATTTTCTTCACGAACAGTGTTTTTACAGTCTTTACGAACATTACGCTTACAAAGTCTTTACGAACATTGTCTTTACAAAGTCTTCGTGTACATTGACATCACTAAGTCTTCACGAACATTGTCTTCACAAAGTCTTCTCGAACATTGTCTTCACGTGAGTTGTCTTCATAAATAATCATCGGCTTACTTTTGACGATTAATCGCTGCGGATATAGCCAGCCGGCCTGTAAAAAACAAATGAAAAAATATATATCAGAAAGATTTTATATTTTATATCACCGTGTGCTAAAATTAATAGTAATAGCATGGCGTTTGCCATTAACTTAAATCATTTTTCGTCAAATATTAACAAAGATAAAATAAGAGCTAGCAAATAAGAAATACATATTACACATTTACAATTACAATAAGTAGATAAGTTAATTTATTACTTAAAAAAAAACAACTAAATAACTTGACTTAACTCTTTTAATTTAAGTTCATTTTCCGCAACAGTTTTGACGAATGTTGCAACCTTCTATTCGCATGAAGTAAAAATAAAACGACGTGATGGAACCTTTGATGTATTTAAATGGCAATGTGTGTCCTCAAAAACTGAGAAAAAAAGAGTTGCTGCAAGGTTACATAGCTACGCAAAACTCGCAAGGCTCGATCTTTAGAATCTTTTTTCTCTCACATCAAAGATACATTACTGCTTCGATAGCGTAATAACAATAATAGATACTAGAAAATGTGCAATGTATGCAACTAAAAAAGAGATTTAGCCGCTAAGTTTTTTTTTTTACTCTGACACTAGGTGTTTGACCACAATTCACCTGATGTTAAGTGCTCGTATGGTCGAAGATGGTAAAGCACACCTAGCCTTGAATAGAACTGGCTTTCAAGTGAGGCTGCCGGAACACACCGTTAGATGCTTGGCGGCAGATTTTCAACTTGAGGGTGGTAGCTAGCCAGCCGAGTACTAGAACCTACCACCACGCTATGGTTTCCTCACGATGTTTTCCTTCACCGGCAGCTCAAGCTCATTGTTGGGGTTTGAACCCACGCCCTTCGGCATGCGAACCGACCGCGCTAGCCACTGAGCTATCATCGCTACAAAAACCAACTAAGTTACCAGAGCTTAGTTGCAGAATCGTTTGCCATATGCCACACACGAAATTTTGAACTGTGGTCATCTCACGAACGTTTATCGTTTGATACTTTTTCAAGTAATTTAAATAATATTATGGTATTACGTAGCATAATTAATTTTTAAAATAGTTCTTGCGATCGCTTTACCCAAGTAATTTTATTACACTAAATTTTTTTCGTGTAATTTCGAGACAGAGCTCGTCAATTTTTTACCATCTGTTGACGACTATGTGACTACACAAATCCTGATGAAATGTTGGAAGAAATTGTGTAATAACATTCGAATATAGCATTTCGAATCCACATAGGTACTTTATTCGCACAGCGAGGATGTGGAACTCTTTGCCGGAGTCTGTTTCTCGAAAAGTGCAACAGGGTGTCTGCAGATTAAACAGATTCCTTCTAGGTGAGCGTGTTCCATCTTAGACCATATTATTGCTAAACATTAAACCGGATGTGGTCAAACAAGAAACCTACTCCGTATTAAAAAAAAATAACATTTCGAGTATATTTTTTTTTTAAATTGAAGTTAGTTATAAAACTCGTGTATCTGATTGACATTGAATTCAATTGAATCGTGTGTCTGTGCCGTGGTGGTGCCGGTGTAAGAATAGTACCCCACCCTCTTTACCCGTGGTTTGCCGTAAGAGTCGGCTCATCCGGAAGATGGGCAGCAGCGTCTTCCTTGAACAATCACACTTAACTGCGCTCGCCAACCCGCCTGCCAAGCTTGGCGAGTATTGTCAAAATCCCCCCAGGAGGAGGCCTATGTCCAGCAGTGGACGTCCTATGGCTGATGATGTGATGTGATGTGATCTGATTGAAAAAGCTCTAGTTCTGCTTTAAACTAAGAAAAATTTCAAGGTAATAAGAAAACTCAATTCAATTCAATGTTAACTTTTTTTTTAAACTTATTTATCAAATTGGTAATATATTTCGCAAATAAGGAAAATCTCATTATAATCTGGTCAAGGGCATAATGTCGTAAACAATACTTTACAGCTCAACAATTTATATGCATAGAGCTAACTAAATCATAAAACTAAATTTTTTCACTTAAAGTCTTAATTTTTATTCAGAAATCGCTATAGTGGCTCCTTCTCTGAGGTCTATATATAAGTTGGTAGCTTTGTACTTACGGATCGCACTTATGTTAAGTTGCAATACGTTAGACCTGTATTACAATGAACGAAGAGCAGGCCAATGTCGAGATAAGTGGCTGAATATAAGATTTATTGCACATTTTACTATATTGCCTTGCGACATGTAAATTATAATTTTAAGTTTGTTGAATAAAAATACTACCGCGCTTCAAACAAAATATTTAAATCTGTAAGAATCAGTGCTACTCAAAGTTATGTGTATTACTGCAATGGTCATGGACATGCGTGTGACAAACTATGTGTTTGATCACAGCTTACCTGGTGTTAAGTGGCGGTGTGGTCGGAGATGATAAAGCACACCTAGCTTAGAACGGGATTAGCTCTCAAGTGAGGATCCCGGAATACACCGTTAGGTGCTTGGCTACAGATTTTCAACTTGAGGGTGGTAGCTAGCCAGTCAAACACTAGAAAGTACACTACCACATGCTATGGTTGTATGGTCGCATATATACTTTCAGGAAGCGGTCCGTCGCCAAAGAAGTTTGAGAACTGCTTATCTATGCTATCTGGCAGCTTACTATAAGTGTCACATCTTTACTCTTGGTCGGTGTCCATGTATTTATTCGTCCATGGAGTACCACCGTTCCTTCTTTGTTCGACTAAACCCTTTATTTGGTGGATTGAAGAGCGCTTATGTTAACCTTATTATAAATATAAAGTGGGTATTTGTTGCCTTTGTAAATATTGTTAGTGGATATGGTGTAGGATATTTGAGTGTTAATCAATTTGGTGAATCAGACTTTATATTTACAAATGTATCATATTGTTATATACGCACACTAGTGACCCTTCTCGACTTCACACTTATGCAGTTTTTTTGGAGACGTATAAATATTAAATTTATTTACTTATTCAAAGTTTAATGTGTGAGTGTATTAGGTACTAGGTGTACTAGCTGCGCCCCGCGGGGTTACCCGTTATTCCCACGTGAACACTACATTTATTCGGGACAAAAGTAGCCTATGTGTTAATCAAAGGTGTCAGCTGCCTCCATACAAAATTTCATCAAAATTGGTCCAGCTGTTTGAGCGTGAAGGAGTAACAAACCTAGAAACATAATCTTATGATATTATGATCTTTGTGCCGTGGTGGTGCCGGCGTAAGAGTAGTACCCCACCCTCTCTACCCGTGGTTGCCGTGGTAGTCGGTTAAGGCATGTAATCTGGGAAACGGGCAGCAGCGTCTTCCTTGAACAATCACACCTAACTGCGCTTGCCAAGCCGCCTGCCAAGCGTAGCGAGTATTGGCAAACCCCCCTAGGAGGAGGCCTATGACCAGCAGTGGACGACCTATGGCTGATGATGTGATTTTTACGGAAGGGTTTTGCGCTGATTTTAGAGGGAATTTTAATCAATAAAGGGTTTGCAAGATGACAACGTGCGAGTGTAGCGAGCGTAAATATTTTTTTCAAATACATTTATAACAAGTTATCTATTAAAGAAACCATTCATCACATCAGACAAAAATCTTAAATAATCAAACGTGTTTATTTTTTTTTCGCTAAATCTATTTTTACGCTTTAAAACGTACAAAAACATTAACAACGAAGTGAATTGATTCCGAATATTTTTTTGGGTAAATTTTCTACTAATTTTTCCTTATATTTAAATTTTGCGCGAACGCAACTAGTACATTTATTTTTGGGATATGTAGGCCAGTGACAAAAATCGTATGAAACAGAGATTTCAGTTCCCTTAGGTTAATTTTGAGCAAAGTGTTATTTTATTTGTTGCCCTATTTCATTAACAGATCAATTGTCTTAAGAGCCAATTAAACTCTTCCTAGAAAATGATATCTCAGAGATAAAGGGCAAGTTCTATCTAGGCTTAAAGATTAAACTTTAATCACTGCCGCACTATCCTTACCAACAACATTAATTCAAACCCTAAGAGAAATGGCTTTCTCACATAATTTAGAGGACGCGTCTTAGAGCTTAATGAAGTCCCTACGCCAGTAAATATCACGGCTATTCTGTATAATTAAATAAAGTTAATCTTTAGTTTCACTCTTCGCTTTTTCGCTACTAGTCACTGCATTCTAGCTAGAGACTCAAGACGCCGGGCGTCTTGCGCTAGATTTGCTGTTTTGTGGTCATGGTGACAAATATGCTAACCCTCTTGATTTTTCTGAGCCGTATCGCCGGTTCTCAAGAAAATTATTACGTTCTTAGATATAATACCTTAGATTAGATGATTACTAAACATTGCTTTTTACAGGGACTGTTTTGACAAATCGGCCACCGCTTATGCATTGATTTAAACATCATTCATAACTTTTGTTCTGTAAATTTTAACATAAGCAATTCGCACAAAAAATATTTTGATTTGTATAAATTTTTTTTTGTTTGTTTTTTTTTGTTGTTGTTATGCTTTGTTAAATTTTGCAATACTTTCTAAAATTAATATCGTTTAAGAACATATAAGTTTTGTATGCATTAAAAATATTAATTTTAATGTAAACTTTTGTTTTCGGTGGGCAAAAAAAAAGTCGAATCATAAAAAGTTGTGTAATGAAATGTGTATAATATCCTGATGCTATCTGGAAGTGATGATGGTCAGTTTTAAATAAAATAAAATAATCCGTTGTAGTACATTTTACACAACGCCATAGAGCCCCAAACTAAGCAAATCTTTTACTATTGGGAACCATATAGTTAACAGAATATTTGTATACTTTTTTTTTTGTAAATACATTCTTATAATACGTATAGAACAGGCAGACAGAACAACATCTATATGCGTCACACAAATGTTAGTCCTGAGTGGGAATCAAACCCACGCCCTACGGCTCTATGATCTAACTAAACTTATATGAACTAACAGGGCATTTAAAATAAATGAATTAAAGATGATCCTGTATAAGTCGCCAAAGAACTTAAAATACTCCCATCTATTTATTATCAATTAATTTAAGGACAAAATTTAACAATATAACAATTTTCATACCTTTAACATATTATAAAATTATATTTTAGTAACCTAAATGAAACTAATTGAGAGCTCTACAAATATCAGCTTCTATAAATAAAGATACTTCGCCTACGCATATGATATCGCTCGGGTATATAAAGGATCGCAAATTTTCCTTTATCCTACAAAACGAAGCGCGTACCTATTAAATGTGGTGCTTGCGTGTCCTCGATAGCCAGTGTATTTCCCTCTTCCTCCTTCTTACTTAACATGTAAAGCTCTCTCTTTTGCTCTAGCTTGCGCAGTCTCATCTCGGAACCTCGCCGTCGCCTTCAAGTCACATATTTTATTTGTGGAGCCTTCCTGCATCCAGACTAAAGCTGGCTATACACGATACGATTAGGGACTAACCAAATACTTACAAAGAGGTTGATTAGTACTTATAGGTACTCCCTTGTACATTTTTTTTTGCTTTATGCTAGCATTGGAACTTTCATAAGACAAGAAACTTATAGTTGACTAAGGTGTAGGAAGTGCAGTTCGCAACAAAACGTCGACAAACAAACACAAGCCTATATGTTTTTTTTTCTAAATGGACCTTTTAAAAAACGCTTTTTTTAAATATAATTAATAATTATTTTATATAGTTCCTGTTATGACATAGTGAGATATTTTATTCCTTATGTTAACACTCGCCTATTATGAAAAGCACGATTGGAGTTGAATGCACATTTTGAAAACAACCCCGTGAATGGTCAGATTTGTTTATATCGTGTCGGAGACCTGCCAATAATATTCACCCACACATTTACCTGGCTACAATAATCATAGAAGATTTTATGCTTATAGTGAGACGTACGAATAGTAACGATACAAAAGCTATAAATACTAAATAGTGATGTAATGCGCAGCGCCAGGAATGTTGGCGTCGCGACTCATTCAAATGCAGATTTCTAGCGACATATTATTCAAACTGACAGTAGGGATGTTAAAAAAAATCGATTAATAGCTGTGTGTATTATAATGTTAATTTTATTAATTCATATTAAAATGTGCCGTGGTGGTGCCGGCGTTAGAATAGTACCCTACCCTCTCTACCCGTGGTTGCCGTAAGAGTCGGCTAAGGGATGTAATACGGAAGATGGGCAGCAGCGTCTTCCTTGAACAATCACATCTAACTGCGCTCGCCAACCCGCCTGCCAAGCGTGGCGAGTATTGGCTAAACCCCCCCAGGAGGAGGCCTATGTCCAGCAGTGGACGACCTATGGCTGATGATGTGTGTGTGTGTATTAAAAATCTCTGAACGTGTTTTCGAAATAAAAAGTAGTTCATGTACCCTAATTTTTTTTTTTTTTATGTATCAGTAATGAGACGAACGAGACGCTCTCCTGATGTTAAGAGATAACGCCTGTCCATGACCATTGCAGCGATACACAGAACTTTGAGTAGTAAAACAAAGTCCATGGCATCGCTGCCTTGGCGCTCATTACTTTGAGACTAGATGGTTAGTCTCAATAGCCCTGTAATTTCGCTAGCTGCAGTACCCTTCAAACTGGAACACAGTAAAGTTTACACACTACTTCTAAGCGGCAGAATATCTGGTACTGCGGTGGTACCTACCTAGACAACCTCCTGCTAAGGAAATCTACCACCAAGTAAAAAGTACCTAATTGTAAGTTCATCACCAAATATCATCAAAATCTTACAAACTTCACATAGTCTCGCATGACAAGTGTGGTAACCGTATTTTGCAGTAACAGTAATAATTCTCAGTGCACGGTATGGCAACGTCAATCAGTAAAAAGAAGCCTCAAAAAGATAACAATAGAGTTGTAAAATATTGCAACCGCGTTATTAAACGAAGACTGTGGGTATTTGACCCGGACATAGATCACTGGACACGAATCATTTGGCGGACAAAAACTAAGTCTTCATAATCATACTCCAATTTATTCCAAGCTGGGCATTTAAGTTTATGACCGCTAGTAGTTTACACTGTTCGCTGTTGGTATTCAACTTTAACTTTTTTGTGAACAATACTTTTTTTTATTATTGACACTTCAACAGCGCTATCTGACCCCGTTCTAATCAAATCAAATAATTTATTTGCTAGAATACATGTTGATAATCATTATCATCCAAAGCCGACGTTGTACGCCATATATTTATTATTCTATGTTGTTTTTGATTTGTTATTTTCTTTATCTCTTTTTTTGAAGTTTTTATGTTATAATGTATGTATATTTGGTGTATAATAAATTCTATTCTGTTCTATTCTATTCTATTCTGTTTTGTTCTGATCCGTTCCGTTCCGTTCTATTCTATCATCATCATCCACAGCCTTCTTTACCCTGCTACCCAGCTACCATGGTAAAGAAGGTCATATAGGCCTCTCCAATGTTATACCATCTGCCTCAGTCCTGTGCCAGTCTGGTCCAGTTTCGACCCGCGACGGTGACAATATCGACCCATCTTGCGTCTGGATCTGTAGATAATAAATAGGCCTTATTACAATTTTTGTAAAATTAAAATCAAAATCAAAATGTATTTATTTGTTAGTACAGGTGTCCAAATGTTGGTACATAAATTAAAAAGCCGCTTAGACCATACTTAACCCAGAATTGGGTGTGCAAAAATTGGAATGTAACAATGTACTCAGTCTGCAAACAGATTATGTAAATATATAAAGTAAGTAAATTAATTTAATTACCTAGCCTAAATTACATTATTATTATAAGTTATTATTCATAGGTAAAATTCATGAAATCCAAAATGTGAAGAAGCCAATCAGTCAAAAAAATTCTAAATTTATTTCCATATTTTTTTTTTCTCATTAGGTAAAGTATGATGTACTCATATAAAACATTTTTTTGTACAAATCCTTTCGGGCAGGAAAAGCTAAGCAAAACTTGTATATATGGATCCAGATGACTGATGTAATACTTACATCTTAAATTGCTTTAAATTCTTGTAATTTGTAATACATACATTTACACCACACACAAAACATACATCTACTAATATGTTCATCATGTAAATGTTACTCCTGAGTGGGAATCGAATCCACACCTCACAGCTCAAGAAGCAGAGCTCCTACCGAATGTGCGCTAACGGGGCTGTGTAAACTTGTACCTATTTAGTTATAAGTGAATCAAAAAACATAAAAAATAAAATTAAAATATATTGTCATTAAAAAAATAGAGAAACAATTGACAGACTTATCGCTTAGAGTAATCTCTTCCAGGCAATTGTGGTTAGGATAAGACTCGCTGAGGAGGTAAAAAGACAGTATGATATTACAAGCAAGTCATATTTTCCCATCGCCACGTAGGTATAGTCCAATGCAGAAAATAGGTAGTATTGATAGTTTTTGTGAATTTAAAAAAGTGTAGGTCTTTGCGGACTTTAACCGTAGGTATAAATTATTATTTGGTATTTAAATAGAATTATTTATAGATCTATTGTGTCATCACTTTTTATAATTGATAGAATGTCTGTTTTGGCCACAGATCAACCGAAGTTAAATGACCGAGTGGTAGGAGATAGTAAGCACACCTAGAATGGCTAGCTACAACTAGCTCTCAAGTAAAGCTGCCTAAATACACGACTACGTGCTTAGAAGGTTTTTAACTTGAGGGTGGTAGCTTGCCAGCTGAGTACTAGAAAGTACCCTACCACTATGCTATGGTTTCCCCGCGATGTTTTCCTTTTCAGCAATACATAGTACTTTGAGTAGCAAAACAAAGTCCAACGCATTGCTGCTTTAGCACTCATTACTTTGAGACTTTAGATAGTTAGTCTCAACAGCCCTGTGATTTCGCTAGCTATAGGTACCCTTCAAACCGGAACACGATAATGTTCACACGCTACCGCTTGGCGGCAGAATATCTGGTACTGCGGAGGTACGTGCCTAGAAGACTTCCTGCTAAGCATTTCTATCACCAAGTAAATACAGTTTGATAAATATAACATAGCCGAAAAATCGATCTTCCAATGATAATGAACCTGCTTAAAAAGTGTTATAAATGAGGAGTGTGCTCCTTTGAAAACCCAACTTGAAAATTGTACAACAGTTTTGAGTGTTTTCAATGTCAATTTGAGATTTTTGAAAATTTAATATAATAGAATTAGGTTGCCTTTTTTTACAGTACTTTTCATGGGGCTGGTCAAGACTGACTTCCTTATGTTAATAGCAACCTATTACGCCACTTCATTTAGTGATTTACCATTCATGCGTTAGTAAAAAAAAATCACAAATTCCTGCAGCTATGTTACTTTACATGGACAAAATATATTTTGAGTTATACTGTAAATTTTGCTCAAACAATCAATGCTATATCTTGGTTTACGAGCGAGCTCCGTCGATGACTTACCGTCGCCATCGGTCCATTCACATAATTTGCAATACTCGATATTCATTAATTTACGGGACGGTTCCGCAGAAACCCTTGTGACCGTCGCCCGGAAAGTAAGACACAATCATACAATCGCTGCTAAAAACATAAACCCCTCATGTAGAGCAATAACGACATACAATTTTGACCTTTAAATACTTGTGTTAAGAGTCGAAAAAAATTCAAGGTAAAGAAAAAAATAACGCGACTCATTTGCTTCGAGCTCGGTCTTCAACCAAAGCGTCTTATTTTATTCAAGGTATGCGAAACATTTTATGGTTTGACTGTGTGAGGCTTGCGTGTCTCTCACATTTATTGTGTTCGGAATAATTCTTTGAATGCCACATTTCAAAATCGGCATTTTCCTTTGATTTCAGGTATGCGACTTCCTTAATTAGGTTCATGAACGTTTTAATAGATTGAAATCTGACATTGCGGAAGAATTGTTATTGGCTACCTAACTGCAGAAAATTGGCTCTGGTTCCAATGAAATTTATATGTTAAGTTCAGTGATATAAATGTACCACGTACTAGATAACATGACTCGAATTCTCATTTTAGTTAGCACAACTGCAGAGTTGTGTACATACACTTTGTTTAAATTAATAAATTAAGAACTGCGCAGATAGTGGCACAATAGGAAATTGATTTAACCAAAATTCCTTTTTTCGATCATAATAAACATCACTTACGAAATTACGAATTATTAGGAACAAGTACAGATTAGAAAAAAATACAAAAAGGACACATTTTTTTTTTAATTTTACGAAACCACACATATTGGTTATGGTTTTCGAATTTTTTTTTTGAGTTCCGTACCTGAAAAGGAAATAAATCGTATCCTGTGCTGTCTGTCTGTGCGTCTGTCCGTCTGTCAAGACCTTCCATCTCGGGAACGCGAGAAGGCATCGAGGTGAAATTAAAACTATATAAGCAAATCTGTAGTCCTTTACAGCTGTGAAAAAATCAAACTTCCCAGTTATCTTTAAACAAAGTTACAGCCGCTTATGCCGCAAAAAAATCGTATATTTCGACACTCACAAGGGAACCAAACCCTATAGGATACTAACCGTTGACCTAGATGACCTAGATCTATGAAATTTGGCAAGAAGCATTTTTTTCTAGTACACACACATACAGGAAAGAAGTCCGAAAACTGTACATTTTTAATTTCACAATAAAAACAAATAAGTAACTAAATTAAAGAATTAAAAACCCCTTACGCAATTAACCAAACATGGCTAAGAACCACCGCAAGGTAACTGGCTTTCAAATGAAAAAAAAAACCCCGCATCGAAATCTGTTCATTCGTTTGAGAACTACGATGCCACAGACAGACACACACACAGACAGGCACACACACAGACAGGCACACACACAGACATCGACGTCAAACTTATAACACTCCTCTTTTTGCGTCAGGGGTTAAAAATAGGTTCAAAACCACAAACTTCAATACTCGATTCCTGAACTATTTATCATAACTACTAGTTTGTACGGAACCCTCGCCGGGCGTGTCTGACTCGCACTTGTTCGTGTTTTTATTGTTCCCAAGTTCTCTTCTAAGTGAATAGGATTCGTCGGATAAATAGATTGCTTGTAATCAATTCAACTGTTAGCGTAACACAAATACATAACTCACTAAAATAAATGTGATATTTCCAATTGAAAAAGAACGAATGAAGAAGTAGCGAGATGAAGTAGAAACTGAGCGTTTTAGTAAAACAACGCAAAAGGACAAAGGACCCTTGCAAGCACATTTCACGCATAATTAATAAACAAATAAACATGGATAACCATTTACCGTCCAGTTACATCTGAGTAATATAAATTAACATTTTGCTTGGTTTATTTCAGTAAAATTGTTTTGAGAACAATTAATAGTGATTTTGATTTTTGAATTTGTTTATTGTCATAAACGAATGAATTTGTAAAACTCAGCGTTCGTGATTAGCGTAAGTAACAACTTCTCTTAATATAGTTTTGTAGCGCCTTGGACTAAAATAAATTATTTATTAGACGTAGCTCATGAAAAAACATAAAATTGAGGGTAGTCACAATAAAGGTAGTAACTTCTCACACACTACTAGGCTTATCCGTGTATTTAAGGCTAGATACAGTTAATTCTATTTTTCTGATCAATGACATTACTTATCGATATATCGATGAGTTTTTTTTTCTTTTTTATAATAATAATCTATGTCAGCTGAGTCATTTTAATGTATTATGCTAAACGTCTTCCTTCCTTTCTTTCTTTATTCAGTGATGTAAGTTCACAAAAATCATCGCAGATACAGTCTATCGTTGGTACGGAAAGCAGAATACTTAACGTCTGATTTAATTCATGCCTCTCTCAACCAGGAAAACATTCGCAACAATTTGTCAGTCAATCATTACCAGTTTTATTCTATGGGTTATTGTTCTGTCATGTTTGATTTCTAAATGATGTTTCGAAGCTTCTTGTTTTCTATTAAAATATTTCTATGACTTTTTATATGTTATAATTATGCGGTTTACTTTAAGGAACTGTTTTATTTTATTTTTAGTGATTAGAATACTAACAATTTTTTTTTAACATTTTTTTTTAAATAATTAACTATTTTTTAAAATCTTTATTCTATTTACGTGATTTCAAGCGATGAACATTTTTTTTCTTCTATCTTAATAAGGTATTTTATTTTGTTTATGAAACGATTGTTTTGAAGTAATACTGTTGAATAATAGGTACAGCCAAAATACACAGTTACATGAGAATTGACTCCGATTGTCGTCACGCTCGAGGTCTCCGTTCGACAATAACAATATTTTTCAACCTTTTTCTCGTTAACGTACCTACCTAATTATATATCAAAAAATTCCCATGTTTCCTAATAAAATAACATTAATAAAAATATTTATTAATGGTTGCTTTACTTGACAGTTCTACGCATTAAGTGTAAAACTGCCAAGTAACAAAAACGCAATGCTGAATATAAAAGTAATCTAACTGCACCCCGCTGGTTCACTCGCTATTTTGCTAATATTTTCAAATAAAAATAATTTCTTAATTTTGCCATGGATTATTTTTTATGTAAAAGTAATGAGACGAACTAGACGCTCTCTTAATGGTAAGAGATAGCCTGTTCATGACCATTGCAGAGGTACACATAACTTTGTATAGTAAAACAAAGTCCAGGGCATCGCTGCTTTGGCGCTCATTACTTTGAGACTTGATAGTTATTCTCAACAGCCATGTAATTTCGCTAGCTACAGTGCCCTTCAAATCGGAACACAGTGATGTTTACACACTACTGCTCGGCGGCAGATTATCTGGTACTGCGGTGGTGGTACCAAGACGACCACTTGCTAAGGAGATGAAAAGCCAAAAGTTTAAGTAAACCTTATCCTTACAATTACGAACACAACGAAAAATAAATCGGCTAAATTGGTGGAGCCGTTTTTAAGCCATGCTTCGTCATACACGTAGCAATTGTTTTTTATTTATATAAGATTTTAATAGTTTTATTTTGTCGACTACAAGTGGCTTAATGTTAAGCAACGTTCACGTCATATTTCCAATGTTATGCGAGCCTCATTGACCTCATTCATTGCTTTTCGACTCAACAATGTCGCCTGAGTCTTCCCCTACTTCGTCACCTGTTTCGCGGTGAAAGCTTTACTTATTTCGCTATACAGTTATTCTACACTATACATTTTTTATAATATATATTTTTTATAATGTAAACTATGCCCTTAATATATTTATCTTCTTCTCTTTTTGGCGTCGCACTTTGTGCATTTGCCAATGTCAAGTGTTTCGTCAAGCATTTTATGAAAAATCAAGTAAGTATGTCATGCTCAAGTCCAGTTATGCCCTAGTAAAGTAGTGATCACTTTACAACAAGTTTCGATATAGTTTTAGAAGCAACATGAAAAGTCATGTTTTGCCACCCACATTCACAAAAGCCGACAACCTCACTTGAGAGCCGGCTCCTTTCCAGGTTTGGTGTACTATCCTTTTTTTTATGGCTGACAGGCTTGTTGTTTGTACATAACTCACGTGATGTTAAGTGACGGTGTGGTCGAAGATGGTAAAGCACACCTAGCCTGGAATGGAACTGGCTCTCAAGTGAGGCTGCCGGAACACACCGTTAGATGCTTAGCGGCAGATTTTCAACTTGAGGGTGGTAGCTAGCCAGCCGAGTACTAGCACCACGCTATGGTTTCCTCTCGATGTTTTCCTTCACCGGCAGCTCAAACTCATTGTTGGGGTTTGAATCCACGTCCTTCGGCATGCGAACCGACCGCGCTAACCACTGAAACATAAGTTCGGTAACACAGTTCGGATTTCTATTTAAAAACTACCCACTAATATTACTAATATTAAAACAAAAAAAAAAGAATTTCATACTATTCTGTTGCGTGTCAAAAACAAAAGTACCTACATCTCACACACTCCCAAACTTACTCTACAATAAAATTAACAATATTTAAAATATTATTATATAATATTACAGTTACTCAGAATAAAGAAGCCTACGCGAATCTGAACTGACCATTGTCACTACAAGGTCTCCGCTTATGGCGACAATTGCGACTATCTTCCTCCTTCCTCCTTTGGCGGAAAAGCCTTGCGACGGCGCATGAGGTCGTCTCCCAAATAAACTCTTTTTGTCTTCGCTCCTGTCAGAAGCGGCATAAATAATCACGTAAGTATTGTTCTACGGAGTTATTCTTGAGCTGTACATGAATTAATTAATGATGATACATGAATAGTTTTTGTCTTGTCGGCTGGCGAGGTTACTATTGTGATTTAAGCTTTTGACAAGAAATGGCGCGTTATCACATCACATTCCAATAGAAGTTTAAAAACACAATAAGATATAAGTAGGTAGGTTGTAAATATCAAACCTGACAGTATTTGTACGCGATGCCATATTGTGCAAAATACATTTTACTTGTGTTTAATCATTTTAAACGTAAATTTGAACACAACAAAAAAAATATTATAGGTACATAATATTTTTTTATTGCCATGTGTTTGGTTTCTCAACAACCGTTGGCCGTGGTGGTGCCGGCGTAAGAATAGTACCCTACCCTCTCTACCTGCGGTTGCCGTAAGAGTCGGCAAAGGGATGTAATCCGGAAGACTTCCTTGAACAATCACACCTAACTGCGCTCGCCAACCCGCCTGCAAAGCGTGGCGAGTATTGGCAAAACCCCACAGGAGGAGGCCTATGTTCAGCAGTGGACGTCCTATGGCTGATGATGAAGTCTCTCAAAACTTAAAAAGAGGTTCTCCCGAATACGGCGTGGTTCAGAAGAAAGAAAAAAATATTTGAAAATAAAAAACCAAACGAGCAGTCGAAAAAACGAAAAAAAAAGCTTATTTGCACTTTTGTATAGGAATTCCCAGTTCAGATTATTTCAATAGATGGCGTACGTAGCGGAGGTATCGTTTGACAGATGCGTCATGTGTAACTGTTATTTATTCCGCGCGGTGGTTTGAAATGTATTACATTTTAAATCGTTTCAAATCAACTATAGGTGATACAAGGTTCACCGGGTCACCTAGACATTAGGTAATAATAAGAGTAAAAAATGCTTAAGACCGCCGTGCGTTAGGTTTGCAAAACTTACTAAAAGGTTCTTTTAAAAACATGGCTTACTCGTAGAAAAAATTTATTTAGATAAAACAAAAGAACAGCTGAAGAAACAAAAAAGTCTTAAATGTAATTTTGTATGGGAATTGCCAATTCGGATTATTTTCAATAGATGGCGTTCGTAGCGGACTTATCGTTTGACAACTGCATCATGCGTAACTGTTATTTATTCCGTGCGGTTGTTTGAAATCTATTACATTTTAAATCGTTTCAAATCAATTATAGGTGAAACAAAGTTCAGTGGGTCATCTAGACATTAAGTTAAAATGCTTAGGATTATGCTTTAAGTAAGTACTAAGCCAAAAATCTTGTTTTACTTATATTAGCAATCTTTAATACGGGCACTAGTCCAAAATCATAAATTTAATAACTGTTCCAGATAAAACGTTTATACGTCTATGAAGTAGCTTTTGGACGAATTTTTTAATGCGGTTTCATATGTGTTCCGCTTAAAGTTCTTCACAATGATGATTATAATAACCCCCTTTCAGCTTACAACCACGACATAAAACCACAACATCTTGATTTTTCATCTAACTTCAGAATTGCGACTCAATGATTCGCACCTTTCTCTAAAACCTGACTCTAGACATAAAACAATATTCTTAACTAATCACATAAATGTTTCAACACGAGCGCTTGTTAAGCCCAGTGAAATCTACCGTACCTACTTCGAGGGGACATTACACACTTTCTTATTTTCCCGAGTTCGCGAGGTAATCTAGTAATAGGCAATCTGAGGGACTCTCTCTTTAACGCACGGTGAAAGTGCATTGCATAAGAGCCCTGCATCTACCGCTAAGTCCGCAAATCACTGAATTGAGGTGCCCTAAGTAGTTGCTCTGATTGCTAGAATTAAGTTACATATAGGGAAACGTAGCGTAAGTTTTTTATTTTTATGTATCAGTAATGAGACGAACGAGCCGCTCTCCTGATGTTAAGAGATAACGCCTGTCCACAACCATTGCAGCGATACACAGAACTTTGAGTAGAAAAACAAAGTCCAGGGCATCGCTGCCTTGGCGCTCATTACATTGAGACTAGATGGTTAGTCTCAACAGCCCTGTAATTTCGCTAGCTTCTTAGCGGCAGAATATCTGGTACTGCGGTGATACCTACCTAGACGACCTCCTGCTAAGGAAATCTACCACCAAGTAAAGTTGATCTACCATTATATAGAGCGGTGTTATACCCTTACTTATAATGGTCAACCTTTTTTTATGTAAATGTAACACGAACTAAATCCTCCCGATGATAAGAGATAATGCGTCCTTGATCATTGCAGCGGTACACAGAATTGTGAGTCGCAAAACTAGAAATAGAAATGAAATTTGGAAAGCAGATATCTTATACCCTAGAATAGTACTTAGACTTACTTTTTATCCCGGTAAAAGCAAGTGGCACCGCGGAGAGCAAATAGCAATTTAGCGATGATAGCTCAGTGGTTAGCGCGGTCGGTTCGCATGCCGAAGGACGTGGGTTCAAACCCCAACAATGAATTTGAGCTGCCGGTGAAGGAAAACATCGTGAGGAAACCATAGCATGGTGGTAGGGTGCTTTCTAGTACTTGGCTGGCTAGCTACCACCCTCAAGTTGAAAATCTGCCGCAAAGCATCTAACGGTATGTTCCGGCAGCCTCATTTGAGAGCCAGTTCTATTCCAGGCTAGGTGTGCTTTACCATCTTCGACCACACCGTCACTTAACATCAGGTGAGTTGTGGTCAAACAAATAGACTGTCACTGTCAGCATTAAAAAAAAAAACTCATATTTTAGGTACCTACTGGTCACGACGTCGTAAAAATTATATCAAATTACGATAAATAAAAAATGTTAAACTAGTTTTTAACATATAAATCTAGTTGGCAATTAGAGTTAGACGGATGTCTGTTGGAATTTTGTCCACGGATACGTTATTTATTAGGTCAGCCAATTAATAATTAAATGTCATCAGCTCGATCTAATGCGGAGTTACAGTTTGTAAGTGTGAATGTGTGTTACACATGAGTATGTATGTACAGGTAAATTGAAATTGCCAAATTAAAACTGTATTTTGTAACGAAAAATTTATAATTTACTAAATAAATTACATAAATAAAAATGCTCACACTCACCTATTGACACCGTGCACTTCACACACACACATCAGCCATAGGACGTCCACTGCTGGACATAGGCCTCTTCCTGGGGAGGGGTTTTGCCAATACTCGCCACGCTTGGCAGGCGGGTTGGCGAGCGCAGTTAAGTGTGATTGTTCAAGGAAGACGCTGCTACCCTTCTTCCTTAGCCGATTCTTACGGCAACCAAGGGTAGAGAAGGTGGGGTACAATTCTTACGCCGGCACCACTACGTATTCGTACACGTATTCGCACAATTGTGTCTTATTCAGGATGTTTTTGAGAAATAGTATTTGTAGAATTTGTAGCGATGATAGCTCAGTGGTTAGAGCGGTCGGTTCGCATGTTGTAGGGCGTGGGTTCAAACCCCAACAATGAGTTTGAGCTGCCGGTGAAGGAAAACATCGTGAGGAAACCCTAGCATGGTGGTAGGGTGCTTTCTAGTACTTGGCTGGCTAGCTACCACGTTGAAAATCTGCTGCCAAGCCCCTAACGGTGTGTTCCGACAGCCTAACTTGAGAGCCAGTTCCATTCCAGGCTAGGTGTATTCACCATCTTCGACCACACCGTCACTTAACATCAAGTAAGCAGTGATCAAACACATAGCCTGTCAGACATTTAAAAAAAAATAAATATTAGAAGACATTTCACAAAGCGTAATCAAGCGAAGCAAGTACAGTGGGAACCAGAAAGCTATAGATAGACAGCTGATAGGTACTTTTTTAAAGACATACATCAAACATCAACGCTTGTCATATAAATGTTAGTCCTGATATGGAACAATGACATTGGAGCAAACAAATTTTACTATGAGACACTGAAACCACAGCAAAAAGTAAATTACATTCTTCTTCGGAATGTTGATTCCTTTTTTTTTAAAGAAAATGTATGGAACAACTAAATAAATTATTAACAGTGGTAGGTAGATAGATTAGCGCCTTTTAGTACTATACTTCTCCGAAACACCCTGTGTAATGTAGCAATAGCTTTTGAAACACATTTTATTCAATAATTTCATTAATCCTATACGGGAGTTACAAACAAAGCAGAACAGAACACACACACTCGATACAACGTTTACGTAATCACATGCCTGTTTGATATTCTAGTCATATTTTGTTCTCCCAACTCTCTCTTTTTCTCTGTTTAAATTGAGTAGTCATAGAGACTAAACCTGAATCTACTTACAACGAAGCTTTATCATCATCACTACATGTTATAAAACAAAGTCATCCGCCGCGTCTGTCTGTCTGTCTGTTCGCTATAAACTTAAAATCTACTACACGGATTATCATACGAGTTTCACCAATAGATAGAGTGATTCATGAGAAAGGTTTAGATACATAATTTGTCTAGGTTTTGTTTATATTAGTTGAAATGTGATGAAAATTTTTGGAAGTGTCGGAGAAAGTCAAGCGACCTGGAAGCTTTCATCGAAAGCGCTATAATTACTTTGAGATATTTTTTTAATTCAACGCGAACAAAGTCGCCGTTAATAGCTAGTTCTATATAATTTAAGAGGATTCTGTCATCCACATTAAAAGTTCCGTGATGGACACAAACTTGGTCAAAAAGTAAATCGACAATGTTAACAAAACTTACAATACTTGTATTAGCGAACCAAAAATGACTGTAAAAGGAAGCGCGGCTATTATTAACCGACACGTAAGGAGTGAGTCAATGGGACGACGAACGAGTCGGGACGGGTGCTTCTTGGAACCCTTTTGTTGCTGCATATCATTCTCATTGCCCAATAAGACAAAATCAGATCACGTACACTTGCGCGTGGAAACGCTGGCAAGATAGATTAATTCATTATTGTTGACACCAACAAAAAAAGGCGTAGGTACAATAGGTAACTATGTAACATGCGGGTAGGCGTGACTATGTCGCGACTTTTTATATATTCATATTTATCATTATTCAAAAGAAGTTAATGTGAATGTTCAAAAACATGTTTCGATATAGAATATTTATCAAAGTATCACAAACGGTTAAACATCGTCTTTTGATTTATTCATAATGATGTGATAGTCAGCATACACTTTCAAAAACATTCACTGACTTTGTAACAGACAAAGGCGTGACAACAGCCCTAGCTGAAATTTGCATGATTTCAGTGCAGCTCTATTAATGACACTAGAATGTGTGGGTCTTATTTTTTTTAAACACATAAAACGTTAACGCAATGGAATGACTAAACGTTTCCTCAGATAATCTAGAACTTTTAAAATACGCATACTTATGATATACCTACCTATAAAGACAAGACTATATTTTAAAGACAAATCGGCGTTCAAACTTGGACTTATCAATGACATGGTTTTGACATATTTTGTTTTGCTTTTTACTTATGTTTTTGTTTTAGTTTTAGCGGAAACTCCGACAATAGTTTCATGGAGACAAAGCTGAGTACAAATGACGAAGGCTAACGGATGTGGCCGAAACTATAGTCAGAGTTTCCGATAAAATTAAACGTGAGTAATTCCGCATAGGTAAAACAAAAATGAATTGGAAAAACTGGTATGCACGGTAAGTACTTTGATCTCCGGTGCGTTTAGCGATAGTGTGAAATGTTTTTATTACTAATATAATGCTTCAATTTGTCCTCTTCATCGCAGCTTTTTCCATCGCCAGTGTGAAAGAGCGCGCCGACGCGTCGTCGGCGGCGGTCACACAGTCCCGTGGGTCGCCAACGGCAGGTAATGATACAAAACGACGTACACGTGAGCTCTGCATAACTCACACACGGATCATAACAAAGATCCAACTTGAACGCATTGACTTATGCATTACTGAAGACAAGACAGCGCGCAGCGTTCAGACAACAAAACAAGAATATCATTTGATTTAAGGAAAGTTGTTGGAAATTGCAATACGTACCTACTATAATAAAATTGTGTATTGTTGTACAAATAACTTTTTTATTATTTTAAATTTAGCAATAATAAATATTAAATATAACAAGTTGAAGAGTTTTAAAAATCTATAACCCGACTACGATTAAAATACCTACACATAAATAACACACATTTAACCTATAGTTAAAGGAAAAAAAACTTTTTAAACAAATTTATTATTTCTAATTCAATTTAAAGATATGATTTATATATATATATTTGTAATCTTCTTTTAATTGCCTTTATTTAGATACCCTACTTGTTAGGTTTGGTTATGTTTTTAAATTCACGTATTACTATTTCGGGCCAAAAATCCACCATCTTGATTTTATTAAAACCTTGTGTAAAAACTTGGGTTATTGAGACGAATCTAACGATACCTTATAAATTTCCAATTGGAGTATCCATACTTTTAAGATCAGTGCTTATACCACAGAATACTGGATAGCGCGACATGCCAGCGAACGAGTTTATAGTCCTCAATAGACGCTTAAAATCCAACAACTTTGTACTCTGATGTTTGTTCGGTAGCTTTCAGATCCGTAAGGATGTTAATTTTTCTAATCTAACGCAACCGAAAGCAGTTTGCAGTGACTGGAAAAGCCGATGATCTTAAGTTTTAACGTGATTTGAGAAAGATCAGTTTTTTTATTACTAAATAAGCTTACGTTTGATCACCAAGTCGCCTGATGTTCAGCAAAGATGCGCTCTACGATGAAGTAAGCTTACTTAAAAGAAACCGATTCACTCGCGATTTGAAAGCAACCAGATTGCAATTATCGGGGAACACTCACTCAATTAAATGGTGACGCTTTGCACCCTGACGTCGGGGTTAAGGAGCCAACGAACCAAAAGCACCGGGATTTCTCTCACTGTGGTGTAAAACACCCTGAAGTACTTTGCTGGTTGTTGTCAAACAATAAGTACTATAGTAGGTATACTGGAGCCTGCAATAATTATGCTTGGTTACCGTCTCGGATAAACCTAACGGGTCATTTGCTTATACAGAACCCTTATCAGAGATCCACAATCGAAACCTAGTTACAGTAGAGACACTATTCGTGCCGTGAGGTTTCTACTCATAAATTTTGCGATACACGCAAAACGCGCATGCTAGTAAATCAGTAGTTCTGTCGTTAGGCGGACTTCGATGATACAACAAGGCACCGATTCTCTAACTCAGATTAGTTTCCTTGCCGAAAATGCGTATACCGTTTATAATGATTTAGACTTAAAAATATATTTTAACAGTTCGAAACGAGCGCGTAACACGCCGCGCCTTGATTTTATTTTTTAGATTGGCATAGAGAATAATACCCTACCTTGTTTTTAGTTTTGTTAAAGTTTTGTTGACGAACGAAATGTTCTCCTAATTGTAAGAGATAACGCTTGCTTATAATATGACCATTGCAAACCAAGAATTTGGGTAACAAAAAGTAGAGGGCAACACTACTTTGGCGATTGTTACTCGGATATGTTCGAAGATTAGCCGTAAAAGCCCTGTAATTTCACTTGGTCACAGATCTGCCACCAAGTAAATGACAGTTCGACCTGAATTGCGCTACGTTAAGTGATATGTATTCTTAGTGAATAAGAGACCCAGGATTAGATTACCAATTGTTAGATACAGTTATAAAAGATCAACGAGCAGAATGTTCTAGAACATTATAAAGAGTTTTAAATACCACATGGGATGAAAATGTACAAAAAAAAAACTTGAACACAAACAAGAATTAAAAAAGACTACATTAACATCACAGTTTCATGTTAAGACAAGATACGCAACAGAATAAAAAAAAACTTAAAATATTTAGACTAATATAGCAGTAAGTAAATTTAGACCAAAAAAACTGTAACAAAGTTTTTGTTACGTACTTTTCCATTATTTGTTCTAGCGACATATCACAATTTTTAGGGATCCATTCCTCAAAAGGAAAAAAAAGGAAACCCTTATAGCATCACTTGTTGTCCGTCTGTCAAGACCAAGACTCTATCAAGAAGATCTCGGGAACGCGTGGAGAAATCGAGTTGAAATTAAAAACGTATCCGCAAATCTGTAATTCCTTGCAGCTGTAAAAAAAAACATCTCAGTTGTCGTAAAAAAGTTACAGCGGTGTATTTTACAAAAACAGTCACAAGGGAATCAAAACCTATAGGGTACTTCCCGTTAACCTAGAGCTACTAGTTTGTACATGGCATATAATAAGCACATAGCACGCAGAACTGATGGCCGATGGGGCTGCAAAGTTCTGAAGACCACGGACCGGCTCTCAGCGGCGTATGCTCAGCGTAGGACGTCCACGCACAAGGTGGACAGAGGACATCATAAAGACCGCAGGAACGCGCTGGATGCGAGCCGCTTCCAACCGGTCTTTATGGAAGTCAATGGGGGGGGCCTATGTTCAGCAGCGGACGTTCTACGGCTGAGATGATGATGATGATGACGTGATGTAAGATAGTGTCCGTATCTTAAAGCTATAGATAGTGTCCGTAATTTAAACGCATTGATATAATTTAAATTTAATTGACTTAATTCATAATAGTATTTCGTTTCTTTGTTATCTGCAATGTTCCACTCACTGCCCTACAACTTCACAAGTACCTAACTATTGACCCATCATCGCTAATTATAACACCTCTCAAGTCACATATACCCAAGCTATACCTCTATACCACCAACCTATCAGTAAACTTGATTGAGAGAGCTACTATCGCATTTCGAAACAAAATCTGAAAGTTAGCAGTGAAGAAATTTTAGTTCCTTCAAATATGCACTTCTACATAAGTTGGTCGAACTGTTTCTTAGTTTTTGCAATAACTGCGCTTGACTGGCTGATTAGATGCGCTTCTCGACCTTTTCGATAGTGTTGTAATGCAATGACATCACATAGGCTTGATAGATTATAGACTTTGAAACACAACAACACTAAGTCGATCAGCGTCCGTGGATATACATATGTATAAGAAGGATTCGAATAAATGTTAAGAAAAATATAGCGGATAAATATAGGTCAGTTCCTTGACACAGGTAGGTATTGTCAGGAAGTTTCTCACTTTATAGCTGACTAGCCTGCTGTCGGCGGCAACCTTATTTTCAGTTTAACTCTAAGTTCATATATGATGAGTGATCGGCCGTAGTGTCAGATTTAAAATGAGCTCGAGCATCGTTGTTAATTTACAGATAGAACAAACAACCGGGACCTACATTCAAAAGTGTCATTTAACCTACGCTACGGTAGCAATCAGAAAGAAATACCACTCACGATCACCCATCCAAAAACTGACCAGGTCGTCTCTTGCTTAACATCGGTGTTGCTAAATGGAATGATGTAGGATACGAAATAATTTTTTGAAAGTATTTGGCTGGTGGATATTCCCCACGTACGGACTAAACGCTTCGATTCCACATTCTTCATACGTACAGCGAGAATGTGGAACTCTCTGCGTCTGTTTTTCCCGCGAAGTACAACTTGGGTGTCTTTAAATCCAGAGTAAACAGGTTTTTTTAGGTAAGCGTGCTTTATCTTAGACTACATTCTGCTTAACATCAAGCGGGAAGACGTGGCAAACGTAAAGCTATTTAGAAAGATTCAAGCAAATCAAACAACTTTTTTGGTCTTTTATCGTGTAAAGATTGAAGATATTTAGAAATATAGGTGATAGTATTGCATACCATGTCATTTCAAAAAGTAAGTATCTATTATTACAATCTAGATCTGTTTTAGATCTACCATACCCATTATAGTAAATGTGACAAAAATTCGATCAATTACATCAACAGCCTTTCTCAAGAACTTATTAAACTCAATAGCTTCTCCATTGATCACAACTTATATTAATACAGAGAAGTGTTGCCAATCAGAAGCCAGTAAATTAATTAAACCAGTCAATTAATAAGCGTTAAATAAGACGTTCAGAAGACCATGCAATTGCACTCCCTTTTAAGGCAGATCGTACCCCCCGTCGAGTCATCGGAGGCCTCACACATTAACATAAGCAAAAAATTATACTTGTTTTTATAAAAAAAGCTAAATTAGAACATCAGCCGTGGGAGGAGCTCCAACAATTCTTAATAAGAACACAATTATCCGCGTAAAAACATCCAATAGCGACTGCGTGGGTGACCAAGGACCATCGCCTTGTTTGGCGAAATTGAGTCTCACTCCAAGCAACTCCACATATTAATACGGACTCTGTTAACTTTATCGGCCAATAAAAGCGGCGGCAACTCTTTATACGTCACAAATTAAAGATAAAGATCACCAGACTAGCCGATGACTATACCTAATTTTAATGTCAGATTTCTCAACTGTACGCAGGCTTATTAGCAAATAATGCTCACAAATATCAGATAGAATAACACAATACAGCGTTACGGCTATAATCGTATTTATTTTTTTAATATTTCGTTTAATTAGGATTCGATAGAGGTTAGATGCGTATTAGATATGATGCAGGCGTATTGTAGGATCGCTGTTATACATAACTAGCCATTTTAAAAAGCTGATTCATTTTGGCTCAACTTGTTAACTAACATTCGCCGCGGCAACGTATACATACTTTGTATTCTTCAACACGAGTAGCCGTAATGTGATCGAATGGGTCATGAACGGCCATTTTAACAATGTTTAGTTCAATTTCCAAAACTAGCGGCACTTTCATAATCTAATTTTATTTTCTTAAAATATTTTATTGGTGTGATACTTTCTAAGTGATTTTTGTTCTTATTTATTTAAGTATCGTTTAATTTTTTCTTGCTCACTCTACAACGCAACTTAATTACAAAACCACTAAATTTTATCTGCTATGTTGTAGATTGTATAGTGACAATCCAACACATCGATACGCTAGAATACAAAACGGCTACGTTTTTTGAAACAGTTAGCCGTTATGCAATACAGCAGATTCTATAATTTGACTGCGGTACATCGTGTAATGCATAGTATTGTTGTTTGTAGTCGCTAGTGGTGATCTACGATAAAGCAATTTCGCCTAGAAGACATAAAAAAGAAATATAGACTTAGATAAACATAGAGACGTCCGAAAGTATAAAGGACAAGGGTGAATTAGACTATGCAAGGCCATTGCACTCTCCTAAATGTAACAGATAAAAATCGTACCGTGTAAAAAATATGTACTTAAGAGAGAACATTAACGATTGTATCACACTTAAATATTGTGTTCCATCTTGGCAATATCGCTATAAATGTGAGGTGACGTTCCACAATTTAGGTACAATCGGCCGCTTCTCACCATGAGGCAAATATCATAGGGTTGCCACTCGCTACGTATCAAAACGATGTAAGTGATGTAATTAATTAATTCATATTCGTTTGGTATTGCAAACTGTTACCTTTACCGATTTTTTAAATATCTAAATCAAGTTCAACAACCCTGTATTAGATTAACTGAAAAATACCTAACCGAGTATGAATACTTGTGTTGCACGATAAGTTTCTATTTCGCAAGCAATCAAGTGATTTTTGCAAGTTCAGGCACATTTTTATACCTAAGCTCAAGTTTTGTTCAACAGTGATCCTTCTGTACGCTTGTATTGTTATTCATTCTGTGCCAAAAATATTGAGATGAAATTTAATTATTTATCATTATCATAGTATAAAACCTCTGTACCATACTTTCGCGTAGTGCAACGCATTAGTGAACGCCGGTGAAGAAAAACATCGTGAGGAAACCATACCATGATGATAAGGTACTTTATAGTACACGACTGGCTAGCTACCACACTCATGTTGAAAATCTGTCGCCAAGCACCAAACGGTCTGTTCTAACAGCCTCGCTAAAGAGCCAGTTCCATTCCAAGCACACCTAGCCTGGAATGGTTTACCATCTTCGATCACACCGTCACTTAATATTAGGTGAGCTGTGGCAAAACACCTTGCCTGTCAATTATTAAAAAAAAATCTTATCTCAAAATAGTACTGCAAATAAAAATATGTAGGAGTGTACAATAGTGTGATAATAGCTCGGTTAACGCGGTGTGATTACACGCCGGAAGGCGTGGGTTCAAACTCCAACAATGAGCTTAAGTTGCCGGTGGAGGAAAACATCGTGAAGAAACCGTAGGATAGAACCATAATTTCTAGTACCCAGCTTGCTAGATACCATTCTCAAGTTGAAAATCGGACGCCAAGCACCTAACTGAGATCGCTCTAAGCGATAAGGCCGCCACTTGTGGCACTAGCTCATAAGATTCTTTTGTTTTCTGTACTCTTTTTCTATTTTTGGTGTAATAATATCTGCTTGCAGATATTCTACTAACTAGGGCGTAGGTTCGATTTCCACCAGAACAAACATTTATGTGATGATAAATAAATATCTGTTCTGTGTCTGGATGTTCTGTATGTATTATAAGTAGGTGTATATTTCCAAAAAAAGTATACAAGTATTCTATCAGTTATTTAGTTCCCATAGTACAAGCTTTGCTTAGTTTGGGGCTAGATGGCGCTGTTTGAAATGTTGGACAATAATTATTTATTTTTTATCTAACTGGAAGTTCTGTTCTTACTTGAAAGCCAGTTCTGTTCCAGGCTAGGTATACTCCTTGAATCTTCCTTGATCTGTGGTCAAATATTTAGCTTGCTATAAAAAAAAATCTACCGCGAATGTCGCAGTCGCTAGTCAACCAATAAACCAATCGGTTTAGTTCACACGATGACATCAGTGGCCATTGTGATGTGAGACCGCGTAACTAATCAATAAAATAGGCTGATGAAGGATTTATGATGGTATACGTTTGTCATTGTCTAACAGATTGCTGTAGGCTGATTCAGTGGTATAAATAAAGGTGATGTTATTTAGATCACGTTTCAAAATCATGGCAACAGATGAAGACGAGGATTTGAATATTATGCTTGTATTTTGAAAGTTTTTTGGAGATGGGATGTGATTTGAGTGTTCAAGGTATATTTCGTGTACATATTTCCGCTTAAAAGTTATTTTGGTTACAATAATAATGATGAGGATTTAAATTAAAATTTATCTAACTTGTCGATATTTTTTTTTAAATCGATCAGAAACATTCTTTAACTTCTTTTTAGGGTTCCGTACCTCTTAAGGTAAAAAAGGAACCCTTATAAAATCACTCTCTTGTCTGTCTGTCCGTGTGTCTCCACCGATTTTCTCAGGAACGGGTGAACCTAGCAAGTTGAAATTTATACCAGATACTGAGGTCTATAGTCTATAGGTATATAGTTAGATGTCTAAAAATCAAGGTCCTGAGTCAACGCGATAAAAGGATATGGGCAAATTTAGATTTGTAAGTACAAAAACTTGTAAGTACCAAATTTTACTTTAATTTTCCGCTTTTTTTTTATTTATCGAATGTTTCCTTTTACGTGTCCTGTAAGACCATGCTTTTAACCAAAATTGCCACCTAAAACTTAACTACCAATAAAAGTGATACCAATTGTATTATGGCGGTATTATAGGTAGGTACGGAACCCTCGATGCATGAGTTTGACTCGCACCTGACCGGTTTTTTAAAAGATGAACTGTTTTCTCTTTATCGTCATCTCACCTGATGTTGAAGATTCCGACTCACTCTCGACTTGAAGACATAAATTGAATCTGTCAAGGAACACCCACTCGGGTAACGTATTCCTCTTAGCCGTTCGAACAATGAAAGTAGATTCAAATCGTTTCGTACGGGTTATCTCGTATCTAAATACACGGTTACGGAAAACAGCGTAAGAAAACCATTGCATGGTGATAGAGGACTTTCTAGTACTCAGCTCGCTACCACTTTCCAGTGAAAATTTACCGCCAAGCGCCTAACGGTGTGTTCCGGCAGCCTCACTTAAAAGTTAGTGTCCATTCCAGACTCTGCGTTTTTCTCATATCAAGTTATTTTTAAGTTACTTATCATCGGGTGAGCTGAGTTTAATCACCTTGCTTGTCACCATAAAGAGCTACCTTCTTCACACTAGAATATCTCTTTTAAGAACTGAAGGGCGTAGGTTCGATTCCCACCCAGAATAAATATTCTGTGGTATAAACAAATGTGTATTCGGTGTCTGAATGTTTTGTATGTAATAAGTATGTATTTACAAAAAAAAAGTATTATATCAGTTATCTGAATTCCGTATTAGCTTTGCTTAGTTTGGGGTCAGATGGCGCTGTGTGTAATGTGCTACGTCATTTATTCATTTTATATTTATTTAAAAAGAAAATCTGTCGGCTAAGGTTATAACTCACGTACTTTAAACCGGTGTATTAATACTCACCTTATTACACTTAGATTTTATGCGAAACAAGTTTGTAAATCTACATGACGCAAAGCTAAAATGACAAAATAAAGTACGTTCATACAAATAGCGGATGCGGTCCGCCTACCAGGTTATTTACATTTGTCCAATGTACAGACAGAAAAAACTTGACACCGCCATTTTAAGTAATAAAACAATGTGGTTCATTAAGTTAGCTACTTCCACCCACGGCACGTTGGTCAGCTAACCGACTTCTAAAAGGAGATTTGTTATTATGTTATATTATAATTTATAATACAAAAATAACCTATGGCTTACTGTGTCAGATGATTTAGTTTACGCATGTTGAATGATTTTTTTAACAAATATCATTCTTATGCAAATACGAACGAAATAAAGACGACTATAGTTCCAGCCACATCCGGTGGCCTTTTTCATGGAGACAAAGCTTAGTACAACACGCACGCATAAGTACACAAAAAATATGTCAAAACCACGTCAGTTTCCGTAGTATGAAAAACATCCATTATTCTGATTTAGACATTAGCTACTATTCTTTCAAGTAACAAAGTAATTAATGTCAAGAGGATAAAAAAAGCAAAAATTAATTTCCTTAAAGAATTATTCTCAAAAAGGCCACAATTTAATAGTATTCCTTTAAAGTTACAAAATACTATAATTGTTTTACAAGTGGGTAGCATATTACAAATCATAGTGTGTTAAAATATGAGCGTGTAGGTTTTTAATAATTAATTGAGACTATCATAACATTTTAGTGTGTGATTGGATAATGTC
Source organism: Biston stratarius (assembly GCA_950106695.1). Classification (NCBI taxonomy): domain Eukaryota; kingdom Metazoa; phylum Arthropoda; class Insecta; order Lepidoptera; family Geometridae; genus Biston; species Biston stratarius. The sequence goes on from OX467107.1 coordinate 5,563,331, forward strand.
TCAATCTAATGCTTTAAGTGTAGGAAGCAATTGTTGGAAAATAATTGTTCTAATCCATATGTTAGAATACCTTGACAGGTATGTAGAGCACGCCTACAAAATTAGTAAAACATCGTGAGGCAACCAAAGCATGGTGGCAGGGTACTTTCTAAGTACTCGGCTGGCTAGCAACCACCCTCTAGTTGAAAATCTGCCGCCAAGCACCTAACGGTGTGTTCCGACAGCCTAACTTAAGAGCCAGCTCCATTCCAGGCTAGGTGTGCTTTACCATCATCGACCACACTGTCACTTGAGCTGTGGTCAAACAATAAGCCTGTCAGCCATTAAAAAAAAGTAAAGGTTCTGACCATTTTCAAGAATATAAACATCGAATAGACTGCAATTGACCAACACTTGAATAAGTCAGAAATGTCAGCCGCCATAATGAAGTCAATGCAATAGCCGTGTGACTTTGGTTAAATGTCATTAGTTACCGTTGATAATATCACACGTACGTTCGGACAGGGAGTTGCATAATGCATAGGTAAAGTGGGGAGTATCGTATCTGGAATAATATGAACCTACCTAATATAAAGAGAAAGATCTACAAAAAAAATGCTTTGCTGAGTTTCTTGCCGGAATCTTCTCAGTTGAAGTGTGATTACGAGCCGGTGGTAGATTCAAACATGTAACTTAACGTTCATAAGTGTGCCTTACCAGGGCCTAAACTGAATAAATGACTTTTTGATTTATATTTTTGAAACTGTGCGCTTGATTTTGATAAACCGAATAATATAATTAGATTTTTCGCTAGATTAATTTTATTTGTTAATAATGTCAGGGCTGTTGAAACTCTAACCATCGAAAGTCTCAAAGTAATGAGCGCCAAAGCAGCGATGCTTTGGATTTTGTTTTGCTACTCAAATGTATGTGTATCGCTGCAATGGGCATGGACAATGGACATGCGTTATCTCTTACCATCAGGAGCGCGTCTATTTAGTCTCATTACTTTTACATTAAAAAAATATTAAGATTGAATCGTCCTCATTAGGCAGGGTGTGTAGTCGATTGCAAATCTTATGTCAAATATTAAGGTTGTCTGGAAGAAATCGCTCTAAGCGATTCGCTCTGTTGTTTTTTTTTTTCTTTCCCTTTTTTGTTTTGTATGTTATAATATGTTTGGTGTATAATAAAGTTGTATTTTATTGTGTATTGTATATTTTTTAAGCCAATTTTTTTTAAAAGATTTAATAATATCCTTAGTCTTTTCTAATCATTTCAATATAATACTCAACATAAATTGGCTATTATTTGTTATACTCACAATTATAATATAAATAATAATAATAATAGTTTATTTATGGCAGAAAAAAAAAATACAACTAGATAAATGGAAGTGTTGCTTAAAAACCTTATGTAACAAGTGGTAATAGATATGGTAGCGGAACCAAAACTAGACCAGGGCGGACTAGGAATTTGTGGGAAGCCCTGAGCTAATACTACTTAGGGGCCTGCCTAAAAAGTCAACCACTTGCCATTTTGTCAAAAACCTGTTTTCCATAATGTGTATACTAGATACACGATTTATGAAAACAGCGGGCAATAAAATAGTTTATTTAGTATGCCTTAGACACAAACGTCAATTGAGAGACATTACCGCAAAAAAAACAACAGGTTATGTGTAGTTAGTTCCATTTGATACATTAATTATTATAAACCAATATTTTTGCGCCGCAAGTTCCTTTATTTGCTCATCCTTTGTTAAATCACAATTTACGGAAAGAATTGATAAAAGATTTACGTAGTAAATAAATTGCCATTGTTGTCCTATATTTGTTTACTGTATACGATATCCTGGAGAAAGAGCGCTCCGCTTCCCATATAGTGGCAACGTTAAAAACATTTTAAGATATTATAATAAAATTAGGGAGAACATCAACAAGTTTCTTTTCATAAAATAGCATAAAGATTTCACTGTATTTTGTTTTCAATGGATTCCTATATCCAAGGGGCCTGATGAACTGAACAGTGCATGTGTCTTGGGCGCCCTGTGACCGTGCTACCAGATTGTACGAAAAAGAACAAACTATTAATTAGCCTTTTTATTTCAATACAATTATTATAGAAATACCTTGCAAGTTTCTTAGTGTTAATTAGTATTCAAGCATTGAGGACATCATAGACAATGATAAAATAATACTCACACGAAGTTCAACTACATATAAATCTTGGAACCAGTTAAGGCCATCTAGGTTATAATTCACTTTGTTTTTGAAGTTGGTAGTAAATATATTTTAATGTTAAAATAATGAGACGAACGAAATGCTGGCCTTAAAGGTAAGAGACAACGCATGTCCATGACCACTGCAGCGGTAAACAGTAGTTACTTTGAGTAACAAAACAATGTTTAGGGCGCTCAACATTTTGAGAGGTTCGATGATGATTTCGGCTCATTTATTGAGTAGAAAGCACAATCAGCTGCAAAAAAGCTTGACATCCTCGCTTTGTTTGTACAAAGCCCAGGTGAGGTCGTGTATGGAGTACTGTTCGCACCTGTGAGATGGCTCTGCCAAGTACCAACTTAAGGCACTGGAGTCAGTCAAGAGGCGCGCTAAGAGGTTGATATGCAATGATACTTTGGTCAAGTCTCGACTGCAAAGTCTTGAGCATCGACGTAAGGTCTCCTGTCTATCAGCTTTCTACCTTATACACTTCGGAGATTGTGCCTTGGAGTTGCAGGACTTGGTTCCCCCCGCCCCTTTTTACTACCGGACGGCCAGACAAATGCGACCAAAGCGTCACCCGTACATGGAGGACGTTCCCCATGTGCGCACTAAGCTCTCCGAATCCACATTCTTTATTCGCACAGCGAAGATGTGGAACTCTTTGCCGGAGTCTGTGTTTCCCAAAAAGTACAATATAGGTGTCTTGAAACCAAGAGTAAACAGGTTCCTTCTAGGTAAGCGTGTTCCATCCTAGACCACATCGTTGCTTAACATCAGGCAGGATGTGGTCAAAAGCGAAACTATTCTGTATAAAAAAAGAAAAAAATCTCAATAGCCTTGAATTTTCGCAAACTCCAAACCGGAACAGAGTAATGTTTACCCACTACTTGGCAGCAGAATACCTTAACTGGGTTATTGATACAACAAGTGCAAACCTACAGTTATTTAACAATGACCTTGATACGACTTGTTTTTTTTGATAATTATTAAATTAGTAGTTGTATTTTAATGCCTTTTTTTAACGGAAGTTTCGAGCCCGAGGCTAACAATTCACGATCGAATGAAGTGATGAACAATAAATAAATATTCTAGGACTTTTCACACAGCGCCATCTAGCCCCTAACTAAGGCAAGCTTGTGAACTAAACTTTATGGGAACCAATTAACTGATAAAATACTTATATACTTTTTTATGCAAATACATACAGATCAAACATCCATATGCTCGTCATACAAATGACAAATCAATAGAGCAGTCACATTCTTATTTTAATTCGCTAAGGACTGGACCAAAGTTATATTCTTATTTTTTTTAATTAAATTTGGTTTCTGTGATTTTAAAATTAGTACACTTTTGAAAATGTATTAAGAAGAAGTAAGAACGTTTTAGAGATTGTGATAAACTCTTTTCTTTTGAAGTGCTATTAAAATAAAAAGCAATAACATTATGAATTCATTGTCAATAAATAAGGCTGTCAACACACAGTTCCAAAATAAAACTGAAAAGCGACGCTATGTCACGGAGCATGTGATGACTTGATTAGAAATTTAAGGCTTCTAATAAACTTTTAATTTTAAACGATGATGACAGCGAGTCAAACTACACAGAGATTTTATAGTGAATACGTAATGAGCTGGGAACGAAGCGTTGATCGCCGTTCGGCCATTGTCCGGGACCCGGGCGCCTTCCGCAACCACACACCACTTAACAAAGGCCTCTAACTCTACACACTTCCACACATTATTATATAAACCAGTATTTATTATAGAGAGACTTAGGAGCTCATGTTACGCTAGTCCAGTGCATATTATTAGTGTAGGAAAGTATCGAAAGGCGGAACGGTGCATTTGAAAAATGGAAAACAGTGGTCTATATGTTAATAATGAGACTGTCACTCGATTTGAAATGCGGGAAGTTGCTTAGTTGTGGAAAGTGGAAACTAAAATACACACCTAATTAATGAATACGATATATCTGATGCATAGCTTATTTGACTATAAAATGTGGAACAAGAGTTAGTTAGTTCTAAAGTTTGTATTTTTATTTCTTATTAGTTTGCGTTTGGCTGCATTACAAAAAATACTAATAGACTTGCGTTTGACCGCTAACTCGCCTGATGTTAAGCGAAGATGCGGTCTACGGTGGAGCACGCTCGCCCAGAAGAAAGCGATTCACTCGCGACTTGAAGGCACCCAGGTTGTAACCATCAGTGAACACGCACTCGGGCAGCAAATTCCATTGTCTAGCGGTTCGCACAATTAAAGCAGATTCGAATCGTTTTCGAGTTTTTGGAATATCGACCATGAAGTGGGGCCGCTTAAGAGCTACTGAAATGAAGAAACTTTGACGTAAATATCATTGAATTTGCTTTCATGGTTAGAGTTTCATGGAGACAGTATTTGTTGTGATAGCGGCATTAGAAATACATCATCTGTGAAAATTTCAACTGTCTATCACGGTTCATAAGATACAGCCTGGAGACAGACGGATAGACAGACAGACGGAAGGACAGCGAAGTCTTAGTAATAGGGTCCCGTTTTACTCTTTGGGTACGGAACTCAAAAAACCAACCTCTAAGGACACTAGTTAGTAGTTTGATTTTTTTACCATAATACTCAAAACCTGGCCGTCTTCGAGTTTAGGAACATAGAGCCGTTTTTTTTAAATTGTAAATTTATACTTTTAAATATTAAGGATGTCTAATGTGTCGGATGTCGATATATATATTTAAATATTGTCGTCAGTAGGTAAATTTTAAATTAAATTCTCATCACCGTTGTAACCTCGGCTGGCTAGCTACCTCAAGTTGAAAATCTGCAGCCAAGCATCTAACGGTGTGTTCCGGCAGCCTCACTTGAGACCAGTACCATTGACCACACCGTCACTTAACGTCAGGTGAGCTGTGGTCAAAAAACTTAGCCCTAAACCTGTCAACCATTAACAAAAAAACTTAGACTTTTAAGCGGATATACACTAAACATATACCTTGAACACGAAGTATAGATAACTATCTCACACTCGGATTTTTCTTTCCGCGCGCCATCTTGGTACACATTAAGGCACAATAGGCCCCGTCTGTGGCTTGTATAGGAAATCGTCGCTCCACTGGCTCGAATAATTCACTCGGTCTTAGTTTCACATGAAAATTGTAATTTTATATGCAAATTGAATATAACCGCTCTCGTGACGTTAACCTTTGTTTATTTTCGTTTCGTTGTTAAATTTGAATCTTCGAATTTTGTGTGCGATTATGTTAGAATATTTTGTTATATATGTAGGTATGTGCGTTGTTTTCTCAGCGATTTTGTAGAAATATTTTTATCATAAATTACGATTATTTACAAAAGCCCAAATAATTTAGTTGAGAATGAATACTTAGGCAGTTCATATCGCGAACCAAATATATAATTAAATATCTAGGACATTATCTGACTCCATCAATGAACGAACCATGACGCCATCTCCAAACAATGCAAAACTTGTACTATGGAAGTCAGATAACTGATAGAATACTTCTACATATATACTTATAACCTTGGTGGTGCCGGCGTAAGAATTGTACCGCACCCTCTCTACCCGTGGTTGCCGTAAGAGTCGGCTAAGGGATGTAATACGGAAATGGGCAGCAGCGTCTTCCTTGAACAATCATACCTAACTGCGCTCGCCAACCCGCCTGCCAAGCGTGGCGAGTATTGGCAAAACCCCCCCAGGAGGAGGCCTATGTCCAGCAGTGGACGTCCTACGGCTGATGATGATATACTTATAATACATACAGAACACTCAGACACAGAACAAACATTTTGTTTATACCACAAATGTGTGTCTTGTGTCTATTCTATACCACAAAACGTTTGTCTTGGGTGGTAATCGAACCCACATCTTACAGCTTCTAAAGCAGTTATACTTGACCAATACAGGGCCGTCAGTGCTATGCCAAATGTTTAAATAAATTTATAGAAAAATCACACCTTTTTGTTTTACTTATGCGGGTTTACCCACGTTTAATTATATCGGATACTCCGACTATAGTTTCCGCCACATCCGGTGGCCTTTTTCATGGAGACAAAGCTGAGTACAACGCGCACGCGGCTTCGTCTTGCTTCACACTACAAAAATGTAGCAAAATCACGTCAGTTTCCATAAGATAAGATAATTTTATTAATAAGTAGATTTACAATCATCCTATGATATATAATAAGAGTTGCGCATCATACATATTTCGTCAAAAAAATTAATGTACAATTTCCTTGTATAATTAATATAATAAAAAATAGTTAGTAAATAGTACTCAAATAATATTATTAATACTGTAAAGGGGCATCGTCATATATATATTGCTAGGTATATGTAGAACATGGGTATTACGTGTACTTGTTGTCCAAAAATTCCTTAACTGTATTTACTGTCTTGTCCAGCAGAAGAATTTTTACTTTACTATAAAACACTAGCTCTATCACTAGCAGTGTTTTATCTGGAAGCTTTGACACCTATACTGAGCAAATAAATATATTTTGATTTTTATTATATAGTTTTTGACCTATGCACATCGGAGATTTTTTGGAGATGCACAACCTAGGATATATTTGGCTTCAGACTTACGTTACTCTTGCAATTTCTAACGCTGACGGTCTCATTAGCTTGATACATATTAAAACCACCCCAGTCACCGAAAGGCACAATTAATTTAAAAATATGTACAAGGATGATTTACACTGCGTTGCCAATTATAAACGGTAAGAACCCCTTCAGATCCACTTATGAGACCGTAAGATCGGACAAATAAGCCTAACTCCGGATAGATTGTAGGTCACATAGTATCAAGTATAAATTCATCAAGAAGAAAAATAAATTATAGTCAGATAAAGTAATTTACTATCGTGTCCATACCCGAGTAAAGTAGAGTGGTGACTTCACTAGAAAATACCTACATATTTTGCCACATTATATTATTTGCTCTTACTCGTCCGTAAAATTTGGTAATTTTTAAGCATAAACGCTCTAAGAAACACGTTCTAGAGGATAATACAAAGCATATGTTTTTTTTTTTGGTTCCCGTCTAAAACTATCAGTGTTATTTCTAACAATTACAGCATGACGTTAGTTAATGTTATATAATTTTAATACCTAACCTTCAGTTTATATTTAATTTTACACATAATATGAATGTAGTGTTTTGTTTATCAACATAAGTAAGTAAATCAAAGCCTTATTCTCTTTACTTTAAATTACATATTCAAACAATAGAATTATGAAGTGAGCTTACTCATATTATTAATCTACATGCAAATAATATATGTATAATGCAAATTTAACTCTAACAGGTTCTAGCAACTATATAAATTGCCCCGTAAATAAATCATTTATTCAATTATTAACTGTAATAATGCGACAAATACAAGTTGTAACTGTCAAAAATTGCATAATATCTGTCAAGAAAATGTCAATCCGCTATGATAGTACCTAGAGACTTGGACATTCGATATCTTGGTTTTATTATGGTGCAAGTTATTAACTCTTGCGACCAATACTTAAAACACAGTAGAAAAAAAAACACTAAGAGTTTATGAAATTTACAAACTAGGTGTTTGACCACAATTTACCTGATGTACAGAGACGGTGTGGTCGAAGATGGTAAAGCATAACCAGCCCGGAATGGAACTGGCTCTGAAGCGTACCGGGGTGTCGTTAGGTGCTTGGTGGCAGGTTTTCAACTTGAGTAGGGACAAAAAACCTTTCAGTGCTTACTTTTAAAAATGCTTTTAAATTATCATAACTAATAATTTCCAATTTCAAATTCAAAATTAATACAAACCACGCCAGTTGGTTATTAGTAGTTATTAAAAGTAAACTTTGATAGTTTTTCCAAGTCTAATCCGCCTCGTTCTTATAACTTGGCACATGTTGTTTAGCGGTTAGAAGTCGGCCGTCAAATCACTCGTCCTTCACGGTCGAGCAACCGACGCGTGAAACGCTTGCACTTAGCAACACGATACTATATGAAATTACTTTAATCCTAACGTCCTCTATATTATAAAAAATGGCTTGTCGAATAATTTTTTGTATAAATTTGAAATTATATTTAAGTGTCAATATCATAAAAATCATCAGTAAAAAAAGAGACTAATAGAGATTAATAAGAGAGGTTTTATGAGGTTTTTGCCGTGGTGGTGCCAGCGTAAGAATTGTACCCACCCTCTCTACCCATGGTTGCCATAAGAGTTGGCTAAGGGATGTAATCCGGAAGCACCGTCTTCCTTAAACAATCATACCCAATTGCGCTCGCCAACCGAACGGATGAACCGATTTTGATATTTTTTCGTTTGAAATGTGAATTAGTCGGGAGTGTTCTTAGCTATGTTTGATTTTGTGTCGGAGGTTTTTAAATTTTAATAATTTAGAATTTGTCAAATATCTTTGGATCATTATTAAAACCAGGGTTTTATCATAGTTATCCACTTCATTAAGTCTATAACAATCTTTGAAAACCATTTTAAAAGTTTTCGGATTGATTGGAAATATCTTACAATAAGAGCAACCAAACAGGTACGAACTTCCTTTAAAAAAATTAATAAACAACAATACAGATAATTTCATTCAGATTTTTATTCACATCTTTCAGATTTAAGGCCGGCAGACCTCAAAGGGCATAAATGTAGTACCTTGGACACATGTGTTTGAGCCTTTTGGGGTTGAAACTTTAGGACTGTGGAGACAGGAAGCAAAGAAAATGATATCAAAGATATGATATCCCGGATGGTCTGGTAATTTGGTCATAAGATTATGCACAATGATTATCATGTATTGTCATTAACAATGTGTCAATGTGGCCAACGTTTTGGAAAATATTTCCGTTGGTATTTTTTTGTAGTAATATATTAGGTATAAATGATACACCGTTCAGTACGTTTATGCAAGGCCTTCTAAAACTATTTTTGCTTTTATACATTACACGTTGAAACTAATCAGATTTTAAAAACATGTCTAGCTAAGGACAACGCTTGTAATCTCTCGACTATGAACAATAAAACACCGAAGCTTGCAACAAGCAAGAAAACAATCCTGTTTTCCAAATCGTTAAAATAGATCTTCGGTTGTGTGCGATCCAGGAAGACGAGGTGCGCGGACGTACTTAAGGCTGCATATAAGGGGCACGCGATGATTCAAAATGAGACTAACTCGCAAGATCAGTGAAAAACGTCTAACTATAAACAGTACAACAAATAATTTACTATGGATTATAGTTATGCGGAATGCTAGTACATATTTTAATATAATTTTAATATATAGGCCGGCCTAGACGACAGTGGAAAGGTGAACTTGATACTCGTGAGAAGGATTTCCCTGCAAAGGGGAAAAAGAGGCCTTTGTCCAGTAGTGGGACTAGATGGGCTAATATAATAATAATGTATAGAATGCCGTGGATTTAACATTATAATAATAATATTAAATTATTAAACTAGCTTAAGACGTCGCTGTTTTCCGCAGTATAATATTATTACATTTAGTTTGATTCATCTTAACGATGTATGTTTGTAGCGATGATATCTCAGTGGTTAGCGCGGTTGATTCGCATGCCGAAGGGCGTGGGTTCAAACCCCAACAATAAGCTTGAGCTGCCGGTGAATGAAAACATCGTGAGGAAACCATAGCGTGGTGGTAGGGTACTTTCTAGTACTCGACTGGCTAGCTACCACCCTCAAGTTGAAAATCTGCCGCCAAACATCTAACGGTGTGTTCCGGCAGCCTCACTTGAGAGCCAGTTCCATTCCAGGCTAGGTATGCTTACCATCTTCGACCACACCGTCGCTTAACATCAGGTGAGCTGTAGTCAAACACCTAGCTTGTAAGCCATAAAAAAACCTAAGTACATATATGTTACAGTATAAAGTATTAAAACGAACGTAGCTTACTTTTGCTGGTAAAACATAATGGCAACCCAGCTCACGACCATTGCAGCGGTATCCAAAACTTTTAAAACAAAATAAAATTTAGAACCGCATTATACTAATCTAGTTATAGACTTTTTAAAATATAGCCCCTTCCCCCTTCCAGAGTCCGTCCACCCCGAGGTCTTTGGCTCCCGAAGGAATGCAGCGTGTGGGAGTATCGGAGCTGCGCACACGACGCTTTCTATTGATTTAATGAACGCTATCTTATCTTGCCCAATAGTCCCAATACGGTTAATATGCTCGTTTTACGCGGTTTCGTGTATTTTATGAGTTAATTTTGGTAGAAATTTATTGTTATCTACCGTTGTTTTTATTTAGTCTTTTGTTTTAATTTCATTGGTTTTAAATTGAACCGATTTATTTAGTAATAAATATATTATTTACTTTTATAGGTATTTTTTTTTTAAATCACGGAATATTAAAACTATCTTAAGTACTACGCGTACAATACAAGTTACTGCAATGTATAAGGTATTTTTTTTATAAAAGATTTTCGATGGCAAGTCAGAGCAAAAAGATTACACTATTATCTACATATATTACTTTGTATTTACTTGAGTGATAAATTATATTTTTAGACAAACACGTAAATATTTTTTTACATTTATACGTGTTGTACCTACTTACTTGTGAAAAGACTATACATAAATGTTTTGAACGGGTTTTTTCAATCCTTGGGCTTGAAAGATAAGAACTGTGATATCATACCGTCAAGTGTTTAGATGGTTTCCCAATTCCGTGACATATAAAACAGTCATTTTAATGCATCTATATATATCGGATACTTACAAACTTAGAATACATAAATCAATCTCATTCATTCTCAGATTGTAAGAAAATTTCAAAGAATCTAATTATAAGATTTTTTACGCTACAAAGAATTCTAGAAATATTATATTATTGTTTTCTTTTTAATTTTAGCTCCATAAGTGGTCCTTGGCCTTTATCAACTTAACGCATTTTTTTTACTTTAAATAAACTTAAACTATACGCAATACAGGGAGGTAAAGTAATATATTACTAGTTTGTGAGCGACCAGAGCAGCGACCCGCAAGCAGCACCCGATTAAGAGTATGACGCATGTGCCAGCCATCGCCCTCCTCAACCATATCTGAGGGAAGAGAGCGACCTGACACACGACGCCGCCAGAAGGAGCCTGAGATGGCATGCATACAATCCTCATTTCTAAATTTTATTATTGTTCATTATTGTCACAAGACACTTTTTGTCTGTAGGTACCTACATCTTTGCTTGGTCTATTGTCTCTTGGTCTGTTTGGGGTAAACAGTGATTAAAATAAAATAGGTATATTTAATAAAAATTCAACTAGTTTAATGCCTACTTAAATATTTATACCTTTTTATTGACATATTATTACTTTGATATTTTTGTGGAATTTAACTTGTAACTTTTGTGCTATTAAAAAACATTTAGATAGACAAAAGATAATTAGCAAGTATTTGTGTAAGACTTTGTAAACCTCATCGGTGTCGTTTACTGTCGCCGCACCGCGATTGTCTCTTAGCAGAAGCTTCACAAAACAGAATGAATTGGTGAAGACAGGATGCGTAAACTCATATAAATCGACTGTTATCTCAATAAGTGACGAATATTTATTTATTATTGAATTACGCCAAACTGCATTGTATATCTGGCGGCTTGCTGTCGAAAGATAACACCGTACTATAGTTTGGCAAATCCCAAGATAAAATACTTGATCTCGAACGCCCGAGATAAACTATCTTATATAGACTACAGAAACCGGTGTCAGAACTCCAAAAGTTAGTTCATGGTATAACGTGACAAAATGAAGTTTTCGATACAGATACTCTTTTTTGGTGAGTCATTCAATTATGTTTTGTACTTCAATTACAAAAATTTGAAATTTTCTATCTGTGCATCAATTAAGCTCAGTGCCGTGGTGGTGCCGGCGTAAGAATAGTACTACCACCCTCTCTACCCGTGGTTGCCGTAAGAGTCGGCTAAGGGATGTCATCCGGAAGATGGGCAGCAGCGTCTTCCTTGAATGATCACACCTAACTGCGCTCGCCAACCCGCCTGCCAAGCGTAGCGAGTATTGGCAAAACCCCCCAGGAGGAGGCCTATATCCAGCAGTGGACGTCCTATGGCTAATGATGATCAGTTAAGCTCCACGTCACTCAAGACTTGATAGTAACCAGTTACGAAATTGTCGTTATCCTTATTTTCTGATGATGGATACAGTCTATAAATCATCAAATCTCATAGAACACAAGTAAATAATGGCCAAACTTGTGCACACTTTATAGTTGACTGAAATCACTGACTTACCTACTTAGTGGAATGAATTGTTTACAAGATATAACTGATTAAGTGACTATAAATGAGAAGTCAAACAAAAATTTATTGGTTGATTTACAAAAACTAGACAAATTAAGAATATTTTAGAATTAAAACTAACTAAACTATTTAAAAAAAAAAACATACAACCTAAATTCATAGTCCATCAAAGGATTGTGATGTCAATGCTAAGTTTTTCAAACAAAATATTTCAGGAAACCAATATTTCACTTTAAAGGCGACGTGATTTATCATGATTTATATTTATGTCTTTATGTTTAAATAATTTTACAGGATACCTCACTGTCGCGACGTCAATACCAGTATTCGACTTAGCTACTAACTCATCAGATGTAACGGACACATCAGCTCGGATAGTCAATGGATACGAAGTGGATATTTCTGAAGTTCCATATCAAGTATCGCTGAGGAGGAGAGGAATGACGGGCTGGAGTCACATATGTGGCGCTGTTATTATAAAAATCAGAGCAGTTTTGACGGCAGCTCACTGCGCTGATGGGTACGTGGAACGTTATGCAATATCTAGTTAATATATATGTATAATAACACTTTCCGAATGGCCAAATCGCTAAGGATAGGAGATCTATGCCAGGCATCGTTATTCACGCAGTGAACGACGGATCACCACGGCCACCACGCACTTTTATATTGTAAAAGTGCTGGGCGTATATCGCGGCAAACCAGCTCCATAGGGTCTTTGTCAGTGCCAGTTTTAGAACAGAACGGACTGATGCGAGACGATGGCAAGATACCCGACAGGATGACTCATCCCGAAAGGTGGGTCGGCATCTGGTGTGGGACATCACATGCGTGGACACCTTGGCGCCGTCTCATCTTTCTTTAACTTTGGGACCAGCTGTTGTATAGCTTGTGGGCGGTCGGCCCCCACGGAATTAAAGTTTCAACTCCAAATGGCAAAAATATTGTTATTTAGATATAATGTATTTGTTTATGCCGTTTGGAGTTGAAACTTAAAGTCTGTCTGGCCAAACGTTTAGAGGAGGCTTCAGATGACCAGAATGTTTGCATGTACTTCGGTCAAAAGCTTATCATTGCCGTCCAGCGTGCCAATTCTGCCAGCATTCCGGCCACATATCCCTCCTCTGATGGATTCTTAGATTAGGTTGTTTTTATAAATTTGTAAATAGTGTAGGTAGTTTTATTACTAAGATATTGTTTAAGTAGTTATTTGTACACAATAATTTGAACAAGTTTTTGTATATAAACTGTTACTTTTTTAGTTTGCAAAGTGCAAAATTAGTGATGAATATAATTTATGCAATAAAAATTACACAAAACTAAAAAACTTACTTAAAATTATCTATAAAAATATTAACCACAGCATGAAAATTTTTATATTTAAAGATGTCCATGGCCCATTGCTATGCTCGGAGTTTCCCTACGAGATCGAATCAGAAATGAGGAGATCCGTAGGCGAACTAAAGTAGCCGACATAGCCCAACGGATTAGCAAGTTGAAGTGGCAGTGGGCAGGGCACATAGCACGCAGAACCGATGGCCGATGGGGCTGCAAAGTTCTGGAGTGGAGACCACGGACTGGCAAGCGCAGCGTAGGACATCCACCCACAAGGTGGACAGACGACCTAATAAAGACCGCAGGAACGCGCTGGATGCGAGTCGCTTCCAACCGGTCTTTGTGGAAATCAATGGGAGAGGCCTATGTCCAGCAGTGGACGTCATACGGCTGATGATGATGATGATGGCCCATTCACAGAAGGGATACATATTTTCTTTGAAAAATTATGGGTTGGGTTTTGAATTTTTACAAACTAAGTATTTAATTTTGCTTAATTTTTGCTTAGAAAGAGCGGCAAATAGGACAATGTTTTGCCTGTTGGTAAGATTGTCGTAGCCTATAGACACCTGCAATATCAGAAATATTGTCAATGCGTTGCCAACCCAAAGAGATGTTTATAGACGAATTTTTTAAACTTGATTTAATCCACGGAAGGACCTTTGCAAAATTCTTAAAGGAAGGATTTCATTGTATAAATTTTTGGCAGTAGGAATTCTGGCATAAGACATCATCACAATTCGTATACTGTTAATGTATTTCGTACACGTGCGCTCATAAATATTAAATTTCGGTACAAACTATACTACCTATTCTAATAACTATACTATTCGGTACTAACAAATATTAATTATTTTATATTTTTTCTGATTTCAGATACGAAAATGATCCATCATCACTAAGAGTGATAGCCGGCACTGCATCCAGGCTATCTGGTGGGAAAACATACGAAATATCAAATGTTATTATCCACGAGTCATATATTGCGAACACTTTAGAAAACGACATTGCAATACTGAGAACTTCTAAGAAAATGTCCTTTAGCCAAAGTATCAATCCCGTATCTATCGCGTCTTCTGATTTCTACCTACCTGATGGTACTGAAGCTACAGTCTCTGGATTTGGAACCACTTCTGTAAGTTTAAATTTAAATATTAGTTTTTGCAATAAACTCAAATTAATAAGCCCTTTTATCGACAATCTTACAATACCAATTTATATAAACATTTTGATAAAAGAGAACAATGTGAAGAAGCCCACGTATAGCAGTAGAACTAGGCCGATCCTGAGAAAACAAAAATATATTGACAAAAAGTTTGATGTTTTTTTTAGTATGAAGGCTTATCGTCATCAGTACTCCTCGCAACAAAAGTGAAGATCATCAATCAAGAAACCTGCGCTCGCACATATTTCCGTATGGCCTCTATTACATCCGGGATGCTTTGTGCTGGTGCCTCAGACCCTCCCAGAGACGCCTGCCAAGGAGATTCTGGAGGACCTCTCGTAGCTAACCACAATTTGATAGGAATTGTTTCTTGGGGTGAAGGCTGCGCCGACTCAATTTATCCTGGCGTGTATACGAGGGTCTCGAAATACAGTTCCTGGATCGAAAAGAACATTGTCAACGTTTTTGATTGAATGTGAATGGTGAATAAAGCTGTGACCGATCTCATTATTGATAAACAATAAGTATTCAATAAACACATATTATTAACAATTATTTCTTAGTATTACTCTGAAATATATTTGACCACCATTTATAGCTCAGTCGGAAGTCGGTTTTCATGTGGTTGTGGTGTCAATTCTCTTGCATAACAGATATTTATGTAAAATTTATAGACGTCTGTTCTATGTTTGAGTGTTCTAAATGTATGTAGATAAATAGTATATATTCTAACATTTATCTGGTTCTCATAGAACAAGCTTTGGCTTTTACTTGGTGGTCGATCTCCTTAGCAGAAGGTCATCTAGGTAGGTAACACCGCAGTACCGGATATTCTGCTGCCAAGCAGTAGTGTGTAAGCATTGCTGTGTTCCGGTATGAAGGGTACTGCTAGCGAAATTACAGGGCTGTTGAGACTAATCATGAAAAGTTTCAAAGTAATGAGCGCCAAAGCAGCGATACCATGGATGTTATTTTGTTACTCAAAGTTCTGTTGTTTAGTACTATTATGTATTCTGTGGTATAGCTGCAATAGTAATAGACAGGCGTTATCTCTTACCATCATAAGAGCATTTCCGTCTTCTCATGTGTTTTTTAACAAAGTTTTACTTTGTTTGGGGCAGACGGCAATGTCTAAAAAAATATCCAACTAAAAAAAGATAACAGAGCTTATTAAGTACCACGTCTGATCGTAATGAGCATGATTAAACAATTGACTTGATCAATCTAATTTGAATACAAACAACTTTCTACACGACATTGTATTTGCGGTTGCGATAAAACTCATCCATAAATACCAACTTCAATAGTGTCATTGACATTTTTACATGTGTAACTGATAAACATGTAGATTTCCACTTATTTGGTATTCTGTTTGTAAGCGTAAGCATTGTTTTGTAATTAGTACTAAGTAAACATTATTTACATAGTTAGCTACTTAGTGTACTAAGCCGAATGGGGGTCATGTACTCGTCATTATGAATAACTTTTACCATGGGAACGATCACGAGAATCAGCTGTTTTACGTTGACCTTTTAACCAAACGCAGCATTTTTATTTTGTGATTTCAGGCCCATTTATAAGAGCCCCTTGGTAAGAGTTGTTCATAATAAATAAATAAATATCGTAGGACATTTAACGCAGCGCCATCTAGCTCCAAAGTAAGCAAAGCTATGGAAACTATGGGAACCAGATAGATTGTAATTACATATTTTTTTTGATGACAAGCTAAGTGGTTGTCCACAGCTCACCTGATGTTAAGTGACGGTTTGGTCAAAGATGATAAAACACAAACTGGAATGGTACTGGCTCTCAAGTGAGGCTGCCAGAACACAAAGTTATTGTCGATAGATTTTCAACTTGAGGGTAGTAGCTAGGCAGCCGAATACTATAAAGACGTTTATAGTACTCACGACGTTTTCCTTCACCGGCAGCTCAAGAGAATCATTAGGGTTTGAACCCACACCCTTCGGCGTGTGAACCGATCGTGCTAACCACTGAGCTATTATCCCTACAGCTACATTTATATTTATAATACACAGAGAACACCCAGACACACAGATAATCGAATTGGGAACTGACTGGAACCTAAATCCTGGGTGGGAATCGGACCCACGGCCTATAGCTCTTAAAGCAGATATACTACACCACACACAATGCTAACATCAGTATAGTGGAGCTGTGATCAAATCTAACCTAACATTTCCTGTCAAACATTTGAAAAAAACTAGCAAATGGGCTCACAAACAACACAAAAACAATTGACTGATTCAGGCGCTACTTAGCGGAAGTTCATTTTGAGATATATACAGGGATGTAATAAACCGAAAAGGGGCTTTTGTCCATTTATATGTCTCTGTGTTCAAGATATATATTTAGTTTATTTCCGCTAAACAGTCGTTTCAGTTACAACAGTGATGAGAATTTTATTAAATTAATAATTTTTGTTAAGTAAATACCTTGAACACAAAGGCACATAAATGGACAAAAGCCCCTTTTCGGATTATTACGTCTCTGTATACATAAACACACTGTTTTCGATAAAATATGCTGCTACAATAAATTATATATGCTTCATATGAGAATGTTAACTAGCTCTATTAAAAAATGTTTAAACTTACAGTATCAGTAACGCAATCGATTAATGAAACAATAAACTAGTCAATTACGTCGATCCGGGCGGTGGCGTTCGACAAAATCACTTTATCTACCCTTTGTGCCAGATTACGGGCGTATTCTGGTAACCGATCGATAGATAACCATTACCGTGTGAGGATCTCTACAGTAATTATCTACGGATAACGTAGAGGAAAATTATCTTCAAACGAAGAGTTAATGGGTACGTTCTGAGCAAGCGTGTTCCATCTTAGTCCCCATCGGTGTGGCATGGTCAAACGCAAACCCCAGAATTGGTGCCATATCACGCCCATTATGCTGGGCATGATACGACTGGTATTAAGTTAGCATTTGGATAATATCTAAGCTTTCATTACATCACACATCACACATCATGAGCCACAGGACGTCCACTGCTGGATATAGGCGTCCTCCTGGAGGGGGGGGTTTTGCCAATACTCGCCACGCTTGGCAGGCGGGTTGGCGAGCGCAGTTAGGTGTGATTGTTCAAGGAAGACGCTGCTGCCCATCTTCCGGATGACATCCCTCAGCCGACTCTTACGGCGGCGGCTTAACTTTCATCAGCGTACCTATATAAAATCAATTTTTTAACCGACTTCAAATTCTCAAATCGTCGGAATTTTTCTTTTTATGTATGTTCACCGATTGCTCAAAGACGCCTGAACCGATTTGGAAAAATCTTTTTTTCTTTTCAAAGAATATAAGTACTGTCCAGGTTCCATTTAAATGTTAACGAAATCGCTCGAGCAGTTTTTAGAAAATCAAAAAAATCTAAAAATTGTATACATTGATGATATTTTCATTTACAACCTCGCTATTTCATTGGAGCAGTGCGTTTAGTTGGCCTTCGGAACATGGGTCGGTGTTTTAATTGTAAATTTATACTTGTTATGTAGGAACTTAAATTAGGTAATCTCTACATGGTATGAAATAAAGTCGCTTCCCGCTGTCTGTACGCTTAGATCTTTAAACTACGTAACGGATTTTAATGCGGTTTCCATCAATAGACAGAGCAATTCAAG
This sequence comes from Biston stratarius, assembly GCA_950106695.1. Lineage (NCBI taxonomy): Eukaryota > Metazoa > Arthropoda > Insecta > Lepidoptera > Geometridae > Biston > Biston stratarius. Next base: position 5,581,959 of record OX467107.1, read on the forward strand.
AGAAAGGTTTATATGTATAATACATGCACAATTTAGTTTTAAAAAACCCAGAATTTAAAATATTTGTATTGTGATATCGTAAAAAATGTGTTTTTTCGCGGTTAGGTTGCAAACGCTGGCTAAACCTTACGGGATAGATTAAAATCCCCGTGTAAACCCGTGCGAAACCAGGGCGGGTAATAATTAATCAATGTTTAAATAAATAAATATCGTAGGACATTTCAAATAGCACCATCTAGCCCCAAACGAAACAATGGAAGCTAGAGATCTTATAAAATACTTAAAACATTGCACCCAGATTATCCCACAGAAACCTAACATTTTTTCGATATAAAAAGTATCCTATATGTGGATCCAGTTAATAAACTATATGTGTGCCCAATTTCATCTAAATCCGTCGAGGCGTTTTTGCGTGATTGACTAACAAACATCTAAACATCTAAACATATACATTTTCAAATACAAACTTTCACATCTATATATATATACATACTAGCTGTGCTCCGCAGTGTTACCCGCTACACTTTTTTGAGTTAAAAAGTAGCCTATGTTTTAATCCAGGGTGTCAGCTATCTCCATACTAAATTTCATCAAAATTGGTTCAGCCGATTGAGTGTGAAGAAGTAACAAACATGCAAACACACTTACAAGCTTTCGTCTTTATAATATTCCTAGCGACCCGCCCCGGATGCGCATGGGGCTTTTGATCTATCTCAAAGGGATTTCGATGAAAGCTCCCAGATGGCTTGACTTTTTCCACTTCCAACAATTATCATCATATTTCAACCAATTTACAAAAAACCTTGACAAATTAAATACCTAAACCTTCCTCATGAATCACTCTATCTAATGGTGATAACTCGCATGATAATCCGTTCAGTAGTTTTTAAGTTTATCGCGAACAGACAGACGCGGCGGACGACATTGTTTAATAATATGTAGTGATTATAATATTAATAGGATACAAAATATATTGGTAAATATTCGGTTTTGGTTGTCTTTATTCTTCGTAAAAGTTGAGCAGTTTTTCGTCACAAGATCAAAATAGTGCCATTTGCGAGAATGAGCCCAGCCTTTTATTTTGAGTCAACAAAAGCGCGTTAATCCGTGATGGACCTATTTGAAGTGCACAGTATATGTATTTTACTTTGTTGAATTCGCTAAATAAAGACTCATTAGCTATTGAATAAAAATAATCAAATTAATAGTGAGTAGCGATGATAGCTCAGTGGTTAGCGCGGTAGGTTCGCATGCCGAAGGGCCTGGGTTCAAAACCCCAACGATGAGCTTGAGCTGCTGGTGAAGGAAAACATCGTGAGGAAACCACAGCGTGGTGGTAGGGTACTTTCTAGTACTCGACTGGCTAGCTACCACCCTAAAATTGAAAATCTGCCGCCAAGCATCCAACGATGTGTTCCGGCAGCCTCACTTGAGAGCCAGTTCTATTCCAGGCTAGGTGTGCTTTACCATCTTCGACCACACCGTCACTTAACATCAGGTGAGCTGTGGTCAAACACCTAGCCTGTCAGCCATAAAAAAACGGGAGGAAATGAGGGGAACACGGTACATTTCCCTTGTACGATTAAATAATATTTGAATGAGTCCATTTAAATTATGTATTATTATGGTTAAAATTCTAACGTAGCCCCTTTTGCATCAAAGACTGTCTCCTTTAGGTGTCCTGTCACCACGCGCTGTCGTCTGATTGATTGCCTTATTTGAATCCGGGCAGATTCGATTATGATTAGCATCTATCTGTTTGCAAAATCGACCCCGTGACAGAGGTTTGTTGGCGAGGTTAAAAGTGGGATAGAGGAATATTGGCAGGAGAGACGATCACGTATTATTTTCAAAAATAAAATCGCGCGCGCTCACACTCTCACACACACACAATTTTTATACTGACATAGACGCACATACAACTAAGTTACACTAAGACCTCAGTTCGAGAGTAGGGGCAAAATGTAAACCAGCGCTGTAAGAACTTAATTCTTACAGCATAAAGCTGATTTTGTCCCATTGACAACATAAATTAATTTTTATTTATAAGTCACATATATGTATTTTTTTCTGTTTTTCTGTTTTACTGTTTGTCAATAAAATTTTATTATTACTAGCTGCGCCCCGCGGTTTTACCCGCGTGGTGATGGATGATGATGATGATGAAAAGTATCCTATGTTTTATTCCAGGACCTAAATTATTTACATGCAGAATTCCATCCAGATCCGTTCAGCTGTTATCCATCCATCCATCCATCCGTCCGTCCGTCCGTCCGTCCGTCCGTCCGTCCGTCCGTCCGTCCGAAGGAACTTCCTAATGATTAATAGCATAGATACGTAATTTTGTAAATTCACACCGTTACTTTACATCAGGTGAGCTGCGGTCAAGCACATAGCATGCCAACCATAAAATAAAAAAATTATATAATTGTAATTGTCCGTTTTAAATTGCTGCTACACATATAAAAGTTTGTGTGTTTTTGAATATAGTTTTTTATACCTAGTATTTTTTAATTTATTAAGTACCGAATTATATCAGCTGGCGTGGGAAAGTGACAATGTGAAACATATATTTATGAGTTACTTATAAGACTCTGCTGAAATTTCTAGTAAAGATGCCAAACTTTATTAGGGCATGACTGGATTTATTTCTGACTTGCTGTGTGACTTTGACTATGGCTCGGACTTATTTCACTTTGATTTTTGATAAAACAGATGAAAATATCAAAATATTTAACATTGGCAAAATGTGTAAAGGGAGATTCCTAATACGAAATTTAAAAAAGGGAAGTAGGTATTGTTCGTTGCTGCGTAGAGACGTTGAGGTCTAATGCCTTAGACGGAAAGTTACACAGCATATATCCTCTTATCATGATTAAAAAAATCATAAAATACCCCTAAAAATATTTCCTAGGTTTTTTTTCAATTTATTTAAAAATAAGACACTCAAAATGTTAGAAACGTAATAAATCAAGCATTATCAATTAAGACGTTTAAAGGACGTATCGACAAAGTATTTTAATCTCCTGTAAATACTGTGAAAGCTTCCGACACTCCGTCGTAATCTGTTTCCTCGTTCTAGACGACCACATTGTTCTTCTGCTATTGACTTATCAAAGGATTTTCAACTTTATTTCGTAGAGTAACAGAGTTGTTTTATTATATCAAGACTTATGATTAGGGATATTGTCGATGTAAGTGCAGAAATTTATTTACGACACCCCCTCATTTAAACGCTTTGTATCCCTTTCTTTCTCTCAATACTTAGAGGCTGACTCTTTCTCACGACTCATAATAAATTTTGGGGTGATTCGGTTTTAACAATACCATAGTCATAATACCCAGACATGTTTCAACAATTATCGGGATGTTTGACGATCATGATAAACATTTATGTGATTTTGTTTAATTTAATTATTTCTTAATAGTTTATTGTTCCAAAATGTATTGAAGTAAGTAAACAAGTTTTCACTTATATTTACCTTGTTTTTTTTTGGAAATAAATAGTAAAAACTTTGCCTTTCCTATAACACAAATTTTATTGCGTTGAAAAATATATATGTTCAGAGCTATAGAAAGTAAATGATTATAATAAAAATTTTTTACGTATTGAAAAATTCATATACATATATTTTAAACAAAAGATTGATATTGAAGACTACCTAATAATTGTTATTAAATTATTGTTCACTTTAAGTATTAAGGTGTTCAATTCCATCATATTCCTAAAGCAAATAATATCGATATCTATTTTTTTTAAACTAATAATTAAGCGCATCACTATCCTTCCGCGTCACTCAATTTAGGGGTGGCACTGCTCAGACGAATAGGTGTCACCCCGACTAGCGTCTTATTTGGATCAATTTCTAATCTGTGTCGTCACGCCGCCCGTGGCGTGGCCGTTACGTCAACCTTGCTTGTATTTACGTCAACACGGCTTTTGTTTGTCGCCAGTTAGCGTTATTCACTTTATTTGATTGCATACTTGTAGTAAACTTGTTGATCTATCATATAAATCAAGATTCTTATAAATTAATAGTAACTGCTAAACGTCATAATGAAATTTGCAATTACTTTCTTAAGTACGTAACTATTATTCATTCAATGTTAAACATAGTTAAAGCAATTTAATACTTTGTACGAAATAGATTATTTAGATATACAAGTCAAATCTATGAATTGCTTTGAAATAGCTAAGTCAACAAATATTCAATTCGATTAGACCGCTGAACGGCTAAACCAACCAATAAGTAAGTGTAATACTATAGTACCGCGGCCTATTACCTGGCAATTTCACAGAACAATCTACGTTGGATCGCGCCGACAGCACACAATGATGTGACGTGACTCACACGAGCTTTGTAACGGAGAGGGACGGACGCTCCTGCGATTTGTTTACACAGTGTAGCTTTCCCTTTCGCGCTCGAGTGTGTGCGTGACCATCTGGCGGGCGGGCGGCGGCAACCCTACACTTGTAGTAGTGCTGCCCCCACAAGCACCCCGTACTTCGGGGGTTACTTTACATCTGTATGCGTGACCCAGTCGAATAAATCTAATGCTACACACAAACATATTGGTGGCATGCCGTGTCATTTTTACGCTTGTGTTGTCGCTACTTGGGGTTCTTTATACGCGATGATATTATTATTCTGACGATTACGGCATCCTTTATGCTTACAATAAAATAATTAATAAGGGATGAAGTGTATTGTGTAGCGGCAGTTTGTGATTGGTATCTAACCACTTAGTTTTATTCAAGCTATGCAAAGGTAGCTGTGTTTATTAACAAGTTTAGTTGTTCATTGTTTCTGAGTACTTTCTTTGGCGTTGTTATTGTCATTGTTGTTAATTTATTTTCCAGCAACTTATGTGTAATAATTATATTATAGAAAACAAAATGAGTTACAGAAATACTTAATAATGAATTCATCTATCAAACATTAGAAAATTTCAGTTACAAAAAAAATTATCGTTATAGTACTAACAGGGTTACGCTAAAAAGCCAAACATCTGTAATTACTACAACTGAATATTTGTCAGTAGGTACAACCCTAGTTTAGTTAAACAATCACGCGGCGTACATTGTGACGGCCCTGCGTCGCCATTGTGGGAACCCCTTGATACGACCAACATAACTTGAGCTCTGGGGAAATAAGCTGTTTGACACTCTTTGTTGTAAAGTGGACTAAATGGGTGTGAACTTTACGCTAAAAATAATAAATAAAATCACCGTATAATTTAATGGAAGATACGAATCAAACGTTTGCTTAATGATATTTAGGCATCAGTCGTTTTGTATTTAGTAAGCGATTACATGATATATATTTTTTTAATTTCAATACAAAAGTGCATATATTGGTGAATACTTATATATTATACTTATTCATTTTTATGTTTGGTAAATTTGAATATTGTTAATGAATACAAATTGTAGACATAACAATACAACAGTAATGTTTCATTAATCTGTAAAATATTAAACGCATCATATGTAAATATAAGTTACATAACTCAGTAACCAAAATCAATACGGTAAAGGTCTACCAAAAAACGCGGGAGCTTAACTTATACTGGTTTGTAATATACAAATATTATTATCCGGTCTGTTCACAAATATCAATAACGTATTACCAGCATCAGGGCAGATTTAAAAAGCTAACGATTGATTTTATTAAATGGTTATTTTGCTTACATTATGACTTTATTTAAATTGATATATTTTGATAGCAATAACCTTACTAATTGGTGATAAATTATTTTATTACATTGAGAAGATATTTAATTATATAAAGAAGCAGCAACCTACAATATCTTAACCCAAAACAAGCTCAAGTTTGATTAAAAAAGTAGGTTATTCAGATTTATGACAACGTTAAGTTACATTTATTTGTTTTCATTTGGTTCGAGATTAAAAGCTTTACTTTTTTTTAAATTAAAAACTTTATTTTATCATAAATGGCCGGGATAATTATATAAAAATTACTACGTTAAATTTGAAAAAAAAAGTAATTGCATACCTTATTGTTTTAATAATCAATCACATTGTCGTTTACCATCAGACGAGATGGTGGCCAAACGTGGAATTGTACGCGCTTAAAAAGAATTAAAAGTAAAGAGTCTTTTAAAAAAATGACAGCCTTTACACAAAGAAAAAAAGCAAATGTTTCAACGCTGCGTATTGCTAACGGATCAAATATCAGTTTAGGGTCAGGGGGCTAACAAAGGTTAAAATATTTATAATAACACAAATCACTAACAAAATTATTACTAAAACTACATGATTATTTTTAAAACCGTATAATTAAACTGAAAATAAACAAATTAAATTAAAAAAAAAAAGATTAGTTATTAATAAGAAAGGTAAATCTTTTTACCAGACAGAGGTCACTATAGCTAGACGTGTCGTCACATTTTACATAGTACGTTGTGCAAATTCAATATTAACACTTACTTAACAATAAAGAGACAAACTAACCATTCGCAATCCAAAAAAAAATATTTAAAATCTTTTAATTATTTTATCTTTATTTTTATCTTTTTTAATGTTTTTATTTTTTTATCTTTTATCTTGATACTCTTTTGGGTGATATGAATTATTTTTTCCTTATTTTCCGTTGATATAATAATTATACTAACTTTTATGTTTTTTCCGCATATCCTCATAATAGTTTTACGATAAGAATATAAAAAAGTAACGTATCAGTTAAGAAGTCAGACATAGTGTCACAGTTTAACAAACATATAGAGCAAACAACCGGGACTTACATTTTATATGTTATCTGCCTACCATGGCTCGCTGAGAAAGAAATGCTACTTACGGTCACCCATGGTAAGTCTGACCGGACCGTTCGTTGTCATAATTGTAATTGTAGTCAAACTACGGCACGAGCGCTACTATCAATACAGGGTTGTAAGCTTTGGGTTATTATGTCAAATGAAGGTCATCGTACTCATTATTGTGAACAACTTTTGCTATGGGCCCGAATCTGAAAAAAAAACCAGCCACTCCAAATATTTAGTTCGGATCAACAACCTTTTTTTCCGAAATTCAGAGTTATCTCAATAGTAAAATTTGTTCATAATTATGAGTACAACGACCCGATTTTAGCTCAGTACACAAGCTTATAACTCTGTATGGTAAAAGTATACAAAAAGTTCTTGCTATTATGTAAACAAAGCAAGATCTTCGTGCAGCTTCGTAAACTTTTGCATATACTGTAGTAAATACAGATCTAACTAAAGAGACAATATAGCCGGCGTTAAAAGGCCAGCCGGAGAGATCGGAGGAGGGGGTGGCCACCCTTCGGCGAAATTACTACATTTTGAAGGGAACAACTTTTTATGAGAATAAGCCGCTATGAATCTCGAATTATAAGAAAGGAGCGGTGTGAGTGTATTATTCAGTCTGGAGAATGATTTATTTTGTTAATTTTTGAGATGGAATATGATGGGTTAACTCATTGTTGTTTGATATACAATTTTATCTTTTTATTATTAAGCCTTTCTCTAAATTATGACTAGGCTAGCTGATCCCCGGGGTTTACAATAAAATAGTAGTCTATATATTAATCCCGGCCATAAGCTATCACTATTCCAAATTTCATCCAAAAGTGTCGAGCCATTTTGGTGACTTTTTTAAAAATAATAAACACAACTTTCTCATATCTAACATGGGTCTGATCTTAGAATAAAAAAATAAATGTAGATAATATAACTATTAGTTAAAGACCTATTTAAATGTTTTCAAAATATAACTAAAAACGTACATAAAAACCGTAGTTCATTTTTTAATTCACAAATCTACAGAAGTAATAATAATAATCATTGTTTTGTATTGATACAAATAATCCGTGATAAATGATATACATAATTATGTGTATCACAGATATATTAAACAACTCAAACTATCACGAAACATGACAATAAAACAACAATTAACCTATTAATCGGACTCAACAAACTATCTACGTAAGTAAATTAGTAATCCGCACCGTCATGGCCCCAAAGTTTTCAAATAACTTTTAACAGTAAAGTTGTTGTGTGACAACCATATGTAGTTCGGGATTGTTCGGAAAAGGTCGGGATAGGTCGGGTGCGGTTGGTCTCAGTCAATAAGGTGCATTGGCCGCTTACTCTAAGTAATACTGGACGTGGGTTGCCAGCGTATGAAACTCCCACCAAAATTCGGAAAATTGAGAAGTCTTCGTTTTTATTGTATTGCAATCTGTAAAAACAAAACCAGTTGTTGAGCTAATAACGCTTAATTTAAGTGTTAAAAATGTTTGTATGCGAATCTTCCTTAGCATCTACAAACATAATTATTATAAACTAGTTGCGCCATGTGGTTTTACCCACATATTTCTGGTAATATTGCAAAAGAGGAAATTCTTTCATACAGTTACTATCGTTATCTCACTGTTACAATTATTATCAACAAGTTTTAACACTTTAATTTAATAGAACAATATATATACGGAAACCATTCAGAAAGTAACCATTAAAGTAAAGAACTAATAATATTAGTTGATTAGTTTAAGAGTCCATCGTTGTCCTGCCCCAAAACGAAAAGAATATTTGCACGTAAACGATTTGAAAGTATTGTTCCGCGTTTATATAATAAAATTGATTTTCGACATAAAATAAGGAAATATAGTACCAATGAGATTTAAAAAAATATATTAACTTGGCTAAGTCCATTTAGTTTAGAACAAATGCTTACTGACTTTGATGTATCATAAAATCAAGAATGCACAAGTACACACATGGTCACACTACACGCATAAGCACACATACACACGCTCTCACTACTCACACACATATAAATATTTTTACATGGGTTAACATTCATGTAATTCTTGAAAAAAATGTTTGGTTTTAAAATCTGCCTATGGTATTTTGTTCTTGATTGGGTTTCTGAAGTACAGTTATCACTGGTTCGGGGCCAATAGCCTTATTTAAACGTGTATTTTTAAATAAGACCAACTAAAATAAGACACAAACACACAACAACACACACACACATTACATTTCTAACTACATTTTAAATTATCTGTAGTAAAAGTTATCAAATCAAACCTCCAAAAACTGTAAGCAAATAACCAACAAAACTTTAGTAATGTTTAAACATTAAAAAAAAGATATCTGAATGTAACATTAAAATAAACAATTAAGTTATTGAGTTTTTCTTTTTTTTTAGTTTTATATGATTTTAAAATCATATTCGGGATTTTTATTCTGCTTAAGTGGCAACCCAAATCCCGAAGAGACGAGATTCTTCTCGGGTCGAAGGGTGCAAAGAGGCACCGACAAATACCGTTAAATATAATTGTGTCTTTTATTTACACCACTGGCTTTATGATTGGATATCTAGATTTTCTTAGTACCTTTTATGGGTTCTATTTAGCAAAACTAACTAAATGAGAAAAAAAATATTTAAGTAATAAATATTTTGTATTTTCGTGTTAAATATTTAAGTTGCAGTATAACTAGTGAGATGCGATGATAGCTCAGTGGTTAGCGTGGTCGGTTCACACGCCGGGCCTGGGTTCAGACCCCAACAATGAGCTTGAAGGAAAACAAAATCATAGCATGGTGGTAGGGTGCTTTCTAGTACTCGGCTGACTAGCTACCACCCACAAGTACAAAATCTGCATCCAAGCACCTAACGGTGTATTTCGAGAGCCTCACTAGAGAGTCACTTCCGTTCCATGCTAGGTGTGTTTACCATCTTCGACCACACCGTCCCTTAACATCAGGTGAACAGTGGTCAAACATCAAGAATATCAGACACAAAAAAAAAAATGTAATATGCAGCGTGATGAAGTGAATTTATAGTTTTTACACACATAATAAATTAACCTTAACAACAGATCTTATAAATGATTGCCCTGTTAGCTCTAATCTAACCTAACTTAAAAAAAAAAAACTTTTACTGAAGTTTGTTCTGTCTCAGTGTTGTTGTGTTATTCTCACTGTCGCAATGATAAATCCATTGAGCTTCTTTAGACTCAATATTATAACCGAGTACTTTCCGCGTAACCTTAAAGGCAATTACTTTAAAAAAATCGATACCAAATCATCGTAAATATTTATATAAAAGAATTACTTAAACAATGTTAAATATGTAGAAGTTGCTCTACATTTATAGAGGTTTTAAAACTATTTTGTCTAATTAAAAAGCCGATATCTCCGTAATGGGAAACGGACGATTTATTGTGTCAATCGGAACCAAATATCCCGAATGTTACATAACACGAGCGTGAGATATCCCAGTGGGCGGCGGAATGCCGGAGGAAAGTCGACGGCCTTGACATGACAGTATTTGGTGCGTACCTAAACAGCCACAGACAAACGAAATTCAACACAAAACTCGACCCGAAACGGGCAGAATACAACCCGTTCCTTTCGTTTATCACTGCTCTATGACAGGAAATGTTTAAGTACTCGTCTTATAAAACTTTCACGCTTGATGCGCCAGCGCTTCTTCAATATAATAATAATTAAGAGTTTAAGACACGGCGTGTGATATGCTTTAGGATTTAGACGTGGAATTTTAAATGTTACCAAAAGTGGAAAGCTTTCATGGAAAAAAGGCAGCGATTAAAAATGATCCACGTGAATGTATTCACGCGGACAATATTTTAAAACAAAATGTCACACGCTTTCCACGAGTCTCCCCACCCTGGGTTGGGGAGATGGGGAGGCTCGGCAAGGGCGGGTTTCCCCTACCTCCTCCCAGCTGGGGTGTCATTGTGGACTGTGGTGTCGTAACTCCGCGAACTTTTTAATTTACAATTAGGTAGCATCCCATTTCTCTGCCCTATTTAGCTTTCGTTTTTCCGGCAACCGTAGCGGTGGTTCATAATTAAAATTTATTTATCGCGTTACTGGCCCTTAAATCTTTACTGATATTTATAACGGAGACGTGCGCCTTAAGTTAACCAATGTAGGTCACAGATATTTAAAAGAGTTCCCGCCAGCGCGCGTTTACATTTTCTCTCTTTTTACTGGATACATTATACATACTAAATTACAGGTCTACTTGAAAACTCGCCAGACGGAATCGATGCGGTTTTTGTTAGACTTCTTAAAACATTGTTACAACTTATCTTTCGATTACCGAATAATACACAGAGACATAACTTTATAGAAATAATTTTTGGCCCAAAAATACGATTTACTCCGGTTTTGACGTGTTGGTCGCTACTCTACGCTCTGTCCCTAATGTAACACAATGAACAGTCGACTTTATTCTCTATGAGATTAGGTCTCTTTTATTCTGTAATGTATCGCTCTCTATCTAGATAATATACTATACTTTCCCAAGAGGCGTATCAATTTATATAACGTTCAGCACAATAAAGCTACGCCTATACCTACATAATCAACTTTCGGTAATTTTCAAGCGCATGGAATGCATCTATATTTAATTTGATTAATGTCTCTATTCAAAAAGGCACAAGTTGTAAGACACAGAGTGAGAAAGGTATGCATTAATAAGAACGTCTTAAAAGATTTTTATAGCATTTGCAAATTATGCATACATTCAATAAGTTGTTTCCACCTCAGCGATTTTGTAGCGATTATAGCTCAGGGGTTAACGCAGTCGGTTCACACGCCAAAGGGCATGGGTTCAAACCCCAACAATGAGCTTGAGCTGCCGGTGTAGGAAACCATAGCATGTTGGGAGGGTATTTTCTAGTACTTGGCTGGTTAGCTACCACCCAAGTAGAAAACCTGCCGACAAGCACCTAACGGTGTATTCCGGCAGCCTCACTGAAGAGCCAGTTCTGTTTCAAGCTAGGTGTCCTTTACCGTCTTCGACCAAACCGTCACAATATCAGGTGAGCTGTGATCATACACCAAGGTTGTCAACCATTTAAAATTAACGTCTCACTTTGCTGTAGGTATCTCTTTTACAACTCTACGAGTAAATAGTGCGACAAATTTGTTTTACTACTCCTAACGCGCACAAAGATGGGCTATCTTGTAACTGCTAATAATTATCACCGAGACACTACCTTCAGAGCCCTTGTCTCATTACAACTTGATGCAAAATTTGGCAGTAACACAAGAAATAAACAGTTTTCTTATTATGAAACGGTGCCAAAATATTTTGCAGCGCCCTGTCAGCGGGATGCAACAGCGATTGCTTGTTGTGACAATAACTGAGGCCTAATAATTAACTTGTTTTTACAACACGTCCGATGAAGCAACGGACGTTTGTGCTTCGAGGTTTCGGGGCCCAAGACATGAGCGGAAAGCAATTTGGATACTTTTTCAATTTGTTTGCTTATTCATTAGACTATTTTAGATACATCGATACAGAATCATATAAAACACAAAAAGGACAAGGTACTTTAAACGAATACTTTATAGAGTTTTTAAGATAGAACCTCTTTGTTTTCTTAGTTTTTCATATATCGGGTAGAATGAAAAAAAATATTTTAAAATCGGAATTTGACATGCACGAACTTCCGTAAGAACCATATTTTTGCTTTGCTAAATGAGATCCTGTCTAACACAACATTAGACTGATGATTTAGTTATTCATTTATTTACTCGTTCTGTTCTAATTTTGCCATACCTTAATTACACATGGGTTGTAAGTCCTAAGCACTGTATGGTTTCCTGTCCCTGCAACGCGATGGACTGGCATCCGCACGGGGGGTACCATAGAATTCTGAGAAATTTCGTCTTTAAATCGCTTTTATCCTGAACTTTGCACCCAGCAATTGCAGTCATCCTCTGAATTTACCCCGACACCCGCGGAGCTTGTTTGGGTATCTTTCAAGCGGCAGCTTTTGCTTTATTTTTTTAATTTCCAGTTTGTCATAGACAATGTTTATCGGTATGTCGTTTTACTTTGACTCTTGTGAATTATTGCTTTAGAAAGTTACGTTTATTTGAATGGAATTGTTCCCTTGCTTTTTAGGATTGGGAACTTTAGTTTAATGACGATATTTTGGCTTCTCTGCTGGAATATAGAAACACGTGACGTCTTCATTATTTGTTCTATTGCCGCTATATTTCCACTGGATTCTATGAAATCTGGAAAATATATGTAGGTCTATTTAGTGTTTTTTACTTAGGTGAAAAACTATGATACAAAGTCGGAGTGTGTCCTGTGTCGTGGACACGATCGTGTGCGTAAATACGTGTACATTTTTAACATTAGGAAGTCCTACGCGTTTTCATGTTTCAAATCTTTTCTCAACAAAAACAACATAAAGAATTCTTTGATACTTAGAGTGACGTAATTACATTTTTGATAGATTTACATTTACATTTTTGATGTTTTTTTATGATTGGCAGGCCGGGTGTTTGACCACAGCTCATCTGGTGTTAAGTGGTGTGGTTTAAGATGGTAAGCACACCTAGCCTGGTATGGAACTGGCTCTCAAGTGAGGCTGCCGGTTCACATCGCCGCAGATTTTCTACATGAGGGTAAAGTAGCAAGCCAGTCGAGTCCTAGAAAGCACCCTACCACCTCGCGATGTTTTCTTTCACCGGCAGTTCAAGCTTAGGGGTTTGAACTTACGCCCTTCGGCATGCGAACCGACCGCGTAACATCAAACTGTACCATTCGATTTTATTATCATTAGTGTTCTGAACTGCCTCCCACTAAGGAAACAAATTTAAAAACTTATTCACGTCAAAAAGTTTTAGTGAAATTCAGTAAGCATGGAGTAATTTTAGATCAGAATGAGTAAGAAGGCGTCGGTATTTACAAGCATAAAATAAGTAAGTAACTTCAAATAATACTAAATTAACATGTACTTGTACACTCACTGTAAGAAAATTTATAAAACAAAACCAAAGAGGAACCACAAGAAAATCCAGTTGCGCACACGCCTTGTCTTGATATTTTTAAACACGTTGATGTTTTCTAAATCTGAATATAGTAATAAGAGGGCGATCACTCTGCATCTATTCGTAAACTATAGTACTTAGTAATTTCAAGAGTTCAATGAGGGAGCCACCATAGCAATTTTTTACAGTGTTCCTTTTAAAATGTTCAGTTCTGTAATTTTACCAGCTGCGTAGATAACTTTGTTATTCTCTAATAAAGCTATTTCAGGCCTTCCGATCGGTGCAGTGTGAGACCAAACGCCCGTCGTCTCAAAGTGATGGATTTCCCATACAAATACCACAAAAAATCTTCATCGGGTACCTACCGACTTCTATTAATATTGTCCGAGATTCATCGACGTTTCGAGGAATTGATCGAACTGACGTGTTTGATTTTAGAACATTTGTTGTTTTATAAAGCATTGTTGCCAGCGAAGTGCACGGTTTTACTCAACTTTACTTAAAAGTCTGTGTCACTATTTCTCCCTTAACCAAATTTCTGTTTATTTTTTAAATGTAATAGTAATGAGACAAACGATACTCTCTCCTGATGGTAAGAGATAAAACATGTCCATGACCATTGAGGCAATACACAGAACTTTGAGTAGCAAAACAAAGTCCGGGGCATCGCTGCTTTTACTAGATCGATGGTTTTGTAGCGATGATAGCTCACTGGTTAGCGCGGTAGGTTCGCATGTCGAAGGGCGTGGGTTTAAGCCCCAACAATGAGCTTGAGCTGCCGGTGAAGGAAAACATCGTGAGGAAACCATAGCGTGGTGGTAGAGTACTTTCGAGAACTCGGCTGGCTAGCTACCACCCTCAAGTTGAAAATCTACCGCCAAGCATCTAACGGTGTGTTCCGGCAGCCTCACTTGAGAGCCAGTTCCATTCCAGGCTAGGTGTGCTTTACCATCTTCGACCACACCATCACTTAACATCAGGTGAGCTGTGGTCAAACACCAAGCCTGTATAACATTTAAAAAAAAAGTCTCAAAAGCCCTGTAATTTCGCTAGCTGCAGTACCTTCAAATCGGAACACAGTAACACTACTGCTAGGCGGCAGAATATATGATACTGCGGTGGTACCTACTTAGGCGATCTCCTGCTAAGAAGATCTATCTAGCACCAAGTGTTTGCATTCAGCCTAGACCAGCCGAATTATTAAAATCATCCGCCCATCTAGATAACTCACAACATAAAAGTGTATAATATTTTTTTATTCACACTATCACATCATCAGCCAAGGGACGTCCACTGCTGAACATAGGCCTCCTCCTGGGGAGGGGTTTTGCCAATACTCGCCACGCTTGGCAGGCGGGTTGGCGAGCGCAGTTAGCTGTGATTGTTCAAGGAAGACGCTGCTGCCCATATTCCGTATTACATCCCTTGGCCGACTTTTACGACAACCACGGGTAGAAAGGGTGGGGTACTATTCTTACGCCGGCACCACCACGGCAATGCTATTTTTTTTATTACCTAATTATAATTAGATATCTAAGAATATGTTCGATGATTTCGATATATATTTTAGCGAACGAATTAGGTTAGGGCTAATTCATTAATTTTATTTTATATTAAGCTTCTGAGGAACAAGCGCGATGGAACACTAACTTTAGTTACTATAATAGTTATCAACACATAAAATTACAAACACCATTACAAGGGCAATAAATAATTATGTATATCACTAAAATTGGTACTGTGTAAGTCTTGTACACAAATTTACGTAGGTACCTACCGAGTTACACAATTGATAGAATATCCAAACGATTTTCGTCTAGACTGGAGGCAATCCAATGGGGAACGCTTCGATCCCGATCAGTTATCTGAAGGTAGATAAATTAATCTCATTTTAGTTGATTTTTGTTTGCTAAATTTGTTTTAAACGTAAAAGTTTCGGGTTTGTTTAAAAAATAAAACATGTACCTTTATTAACACCAACTATAAAAATACCGTCACGAACATCTAATAGTAATGATTTAGGAGTAGCTTTTAATTAGCTTTTTTAGCGTGGTCGGTTCGCATGCCGAAGGGCGTGGGTTCAAACCCCAACAATGAGCTTGAGCTGCCGGTGAAGGAAAAACATCGTGAGGAAACCATAGCGTTTATTTTAGAATATATATCATAGAATTACAGATCCAAACGATTTTCTGTATAAAAAAAAAATCTATCTGAATCATAAAAATTATCTATTTTATTCAAACCGGAAGGACTTTGAAAGTTGAATAAAAATTAAAATACATTAACTGTTTATCTTTTACAACATTCTATCATAGTAAAATTACCATTCGGTTGTTACCTATCTCGATTTCATCACCACATAAAAATCACTACAACAATACCATAAACTCGAACTGACAAGGACGCAAAAGCGCAGACGCTGGTTCAAATCCCGTTAGGGGATCTTTTGTCGATCACCAGCAAAAAACCTCACAGAACCTTCCGCCACCCTTACAGCAAAAAACATAAAACAGAAAGGACCACAAATTAAGGCAACGGAATGTTGCACCCGCATCTTGTACCTAAGGGCATTTAGAATCGGTTAACTTAAACCCGATATGGCGCTTCTTCTTTCACGTGAGAAATAATATGTTTATCCAATGTCTTTCATTTCAACATTGAGCTTTCTACCTGATAATAATTATCTACCCATTATACATATTTAGAAGCCAGTTCTATCTTTTTTTTTTCCATAGGTATATGGTTAACCTACATGTGCATGGATTTGCGTAAAAATGTAACAAATATTTATAAGGGTGACAAGTTAGGTGTTTGACCGCATCTCATCCGATGCAGTCAAAGAAACTGATTCTCATATGAAGCTGTCGTAACACGTCATTTAATGCAGGCAGATTTTAAACTTGAAGATGGTACCCTTCCTTCTTTTATTTCACTGTTGTATTGTTCTGCTCTACTCTGTTCTGTTCATCAGTATGAACAACATTTCCGAACGTAAAATCGCTAAAAAAAAATCAGCTATACTATTTTTTTATTATATGAAAAGTG
The DNA here is from genome assembly GCA_950106695.1 of Biston stratarius. NCBI lineage: Eukaryota > Metazoa > Arthropoda > Insecta > Lepidoptera > Geometridae > Biston > Biston stratarius. The sequence goes on from OX467107.1 coordinate 5,598,816, forward strand.
GCAAACAAGCAAGGGCGAAGGCCAAACACCTGATGGTAAGTGGTCTACGCCAATTTAAAGATATTGTCAAAGTGCTGCCTACATTTAAAGACCATATTCTCCCCTTGTTTGTTTCTTCTTGTTATTAAATATTACTTGCCCTCGACAAAGATGTATGAACCAGCTGATTGTTTTGCGATTTCTGAATGTGTACCGTAAGTAAATAAATATCAGTCACGTGGATGTGCTAACGATGCGTGTAACCCTGTATACTAAAATGAATGACTTGTATATACATACATAGTATAATTTAGGTTAGGTTCATTTTAAGATAATTTTATGTTCTATTAAATACATAACTTTAGAAGGACATTAAGATAATTTAGTCGCAGTAAAATATTGCTACGAAACTTTAGGATTAAAAAAGGTTGGAAATTTTAGCGTTCATCTTTATTATACTAGATTTTAAAAATAAATATATTGTAAAGTTATAAAAATAAAACGAATATTGATAGACGAACTCTTCCCAAACTCGTTTTTTTATTTATTTATGTTTTTGTCATGGTACCTAGTCATGCTATATATTATTATATTATATTATTATAAAGGCGAAAGTTTACAATACAATACAATACAACTTTATTATACACCAAACATTATAAAAATACATACAAAAATTAAAAACAGAAGAGAAAGAAAGTAACAAAAAAAAAATACAACATAGAAACAACAAATAAACGGTGTACAAGGGCGGCCTTATCGCCTAGAGCGATTTCTTCCAGACAACCTTAGGATGGAAATTAAAAGAATAGATATTTAAGTTGGTGTAAAAAAAAAGCAAATAATAATAATTATATAAAATGACAGAGAGAGAATATTGTATTATAAGTTTGTGTATATTTGTTACTTTTTCTCGCTCAAACGGCTGGACCAATTTTGATGAACAAAAAAACCAAATGTATGAAAAATTCTGAAAATCATCCATATACGTACATTACTATTGTTTTATCTCTACAATGACTACAACCTACCTCAGAGCACTAATGCGTGAGTATAATATATACAAGTAAAATAATTATTATGTTTACTCTCATAATAGGTAGGTACTTTAATTATTATATGATTCTTCAGAGCAGAGCTCTTAGTGCTTATGGTGCTGAAACGTGGTCTCTGACTATGTGCCTTCTTGATAAGCTCAAAGTCGCATGAGCTATGGAGCTATGCTCGGAGTTTCCCTACGTGATCGAATCAGAAATGAGGAGATCCGTAGACAACTAAAGTAGCCGACATATCCCAGCGGATTAGCAAGTTGAAGTGGCAGTGGGCAGGGCAAATAGCACGCAGAACTGATGGCCGATGGGGCTGCAAAGTTCTGGAGTGGAGACCACGAACCGGCAAGCGCAGCGTAGGATGTCCACCCACAAGGTGGACAGACGACCTCATAAAGACCGCAGGAACGCGCTGGATGCGAGCCGCTTCCAACCGGTCTTTATGGAAGTCAATGGGGGAGGCCTATGTCCAGCAGTGGTCGTCCTACGGCTGAGATGAAGATGATGATGATGAGAGCTCTTAGAATAAATGGCCACCTTAGTATATAGATAATATCGTTAGTAGTCAGGTAATACTTATGAATCACTGTTCCAGAAGTCGATGACGCCTAAAGATCAATCGTGGGAAACAATTTAAAGTCACATTTAAATGACTCCTCATTCAAATTTGACTCGAAACTATGATTGGAGAATCGGCCTGATCAATACGACTCGACTGGAATATTCCATAATTCTTAATTTGCTCAAAAAAACCTCTACCTGCTGTTAAACGGCGGAAAAGACCCTTGCCACGTGCGAGAAGCAGCTTGCGTTCTCGTTTTTGTGAACTATTTGAATTCTTATCTTAATACACCCTTGTCATAATAAACGCTTATAGATTTTGTGTGTATAATGTATTACCTAAAGTTGCAGAATATTGCGACAAAGTCGTTACTGGCGCATTGTGTACTTTGTTCTGTATTAAATAGAATTTATTGTCTATGAACACAAATATTCTGTAAATAAGGCAACTGACATGACTATCGCCCATTTGAAATGTATTCCATGTGGATTATTTTAACACTTCTGTTAATTACCTTTGGGTATTGCTAATGGTTTATAGCTGTAAATAATACTTAGTGATTTTGTTTTTTCACTTCGCTTACGATTAATATTTTAGTATGGAAACTGACGTGGTCTTGACACATTTTCGTTTTATTTATGCGGGATTACTCACGACTAATTTTATCGGTAACTCCAACTATAGTTTCGGCCACATCGAAATTTCGGATGTGGCCGAAACTATAGTCGGAGTTTCCGATAAAATTAAACGTGAGTAATCCCGCATAAATAAAACGATTAATATTTGTTTGTGGAAGACATCGAGTTATAATTATTTTTTTAAATGTATAATTAAAGTATTGAGAAAAACGAGACACTCTTGTTGGTAAGAGATAACGCCTATCCATGACCATTGCAGCGATACACAGAACTTTGAGTATCAAAACAATGTCCAAGGCATTGCTACTTTGGTGCTCATTACTTAGTCAAGTATTATTCTTAAAGTGTTATTCTTTACTCAAGTTATGTAACATTTTTTTTAATCGTAGAAACATTTCACTTCTCCATTTAGTCCCAATCTAAGCAAAGCTTGTACTATGGGAACCAGACAACTGATAGAATACGTATTTACTTTTTTTTGTTGTAAATACATACTTACTAGTATATTACATTCTGAACACCCAGACCCAGAACATATATTTATCGTCACATAATTTTTTGTCCTGGCGGGAATCGAACTCACGCCTTTGCTCTTGAATCAGATATTCTACCTAATGAGATGATAGACCATTTGAAAATTAATTACCTAGTCTATGTTATGGTAGTACCTTTCCATGGCCATTTGAGCAAGAAATACCTTTGAGCAAGAAACAAATGCTTTGACTTACGAAGAGACTTTGATGGTCGGTATTAATAGTCGTGTAATTCTGCTGCAGCTAACACCTTTCAAATCAGAACACGGTATTGCTTGGCGGTTGAAAATCTGATACAGCGGTAGTACCTGCGAAGACAATTTTCTTAAAAGGAGTTCTGTCATCTAGCGAATTCTCCCAAAGCACACAACTAAGCCCAATTTTCAATTATTTTGCATATGGTCTCACATATATCGTCATAACGCCGATCCATAGTTTACCACGTTGCAGCAACATAGCCGGAAATAATCCCAGCATAAAAAGCGCACAGTGAAGGTGAGCCCAGTATGAATAGGCGTCGTCGATTCCTCTCAACAATAGAATTACAAAGAAAAATATCTCGAAGCGTAGATAGTACTAAACCGGGCGGTGAAATGAGTTGCCCTTCGGTTGCGGGGGTGTGAGGAGAGTCGAGATTGGCCGATGGTGCAAGGCACAAGGTGGTAGATGGATAGGTCGTACAAAGAACGACTGCATGATTGCGTTAAGGATGATCATTAAAAAGTAAGTGCGTATACGTTCCATTCCAGGCTAGGTGTGCTTTACCATCTTCGTCACTTAACATCAGGGGAGCTGTGGTCAAACACCTAGCCTGTCAGCCATTTAAAAAAAACGTAAGCTTAGTGACACCTCAGAACCTAGTGTCAGAATTAATATGCTACCCGAAGGCTTATGACATGGGTTGGCAGTTGTGGGTGCGGAACAAACAACTGGGAATTGAGATTTAACGTGTCATCCGACCCACATTAACGCTAAAAAATTAATGCCACTCACGGTCACCCATCCGAAGACTGACCAGCTCATCCGTTGCTTAACCTTAGTGATTATTATCACGCTTAGTAGGTAGGAGTTACAATTGCATGCATTATTACTACAAAATAAATGAATGTTAGAAATCAAACCATGTCAATATATTTGACAATTGCCTATGGAAACTAGTGTGGCTAGGACATATTTTAGTTTTACTTATGCGGGATTATTCACGTTTAATTATATCGGATACTTCGACTATAGTTTCGGTCTCATCCGGTGGCCTTTTTCGACTATAATCGGAATATCCAATAAGTAAAACAAAACTAATTCCCTGTTATAATATTAACTTAGATATATGTAAATAATCTGGTGGATTTTTGAATCGCTTGTTTCATTTTCACGTACGAATAGGTAAGGGCGACGAAAACGATAATGTATGACAGGCGGACATATTTGTATGCCAAAACTCAAAGTAGAGCCTTTAGATCACTCTTAGTTATGACTAACGTATGGAACTTATAAAAATAAATGCTGTATTCATGATTTTTATGAGATTCATGGTGTCTTTGGTGTGGTGATGACTTAATAAAGACCGCAGGAACACGCTGGATGCAAGCCGCTTCCAACCGGTCTTTATGGAAGACAATGGGGAAGGCCTATGACCAGCAGTGGACTTCCTTTGGCTGAGATGATGATGATGATGGTGATGGTGTTTTTAGTAATATAACATGTAGAATAATAAATAAATAAATAAATATATTGTAGGACACATTACACACAGCGCTATCTGACCCCAAACTAAGCAGAGCTTGTGTGATGGAAGTCAGATAACTGATAGAATACATAAATACTTTTTTTTTGTAAATACATACTTATAATACATACAGAACACCCAGACACAGAACAAATATTTGTTTATACCAAACAAACATTTGTCCTTGGCGGGAATCGAACCCACGCCCTACAGCTCAGGCAGAATAGAATACCAGACTATACAAATAGTTTGTTAGCAGAGTTATGAATACTGCTTTTAACAAATTTTACAATCATCATCATTGGCCTGGTCTAGAACTAAACATACACATCTATACATATATTTACATTTACATTTATGAAGAGTAAGACGATGTTTACAACGTCCTAGAAAACGAAGTTACTAGTATAGTAACCTCCAGTAAGCTCGATAATAATAGCCATAAAAGCAGTCACTTTTATTTTTGAAAGTAAAAAGTTAATATTGAATAACCGCTTTTACTTTTATACCTTACAGGAACAAAGAAAAGTAGCAGATGGAGGCTCGACGCAAGAAATCAATACTTTCATCCACCCGCTTCCGCGTTCGCCGGTACTCTGCGCTGCAATCCCGAAGATCCCTGTTGGATGGGACTCTCCCGTTTCGCCATAAATCTTAGGACCCTCGACCGCCACCCGGATTCTCGCCGAAAATATCTATAAATACCCTCCTACCTACATATTTCAAATATTAACAGGGAGACAGTCTGTGTCAGAGGAGAGCGACAAAGTCAGGCATTTGTACTGACTAGAAAGAGTCAAACTGTTTTATTCTAAACCATGTACCCACCTACTCCAGGCTATATATTTTTATATGGTCGTTTTTAGGAAGGCCTTTGATATAATGTAAACGATGTTCTGCTAGAGCAAACAGTTGAGAGAAATAAGAAATATACAATATATGTATCGTCATCTGCTTCTTTCTATGTAATATTGTACACTACATTTATATTCTGCTCTCATTTGAAAACACTACACATCAATCTACCACCAAAACAAAAAAGTACAAACGGTCTTGTCAACAATAAACGGTACGATTCCACCTTCATAGTACGAACCGCTAAACAATGGAATTTGCTGCCCAAGTGGGTATTCCTCAATAGATACCTACAACAATGAATGCCTTAAAGTCGCAAATGAATCTGTTTCTTCTAGCTAAACGTGCTCCATCGTATTTTACATTTTCGCTTAACATCAGGCGAGATGGCGGTCAAACATAAGCCTATATATAATTTAAAAAAAAAACAATCTCATAAAATGTAATTTAAAAAAATCCAGAATAGTTTTTCTCGCTTAACTTCATCAAAAAGTTTAGATACGCTACAATAAACACAATATATGAAATATGAACCTTATTAATTAGTTTTTCGTAAAGACAATGAGTATGACGAAAAATCGATTAAAATTGACGTACTCAGGTATTCTGTCGATCCGTATTGTTACAGCCTTGATTCTATTCTGCGACGGTCACACTGACACGGTTAAACCAAACTCGACAAACCATGACTAGGGATGGGCAAAGCGTCGGGCACTGATTAAAAATTGCATTTGCAAGAAAAAATATGGAAATTTTAGTTGTTTTTTTTCGATTATGGAAATTATTAACACTACCGTGTACCTTATACGGTAGTGATGATACTTGTCAATAAAGGCCTTGTCTTTAACATTTAGGAAGATACAGGTTATTGAACGGACGTTTTGTTGCGTGCACCGAATATACCTAGGTAATTTTCCACAATATTACATTTTCCATAACTACATATTCAATTATACATACATTTAAATAATGATCTTCAGCTAAGTGTCATAAAATATTTAGTAGTCAAATTTTTTTTTTTATGATTGATAGACCCCCGTTTGACCACAGCTCACCTGGTGTTAAGTGACGATGTGGTCGAAGATGGTAAAGCACACCTAGCCTGGAATGGTACTGGCTCTCAAGTGAGGCTGCCGGGATACATTGTTATATGCTTGGCGATAGATTTTTAACTTGAGGGTGGTAGCTAGCCAGCCAAATACTAGAATGCTATGGTTTCCTCGCGATGTTTTCCTTCACCGGCAGCTCAAGCTCATTATTGGGGTTTGAACCCACGCCCTTCGGCATGCGAACCGACCGCGCTAACCACTGAGCTATCATCGCTACATAGGATAACGTTTATACAACTAATCAAATATTTCAAAGTACAACAAAATCAACTCTGAAAAGAAAACGTATTAATAAAATCTTAATCTATTTAAAATATTCGAAAAACCATCGATATCATGTTAACATCAAACATCACTCGTCAGCAAATCTGATAAACCATTACTAATTTCGATCGATATTTAAACATCACTAGTCATGAGTCAATCGTCCGAGCAGACGTGACGAAAGCGCCATCCTTGATACAATCGTACTCGTACATCGCACATACAGACCAACCGATTTATATGTAAAGTAGCCAATTGAAAGAACTAAAAATGCCTGAAAACCTTTCAAATTTTCTCGGAAATTACGCTAGTGTCTCCCTCATTCGACTACAAGGATACGTTTGCCGCTTTGTACTGTTTATCGACGTCGTAATTATAGGCGAAAAATGACGATAGAGTCGTGCTCGTGGAAAACTCAATGCTATTCCTATGTGTTTTATTTACTTAATTGACGACATTGTTATATCAGGAAATAAACCAACATGCTTTTGCACTTCCCTGACCAAGCGAAATAAATATAATCACGATTTAAATGGATAACAGGATGGATGTTTGGTTACAGATCATAATTTAAACGATGACCTGATCAAAGGTGACACGATTTCATACAAGCCTAAATTCTAGTAGCTACATACAGGCATTTTCATCGTCCGGATAATAGCTAGCCGAGTTTTAGAAACTATTCCACGATGGTCTGGTTTATTCACGATGTTTTCAAGATCGGCAGCTCAAACTTATTGTTGGGATGTGAACACTATTTACGTAGCTAATGTTGCTATGCACGTCAATATACGTCACAAAATTTACTTATAAGAAGATTTTGTAACGATGATAGCTCAGTGGTCAGTGCGATCTGTTCACACGACGAAGGGAGTAGGTTCAAACCCCAACAATGAGCTTGAGCTGCCGGTTAAGGAAAACATCGTGAGGGAACTACATATATCGTGGTGGTGGGGTACTATCTAGTTGGTATTCGCCTATCTAGCTACCACTTTCAAGTTGAAAATCTGCCACGCAGCATCTAATTGTGTGATCCGGAGCCAGTTCAATTCCAGGTTAGGTGTGTTTACCGTCTTCGACCACACCGTCACTTACTTTCAGTTGAGCTGTGGTCAAACACAGCTTATCACCAGTAAGTATGTAGAAGCATGTCTGTCTAAGTATTTCAGAGAGTATGCGCAAGAGCTCCATGTTTTTTTTTCTATTGAATAGATCTAAGTTTGGCCACCAACTCCTCTGATGGAATGCGATGGTGCGGCCGACGATGGAGCACGCTGATCTAGAAGAAATCTACTCACTTCAGCCTTAAAAACGTTCAAATTGTAGTTTATAAGTAACAAAGAAGCTGGCATTGAGTTCCATTCATGGGCTGTATGCATCAAAAAATAGAGGCGACTCGCTGCGTACGTACTGGGAACGTCAACGAGAAATGGGTGATAATGTGCCGTTCTCTTCTGCTTGTCCTGTGGTGGAACGGAGAGGGTGGGATAAGGTACTATCATAATATTTGTAATAAAGTATGTATTATAAGGTCGGCATTATTCTACATTCTCCCTTCCACTACAAGACAAGTAGAAGAACGGCACACTATGTGCTCCTCGTGGAAGTTTGCCGTGTTCGTACGCAACTGTTTCACTCTTCTTTTTGAAACGTACAGACCAAGAATGTTTTTTTTTTTTTATATCGTAGGACACTTTACACACTGCGCCATCTGACCCCAAATTAAGCTGAGCTTGTGTGATGGAAGTCATATAACTGATAGAATACATAATTACTTTTTTTTGTTGTAAATACATACTTATAATACATACAGAACACCCAGACACAGAACAAACATTTGTTTATAACATAAAATGTTTGTCTTTGGCGGGAATCGAACTCACGCCCTACAACTCAGGCAAACATACTACCAATGAGCCAACAGGGATGTCATTCGCTGCCGGTTTCTTTTGTTTCCTGTTAACTATAATCTGTGCATGGAAACCAAACTGAAATCTATTTCGTATACAAAAAAAAATATCTTTTAACACACACCATGTGCCCTTAAATCAGATTTCCGTGTCAAGGTAAAGTCAATTGTACATTATCTACATGTGAATAATACATATCGCAAACATGACGATGCGCCAGGAAAACCGTTTAGCAATTCAATGGAAGTAGTTATAAGGTTATAACGCTATAACTATTTGTTTTATAACCATCACGTTGTAGGTACTTACCGTGGAATATCTCACTTCTCACTAATAACATAAACAAATAAATGCAAAAGTATGTGTGCGTGTGCATACCAATGTGTGTGAGTGAGAGACAGTATGCTTTTTTTAAGTAATGAGAAGAACGATACACTACCTGTTGGTAAGAGATAACGTCTGTCCATGACCATTGCAGAATGAATTGCAACACAGAACTTTATGTAGAAAAACAAAGTTCAAGATTTCACTGCTTTGGCGCTCATTACTTTGGTTGGTCTTAACAGGCCTGTAATTTCGCTAGCTGCAGTACCCTTTATATGGGCTGTGTGCAGATATGGATTAAATCTAGAATATACTTACATACATATAATATATATATACCATATTCTTCTTACCTAGTCGTTTGCACTCTCGCACTTATGGTCATCCGTTCTGGTCATCTGTTCAGGTGGCTCGCTTGACAATCCATTGCCATTCTTCGTGTATGGACGCCTTTCTTGTACACTCATTCCCAAGATCGTGCAGTGTAGCCTTTAATCTGGTTGGTCCATCGCAATAGAGATTTGCTACGCTGCAACCATACCCTACCATACCATATCATATAGCAAGATTAACAGGTTACTTTTTATCGCGGAAAACGTAGGCGAAGTTAGTTATTTATACTGATTACTTGCACTATGACCGCTGTAAATTAGTACCATTTTTATTATGCACTCAGTAATATAAAAATATATTGTATACAGGGTAATTTTTAAATAGCCGGCCGCCACTCGTTACTTTCATCACTCTTCAAAGTATTACATTTTGTTCAACCTTACCAAAGACGAAAGCATTAATTAGGGATTCTATAAACGTTTGCATTGTTTAAAAAGAGGCGTATGTTCTGCATGATACTTAAGAATAACTAACAAACTGAGGAGTTAAAAAAATCTATTACCCAACTGCGATTAATATAGCTATAATTAAAGGAAAACACTTTTTAAACAAATTTATTATTCCTAATTACATTTAAACATATAACTTATATATATGTCGGCGCGAGACCGATAAACATCAATTATTTCATTGTTAAATTAATGTTTGAATGATTAGATAATAATTTGTTGTTATTTGTAAAACTTAAAATCAAACTACCCGCAGATAATGTTATGTGTTGACAAAATATTGTTTGTGCAGGCGTTGGTTTTGGTATAAATAGGGCCGTCCAACGACTTGCAAGTCAAACTGTTAGATCCCCCCTGCTCCGGCGACTGCCCAAGCCGAGGTCCGTACCACTCAGAGGTGCCCTTGTGCCAGTCGTCCTTAACTCTTAGGCTCAGCGCACTCTGCGCTCGCCACAGTCCGGTGACGCTGTAGAGGCCAACAGGCCAACAGCAAGAGTCATTAAAAAAAAAAAAAAAAAATTGCAAGTCAGTTGACTTCGAGCCGCCGGAACGGTCGGATCTCTTGAATATTGTGAAAGTGAATAAATTACTGCAAGTAAACAAATTATTTTTCTACTTCGCCGAGCAGTTATCACCCTGACGATAGTGACGTCAGCATATATTATAATTTGCGCCAAAAACCTGCTATTTTTTTTCAAACACCTTTGGGCACTTTTTTGTTTTTAACACTAATATAACGATATTCTAACTGTCGAAATATATTAATAAAGAGAGAGGTAATAAAGAAATTTACACATACAAGATACGCACAAAATACATAACCCTTCCTTGGCAGTCGGGTAAAAAATACTAACATAAATTCCTTATAAAAACATTTAAATAAATTTGAGGAATATATACTTTCGTCAAGTCATAAGACCTAAAGTAATTATGTATGGTGTCCTAAAAATGATCCTGAATGTCTCTTCAAACATAATGCTAACATAAAGCTCAGAGAATATTTCTTCGGTTAGTAATAACATGATAATATCATATCTACAGAGGAAAAAGCGTCATCGGTTACGTCATCGGGTTACAGAGATTTACGTCGCAGTGTTTGACGTCAAAGTTAACTGTATCATTCAATTCGTTGTATGGTTTTGTAGGGTAGGGTAAATTAATAATAAAATATAAAAACTTGTGTTTTCTCGGGTGTCTTTGTTAAAGCTTTGCTCGGTTTGGGGCTAGATGGCGCTTTATGAAATGTCCTACGATGTTTATTTTCTTTATTTAAGTGAATTCGTGTTATTTAACTCCGTCGTGATATTATAAAATGTTGGGAAACTAATTAACATGAGAAAATCCACCGGTGCACATAGCAAATACTTTTGGCGTTACATTACCAACTGCCAAAAAAGTCGGTTCACCAACTTCTTCTTTTTGTTTTTGGCGTCGTACTTTGTGCGTATGCTAATGTTTCGAAATTTCAAACATAATATGAAAAGTCGAATAAATTTAATCAGTCACACTTAAAGTTACCATAACTTTCTTTTTTATTCTTTTTTTTTCTTCTAGCAAAAGATAACACTACAAGAACGCTGCTTTAACGCTCATAACTTACTAGACTAGTCTTAGTAATCTAGTCTTATTTCTTTTACTTGTCTTGATTATGACCTGGGCTAGAGCTGCGTACGTAGCTTCCGCTGTATCAGACGTGTTAATGATACCAGGTTACAGGGGCCCCGACAAATTTAAGCAATTTTCCGTGACCAGGGTTAGACTTTGAACAACTATTCTTTCGTTAACAAGTTCGTGAAAAAAGTAAGTGAAAGAAAAATAGAGATTACTCCAATCCAGAATTTGTAATCATTTAATTGACGTTATACGTAAGACAGCTGACTGTGGCTGGGAGCGTAATAGATCGGGCTGAGTTACGTGTCCTGGGAGAGACCTATGTATGTCCAGTAGCGGGTATGCATGGTTGTTGACGATGATGATGATGAATCATTTTATTACTAATAGCTTGTAAGATCTTGAGGAGGAACTCCTTGAAGATAACCTTCCTTAAAGGCTTAGGCTACTGTATCCTAGGTAGCATAAGATATCTATGTGGGAATTTTTAGCCATAGGTATTCCAGTACATAGGACTGGTGTAGGCTAACAGATTCACAATCTTTGTTTTACTTATGCGGGATTACTCACGATAAAATAACTCTGAATTTAGTTTAGGCCATATCCGGTGGCCTTTATCATGGAGACAAAGCAGAGTACACCGCGCGCGCGGCATCGTCTTGCTACACATTGCGGGCGGCTGCGTGCCTTGCTAGTGAAGATAGCGGTTGACGCGTAGCTGCGGGATTACATGAGTAATCCCGCATAAGTAATACAAAAATGTGTCAAAACCACGTCAGTTTCCATAGTAAGATTCACAATCGTTGTTGACTTTGTTCTCCACACATTTTACACAGTATTTCTGTCGATATTTACCTTCATCGCAAAGCCAGCATGCGTTTGATTAGTAAATAATTCGTATTTAAATGGCAATGAAGTAATTGGCACGAATGCGAGAAACCTATTGGCTCGAGCATCACCTTGTTTACTAAATCTTATTCAAAATACGAAACTATTAGAGTAATTTTTGTAAACATAAATCTTTTTATCTTTTATAGTTGACAAGCTAGGTGTTTGACCACACCTAACCTGATGTTAAGTGACGGTGTGGTCGAAGATGGTAAAGCAGGTCTAGTCTGGAATGGAACTGAGACTGCCGGAACACACCGGCGGCAGATTTTCATCTTGAGGGTGGTAACTAGCTAGGCGAGTACTAGAAAGTACCCTACCACCGTGATAAGGTTTCCTCGCGATATTTTCCTTCACCGGCAGCTCAAGCTCATTTTTGGGTTTCATATCCAATGAATCCATAGAATGTAAACTATTAAAAAGTTTGTGTGTAGTAGAATTGATTGACTTTTTAGTGATTCGTTCGTTATCTAAGCTTGGCGTGTGTTATGATGTCTTATGGGATTAGCTACGACCACCTCTCAGAGTGCACATGACATTGACATCGACTGAGACTATCGGTGGCAGTTAATGCTTATCATCAAGTGGACTACCTGCTTGTTTGCCTTTACATCTAGAGGTTAATTTGCAAAACATTTGAGTAGGTATTGGCATACAACGCGGCTATGAGGTCACCGTTTTAGGAACTATTCCCATTGATAGCGGCCTTTACGATTAGGCAATTTTATTTTGTTTAAATTTATTAGTGCCTCTCTAGTTAATAAAATAATTGTAGTTTCTTTATTTTTAAACATTCGATTCCTCATGCCAATTAGGTACACATTGCTTAACTTATTAGCGAGCAATGAGCTGGACGTATCTGTCGTAGAACCAATAACCGCTAGAGTAGACGTGTTTTAGAGTGGAGACCGCGAATCGGCAAGCGTAGTGTAGGACGCCCTGAGACTCGATGGAGTGACGATATACGTAGGACAGCTGGCGGTGGATGGAAGTTAAACGCCGAACTTCGGGCTGAGTGGCGAGACTTGTGAGAGGCCTATGTTTGCAGACTACGATAGGCTGATGATGATGATGATACTCATATATGCATTAGATTTCTGGGACGAATAGTAAACTAAATGATTGCTTTAATACGTTTAGTGTTTCAGAACATATTTGAAGGTAAATCAAATTTAAATCCGATGCTGCTATTTGAATTTTGAATAGTAATATTATGCTTATTTGTTAGTTTTGACATAACTACAACCGCCACATTTTTCGCATTTTTATCTTATAACTAAAGCAAGCGGAACGATAGGTTGAGGCCAACGTCATAGACGTGGTCGCATATCAGTTACACCGATAAGGCAAATTAAAATAGCGATAAAAACTACAATCAATAAATGGCATGGGACTATAGATTTACTATGTAAAGTAGGAATATCACCTACTTGAGTAATTCAGGTATAGATTTTGACCATTATAGACACACTGTTTGGTACATTCTAAAGGTAAAAGTACTTTACTACTACTTAATACTACTTTACATGCTAACTAAAAACTTACGAAAAAAAATCTAATAAAATAAATAAATAAAAAACCTAGAAGAATGCTCCTTCACTACCCTGCAAAGGGGTAACTAAATGTCAACCGTCGGAAGACATTTAGCATTCGGAAAACCTATTTATGATCGCATTCTTGGAGAAGTGGGTGCGGTATTCTTGAATAGTAGTTTTTTATTTGGAATATCTTCTTGATGAGGGAAGCAATCATGATCACTTGTTCAATAATATTGCATATTTACACATAGATGTTCATTAGTATTTATTTGATCTCTCGGATCTAGCCCGAATAATTGAAATACATTAGTGGAGCCAAAGTTCCTAATAATATTTTTTATGAACATGGTTCCAACAGTACTTATCTAGCGAGTTAAACTTATCTTATTATCTAACAAGACTAATGAGACTCACCATAGAATGTCTCAACGCTATGAGCGCTGTAGCAAAAACTTTTTACTCAAATATTTTTGCTATCGCTTCAGTGGTCATAGTCAGGCGTTATACCTTACCATCAGAGGTTCTATCAATTAAAAACTCTTTGGTATCGGCTTCTATGCCAATATTGACGGAAGGAACCACGATATCCATAAGAATTCGCTGGTATCCTTTTTTAGTACTGACCTTACAAATTGTATTAATCTTAGTTTTACCTTTTGTTAATGTTCCAATAGGATGGTTACTCATGAGCTAATTCTTGTGTTTTACCAAATGACTCATTGTTTTACTTGGAATATCCATTCCGGGAGTGAAGATCGTCACGTTTATTATATCATTTGTATGTAGAGGTCATTCATCCGTTGTTTACCCATTTGCATTTTTATAATCCTTAGGAACAGTAGATAATGTGTTGTTTTTTTTTTTTTTGTTTATAGATCAAGAGAGAGACGTGACTGGCTCTGGGTCGTGGGTGGTGCAAAGGTTGACCATCCAGGTGGCAACGCAGTCAGCGTTTTAGACACATTTTCAATCCGAGGTGAGTTATTCGGTTACTATTGACATTGTTTTTGTTTGTAATAATTGCTTAAGATATTTAGGTCTTGTAGGTTCTGCAATTTTCAAACTTTCGCAACTTGAACTTATAATTACGTTTATCTCCGGGTCTTAATCGCACACAAAATACTATTAGTTTTATTTATTTGACTCGATGTTTCAGCCATGTTGCAATAGTCGTGGATACGAGTTCACTGGAGAGAGCTCTTCTCGATGAAAAATTAAGGTGCTGCGATCTCCTACCCTCATTTTGGCCTTATAAAAACATAAGGTCCACTATACTAACTGCATCAGCACACAGTTCTGAAACCACGCCGCGATACGAGCACTTGCCTATGACCGGATTCCAGAACGGTGACAATTTAAATCAATCTTCCCGGTTGAAATTGCGATGTTTTTTTGATTTCAGCCGCTTCTTGAACCGTTCGTGAATAATAATGTCGTTCAGTGGAGATGACTTTCGAATCTTTTGTTTTGTGCGCGATTAAGATACACATAATTATATGTATTAGCTATATATCATTTCTTACCATTTTCGTATTTTAATTTCTGTGTCTATTTTTACCAGGCTATAGGCATGGGGTGTGCTTAGCTGAAAGGGTCTTATATTCATCATGTTTTTTTTTTACTATGAGCGCAATTATAATCTATAATCAAAATATACGACGTAATTAAACGTACCGGTGTGAACTTCGCAGCCAAATTTTGCTGCCTACTTATAACCCGACCAAATTTAGATGATTTTTTTGTGAAGTTAGCGGGCAACGCCGATATGACTCTGATTATTTAAAAACTGTTGGCCGCTAACTTCACAAAAAACTTATCTTAATTTGGTCGGGTTATAGGCAGCAAAATTTTGCTGCCAAGTTCAAACCGCTATTAAACGTGAGTAATGCCGTATAAGTAAAAGCAAAAATGTGTCAACAGAGTATGAGTACATTCCCCTCCTTTCAGCAACTACAACCCAAGCTTATAGCCCTATATATTTAATTATAATTTTCAACTATTTCTTAATGTAGATAGTGTGCGTTATTTATTTAAATAAGTTTATAATTATATATTTGCATTACTTTTTTCGTCCATAATTCGCATAAATGTTACTCATTATTGTTAGGTTAGAATCTCTCTTAGCGATATAGTCGCCTTTTGAAACACAAAAAAAAGAGATTCCGATGAATTGTGAACCTTCTACTTTTTTTGAAGTCGGTTAAAAATACCTACGCATTGAGTATCAAAAATGATTAACCCACATAGCTGTTCAACCTTACTTAAACATGTACAATAAAGTTTACAATAAGTGTCCCACTTTCTTATCATTATCAGCACCCGCGGCGGAAGTGATCTCTTACCGGAAGTGGAGCCGCGCAGGTCATGGAACCCGCGCCACGGTTACTCTGACACTTAACTCATGTTACCTAAAGTCAGTACCTAAAGTCAGCACACTGCAAATCGACTCAAGCTGGTGCTTACACGTCCGTTACTAAAAAAAGTTATTTTTATCTCATAAAAACCAAAGTTCTCCAATGGAAACCACGAACCAGCAAGCGTACTGTAGGACGTTCACGCACAAGGTAGACGGTCGACATAATGAAGACTGCAGGGACGCGCTGGATGCAATTAACGGGGGAGTTTTTGACATATTGTTTTTTAATGCATGCAGTCTTCGCCTATAATTGCTGTGGCACTTAAGGTAACATATTTAATAATAATATTAATTCGAAATGGTAATTCGAAATTTAATTTTTAATGTATTGGTGTACACTGTTTTGGCGGACTTATTAAATAAATAAATAAAAGTGACAGACATGCCACTCTGCGGCAGTGATCAGGGATATAGCATTCTTTTAGAGACTAGATCGATATCACCATTAAGCCTAATAGCATGTCGGTCCACCGCTTCCAAAACTTTCAGCTGGTATTAAAGTGCTAAAACACTAAAGGAGACAGCAGTACTCCACACACTAAACCTTATGTACTGTTTGGTATTGTAGTGGTCGCAAAGATGTTATTTGCAAGTCGCCTCAATACATACGAAATGACAATGTTAAAGTCACGCCTAGCATTGAGTGTACAAAACACAACGTCATAACGTAATACATAACGTCTTTTTCGTGTTCCAAATACCTACGTAATATAATCATTTAACTGAAGTTGTAATATTTACAGGAATCCAAATTCGACATATATTAATTTTAAAACCTTTTTATAAGCGATTTTTTTTTATGTTGGTGCTTTTTAAATTATGGATCTTAAATGTTTAAAACCTTATTTGTAGTTTTTTTATTAAGCTAGAGATGAGAGCTTATACGGTATTACACAAAACGGATTACTAAACCAAAAAGAGCTTTTAAAAAGAGACCAATGCCGAAATCGCGAAAAAAATCGCTGCTAAAATTACTTAAGTACGTGTCGTTCTGTTTGGAGCTCAAAGGTATACATAATAATATCTGCTTTTATTATAATTCTGTCTAAAAGTGTGAATAGCTTTTCTTTACTAGATATATGTATAATAGCTGATTTTATTGTCACGATTTCAAGGTATTTTTTTTCTTTTTCTTGGCATCGCACTCTGTGCATTCTGCCAGTTTCAATGTTTCTGTATTTTGTGTGCAGTCATCAGCTTTTTTTTTATCTTTATAGTCAAAGTCCAGTCCGTGCCAGTCTATCTAGTCATGCTTAAGTAAAGTAGTGGCGACTTTATTATAAGAATTTTAGAAGCAACATGAAAATTCATGTTTCACCGCATTATATCACTTTCCCACACCCGCGCTTGTAATTCGGTACTTTATGAATAAAATGCCACTATTTTTATACATAAACACTCGAAAAACCACTAGTTTTGGAAAAAAATACAATGGGGCGACACAACTCTTACCGCGTTCCCGCCAAAACTCCAAATGACATGTTAAGAATTTAGCAATTTTTTATTTGTTTTTGGTATCGCACTTTATGCATATTGCCAGTGACGAAAAAAAAGGGATAAAGCTTCCGAAACGCTTGATACATATTTTTGTCTTTCTACTTTTTTAAATACTTTTTAAATCACTCATTTCTTCAATAAAATACACTTACATACAGCATTAATGTCAACGTGATGTTGTTGACGCTCTGTTTTTTGTGAGAATTCTACTTTTCTACATGATTGCGAGCGGCTATCGTAGATCTGACCTATATGCATATAAATTGTTATGATGTCCTAGCCTACAGGAATATATTATGACTAAAACAAGAATGATACTTCTGTTTTCTAGAGCAAGGGTTTTAACAGGAAGATTTTTCTTTTGTCTTTGAAATAAATAAGTAAGGTTTAAATTGATGATCATGATTATTTATTATAAGTGTAGTGTGTGTGTGTGTTTTGTATCTGAATAGATTTGTTTTAAACGTGTAATAAAATTAAATAACTAGACAAATTTTCAAATTTTCTGACACGTCTTTAAATTTGCATGCGAAGTGGAAGGCAAATTAAAAGCTGATAACAAATATACAACTAAAATAAAACTAAAAATTATACAATACAGAAAAAATAACAGGTGTTGTTAATAACTGGCGATCTTATAGATAAAAGCGATCTCTTCCAGGCAACTTATGGAAAGGATCAGAGGAAGAAAAGGAAGAGGTGTGTCAATAATGAGGATATGCATGTAGGAGAATACATAACTATAACGTAAAATATATAATATGAATATGAATATATAATAGCATTCTAATTTAAAAAACTGTATTTACAAAAGGAGTGTGGGCTAAAGATAACAGCATGTATAAGAAAAATGACAGTGAAGTTGCCACCGTACAATACAAATACATTTTTTTTTCTAACTGACAGACAAAAAGTCAAACAGTATTTGCTTGAACAGGGCGTCGACCGTCGCGGCGCCGCCGCCGTCCGCGGTCGCGTCCCCGACCTTATTACTGCGGCCCACGGTAACCTCAATGTCCATCGATTCTACAATCCATTCGATTTACGAGTACACTATCGCTTATATAGAATTTTTACCTCTCAACCCAAAAAAAAGGATTTTTTTGCGAGTATATGATTTTAGTTTTTATTCATTCTAGTAAATGTTCATCTGAGAGTTTTTTCAGGAATGAATGAATAACTCTTTATTGTACACACTTAAAATTTGATAATACAGAAGAAATAAATAACTGGAATAATAGCGAATATTTTGATGAATTACGCTTCAGAAGTTGATGTATTTCCAATTGGCGTGCAATCGTGTTGTTTACAAATTCATTGAATGCGCAGACATACTTTGCCCGTTCGATACTGAAAATATAATCTGATCTAGTTACTAAATAAATCCTCTAATCGTTGTGGTAGACATTATTGTTGAGATACCACGAATCGGCAAACGTAAGACGCCCTGAGACTTGATATAGGTTTGTGTTGTCAAAGGTTGAAAGCGAAAACGCGAAGACTGCACTAAATGGAATATGATATTTTTTTATGGTTAACAAGCTAGTTTTTTGACCACAGCTCACCTGATGTTAAATGATGTGGTCGAAGATGGTAAAGCTCACCTAGCCTGGAATAGAACTGGCTCTCAAGTGAGGCAGCCGGAACACACCGTAAGATGCTTGGCGGCAGATATTCAACTTAAGTGTGGTAGCTAGCCAATCGAATACTCGACAGTGCCCTACCACCATGATATGGTTTCCCCACAATGTTTTCCTTCACCGGCAGCACAATCTCATTGTTGCGCATTGAATCCACGCTCTTCGGCGTGTGAACCGACCGCGCTAAACACTAAGCTGTCATCGCTACAAAACCTTTATTACCTGAAGCATTGAATTTCAGTACACTTACTTAAACTGTTATTTCGATTTGTACTCTACATACAATGCAAAACCGCTCACATAAATACCCAAGAGCGCAAATAAAACGATTTGTTTTTCACGTTTTTACGTGAGACGTTGGGTAAAACACTAAAAATAAATGCGTCAGAGCATGAACGATCAAATCAAGAGTGATCTCAATCCACTGGACTGACATCAAATAACGTCAGCCAGGTAAATATTTAGTGCATTGTGCGTACTTGAAAACTTGCCAATGATTGTTGGACTCGAATCGAACACTGTTTGTTAATTTATTATTTAAAGAATTTACCCAGGTCTGCGCTATTTTGGGGAAGGGCATCTTTTCTGGTGAAGATCGACAGGTCGCGAGTGACCTTGCCGTTTAATTAAGATTCGTTTCTTTGTCAAGTTTATTAAAACATTTAAAAGCAAGTCATGTACTGCGCGAGAGAAACTGGACGGGCTGTTGGCAGACGAGAAATAGTTCTAAAAGGGCTAATTAAAATAAGTCGGTTAAGAAACGCACAAATTAACAATTCACAGAGTGAAAAACAAGAAAGTGACGATGTCGAACTAAGTTTGTAGTTCCTGGAAAATTTACAAATAAACTAGCGATCCGCCCCGGCTTCGCACGGGTATTAAGAATGGGTGTAGTAAGCAATCTTTAAAAGGTAGATATAATATATGCCACCCTAGACTTTTTTGTAGATTTATAAAAGAGGAATATCCCACCATGCATTGTTTTGTTATATCTCAAAAGGATTACGCAGCGTTTTCGATGAAAACTCCCAGGTGGCTTGGCTTTTTCCGACACTTCCAAGAATTATCATCATATTTCAATCAATTTACACAAAACCTTGACAAATTATATACCTAAACCTTTTTCATGAATCACTCTGAATGAATGACTATAAAACAAAGTCGTCCGCCGCGTCTGTCTGTCTGTTCGCGATAAACTTAAAAACTACTGAACAGATTATCATGCGAGTTTCAATAATAGATAGTGTGATTCACGAGGAAGGTTTAGGTAGGTATAAGCCACCTGGGAGCTTTCATCGAAAACGCTGCCCAATCCCTTTGAGATAGATCAAAAGCCCCGTGCAAACCCGTGCGCAGCCGAGGCGGGTCGCTAGTATATTATAATAGAAAGGTAATCAACAACCTAGACCAGAAGTTTCCTCGCGAACTTTATCCAATAAACGTTATTCTATAAGATCTTATGGCATAAAAAGTAGCCGTTACTCCATTGTATAAGCCATCTCCATAGTGAATGAAACGCAAAGCTGTTTAGCTGATATAAAGTAAGGCGAAGAATAAAATACACACTTTTTATGTTAAAGTAATGAGGCGAACAGACGTTTTCCTGATAGTAAGAGATAACGCATGATTTGGTGAATTGCATAAAACTTTAAGTAACAAAGTAAAGTATAGGGTATCGCTGCTAAGGCGCTCATTATTTTGAAACATTAGATGGTTAGTCTCGATAGCCCTGTAACTTCGCTAGCTGCAGTACCCTTCAAATAGGAACACAGTGTACACGCTATTGCTTGACGGCAGGATATCTAGTACTGCGCCGGTACTTACCTAGATGACCTGCTGAACAGATCTACAACCGAGTACAATCTTACGCAAAATTGCAAAATTTTCAAATGTGGGTATCTGATAAATGTAAAATTCAAACCAGTCAACCCCAAATTTTAGTTTTTAACCCACATAATGCGCGTAAAGAAATGGGTTCACGTCAAATTAATTTATTGATATCGTATCTTTCCCACATTCCCAGTAATGTAAATCTTAACAAACCGGCCGGAAAATATATGAATATCTAGTTTCATTGTCACTTCCATAGAGTTAACGTCATTTCTACCGCAGAGACACGACGACACGAAAGCAGACTTTCACTGTAAACCGACGCCTGCTCCTGCTATATCACACCTCATTTGATTGCTAGAACAGTGCCGGATTAAGAAAATGACTACGCAACCCCTGCATACTGCATACGTTTGAACGTGTCACCTCATTGTATTATGTCCCGATTATTTTTTTCCAGCGTTTATGAAAATAGAAGTGTTTTATTCTTGCAGTGTCTAATTACATGCACGAGTGTGGTAAAGCGATGTAACGTGATTAAATGTATTTTTGTGTTCGTTCCAAAATTCGAAACTTGTGTTACAGATGCCACTACTTTACTAGGGCATGACCGGACTCAAATTTGACTTACTCTGTGTGACTTTGACTGTGGCTTCACTTGAGTTTTCATCATATTAATAAAAAATATCGAAATGCTTAATACTGGCAAAAATCACAATACGCGATGCCTTAAACAAAGAAGAAGAAGAACATGCGACTTAATTTGTTCATTTTGAGTCGCACGCAAACGAGGCAATAGGTCTGTCTAACTTTCGCACTAATATTTAGGTTCAGCTAAGCGAGCAAGAATCCAAAAATATTTTTCATAAATAAGGTACTCTATGTATATAGAGTATTGACGACAGTCTTGATAATAGAAACTCTTTTGAAACATTGTTTTATTTTTAAGCTTTCACGCTAGTTTACAACACTAGTCACTGTTCACTATCATGATAAATATGCGGTAAATAATCGGTAGTCACGTAACGCTTTTCTCTCTTCTCTGTTATGTACGTATTGCCGCTAATTTCAAACGGTGAAGGAAACATCGTAAGGAAACCTACACATATGCAAGTCCTTAATATACTCGAAGATGTGTGAAGTCTGCCGATTTGAACTCGGCACGCGTAGTGAACTGTTACCCTTCTCAAAAAAAGTCCCACGACCAGCAGAGGCAACTACAAAAATAGAGAAAATAATTATAACATAAAGAACTAGGTGTTACCTGCGACTTCATCCTCGCAGAATTTTACAAAAAGTTTGTTTAGTTTGTAGTTCAAAAAGTATTATATATGTTAATCCAGGTCAGTCGTTCAGTAGTTTTTGCGTGAAAGAGTAACAAATATCCATCCATCCGCACAAATCACATTTATAATGTTACCCGCTGTTCCCACGTAAATACTACATTTTCGGGATAAAATGTCTATGTGTTAATCCAGGGTGTCAGCTACCTCCATACCAAATTTCATCAAAATTGACCCAGCCGTTTGAACGTGAAGAAGTAACAAACATGCATGCACACTCACAAACTTTTACATTTATAACTCGTAGGAGACAGTCACCGTCTCCTCCGTCTCCTAACTTCTACTGTGTTTCGTTAGGTACTACGTTTTTTTTTTAAAGTTCATCTCTGAATTATCAATAAGTCCGACACTGCCGAAGGGTCACAGTTTATTGAGTAGTAAACAACAAAGATTTATTACGCTGGTACTAAACACAAACGAAATATACTGCAAGCTGATAGTTAAACTTGTGCTTTCCAATATGTAAGATGCGAAGGGAGTTAATGGTTTGTTGTGGACCACGTGTCCAGTTTTGTGAGATGCATTCAATGTAGTTTGTAGGGCATCTAATGTTTTAAACAACAATAAAATAACTGGGGTTTTGAACTATTACAAAAGCTATCAAAGATATATTTTTGGTCTAGATGGTATATTAACAGCTTTATTTTTTCTATACTTCAGATTCAAATTTTAAATAAAACATATTAATAACAATAAATAAATAAAAATAAATACTGTCGAGCATTTCACACAGAGCAATTTAATAATAAACTGATGGAATACTTATACACTTTTTTAACAAATAACTAAGATAATATAATATACAAAACACCCAAAGACGGAACAAACATTGTCATAGAATAAATGTTTGTCCTGGGTGGGAATCGAAACCACACCTTACAGCTCTCGATCCAGACATGCCACAAAATTACCTAACATCTAAAAAGCAATATCATATTCAGCTAAATGAGCATTTTATTGATAGCACCAAAGTTACAAGACATATTCTAATTCTTGACAAAAATATAAGTAACATAACATAAGCAACATTAATGGACATATTTCTGAAATAAATAAATATAATAATAATGTATAATAAGTAACGATCAAAATATTATTAAATTTACCAAACCACACTGATCAAACGGACATTTGAAGCAGGTGAAGCGTGATCAAATACCTAGCTTGTCAACAATAAACTTATCAGTAAATAGGTAGTAATAATCCATATAAAATAATGGAAGTACAAATAAATCTATCGAATGACAAACAACTTTACTGATAAGGAAGAGTATTTCTGTAGTACACCATACAGCATATTGTACTTATACACCTTAATCACCATGAGCAGATTAATTCCATTAATCGATTGAATCAACGTCCTCACGTCAGTTCGACCTTGTCACTGAGTTTCCACAAGTACCTCAACCTACGCGAATTTCCAACGTTCGAGTCATATAACCAACAATGAATTGTACCGACGTCATTTTGTCTTATAATTAGACGAATTATTATCGCGATTGGCATTCTCCGATCGTTTAGCCAGTTATTTATGGATTATGTAAAACACCTTCGACAATTTTGGTTGCGGAGGTAAAATTTGGCTCATCTCAATGTCTTACCTGCCAGAATTTGATGTTTTGATGTAGTTTACTTGTTTTCGTACAATAAATCAAACGGATGGTATTTGAGCAATACATTTGTTCCTTATTCCTAACTGACCATGTTCTTATATTTGTCATGCGTTACTGATTTTAGAATTACTATTTCTCCGATATTTTGATGTTTCTAATAACATCTTCTTCTATCTTCTATACAAATCACTTTATAGGTAAAGTACCCAAAAACCTTGTTTTTTTTTAAATGTTTTTTTTTTCATTAAATTGTTTTTATCGCCTTGTCCTTTTCTCCTTTGTCACCTTTGATTCCCTTCACAGTTTATACAAATTTTTTCTTAAAATATTTTTATTTACTGGTCTAATAATTTCCTATGACCACAGGAAGAAGTTTATCGCTTGAAATTCAGAATTTCTTGTTCGGTTGCTAACACTCACCTGACACTTCTAAACTTTACTTGCTTACACTCACTTATTATGTCATTTTGTGGTGTCGATAAAGAATTATTATTAATTAGGGTATTTCAGGTATTTATATATTGTATTTTTAAAGTATTACAGTCATGCCATCGCCATATTCTTTTCTCTTTTGACATCGTTGACTTGCCATGCTTCTTGCAACCTCGACGTGTATAGCTTGCTACCTTATGTAAATAAACAAATGATCTCATTACTCGCTATAAATCCACAGTATAGTTTCCAGTTAGTGTCATAACGCACGCAGCCGGTCGGAAGGTGAAAGGCGTATCGCTTTCGAATTAGATCGCGTTATATCGACAGTGAAACGCAAACCAATGCTCTCTGTTTACCACTCGGGTACTGTTTACAAGGTTTATTTACTCGATAATGACGATTGGGTCACGAGGAGAAACCTTTTCCGTCATAATAGATGAAAAATAACCTATAAAGTTGTTACGAGCTTCACATAATTTTAGGCTCTTCAAAAATATGGCTTCTTATCGTAAGCAGTCTTTTGCTAAAGAATTACGGGGTGTGTGCCGGTCTTGCTTATTTTAAAGTCTCTTCAGCATTATCCGGGAAATACTTAAATGAAGAAAGCATCTTGATGAAAATAATGGCATTAGTATTTTAGCTAGTTTTCTTCTAGTTAATAATCTATCACCGAGCACCTAACGTTGCGGTCAAACACCTCGACTATAGACCATAAATAATATCATGGATTTTCCACCGCTAGCCAGTAGTGTGCAGACATTACTTTGATTATAAAAGTTTTTCTCATTTAATACTGACAAATACTAATAACAAATTAAAAAAATATCTTAAAATTAACACTATTTACAAATTAATGCAACAGCCTAATCTAAAAGTCCATCAGAGGAGGAAAATGGGACCAGAATGCTGGCAGCATTGCCACGTTGGCTGGCAATGCTAAGCTTTCAAGAAAAGTCAAAGATGCCAGCATTCTGGTCACTTGAAGCCTCCTCTAAACGTTCGGTCAGGTCCCCATATACTTAGACTTTGATTTAATCGAAAACCAATTAAATTACTATTATAGGAATACAGAAATTTAACATCGGTAATGTATTGATTGGTAGATCAAATTAAGCATGGCACTGAACAGTAATATAGAAGCATAGAACTTATAATCAGGCACAAACTACTTACTTTTACTTTTCCCACAGTCGCATAAAAAAATAAGATACAAAACTTATTTCTAGGCAACATACTTTTTAATTTAAATCTATGACGCTAAGGCTCCATATTGGTTACCCTACATCTGCAGTTATAATTTAAATATCTGAACGTTACGTCTGTTACCTTCTCATAAACAAGAAGTGATTCAGCTCAGACTAAACAACTGTCTTCACGGATAATTTGGTTAATTTTTGACCACATCATTAGTGATTGTCTGCGTACCGAGTCAATCAAAAAACCCGAGTCGTCTTATGGAATTTTCCAACAAACAATTAGACATGTTGTTTTTAAACTGCTAATTACTCAATCTTCTGTTTTGTAATTTGGCCTAGTAAAGTGTTTATAATCCATTTCTTACCGATCATACACGATGCATGCAGAGCTATCACAAGTTTTTTTTTTCTTTTGCTACAAATTGGCATTATAACATAAATTTTATTTAGATATTCGTTTAATCCTTTATTTAATTTTTCTTATTTATGCTAATTTATATTTAAACAGGAGTAACAACTTGCTCCACAGTCATATTTCGTGATCGTGCCTATGGATTACAATAGGCTTGTATCCACTAAAGAGATGAATTATAGTTTCTAATGATTAATCATGCTGTGTAGATAACAAACAAGAAATATATTTATTGTAAAAGATAAAAATTATACATACTTTTTTAAAATAATGTCGACAGAGTTTGACATTCAGTCACGTGATCCTAAACACGAAACAGACAACACGAGACAGAGTGTGACGTCTCGCCGTGCAAAATATCGTTGATGCCTTACCTCGAAAATATGCTCTACGGCCTATGGTGTTTTTCAAGGACAATATTTTTCGAATTTAGTGAATTATTAATATGATATAAGCAGGTGTTTTGTCAAATTAAAACTATTTTGGTAGTTTGTTTGATCTTAAACCAAATACAATATTACCAAGGTTCAAATCGAAGGTCCTATACATATAGTGGGTAATATCACCGGATCTGTAAATTTTTTGGTGGAATTTATTTTATTGCTGTCCGTTTGTACATACTAAGTACCTTTTAAAGTGCTGGCACCTATCACTTTCTTTTGACAGTTGACATTTTGACAATAGACATTCGACAGTTTTTTTAATATCACTACACTAAGGCATATAGGCTTAATAGACTTAGCTATAGGATCAGGCCATACACAAAGGTTTCAAAACTTAGTCTTAAATTTAAATGACTAAGTACATTTTTTTACAACTGAGAAAAATACTCAAGTATATCTTTTACTAGTGAATGTACAGCTCGCTAGTGTGTCTTTTTTATTTTTATTAAATCAACGTAAAAGATTTGATTACACATCGTATCTTCCATCTTATTCGATAACTACAAGTTCTATGTTTAAATTTCGTCTGATTATGTAATATCGGTCACTTCTTGGATGATATAAGATTTCGTAACAGTTTGTACCGTTGCATTTCATAAGCGCGTAACAGAATGTCGACTGTTCTTTGTTACTTCCCATAATACGATTACGTATGAAAACATGCAGAATTCACGAGAGCGTTATGTTTTTATAGAGCCAAATAAACTTGTAACATTTTTTTTCTTTATTATCGAATCTCTGAAATTATTTTCTAATACTTAAATTGTATTAGAAGCTTTAAATTTGTTCTTATGTTTCACCTAATGAAAAAGCTGTGTTTTTTTTTTAAATTAGATTATTATGCTTAACGAGCGGTAGTAAATTAATAGCGATTATGTTAATGATTTGCGGTGGTGGTGCCGGCGTAAGAATAATAGTACCCCACCCTCTCTACCCGTGGTTGCCGTAAGATTCGGCTAAGGGATGTAATCCGGAAGATGGGCAGCAGCGTCTTCCTTGAACAATCATACCTAACTGCGCTTGCCAACCTGCCTGCCAAGCGTGGCGAGTATTGGCAAGACCCCCCCAGGAGGCCTATGTCCAGCAGTGGACGTCCTATGGCTGATGATGATGATGATGATGTTAATAATTAATTATTTTTATGTTCATACTACTGTTCTTCCACTTTAGCAACCAGTTCCGAAATAAATATTACAAATTGTACCTATTTTATTGCTAAAAAATACATTTTCCGCTAGCTATTCAACCACACAGGAATATTAAGAACCAACTATTAGATAAAAAAAAGATACAAGAATTATCAGTGGTTTTTTAGTTTTCCAATGCAAAAAAACCACAACTCTATGGAATTCCCCTGTGTTATTACGAGTTCCGTGTGGGAACTTTGTCATACTGACGTAATGACAAAACTACCTACTAAAAGCATGTTTAGTAAATCCCACCTCACTAATGTACAGTTTTATTATTAAAACTCATAAGTGCGCCGCCGTACTTAATCTGGCTCTCCGTCAATATCCGAAATTCAGAAATTCAAAGCGAATGTGACTCCGCCTACCAAGATCGAGCCAGGGTGGTGGAATGCGGCCTAATCGCTCTTTCAAGATAGATTCATGTCTAGCAGGGCGATATTAAAGGCAAGTAAAGTTTGGGAATTGTGAAAACTGCTAACAAAGTTTTCAAACTTTGTTTGCAGTTTGGGTTAACATCATAAATTTAAATACGGAATTTTCATCTGCCCTTCCTACGTCTTTCGTTATCTTTGACTGCCCTTTCGCACATTAATAGTAGGTCAGGTTCATGAGCAGCTTTCGTTCGATTCCCGTCCAGATATTTATTTACACAAAAAAAAGTATTTTAGCTGTTATCTGGTTCCAGTAGTGCACAATGCTTAGCTCAGTTTGGAGCTAGATGCGCTGTGCTTCAGAAATTTACTACGTACGTTTTGGAGACAGGAAAACATGCTTAATGCTTGTCATATTCTCCTGTACCAACTTTATAGTATGACCATATTGTACACTTTGGCAAAGTGACACTACAAAACTCCTTCACCCACTTCTTTAGTAGATCAATATCATTTTTACCTAATGACTATATAAACTCAACCCAGTTTCTGTAGACTAATTACACCATTATATAAAGGTATCAATATCAAATGTCAGTATGTTACATTGTATGAGGATTAACTGACACACTTGTATTAGATAGGTATTTACGTACGGTTGTACGTCTAAGAGGCGACACAACGCCTCCAGTCGATTAAATAACATTTAAAAAATAATTATAGTAGATTATAGTAGATAAAATCGTAAAAAAATATTGTATGTAATAGTATCGAAATTGAATATTTGCAAACGCAAAGATTCAAATGTATTAGTAGTAACATTCGAGCACGAAAATATTTAAATACTAAATAAATTAAATGACTAAATATTTGATCAATTTAAAAACAGACTAATTAATATAAAACAGAATATTGCTCTATATAAGTATTAAAGACATTTAAAACGAAATTAGTTTGCTTTATTCTAAATAATATAGTAGGTATTGTCGCTTACTATATTTTATTTTTTGAAAATATAGTTGAACTTATAATTGAATACCATACTATTTTTTTTTTTTTGACAAGCTTAGACGTAACACTGCTTCATTAATTGCCTACGTGTATGAAAAGCTTAACCATCACGTCTTATACAAAGTAGTATAACAAACTAATCAAGCACTTATGTGACGTCTACAATAAATTTTTATTCACTGCCTGTTACTAGATTATTATATATTTTTTCTTTGATATACAATCTGCGATAGTATCTAAATTTAACCTACATAATAGCTATTTAGCACAAACCGTGACCTCATGACGCCAATATCTTCGGAACCCTTAAACCAATTTTGGCCATATTTGAACTTCTAAACTGTGTTAACATTAATAGAAAACGTATGATACTGAACTGCACAAATAGGCTTAGTTAAGATGTAAGTTAGTTCTGTAATCATGAAAGTTAGTATAAAGCCTGTTTTAAAATTTATCTATTACTTCTGAATTTAGTTCATCAATTCATGCTGAACTAAACCAGAGGACTCTAATAGTCACGTATTTAACATTTTATACAAATACAAATATTTTATTGATAACACCAATGTTACAAGTCAATTAGTCACCTAAGTGATGAATATAGTGGTGTTTACTAGTGGTGTGTGGTTTGTAATAGTGATGAGAAACGATCTATACTGAACGAATAAATCCAGTAGCTCGCCTGGTTAAAAGTCATGCTTTTCCATAAGTTCTGACGCTCAATTTTTAAGTAATTTGAATATCATTTCGCGCTGTAACATCGCATGAAAACTACTAATACATACGATTAATAAATATAGTTTTTGGCAACTCATTTTTTGAATTTTAACATATAAGTTAGTAATTATAGGCACGAGATATTACGCACTTCATGTTTGTACTATGTAGATATAAGTTAAATTATGTTTGTTAATTTAAGCAATCCCCGTTACTGTAAGCTCGTTTTGCTATGTAAAGCCTATGCGACTGTATATTGTACTATATATCCGCGCTATAAGATTCCGAGTCGCGTAACTTAATTGCGATCATTTTACTTAAACAGGCACAAATGTACGCACAAAGCGTTTTCTTTCCACATTTTTTATTCGAACAGCGAGATTGTGGAACTCTCTGCCGGAATCTATATTCCTTGTTAGGTACAATATGGGTGTTTTCAAATCTAGTGTAAATAGGTTTCTTCTCGGTCAGCGTGTTCCATCTTAGACCGCACTACTTCTTAACATCAGGCAGAATGTGGTCAAACGCGAACATATATTGAATTTAAAAAAATAGGCTATAAGATCTCATGGTACCTTGCTGGACTTGGACACTGAAATCTATGCGGCAAAACTACAGTCTCAGTATGATACACTGACATTGATAAATAAATCAATTTATTCCTAGAATTTACTTATTTGATCAAAATCTTAATACAAAACACCTACCTAAATAAACCCCGTTTGTGCTGACCTGAAAGGATGAAAGCAATTTTCCGAAAGGCTCATAACGTTTTATTATTAAGTTCCCTTTTTATTGGTCGTTGGTCACATATCGTCACGTATTACATCGGGCCCTTTATATGCCGCGTACTTCATAATATTGATGGCGTATTGCGGGAAATCTTGTACTTAGGAGAAGGGTGGTTATGGTTGCAAGAAATTGTGGAAGTTACTTGTTCTTAGGGCTTCATCTGAAGGATGCCGACGGGATTTTATTACGTTATTCGTCTTTTATTTTAAATTTAGTTGTTGTCGGAAATAGGAGAGCATTAGGATATTTTGTACTGTTCTGTATCTACTCTGTGGTACTAGGTGGTACTGTAATTTAATTAATCTTGCAGCTTCACTAGGAATTCTGCCTTCTATGTTGATGAATTAAAAACGCTGTTGAGTTACCAGTTTGTGGGACTGTGCCGATTATTTTATTTTTTTATTCGTGATCGTAAAATACTAGTGTACGTTACACCATGCATCAATTAGTATGTACCTAACTCATATAATATTCTCGTGTCTACGCATCGCACTGTCTAAGGCAAGGCAGGTCTATTTGATAGCTGTAAACCTTAGCCTACTTAAACTACTGCTTAGTTCACACTCGAGTATTTAAGTCATATTTACTCTTTAGTATAATATGCTATTTATTAAATCTGTCATGTAGATGTGTAAACACGTTAATATTTGACGAAAGGTCAAACTGAAAAGTACTGCCAAATTTGTGGCAAATGATATAACGTACAGAAACTTGTATTGTCTTGTTGTTTACAAAACTCTGTAGAAACTATTTTTTTAGCCTATAGGCTAGGTGTTTTACCACAGCTCACCTGATGATAAGTGAAGGTGTGTTCGAAGATGTTTACCACCTAGCCTGGAATAGAACTGACTCTCAAGTGAGGCTGCCAGAACATTTTGAATGTACTTTCATTGTACGAACCGCGAAACAATGGTAATTTGCTGCCCGAGTGGGTGTTCCTTAATAGATACAATCTGGGTACTTTCAAATCGCGAGTGTTTCAACTAGGCGAGCGTGCTCCACCGTAGAACGTATATTCGCTTAACATCAGGCGAGTTGGCGGTCAAACGCAAGCCTATACGCTAGCCTATAAGCCTACGGTTTCCTGACGATGTTTTTCCTTCACCGGCAGCTCAAGTTCGTTATAGCGGTCTGAACCCACGCCATTCAGTGTGTGACCCGACCCCGCTAACGGGCTATCATCACTGCAAACTTTTAGTCGAGTCATCTCTAATTTACTAGCACATGAGCTAAAGTTCAATGTAGGTTACATAATGTACCTAACTTGATTTTATCATTATGTCATAGAAAATATGAAATACTTGACCCTGACAAAATGCACAAGTGCTATGCAAAAAAAAAGATGTAAAGATTATTTATTAACAACTTTCGAGCAGAGTTATTGGGGGGAAAGCGGAAAAATTATGCCGCTGCATTTTATTTGTGTTTTTGTATTAAAATAGTAGTACTTATTTTATTTATAATGTGCCGAATGACGTACCTACCTGTGGCATAATGGTGGCACTACTTCAGAATCGACTTTACTTACTTCACTTAATTTATCATGAAATACTTGAAAATCTCGAAATATATTATTTGTGTTTTAATTACATATATCGGATAAGTACTCCGATTATAGTTTGACCGAATTCAGTGGCCTTCTTCATGGAGACAAAAATGTGTCAAAAGTTTTGACACATCAGTCAAAATCAGTCAGTGTTTGACGTCTGTTTCCTAACTAAAATACATTGTTTGGCAAATGCACAAAATACAACGCCATAAATTAAGAAAAAGAAAACTTTCGAGACACGCTTTTGGGTACCATAGGTAAAATGAATCAAAAATGAACTTACCAGCCTAAATGAACTTACTAACTAGTACGTACGATATAAAATAATTTATTCTAGAAATATTTCCTTTATCTAAGTTATTAAGATAACAATGGCATTGAGAATAGAAATCATTACTTTCTAGGTATATACTGTGTAAAATTCCTATTACGAAAGATATTGCACAAGTATGAAGCGATAAGGCTCGATACAACATAATGCATACAAGTTTGCACTTTATCACAATAACATAATGTTATCATTTCATTTGCAAATTATAACAAAAAATATAATCCATATTGTGATATGGTTGTAACAGTTATTAAGAGCAATTCGTAGTGCAAAATGTTGTAAGGAATATGCCTATATGTGAGCGAGTAGATAACATGATGAAGTAACTTTCTTGGAGTTAGCACACATGGAGTAACTGGAAAACTAGGTATTTAATTATAGGCTGAACAGTTAAGTTAAATTACATTGGCAAAATTGGTATCGTCATCTATAGATATTTATAACATCAAAGGCATCACAAATACGTTGATGACACAGAGATTATAATCTATGGAGAAACCAAAAAACCCAGCGCTTGAGTCAACTGTATGTACAATTGTAGGCAGAATTATGTTACTGTAGTGATATCTACCTAGATGACACACAAGGAGGTCTTTTACCAACTAAAATTTATAAAGGCCAAAAGAGGTTGCAACCTACGTTTATGTGTTCCTTTGATAAAGAAAAAAGTTTAATTCATAATTTATTTATTTCTTGCAATATATAGGTACATTGTACATAAACAAGTTTTTGGTCTTAATGTCCAGGTACTTAAGGATTCTATTTTTTATTATAAAGCAGGCAAGTATTTAAGAAATAAAAACAAAATAATTCGTTTTACTACGAATCATTTCAGACTTGGTGTCAAAATAGAAATATAACTCAGATACATACATCTAAGCTTTTATCATTTATAAGAAATCGCCCATACTGTGATAAAGTTTTTCAATTAATAATTTGGCAAGAACTGACTTAAAAACTTTGATATAATCCTTAATTTTTGTTTCAGTAGGTATGTTGTTAGAAATTATTGGTAGCATACAGAAAACGCTCTTATTCTTATTTAAAGTGCATAAGTCCTGCACCGTCGTCCCGCTTGGGGTGTTTTATGCATTATCCCCTTCCATCTATCTACCCGAACCAACCCAGCTTCTTGGAGTATCGGAGCGAGGCTTTGGACCACTGGCATAGTAGCTCCAATGAGTTGGGTGTTGCGTCGACATGAATGATAGCGAAGCTACTTCATGCATTCATTACATAAAACGCTCGTCGGTAATAGATGATTTTGCAGTTGTGAAGCCATAATTTGTTTCATAAAGAAGCCATAATTTGTTCCATAAAGAGATACACCTTATCTTTAAGTTTTAAACATGCGGATAAATTGTCGCATAAAGTTCCATGGATAAATTATACGTAGATGAACCTTCTACAAAATTTAACTTTGATCTATTCGTCTTTGTGCAAGAATTATATTTGTTGAACTAACTTAACATGTACATATTTATCTGTAGGCGCCAGAATAACCAAAGAGGAAAAGTGCGGTGCGCCAGAGCGTCCTTGTACGACTTAATATCGATAACCGCGTAGTTTGATAACAAATTGGTACGTAACTGTTCATTTACGGAACAAAGGAACGACTGACGTAATTCAATTTTAGGTTTATTTCGCTTTGGTCAAGTTTACGCTTGCGTTGAAATAAAGATGAATAATTTGAATTGACGGAGTTTGAGGACGTCATAAGGTTACGTTTTTTGTTACCTTGGCGGAGCTGTAGAAGTTGAAGGTATTATATCTTTGCATGAAGCTTGTTTACATAATGCTCGTAGAACTTTATTTTTCGAATTGTTTTAGTCACTGAAATGTTCACAAATATTAATAGTATTTTAAGTGTATGTAATGTCTTCTTAAAAGGTCGTCTAGGAAGATAATATATATTCTGCCACCAAGCAGTAGTGTGAAAACATAACTGTACTCTGGTTTGAAGAGTATTGTAGCCAAAGTAGCAATGTTCTGGACTGTTTTGTTATTCCAAGAGCTGATCCTTACAATGATTATGAGCATGCGTTGCCGACCGTCAGGAGAGCGGTTCGTTGTATTTCCAATAAAAATAAATATGTAAGTAAAATATTTTCACACAAATACGTGAAGCGATTAGAACATGAAGGAGAAACAAACATATAGACACAAAACACTGACAAACTTTCCTAATATAGTGTGAAATATGATTATAAAATTAGTGCAATGTATTATTAGTTAGTTTGCAGTAGTAAATCATATTTTTTTAACATTTATCATTCGATCATAAAATCAAAAACAATTTGATCGAATTGGTCTAAATTCAAATTGAAACGGCTGCGATGAGCGACGCGCAGGCGCGTGGCGAAGACAGGCGGACTCTCCGCGCGCCAATTAACGCGGCGCGTTCACACGGCTGCGCGGGCAGATACCCGGCGCACCAGCCGGATAACGAGCGTTAACCTGTCCGACCGCTTACAAAACACAGAGAAAATACGACGAAGAGGTGGCAACGGTGCGCCAACCAAACCTTGTAATTGTCTTCAGCACTATAAACATTTGAATATTAAAATTTTATCAAAAATAGGTATTCTTATTTACAGGTCTATGTTTAGCCGCCGACTCATATATTGTAGCAGCGTGACCGATGATAAAACATGTTCTAGAAGGAATTATACAAAATGGTCCTAAAAGTAATTTCTTGTTGTAGTTTTTGACTACAAATTAAATATTCATAGTCATTTCTGTCAAGCGTGATCGTAGAAGTTAGATTGTAGTTTTTCAATATTTAAGTATTCAATTCCGCATAGTGTAATTGATAGATAATATATGCAAGGCACGATGCCGGCCTTGTAGATATTTTGGAATATACATATATATATGTCATAAAAATTCTTTGTTGCCTTGATGACCGACATTACGTGTAGAAAAAGTTACGACGGCTTATAGGGGAGACAGTCCGCCTTCCAACCCGGAGTTCCTGGGTGCGTATTTCACAGCGCGAACTTGTTTTTTTTTTAAACACGTAAGTATAAATCCGTGTTTGACCAACATCTCGCCTGATGGTAAGCGTCGATGTGGTCAATGATGGAGCATCCAAGTCTTTTCTGTTATGTGTATATTGGTGCTAATTCCAAACGGTAGAAGAAAATACAGTGAAAAACATGTATATGACAGCCCTGTTGGCTCATTGGTAGTATGTCTGCCTGAGTTGCAGGGCATGGGTCCGATTCACGCCAAGGACAAACATTTTATAGTATAAACAAATGTTTGTTCTGTGTCTGGGTGTACTGTATGTATTATAAGTATGTATTTACAACAAAAAAAAGTATTTATGTATTCTATCAGTTATCTGAATCCAATCACACAAGCTCTGCTTATTTTGAGGTCATATGGCGCTGTGTGTAAAAAAAAAAAAACTGAGAGTTATCGTTCCCAAAGATGTGAGAAGTCTGATAACTCACATTTGGATAGTATGGTGGACTAACCATGCTTACATTGAAAAGAATCCTGGGTCCAGAAGTGGGATACTTTATAAAAATTAAGTCTGAAACTAACGTCAATACATGTTGACGATCATGTTTCACGATACACGTATACACAGGTCACCAGGCCTATATAAAAAATAATGTAGCCATACCATCTCTCCTTTGTATCTACTCTGTGTATAAAACCAGTGCTGAAGCATCGTGAACGCGTTACCATTGAAAGCGGCCGCGAGGAGACTCAATTTGAAAATAGAGAAACTCACATTCGCCCGATTATCGGGATAGCTGTCGATGGTCGGTCACTGCGCCTGCGTCCGCCTCGCCCGCACTATTTATATCGAAAAGAGAGAACTGCATTTCGACACTTCTCGTATGTATAAGTACCTTTATTTTATTACCATTTGTAGCCGGTTTTAGCTGCAGCGATTAGTAACCGTGGTTTATTTTATTGTGGAATATGTATGGTGTGCGTCTCACGGTAGAATTTAGATGTTTTATGTTTATGGTACTGGTTATAATGTGGCATTCCGTGGGTATGATTTTAATTGTTATTGAATTGAATGTTTGCTTCGTTATTCTGGTTGTGAGTGGAAAATTAATAATTATGTGCAGGCCATATATTTATAAGTTACTTATTGTTATGAAATTAAAGAATAATTACCACGTTTGTCATTGAAAATTCTATTTTTTAGTACTTAATTAATTTGAAGAGTCTTATTTGTACGAGGTTACATGGACTAGTAAGTATTGAACCAAAATAAATTAATTATTTCAACCATTTTGAGCCAATTTTTTTTTACTGTAAACATCGGGATAATGTAAAGCTTTTCGACTTTATATCTTCGGCGTGTTGGTACTGAAATATGTTTATTAGCGCCATATATTAATTAAATTAATAAATATCGGAGCCTAGCCCCAAAGCAAAGCAAAGCTTTATTTTATGGTAACTAGATAACCGAGTTATTTTTTATAAATACATACTTATAATACAAACAGAAGACCCTGACATTGAACAAATATAATTATGTGTGCCACATAAATGTTTGACCTGAGTGGGAATCGAACCTACACTCTTACTAAGCTCAGCCTATTGCCTCGCTACTGGGAATACGCTTAATCTCTTAACCTGGTGGACATTATTCAATGACGTTGGCTGGGTTGGCACGTTTATATATATTTGCTTATATACGTTTATATATAGTTTCTCAGGAACGCGTGAAGCTATCATGCTAAAATTCAAATACTCAGGTCTACTGTCCCTTGGAGCTGTGAAAAAATCAAACTTCTAAGCCAACGCATTCAAAAGATAGAGCTGCTTATGCTGCAAATTTTCGACACTCGCAAGGGAATCAAAACCCACAGGAGAATCTTGAAAGGTAGGTACGTAGCAACGTCTTACAGCACAGATAAAGGAAAAATTGCGAAAAGCATAAATTACCATTAAAAAAACATAACTTTTACTTATACCTACAGGTTTGTACGGAACCCTCGATGCGCGAGTCCGACTCGCACTTGGCCGTTTTTTTTTTTTTCTTTTTCCCGATGATATAGCTTGTTTTTTCAACCCAAAAAAAATGGGGTTGAACCTACAACGAATATGAAACACTTCTTTTTCCAACTAAGCAATCACTGCAATGCTTATTTTTTATTAAATACATTAAACTTAGTTACATAACTTTTCCAGAGAATTCACATAAGTTAATAAATAACTAAAACGTAGAAGGTACGACGCCGTACTTACATCAATCACAAAAAGAGTTGGCCTTTAAAAAATCACTGAATATTCTTAAAATACTGTCGTGGGAGCATGTTATGGTACTTTGACGGGTGCCGACACCGAAGAAGACTCTGTGACGCAGTACCTTAGCTTTAGATATTAAATCTTTGCTCGTCGTTTCTTAAGCTTGGCAAGTTGCTTTAACAAATGAATGCCATCTGGATTCTAGTTTGCGGTGTATAATGCAAAAAAGTATTTCGCATCACAGTATTATTACACAATATATACCTAAATTTATTCATTCATCATAAGCTATTTTTGCGTGTTTCTATTCCCATCGCGGCGAATTTCAGTTCTAAAAGTGTGAAACACAAATTTTTGTGTTTTACTCTTTTAAATAATATATGTATAAAGTTTTATGCTTGAAACGAACAAATCCAAAAGGGCGTTATTGTATTTATAATTATGTCAAACTGTTAACAGGTGCTACTAACCCAATTTTGAAATAAAAAAACAAATGTTCCACAGAAAAGTCATTGACCCTAGATCAAATATATGAAGCATGAGGTTAACCACCTTTCTGTTTAGTACACCCAAGATATAGCCATTTATTTGTAGAACAGTAATAGATATAAAAAATATGACAAAAAGAAAGTAAAGGTTATGCTTTATATACCAGAGGCCATATTTGAAGTTGTTGAAAACAATTAATATTAGGTACTGCTCATGCAAGTCTATGAAATGATTTTAGTAAGACAATTTTTTACCTGCTCCCTTTACAAAAATTAAAACTTTATAGACGAGTGTGGGATTCATCAAAGATACCGCTTTGCGTTCGAACGTTTCCTTTTTAGTTGTCTTTTATGGGAAAGACTTTGGCGATTTTTTACCATTCTTTGTACTAACATTGTAAGACGAATTTTTCAATCGAAGCTACAAGTGCAACAAAAAGTTCTATTAAATGGTAGGTACCTTTTATTACATCGAAGAGACCTCGTCTCGGCGTTGGATAAATTGGTTCCTGCATTTGTTCATATTATATATGTTTGACATATTGCACTCAATCCTACTAATATTATAAATGTGGAAGTTTGAATATTTGTTAATTCTTAATTTTTAAATGTTTTTAAATTATTGTTATTAAATACCTATATTAATTTATATTTTATTCTACAATGAAATGTAGATACGTCAAAGTAAAGAAAAAAATTAATTAATTGTTCAAGGTATATATTTAGTGTATTTCCGCTTAAAAGTCTTACAACAGTGAATAAGACTTTAAATTAAAATTTATTTAACTTTACATTTTTTTCAATCTATCCGAAATATAACTTCATATATAACAATACTATAATCCGACATAACAAAGTAACCAAACGTCTGAATCAATCAATTATCTGAAAAAAAATATTCAAACAAACAAAATCTAAATATATATAACTCAAAGGTGACTGACTGCCTGACTGACTGACTGACTGATATAGTGATCTATCAACGCACAGCCCAAACCACTGGACGGATCGGGCTGAAATTTGGCATGCAGGTAGATGTTATGACGTAGGCATCCGCTAAGAAAGGATTTTGATTAAATCTTAATAATATATAATTTATCTTTGAACTCAATTCTAAAGTCAGCGCGTACGAAGTTGCGGGCGTAAGCTAGTCGTAACATAAAATCTAACCATCGAAGTGAGTCATCCCTAGATGGCGCTAGCTGTATCTGCGATGTTTAATTCATAGTCGACCACACAGGTTGCTCAAACGCAGGTCAGTCGCCAGGTAGAAGGTTATTGCTTAATTTGGTGTCATAGATAACAAAAATAAGTCAATATTTTAACAAGGGCCACAGATTATAATGTTGTAAGATAAATTCACGTTCTTGGGACTTAGCGCTGCAATCGCATGATTTAGTGAAAAATTGTAAACATTAATAAGTTATATCGTATTTATAAATTGATGGAGGCGTTTAAAATTCTTCACAAGTATGGTTTGTAGTGTCCACGATTTCTGACAAGTTAAATAATTCGGACTAAATCATTTTTTTTTTTTGTATTCTTAAAACGATAGCTTTTGACCACATCCTCAAGTAAAGTGTCGTATTGCGTAGGTATGTTTGTATAAGGTTAAGGTTAAGGTTTGTATAAGGTAAAGGAAAACATATCTTTATGTGATAAGCGTAAAGTAGTTAAATAATTTGAAGGAAATATTTACCTATCAAATAATATATTTGATTTCAATTGATTAATGATTTCTGTGTAGTTACTTTGTGGATGTTTAAAATATCATTCTTACTTGGTGGACATTCCCCATGTGCCCACTGCCCACTAGGAACTGCGATTCCACATTTATATATTTATTTATTTAATAACACACAAAACAGAATGTAATAATATTAATTTCAATTCAATATACATTTTACAGATCTTTATCACATTTCAAAACTAAGTATGTCTAGGTGCATGATAATTAAATTTTTTTAAAGTCTTTCTTTTAATTACAATTAGGGTGTGTATAAATTCAAAGTAAACAGGTTCGTTCTAGATAAGCGTACTCCATCCTAAGCCTCAGCGATGCTTAACATCAGGTGAGTTGTGATCGAACACCTAGCCTGCCAATCATAGAAAAAATCATAATACGAATATCTCTCAATATGTATGCTAGCCCCCTGATGAGTTTAGATAGGTACTGAGTGCTGACACATCACTTATGGGCAAGCTTGGCGGCGCTTCCTAGCAGAGATCCTTGTATGATAGCTGATAAGTAATCCATGTTATAGTATGTTTTTAAATGTAAAAGTAATGACACGAACGAGACGCTCTCCCGATGGTAAGAAATAACGCCTGTCCACGACCATTGCAGCGGTATCCAGAACTTTGAGTAACACAACAAAGTCAAGGGCATCGCTGCTTTGGCGCTCATTACTTTGAGAGATTCGACGGTTAGTTTCAACAGCCCTGTAATTTCGCTAGCAGCAGTACCCTTCAAACCAGAACACAGTAATATTTACACATCACTACTTGGCGGCAGAATATCTGTTGAGTACTGCAGTGGTACCTACCGAGATGACCTCCTGCTAAGGAGATTCACCATCAAACGAACTTACCGTAGAGATACTTAACCACTCATATTTACATACTTCGTGATCTGTTTGAATTCCAGGCACGCGACAGGATGTTGATAAGACGTGTTTTCAGTTATCAGTTGAGTGACGCTTAAAAATAACTGCAGTTACGACACCGAAGAAATATGGTTTCGCATAATTATTGAAGCATATCTGCTTTGAACCCTAAAATAGGTTCACTTAGTAGGTAGTAAAAGAATTCACTTTTGACTGGCAGACACTCAAATTGCATTAATCGGGGAATACCCACTCAGGTAGTGTATGCCACTTTTTACACTATAAAAAATTGTTTCCGGCCATCCGATAGTATTGTAAAATAAGGACACTAGAATGAATCCGATAAAAAATCAAAATACAAGCAAATTTTCAAGGATGTATTTTTTATGCAAAATTAATGAGAACAAACGCTCTCCATGTCTATTTCAGCGGTACCTAGAACTTTGAATAACTAAACAAAGTCCAGGGCATCGTTGCTTTGGCGCTCATTACTTTGAACGATTCGATGGTTAGTCTTAATAGCCCGAAAATTTTGCTTGCTGAAGTACCGTTCACATCGGAACAGAGTAATGTTTACACACTGTTGCTTGGTGGCAGAATATTTAATACTGCAGTGGTACCTGCCAAACCGACCTCCTTCCTCCTCCTTCTAAAGAGAACTACCACCTAGTGCTCTAGCTACCATCACTGTATGTTACAATGACGGTAACTTAGCTTAAGTCAATGCCCGTCTGCTACGAAACATTATTGACTAGTTAGGACATGACGGTATTGCAGAAAAGTGAGTGCCTAACCAATCAGCCTTGGATTCCACGTTTGAAATCTCGGGTCGGGCGTGACCACGATGTACAACAAATGATATCATGCCAGTACCAGACGATTACGTAGTAATCAACCCGTGCACCTCGCTCATTCATCAAACCAATACTACTCTAGCCAATCGGACTATAACTAAACCATTGCTCTTTTTACATTGCATGGAATGTAATGCTCGCTACTGGAACTGCAATGGAGTGTTACCATTGAAAGTTTGACATAAGATGAAAGGTAGCAACTGTTATTAGAGGATCGCGGACTACTGATAATTGTTGTCTAAATATTTACCGTTCGGCGAGTACGTTGAAGTATATACCAGTCTCCTAAACTTGTTTTCTGTCTTCATAATCACATGACAGAGAGATATTAATGATTTCTTGATAGTTTTAAATTAAAAAAGTACTTCAGTTATTTTTATTTTGAGAACTTACCTTTTTTAATGAAGGGAAGCGAAAATCTCATTGTTGACCAAATTGTTGTTTGTATAGTACTTATGTTTCTAATATTGGGTTTTCATTAAATTCTGTAGGCAAGATTGTTGATTTTGTTTTCCTCATGCGAGATTACTCGCGTTTATATTATATCGGATACTACGACTGTAGTTTATAGCTTTGTCTCCACGGTGAAGGCCACCGGATGTGGCCAAAACTATATCCGGAGTATCCGATATAATAAAACGTGAGTAATCTCGCATAAGTAAAACAAAAATGTGTCAAAACCACGTCAGTTTCCATCGTGAGAATGTTGATGTTCGCAAAGTTTTTGAGAATATAATAAGATCACGAAGTCACAATTCAGGACAAACAGCTACATAGATTACAAAGAGTGTTTTAGGACTAATATAAGGTGGTGTTTTAAATTTGTTGTATTCTGCGATTTTTTATTGGTTTTCACTTGCGCGAGCGTCGTCGTGAACATATTGTTGCAGTAGAAAAAGCGGTTGCAAGAACTTAACGCCAAAACTCTTAATCATTAGGTTTTGGGCGGGCCCAAAGCCTACCTATGCCATAAATAAAATATAAATAATACTTGTATTTTATTTATACCAATCATATTATGAACATGTTTACTATGAAATTGTACCATTTTATTTTTGAACATAATTATACAAAATAGATTAGCTATCAACTCTACAATCTGAGCCTTAAAAACGCTCATATTGTAGATCACATGAAACAAAAATTACCGGCATTGATTTTCATTCTGTAAGGCTGTAAGTATCAAGAAAGTAGAGCCAAACCAAATAAATTACTTTATTAAACACTTTTTGTTGTCTTACGTTTAAGCAAATAATTCAGCAACATTCTACGTAAGTGTTAATATAAAAATATCCCATCTGTAATATTAAAAGACCAGAAAATACATTCTTCGAGAAACAAAACCAAATAGCGTCAGTGTCAAACCATTAATTTGTATGTTATTTGTCATGGACCATGAAGATACATATGACGTACTACCATTTAACCAGTTAATTAGTCTTAAAATAAATCTTGTGAGCACCTACTTGGCTAATTGTGTATATGCTTGTAATACACTCATACATATTCACGAAACCCCTTGTTTAGTTGTAAGTACAAACTTGTTTTGAACAAATTGAATACTTATAACGTACTAGCACAATTTCGCGGCGATATCTCACTCGTTTGCGAGCAGGTGACGTTTCAAAGAGTAAATAGGTACATTTTTTATGCCCATATTTTCGTTATTTTTCCTAGTACTTTTACTTATTTTGTGGCATGGTTGTAGATTAAGGCCCAGAGACTGACAAACGTATTGTATTCCGAAAAACCAATAATTCCAGTGAAATATCACCGCGAAATAAGTATTAGTAAAGAGAAAGATCGCCCTCCGGCATAACTCAAACTTAGGTATAAATAATGTACCTACTTACTTTTTTAAGCGTCATGTGTATGCTTGTGTGTATGTGAATATTCAATAAACTATCTTCACATGACCTACAACAACGAATAGGTACCACTAGTAATTATGCAAGTAGGCAATCTGAGTGAAATTACCTACTTGTCGATATACTAGTGATTTTTGTGTTGGAAAAACTGTGTATATAATAATTAAGCTTATCAGAATCAATTTTGAATGCAAGCGGAGTATTACTAACAATAATAATATCATAAAATGATTAATTAACTAAAAGTAACAATATTTATACTCCGTTGTGGTTGCCCTGAACCTCACAAAAGTCCTGTGTCGTGAGGTTCAGTAATAATAAATATATAAATAAAATACCTAATAATAATTTCTTACACATAAAGTGGAGTACTTTCAAAATAACAAAACCTATATTATCTCGAGCTTGGAGCGTTTTTGACCATCCTTTTTACCATGTTTTACGCAATTAAAAAATTATATCGTTATCTATGCTACTAATGTACGGAGCTTGCACTAGATAAAGTACCAATAATGCACTATTCTACAATATAAATAATGAAAAAGTCATCCCCGCAGCTGTTCATTGCTATTTGCCTTACAGAAAAGGCGGC
Organism: Biston stratarius; assembly: GCA_950106695.1. NCBI lineage: Eukaryota > Metazoa > Arthropoda > Insecta > Lepidoptera > Geometridae > Biston > Biston stratarius. The sequence continues at coordinate 5,643,061 of OX467107.1, forward strand.
CTTCGCGTACCTGTAGCTGCACTATGGAGTGACACCCCCAAAATTATGCCAAAATTCAATACTGTCCAAATGAAATGTCCTCAATAAAAAATATACGATTAGACACGCTTTCGCAAATATACATAGAGTGTATGTTTTATTTAAATTTCGCTAACGTAATCTTTGTATCGATTTTTGGAGTCCCTGATAATATGACAGACTTTTTTCCACGTTATTTTCAGAAAATTTTGAAGGCAAATAACATTGTTAACAGTTGAGTGTGGTAAACAAAGGCGCTTTTCAGTACTTTTTTGAATGTATTGATTAGTACCGTGCTTTCTTTGTTCTTACCAATATCGACTAAGATCGTTTAGTATTGTTTCGTATCGTTGTGATTAATGGAAACTGATATTTTTCTATTTGCCACAATTTTGTGGTGCATTGCGGTGGCGGACAGTAAGACTCCGGGTTTAATCGCCGTTCCTTAAATGTTCCAACTTTTACGGGGAAAAGTATAGTATGTCGCTCCTCGTAATAATCATGAATTAATCGGTCCAATTACAAATATAATTGGCATAAAAAGTTTACGAACTATCTGACAAATAGCACTTTTTTCATGTCTATCGTGCTTTCATTTCACAGTCTTTGTTGACTACATTGAAATAGGTACTTACATTTAAGGCACTCCCAGTAGCTATCATGAGCTTGTGATGTTAGCTCAATTGATTACCAAAATTATTTTTAGACATTTTGATTAGTACGAATAATCTAACAAAAAACAACTCAATAGCATAATTGTAATGACATAATTTAAGAACACCAGCATGGTTTTAAACAGGGATGGTCAGATAAAACGAACTTAATGTCTTTCGTCAACCAGTTGTCGGCGAAAATTGACACCGAACAAAGATCAATTTCAAATTTCAGCAGAGCATTTGATAAAGTTTGTCAACCTTTACTTTTGAGCAAATTGGTATTCACGGCTTATTTCTCCATTGGTTTAAATCTTACATCGAGTATAAACTTCAATCTGTTGTGATTGACGTTTATGAACCGAAGGTGCCACAGGAAGCCATTTTCGGACCGGTATTATTCTCCATACTTATTAATAATATCGCAAACCGAATGAATCACTGTAGATACAGCTTAATTGCAGATGGTTTAAACATTATACTAAATGAATAGTTTAAAACTGTAAACTTATTTCTTTAAAGCTATAAGCAATTAGAATGTTGAACTAGCTGTGTATGCCTATAACTGGCGCACGTATCAGAACATAACTCTTTGTAATGTGTTTGTACTTTTCAATAAGTGTGCTGTTGGCGTACCTTAGTAAATAAAAAATACATTTGTAACTCTTGTGTTATTATAAAGAAGACAATAGAACTACAATTAAGTATTGTGCATAACCTTTAATGGGTTAATTAATATATCTTGATTCTTGATATAAAATTAACAAGAAAACTTAGTATTTTTAAGATTTTTCATCTATCGAAAAAATGTATGGCACTCGTGTTTTGAGAACAATGGTTCCCTCAAACATATCACAAAGATTAATACGTTTTTTGCTGCTCAAAAATGTATCCATTTAGCTGAAAAATTATTGCAAATCCATTTTGACGACCTACAGTGCCTTTAGGCTCCAAGTAGTAAATAAAGTTAACCTACCTATGATAGGCGAAGATGAGGAACTCTCTACTGGAGATTCTTCCCGCTAAGTATAATGTTGGTGTCTTCAAATCTAGAGCGAGCAGGTTCTGGTCTCGATAAGCTTGCTACATCCTACACCGCATTAAATACTGCTCTACATCAAACAGAATGTTGTCAAACGTGAGCGTATTTTCAATAGATAAAAACCTAGATGGTTAACACTAAAAATGTATCGATATACTACTAAATAGTAAAATAGAGTAAGTATCGATTTTCCAGGGAATATTATTCTAATACATCTGTGGTTATTAGGTAAGTACTGGAAAACACGTGCGGGCTAAAATCACGTTTCCTTAGCACATGTCACTTCGCCATAGCGTTTTGCTATGTTCAAAGTAATTGAAGGTTAAAAAAACTGTTGAAGCGCGAAGCCAGAGAAATGAAGCTGTGTTCTGTAGTTTTACAGTTTATAAGTGGTGCTAGTGGCGAAGATCGGGCCCTTAAAATCAACCGAAGTTATGCAACGGACGATGCGATCTTTCTACGGATACCGTTACTGAACGCTACTATGAATCGGGTATCAAATTAAATTGTTGGTCACAGTTGTTTATCGTATAACAGCGACAGTTCGTAAACTATCTCCCGTCTATTCTTAGTCAGTAATCTTTGTTCCATTCCTTCTCGCCTAGAAGAGATAGTTTTTGGCGATAAAGGTGGTACTCAAACGTGGTGGTGGTACGGTATGTTACTTTTATTTTCTGTAGGTATATATTTATTTATTTCTGGTATGCACAGTAAAGACTTTCTACCTATTTATCTATGTGATAGTCCTTCGAGCAGGATATATTTTTTTAATTTTTTGTTATTGCTATTTGACTTCCGTTTGACCACTAACTCGCCTGTTGTTAGGCGAAGATGCGGTCTACGGTGGTGCACGCTTGCCTAGAAGAAACCGATTCACTCGCGACTATATTATTGTCGGCTCTTGACCTAATAGTACGAATTAAGAATTTTTATAATTTACGAATAAAAGTAGATACTCGAGAATAATGTATTATTATCAAAGTTGCATAAACTAAGTATTAAGAGTTGACGAGTAAAATTTAGATAGCTGTAGGTTTTTGTATATCGAAAAAGAGTGATTGCAGTAGTGTGTACACATTACTGTATTCCTGTTTAAAGGGTACTGCAGCTAGATAAATTATAGACCTGTTGAGACTAACCATCGAAAGTTTCCGAGTAATGAGCGCCTAAGCAACGATGCCCTGGACTTCTGTTACTCAAAATTCTGTGTATCGCTACAATGGTTATCGCTTACCATTGGGAGAGAGTCTCGTTCGTCTCATAAATGTAAAGACGTTTTTTTCATAATGTAAAAACTATGAACGTCTGTCTATCTCTGTTGTTTTATTGACACAAAGTGTACGTATACAAGTGTTATAAGACGTTTCTTTAATCAGACCACGGAACTCCAAAAAACTAAACAACACCGTGATACGCCATTGTTACACCTAACCACAGTATTGTTATTTTGCAATTGTGCATATGTTTACGTATGAACCAATAAGGTTTAGAATTATGGCAAAACTAGCCAACCTTCAGATTTTAGAAACAATTGGTTATAAGTAATTAAATGTGGTTCTATAAGTAAAAATCGCACCACAGTAACATTTTAACCCACTTCAAATTTACGGAGTTATTACGTAAGTTCACTCACTATTGCTATCGCGCGATCGCCCATCAGTGTGTATGTTTTAGCGAGCGCTAATACGATAAATAAGAGTACGTCTGCGTACGTAATAATTAAAACGCGACGTTCAAGGCTGATAAATGTTTTAAATTAAAAAAATGCATGTTGTATTCCCACTTAACTCTGGAACTGATCAATGTATTTCCCCCCCTTCAGATATCGTGATCTTGTGATCGGATGCTGCTTTCGGGTCGCTGGTCTGCTCGCGGTATACTTAAACCCTAGAGTAAGATAAAAACAACATTCCACAACATTCAACATTCGCTGTATTGGAAAAAAAAAACAATGAAATTCAAAATTTAAAGTCAAGTACCCCGGTACCAGTGGAGCATATATTAAAAAAAAAAATACTTAGTGTGTCTTGTGTGCGACTCTTAGAAATATGATAACAGAAGAACGTAACAAGCTTCCACGCTCACCTTAATTATTATCAAACATATTTGAGATTTCTTGCTTGAAACGCTAAAGCGTTTTTTTTTTTTTTCATATGCTGACAGTCTATTTGCTAGGGGTTTATAACGTTATACGTTCATAAAAAATATTTTGACAGTTTAATTGCGTAACATACCTCGTCGTATTTTTACATTTGCGTTGTATTACATATGTATTTCATATTCATTCATTTCAATTGTATTGTTTTACATATGTATTTCACGTTATGGCAATAATATTTTACAGAAAAACTAAATTATTTTGTCGCAAATTTGTAGAATAGAACTTTTTTATTTGATAGCTTGGACACAAGCTTGACCTTATGTATTTGTTAGCTAGTTGCCAATGATTATGTGCCTGTCAACATCATGATAATATCATAGTCCATTGCTGGGCAAACGGCTCTCCCAAAACCAAACTTGGCCACTGCCAGCCTACCTTACGTACATCGTCATATTGTAGTCTGAGAGTATCCGACACTACATTTGGAGATTTACGTTCTCGACTCTAGAATAGTAGGTCTATCTCAGTGGTTAATTGGTTCTGAGGCTGAATAGATAATTATGATCAGCCCATTGCCACATCAGCCACTGCCATAGTGCATTTAGTTCTATTGGACGTTTTCGTACCTAATAGAGTAAATTGTTTTTTTTTTTATGGCTGACAGTCTTGTTTTATGACCACAGCTCACCTGATGTGTGTGACGGTGTGGTCGAAGATGGTAAAGCTCACTTAGCCTGGAATGAAACTGGCTCTGAAGTGAGACTGCCGGAACACAGCGTTCTTGGCGGCAGAATTTAAACTTGATGATATGGGTGCTATGGCTGGTAGCTAGCCAGCCGAGTACTAGAAAGTACCCTACCACCACGCTATGGTTTCCTCACGATGTTTTCCTTCACCGGCAGCTCAAGCCATTTCTCATTTCTTCTAGATCAGCGTGCGCCATCCTAGGCCACAACGACGCTTTCCATCAGGCGAGTTGGAGGCCAAACGTAGATCTATTTCAATAAATTAAACAATATGTTTAATTTCCTCTTTGACTTATAAGCGATTTGTAATCGAGGCTTACTTTAAAACGCTGTAAAGTCATTTAACTTTATTTTTAAATAAGGCCCTAAGTACAGTACAGCAGTAATCCAAATGATTAAATAACAAAGATGTCAAAAGGCGAGGAGTACATTCGAAGGTCCTGCCGGCTTGAGGTCACCTACATACGGAGCGCGCTGCCTGGTCATGGCCATTCCGAGAACTCAAGCCCGGGGTTGAAGCCTCCAATGTAAGAGGAAAGCTATTTTGATGAAATTGTATTTATTCTGATAGAAAAGTTTTCTTTGTTAGCATGTTAATTGACCTGTGGAAAATTTTCATTGATACTTTTAGTCGACTAGACAAACAGATTATAAATCTTTGTACCTTGATATAATTTTGGCAGTTATATTTTGTTTATAGATAGCTAATATAAGATAGACAGTAACTTTTTATTGTGAACACCAGAACGCATAAAATCAGAAAAATATAACTCAAGCAAGAAACGTAAGAATTAGTACCACAAATGGCGGCCTTATCGCTAAAACCGATCTCTTCCAGGCAACCATATAAGAAAATGAAATTTTAAAAATATGATGGGTGATGCCATGAATCTTATATTATTATTGTTTATGTTTAACTGGTGTATATATCACTATCATATTTTGATAAGCCCCTTAGCATTTCCCATGTCCAAAAATTATATATTTATATTTTTATATTTGACAGGCTTGGTGTTTGACCACTACTCGCCTGATGTTAAGTAACGGTGTGGTCGAAGATGGTAAAGCACACCTAGCCTGGAATGGAACTGGCTCTCAAGTGAGGCTGCCGGAACACACTGTTAGATGCTTGGCGGCAGATTTACAACTTGAGGGTGGTAGCTAGCCAGCCGAGTACTACAAAGTACTCTACCACCACGAATTATAATTATAACTTTACGGTAAATTTAATGTTGAAGATTTTGTTTGTTTCCTAAAGTTTTTTTTTTGTTGTTGTTACAAAAAGGAGCCACCAACTCGTCTAATGGAGAGCGAAGGTACGACCAAGGATGAAGCACATTAAGAATAAATTTATTCAAATGTTTTAAATGTCTTTAAAATAGGTTGTTGGCTAGTGAAACATGGAACCTGTACAAAAGTTTTCACACTATTAAAAAACAACTGATACAAATTTACCACGACTCGCTTATTGATCTGCTGAAATGAAAGCGCACAATTATCTAATTTATTGATTACATTTTATCTACGATTTAAAACAAATGATCCGACAACTTTTCGATTGAGTGACGAGAGGTGTGGCCTGAAGAGACAAAAGAATTTATCAAACCGACCTCTAAGAGTTTTAGCGAGGAAAAATGAACTGAAAAGTTACCACATTTTTTTTTACAGTATTTTAGTTCTCGGCCGTTATGCGCAAGCGTGTCGCAGCCCTGATCCGCCGCGTGCGTGGCAGCTCCAACACCTACCTGCAGTTGTTCGCCGGGCGGATGGATCTGGATTACTCAATATGCAACACTGGACAAAGATGCATATTGAGCATTCCGGATCCAAGCCAGTTTAGATTGAGGTAATTTTAATTTTATTAAATTTTTCGTTTATATTTCAATGTCATTCTATGGGCATGCTCTGAAATAAAGAAATATAATAATAAATAATTACAACGATACTTGGTAATTTGCCTGAATCAATTGAAAACTTAACAATTAATATCGTCCTTAATAGAAGAATTAATGTAGAAGAACTCCGTTCAAAATAAACTCTGTGAATGCGAAACCTTTGTTAAATCTCGGATTTCCTTGCTTTGTAACAAGCAAGGATATCGTCTACTGAAATTATTTAATAAACATATCTTGTAGATTAAAGAGATAGATAATAATTATTTCCTCATATTTTACTCCGTTTGGTCAGGTTTAGTTGGAACGTTCGAGTTTAAACTAGCCCGCGTTGTTACCCGCCACATTTTTTCGGAATAAAAAATAGCATGTGTTAATCCAGGATGTCAGCTACCTCCGCACCAAATTTCATCGAAATTGGTCCAGCCGTTTAAGCGTAAAGAAGTAACAAACATACAAACACACTTATCTAAGTTACAAGTTTACGTCTCATAATTCAAAAACTTTCGCTTTTATAATATTAATGTGATTTGTTGTGTATTTTTGTTTTGATAAATAGGTATAGATTATATAATTCATAATTTATAATTTATTCATAAACTTTATAATTAGTATACATATTGACTTACATAACATTTTTGGCACTTTTCATGTACAAATGAATCGCTGCTACCGAGCTAGGATTAACTCCTGTATTACGGCAGACAGCATACTTATCCAAAGCAGCATAATTATCAAACTATTTCATATACTTAAAGTTTTTTACTACCTAAAATATATTCTTCTTATCTGAAAAGTATCTTACTTCATTTCACTTCCTTTTGTACCTGGAACAACGTAGACACGCTTAGCCGTCAATATATATCAAAATAATTAGAACAATAATAGACAGGCGCCCATTGAAAACTTGTTGTTACAAAACAAAACATTCCGTGAAAGACCGAACCACCTGTGACCTTCAGCACTGTTTGAAAGTATGTGGAAACAATCTAATTGATAGTCCAAACATAAAGGCTCGTGTCAAAGACCGATATGTTCAATTAGTACAAAAAGACGCCGTAGCGATTTTTCAGACTATGCCATAGTACCGATCTTAACTTTTCAAAAAAAAAAACTACTTTATTAGATAATGGATTTAATTTTCGTAAAGTTTGTAGCTAAACTTGAATGCCCTGGTAGCTCATTTGGTAAAATATCTGCTTCAAATGCTGTCGGGCGTGGGTTCGATTCCCACCAGAACAAACATTTGTGTGATAATGAATGTTTGTTCTATGTCTGGATGTACCTATGTATTTATTTAAAAAAAAGTATATAAATATTCTTCTAGTTATTGAGGTCCCATAGTACAAAGCTTTGTTTAGTTTGTAGCTAAGTAGCAATGCTGTGTGGAATATCTGCCTATATTTAAATAATTCATGCAAATGTAATTCTGCGAAGCCGGGGCGGGTTGCTAGTGTATAATAAGTATAATAAAATAACGAATTATTTATTATATAAATAATAATAAATTAATAACGGAGTTTATAGCAAAATATGAAGAGACTACATTTTGCGTGGGCGATATGCATGTCCAGCTATATCGGAGCCGAGCTGTACTTATTTTTCCACACAAATGTGACGTTTATAAAGTAAAATAAGTGTCACGGTGATGTGGCTGATGATAAGCGTGGGCGAGTTCAGTCAGTGTGACGCGATGGTCATGGTCATACAAGGTAGTCTTCGATAGTTGTGGCCGATTTGTCGCTTGTCGCGGTTTTTATCGGTTTTACTATCTTTGTAGTTTTATGTATCTATTTGTCTGCGACTAGATACCTACATTTAGGCACGTAGCTATCAAAAAAAAAGTGTACTTAGTTATACCGCATTTGGTATCGAAGTATTCAATAAAAAAAAAAATGTGTCGTGAGAAACAAAGAAAATCAGAAACAAAACACATGCTAATTTGCAACAATGAGTGGAAGCTTAGTGTAGTGTAATGGAGTATTTTACTTATGTGAATAAATAATAATAATATTTATTATTATTATTATTTCTGTTATCTGAATCTCTAGTTGAAGTGAGCATAGTAATATTGATAACAGAAGCTAGTCTCCGAATTTTGTCATAAATAAGCATCTCTAATACTTGATACCTATTCGGACATAAATAGGTTTCCATGTACGCACAAGAAACTTCTGATTTCACGCAACTGATCGCTTATTTTACAACATGCGATATTTTTTCTATCCCTATGGTCCTTATGTCTACCTGAATATTTCTACATAGTATAAAACAAAGTCGTTTCCCGCCGTGTGTACGCTTAGATCTTTTAAACTACGCAACGGATTTTAATGCATAATCCATCATCAATAAACGGTATCCATCAATAAACAGAGAAGTTTATATGTAAAATACTTGCATACTATAGTAGTAATAATATTATCAATCACTCGACACTGACACCACATTAGTATCTACATTGCACCCGTGCGAAGCCGAGGCGGGTCACTAGTAAGCCAGCACATCACACATCACATCATCAGCCATAGGTCGTCCACTGCTGGACATAGGCCTCTTCCTGGAGCGGTTTAGCCAATACTCGCCACGCTTGGCAGGCGGGTTGGCGAGCGCAGTTAGGTATGATTGTTCAAGGAAGACGCTGCTGCCCATCTTCCGGATTACATCCCTTAGCCGACTCTTACCGCAACCACTTGTAAGCCATAGTTAACAGAAAAACAAAACATTCTCGGACTAAACACATACCCTTCTATCGTTATACATAACATTAGTACCTGATATGCTGCTATGCAAACTCCATAACGGGGAAATAATCAACTTATATGACTATACACACATCATCTAATTAATTTATCTTTATTAGGGCTCCCTCGAAATCACAATTGAATCCACAATCAAACTATGACCTCATGTGCGGGCGCACTACAAAACAATGTGCAGTTCTCACGCATTTAGCCCGTTCGTGCATGAAGTGACGAGACCATCAATAAGACAAAAAACAAATTTATCAGCACTATATTGAAAGTGTAGACTAACGTTATACTAAAACTTACCTGATTTTATGTGAGTCTCAGATGAACGCTTGCCCACAGCAAACTGGCACGCTTATTTATTAATTACCTATTCACTCACATGTTAGTATTTTTTCATGTAAACGTAATGGTACGAACGAGACGCTCTCCTGGTGGTAAGAGATAACGCCTGTCCATGACCATTGCAGCAATACACAGAACTTTAAGTAATAAAACAAGGTCCAGGGCATCGCTGCTTTGGCGCTCATTACTTTGAGACATTCGACGGTAACTCTCAAAAGCGCTAGCTACAGTTACTCTTCAAACCTGAACACAGTAATGTACACACTACTGCTTGGCGGCAGAATATCTGGTACTGCGGTGGTACCTACCTAGACGACCTCCTGCTAAGACCTACCACCAAGAAGAAGAAGTATCGATCGAACAAAAAGCATTTGCCGATAGGTAAAATCAGTGTAATTTGCAGTGATCGTTATTATTATTATGTTTCAAGTATTTATTACAATAGTGCTTCCAAACCTGCGGATTTGATGATTAGTTTTAGAGGTACATAATAAATATAAGTTTTATGGATATTCAAAACACTTCATGTAATCATTTTCATAGCTGTGCCATAAAGCAGGGAAAACTTTATAAGTGAAAAACATATTCATTAAATCAGTGATGTGTCCAAAACTCAACAAGACAACTATAACATTTGTCGTTGAATATACGATTCTTGCGTGCACCCTCGTGAACGACCGGCCTTGCTCCGCTCCCACAGCGGTGCATCTTCAAATAAACGTCCTTATTTTAAATGAATAAGGTTGAGAGTAAAATGCAGTTACGAAATTGTACTGATTGATCGAAACGGGGCCTTGTTTAATACAAATTGTAGCTAAATACGAGACCATTGGGCGGTTTCGTGCAATCTGTACAGAGAAAACATATTATAGAAAATCCTTTTATGTTTTTGCTAGACTTGTAAAGCTAAATTTAAAAACTCCAAATAAGCAATCGAGGTCGGGACTTCTTTTTGTATATACTTAATATGTATGTATGGTTAGTTTATCACCGAAACTTGATCACGAACAGAATACTATAAATTAGTTTTATTTATGTTCTTACGTCGAGGTTTCGGTTATGTTATAAATATAGGTACCTAGTCAGTTTGTGACTCCGACTATTAAGTCGGAGTCACAAGCTGACTACCTATATTTTGTGCGCAATGAAGTTCCGGCGATAAATTTCTATTGCCACTATAACAATAAATACTAAAAAACAAAATTAAAATTAAGTGAGTCTCCCATACAACAGACATGATTTTTTTGCCGTTTTTTATAGATAATGGTACAAAACCCTTCATGCGCGAGTCGGACTCGAACTTAGCCGGTTTTTCATGAAGAAAACATCTTCAAAATAATGTTTAACCGCGTTGGGACGTAGTTGATTATTCAAGGAAGACGCTGCTGCCCATCTTCCGGATTACATCCCTTAGCCGACTTTTACGGCAACCACGGGTAGAGAGGTTAGGTATAATTATTACGCCGGCACCACCACGGCAAACAATAAGTACTAAACAATAAGTAGATATTTTTAAACAGAAGGAACAATAAACACGGCTCACTAATTTGCAAGGCTGCACCGACCACGAACCACCTTGGTCGCTAATCATTTCAAACGGTCTTCACGCGCTAAACTGTTGCTTCCCACGTGTTTTATTACTGAGGATTTACTATTCTAGAGGTCTTGGCTATAACATCATACGGAAATAGAAGTCTGAGAAAGATAAATCTACAAAACTTTCAAGTCGATCAGACAGTACCAAACTTTTGTTCTGTCTTTTTTTTTTTTATGTACAGCACAATGCTTTTCTGATAATGAGATAAAACTCATGTCCAAGACCATTGCAGCGGTACTCAAAATTTTGAATAACAAAACAAAATTCAGACAGCTGCTTTAGTGCTCATTACTTTGAGATATTGGATGGTGAGCCCTTTAATTTTCTAGATGCAATATTTTTCAAACCGAAACATATTCATATACACACACTACTGCTTAGCGGCAGAATATTTGATACTGCTGTGGTAATTAGGTAAAAAGAATCTGAAATGAAAAAAAAAGGGGTAGAAAATAGTGTAGGGTAGAGAATTCCCTCCTGGTCCGACTACTGGGGTATTTTTGACCAAGAGAAGAAAAGGTCTCCGAATCTAGATATCGTGTTAATATTAATATACTGTCAAATAAGTCACAAAGCTATGAATCAAATCCAAGCTTAGATGTGTTTAAAAAAATGGTTAAACCATTGTTTTTTTTTCGGCTTGGCATTTGTTTTCCCACTAATATTATAAATGTGAAAGTTTGGATGGATGGATGTTTGTTACTCAATCACGCCAGAACGGCTGAACGGATCTGGATGAAATTTTGCACGTAAATACTTTAGGCCCTGGACTAAAACATAGGATACTTTCATCATCATCATCCATCATCACGCGGTTAAAACCGCGGGGCGCAGCTAGTATGTTATAAAATAAGCCGTATTAAAAAGATAGAGGCGTTGAGTGGGAAGGCTTATCGATAGGTATACCAATAAAAGAAAACATCATGAGGAAACCATAGCATAGTAGTAGGGTACCATCTATCTTGTCTGGCTAACTACCACTTTGAAGTTGAAAATTCATCGCAAGCATCTCGGTGTATTTTAGCATCCCTTCCCCTCCCATCCATTCCAACTCTTCTTCTTTCCTTTTCCCCTTGATAATCTATCTTCCTCAACACTTTTACTAAACTTAGCATCAGGTAAGCTGGTCAAGTATAAATGGGTATTTTTTTTTTAAACTTTTTTAAGGAGTACATTTTATGTGACAAAATTGTTACATGACTGAAATTAATAAAATAAAATAAATATGTCGCGGTAACATATATAATTAAGTACTACTTATACCTATTTCAAGTCGCGAAAGTTTGAAAGTTACAATTGCCATCTAGTCCTTACTCAGTGCTACTAAATAAACTCCAACAGGTAAAATTAATTGCACAAACTGCTTGGGTGGTCTACTTCCCGAATCGAGACTTATAGTAGAATATACAACGGTGAAAGTGGCTCAGACGGAAGAAGCTCAAGATTCACAAAGTTTGAGTCGTAAATCATATGAATCCGACCAGAAAACGATAGTAGGTTAAGTACGAGTAAGTAGTAAGTAAAATTAAGCGCGTGTAGGCTTAGTAGCAAGCCCTAGGGTCAAAGTTAATGCACCGCCCGAAAGCCTTTATATTAGCCACTTTTACATATAGTATATGTAAACATGTGACGTGTTCTAGAGCGTAGAGCGCGAATAAGAAAACGTAGTGTAGAACGCCCTGAGACTAGGTGGAGTGACGATATGCGTAAGAAAGCTGGCAGTAGCAGGAAGCGAAGCGTGTCCTGGGAGAGACCTATGTCCAGCAGTGGACTATACAAGCTTGTTGATGATGATGACATATTTATAATACTTACATAAATATATGATAAAGTGGCAATTATTTACATACCTACAAGTTTGTACGGAACCTTCGCTGCGCGAGTCTGAATCGCACTTGGCCAGCTGTTTTTTTGTTTTATTTATACTTAATATGTTGTGAGAGATATGCATCACAAAATTAATTTTGTAAAAACGTATACCAATCAAGTTTAAACAAAGTACTCACATGATTAACTAAATGAATAGCTGATAAAGAGCATATTATTTTACCCGGACAGAATAGGATTAATTGAAAAGTACCTACAGGTTTATTTAGTAAAGTATTGGTTTGGTTTTGTTATTAATTAATGGTATTCCCCACATTCAATAAAAATATTTGCGCGCCAGATAATATAGGATAACAAACAATTTTGATAAGAACAATCTTCGTACAACCATGTTGCAACAAAATACACATACTTTTTAAAAAAAGTCGCTTAACATTAAGGATCTCACTAGTACACAAAAAAATAGTCTAAAAATGAATAACAAAAGCTAAAATAATAGAAAATAAAATCGGCGTGTGGGTCTGTTGCGGACATGGCCGTATACTGTACAGTCGTGTACATTTTTGGACACTAAGAAGTCTTCGTATGTCCACGTTTCAACTCGTATAGAATTATGAATTACATGATGAACATTTAACTATCAAATTGGTAATATCTATGGTGTAATTACATTTTGGACGTAGTTGATAGATATTATGTAGCTGCACCACCAAACTGTGTCCCCCGATTTTGTTATCTTCATTTTTAGGGTTCCGTACCCAAAGGGTAAAACGGGACTCTATTGCTAAGACTTCGCTATCTGTCTGTACGTCCGTCTGTCTATCACCAGGCTGTATCTCAAAAACCGCGATAGCTAGACAGTTGAAATTTTCACAAATTATGTATTTCTGTTGCCGCTATAACAACAAATACTAAAAACAAAATAAAATACATATTTAAAATACTTGCAAACCTGATTTTTTTAACTTTTTCGTAGATAATGGTACGGAACCCTTCGTGTGGGAGTCCGACTCGCACTTGGCCGGTTTTTCTAAATTGTTGCCCATTATCGAAGTAAAAAAGATATATTCAGGTCAAAAATAATTATTTGATCGGAGGACTTCTGTCCTCATTTCTTCTACCCGATAGTCAACACAGTTGTGATACGTAATTGATAAGCGTAAACTCACGTGCACACGTGCTTGACGCCGGTTTCGCTGATAACTGATAACAACAATAGTATCAAATAATCGATAAACAATGCTGGCTGTCACTTGTTTATTACAACATAATTATAGCTTGTAGGTTACTAAAATAATATTACTTTGTGCCTATCGACTCCGAGACCTTATAGTTATAGTCTTTATAGTCATAATCCTTATAGTTATAGCCCTTATAGTTATAGTCCTTATAGTTATAGTCCTGATAGTTATAGGAGATAGTTATAGCTATAATACGTTAAAGGGGGTTATAGTACTTATCAGTATAAACAACTTTAAAACAGATAATAATTATTATTATTTTAACCTATTTTGTCCCACTGCTGGGCAAAGGCCTCTCTTCCTTCTTTCCATGCCTGTCTATTTGGTGCTATTGAGGTCCAATCCTTGTTACGAGCATCAAGCTCATCTCTCCGCCGTCTTCTAGGCCGGCCTGGTGGCCGTTTAACCTCCGGGAACCAGTCGGTGGTGGTTTTCGCCCATAACTCCGCTGGCACTCGGCAGACGTGTCCAGCCCAGTCCCACTTTAGCATGGCAGCTTTTTGAGTCACGTCAATGACCTGGGTTTTGGAGCGCAGTACTGAGTTTCTTATGCGGTCTAGTAACTTTACGCCCAGAAATAGAAATTACTTTACAGATAATAGACAATAAATATTGGAGGACATTAAAAATTTCACACCGTGCCGTCTATCCCTAAATAAGAAGAGTACTATGGGAACCATTTGTAAATACATAAAAAACACCCAGTTTACAGGCAACCCATAGTCCTTATTAATAGATACAATGACCTCCTATTGTCTTACCTGTAACGTTCCGCGTAATCCTGTAGATAGGTTACGTTACAGTTAAGTGACTTTAGTTATAAAGTCACATAACTTAAGGTCAAATCTCGCTTGCGTTTTTCAACAACCCGACGCAAACAGAGGGTAGGCTTAGCTCTATGGCATCGTAACTCCCAAACAGCTGAACCGATTTTGATTTAGTTTTTTTCGTAAAGTTTTTTTTTAGTTGACTAGCTCTATTCTAGTTGACGAATTGATGTGATCATCTTCCATAGCTCTGATCTAGTCAAATGGTATTCAGTTATTTTAAATGAATACTTGTTAAATACAGTTGGTCGTCCATCCGCAAGATGGGTAGATGATATCGTCAACGTCGCGAATCGAACCTGGAACAGATTGGTACAAGACCGAGGCCGATGGAATAACAAGAGAGAGGATTGTACCCAGCAGTGGGATAAAGAGGGTTGTGGATGATGATGATGAAATAAAGACTCGCACAAAAAAAAAAAAAACGCAATAGTGAGAATAGTATAACAAAAATACAAAAATCTTAAAGGTGATAATGTTGAAGTTCCTTCAAAAAGCATATGCGTGTCTTTCTATGTAAATACTTATAACGGTATTGAAAATAGGGAATTGGGTCAGGGAAGTAGAAGACAGGCAATGTGTGTCACTACTGCAAGGTTTCCTTTATCGTGATTATTAATGGATTGTACTTTGTCATCGTTTGTTTTAGAGAAATTACTACAATGTTTCATGCTTACTTATGTTATATGTTCAACAATACAAGCGACATATAACTAAATTATTGTCTCCTAGCAGCGTCTTGTGGTTTAGCTGCTATCCTATGGGGACATTATATCTGTACAAGTGTATATACCTATACATTTTTCGGAATTAGTTTTTTTTTTTTATGTTACTGTAAAGAGACGAACGAGACCCTCACCTGCTGTTAAGAGATAACGCCTGTCCATCACCATTGCAGCGATACACAGAACTTTAAGTTGTAAAACAAAGTCCAGGGCATCGCTGTCTTGGCGCTCATTACTTTGAGACTAGATGGTTAGACTCAATAGCCCTGCAATTTCGCTAGCTACAGTACTTTTCAAACCGGAACACAGTAATGTTTACACACTACTGCTTGGCGGCAGAATAACTGGTACTGCGGTGATACCTACCTAGACGACCTCCTGTTAAGGAAACCTACCACCAAGTAAAACAGATAACATTTATAAAATAGATGACATCTATGTGTAAGTCCGGAGCATAAGTTATTTTTATTCAATACTAGTGGCGCACAGCGGCTTCGCACGAGTACACATAATAAAATAAAAAAACATTCCGATCGCTACTAAATATCACAGGATTACCAGCTTGGCTAATCTAAAAATTTCATCAAAATAACTCATATGCATGTATAGATTTTACTAATCAAAATAACACATAATTACTCGATTTCTTTAAAGTTAACTTCAACGTTACTTAACATAAGGTTAGTTGTGATCATACAAAGCTATCTGTTATTCCACATTTCAATCTGTCCAGCCGTCTCAGCGTGAAGCGCGTTCAATTTGCACACAAACATTCGCATTTGATGATATTAGTGTAATATACAGATACGATAATGAAATACACTAGTAATCTACAAAACTAGAAAATATATACCTAAAATACAATGTTGCTGCAGAGCAAAAAATAATACTAGAAAAATTTGGCATCAAATTCGTGTTATTCTCTTCTTCATTTGTATCAAATCTGTTGTTACGCAGTTAGCTCCTTTTTAGCATTCATGGAAACCTGATTGAAGACAAAAGTAATGGAAGTCAACGCACTGTACATATTTCTGTTCTGAGATGTTTTTTTTTTGTACTATTGAGGTTTGAGCAATGTCAAACTACTAAGGCTATTGACATCAAAGGCCTTTCTCGGGGTCATGAAGATGACTAAAAATATTAGTAAGGTGCAGCCCAATTTTGTGTGTTTGGTGCGCTTTTTTTCCAATAGGCTACCACGACTTTTAACTTTAATCCACTTTATTAAGTGGTAAAAATAAGATATTATTCATCTCGCCTCTATTCTTATCTCCGTGACATGAAATCTCAGCATTTATTTATCTATGTCTGTAATATCTTCCACTACAGGTATGAACTCTTATCTATTCAAAGTGTTGTCCTTAAAATATCTCGTGCCTAGTCTTTTGTTCATATTTACTTTGTACGAACAACTACCCATCTTTATTTCGACCTTATCATTAAAGGTCGACCAGTTGGGAAATCTTTACAACGGCAGAGACATTCTCCTTCATAGAGGTACTTGTAAATATAATTCATAACGTATTAACCTTTAAACTCGGACTTGAGGTGTGTTTAAAAACTCTCGTATATTTTAAACTAAGTGAACAAATCGGTAGCCTCGACTGAATAAAAGGGACAGAACGTTTCAAAACTCAAGGAACCTAAATTGCATTAGTGAGTGGATGGATGCCGTGACATACCGTTTCGCAGTAATTTTTCTATGCGGCCAGTAGCCACTTAAATAAGCGCTACTATATACAGCGTTCTTTACATTGCGGGTTTTGGTAGCTCCAGGTTAGAAGATATTTAAGATATTCCGTCAATGTAAAACAGTCTGGAGATGAATTTTCGTGTAGTTTTAAAGATGGTAAGGGGTGGCGTCTAGGCAAGATTATGTCGCAAACATACGATGCTTGTTTAATTGCATGCCCCATTTTTACGGCAGATAGCTTATAAATAAATACCTAAAGAGTTGAGAATACGTTTTTTTTTACGTGAATGTAATGAGACGAACGTAACGCTCCCCAACGTATTTCCATGACGATTGCAGCGATACACAGAACTTTGAGTAGCAAAACAAATTCCATTGCAGTCCAAGCACTCATTACTTTGAGCCTTTTTTTCCTATGAATATGAATTAGGAACTTTCGATGGTAAGTCTTTACAGCCCTGTAATCAAACCGAAACACCGAAGCTGAAATTATGAAAAGCTTCATCTGATGTAGGTTTTTTTCTACTTGATAAAACTTGAGATATTAGATAGCCGTAAGAGTCGGCTAAGGGATAAAATCCGGAAGATAGGCAGCAGCGTCTTCCTTGAACAATCACACCTAACTGCGCTGGCAAAACCCCCCCAGGAGGAGGCCTATGTCCAGCAGTCGACGCCCTATGGCTGATGATGTGTGTGATATTTTGCGTTTATATCCATCAACTAATATTATTAGTTTGTATGTATGTATGTTTATTAATTCTTCACCCTGTAATGGATTAATAGTTTTGGATAAAATTTGGAATGCAGATAGTTTATACCCTAGAATAACACACAAGATAATTATATCGGAAGACGTTGGCGAGACCGCGTGGCGCAGTTAGTTAAAGAACAAATAATAAGTGCAATAACTTGATGAGTAACATTTACGTGCCGGTAAGTAAAGGTCTTAACTTCGGAATAAATAAAAAGAACTACTTCTCTGAGAGACGACGTGAAGTTATTTTAGTTGCACATTGCATGCAGCGGTTGTGTTAAACGCATTACACATTCCAAAGCATCATTCTTTTCTCGTAGTTGATATTCAATAAAACAAGCCTACTTTCCCAATCATCATCATAATAATCCCTACTTTAAAAAAAAAATTAACAAGCTAGTGACGTTGTGGTCGAAGATGGTAAACCCTGGAAACCTAGCCTGGAATGGAACTGGCTCTCAAGTGAGGCTAGCGCAACACACCGTTAGGTGGTGTTTTTCTTCACCAGCAGCTCAAGCTCATTGTTGGGTTTCGAATCCACACCCTTGGCCGTGTGAACTGACCACGCTAACTGGAGACTACATCAGGAGAGCGACTCGGCCGTCTTATTAATTTCTCTATGTATTTTTGCAAAGAGATTCAAATGTCACCAGATCACTAGGTAACTATTGTCGTGTGAAGGAAGAACATACTGATATAACACACTTTCACATTTATACCTAATAAACCTACTTAACTTTTTGCATGTAACAAGTAATGAAACGCTTTCTTGATTGTGTGAGATAACGCCTACCGATGACCACTGCAGCGGTACCAATAACATTGAGTATCAAAAACACTCGACAAAACCAAAGTCCAATGCAGTTAGCAATTACTCAAAGACATTTTATTATACATTACAAATACAAATTATTTATTTACAAATTTATAAAAAAAACCTAATCTAAAAGTCTAACAGAGGAGGGAAATATGACCAAATTCCTGGCAGCATTGCCACACTGAATGGCAATGCTAAGTTTTTGACCAAAGTAGATTCTTCTTCTTACATCTTCTTTCGCTAAATATCCCTTTACATAAAACCTCCTTCTATAACTCCTCTTTCACTGTGACAGCTATTAAATTGTGGAATGAGCTTCCTGTAGAAATACAGAGGGCTCAAACACTAGAGATCTTCAAGAACAGAGTTAAGGTGCACTTTCTAAAATAATCTTGCAATTCGCTATCTCTTCTTATATGTTTAATGTTTATGTATGGTAGCATATGTAAATGTATAATTATAGGTATATATGTATGTCTATAAGTATATATATGTATATTATATAAGGTATATTTAAGTATTGATATTTTATAATAGATTTAAGTATGTATTTGTGTCTTTTATATATTATGTTTTTAAATGTTATATATATATATATTATATTATTTTAATTCTCTTACCAACACACCCCGTCCTTAACCTACTAAACCCTCTCCATACTTAGGTTGCCTGGAAGAGATCGCTCTAAGCGATAAGGCCGCCAATTGTTCAACTAGTTAAGTTTTTACTTTAAAATTGTTTTTAGTAATAATTGGTGTGAACAATAAAGAGTTATATTATTATTATTATTATTATTCTTTTTGGTTTTATGGGTTTATGGTTGACCACAGTTCACCTGATGTTAAGTGACGGTGTAATGGAAGATGGTAAACACACCTAGCCTGGAATGGAATCTTAAGTGAGGCTGTCGGAACAAACCGCTAGGAACACATCTTGGCTACAGATTTTCAACTAAAGAGTGATAGCTAGCCAGTCGAGTACTAAAAAGTACCCTGGCACCATGCTATGGTTTCCTCACGATGTTTCCTTCACCGGCAGCTCAAGCTCATTTTTGGGGTTTTAACCCACGCCCTTCAGCGTGTGAACCGACCGCGCTAACCACAGCTATCATCGCTACAAACCAAACCAGATTCTGGTCACCTGAAGCCTCTTCTAAACGTTTGGCTAGGCCCTTATAAAGATCGTGAGCGTCCCCCGCGGACTGCTAATTAATCTAATAAAGATTAATTTATTTACCACCTCAATTCTTGTAAAAAACACTTCCCAAATTTTTTTTTGTTAGCCAATGGCCCTCTTTTTAGAACTTATTACTGAAGAAACGATATACTACAATTTGCATTCATTTTAAATCGCGAGTTCTCATATATTGGCGGTTACGTGATTTAGCTTAACCGAGCACAGAGCTCGCTTGCTGATGTAAATTTCTTAAAAAATACAATTTCTATCTACTTGACCCGAGTGCAGTGCAGTTGATTTCATAAAGGGCGTTCCCCTTCGTAGCACGCAATCTTATAAGGCATAAGAGGCGAGCGAAATTAAAGACGATCGGAATTCTTAGATACAAATATCAAAATAACAATATCGTATGTTTTATGTTATTGCCTATAATTAAAATTAAATATAACAAATATAGCTATATGTAAAATTTTTACAAATTTTTTAAATCTATCTTTAATTGAAGGTTTTGCTTTAAAAAAAAAAGGTCGTAAACACCAAAAGAAAGACAAGGAGACTAAATTTACTGAAATTGTTTCAATAATTCCGCAATTTAACAACTTACTTTTAAATTAAGAAAACATAGTGTTTTCTTATCTTCTATATGTTTGTAATTGTAGTTACGAGTTCAAAAATAATGCGGTAAGTTATATAAATGTACTACGTACTAGATGAAGTGATACGAACTTTGTTCAGTTCAACTGCAGAACAGTATACGCCTAGTTCATAAGTAGTAAATAAATAAAAAAATTCGTAACATGACACAAATTAAAATTATTTATTTCAATCATAAAAACATCACAAATGACAAAATCGTCTACAAAAGATTGGTTCGTTTTGCTCCACTTCTCCGTTTTGAAGGTATTTTCTGGATACATTTAATTTCGTTGCAGCGGAGAGTCTTAATATAAGATACCGATAATATAATTACCGCTGTTTCTTACAACTTGCACCAACGTAACATCGCGACGTAACAATTACATAAAAATGGCGTTCACATCGGGCCGTCGCCGACCGCGTTTCCTACTCGATCGTGTAAACTTTCACGAAATCAAACAAAGAAATAGCCAAGTGGTTCATTTGCATCTTTCCCACGCGGACAAAAGAATGACCCAATCGCTTTGGCAACTACAAATGATGTGTTAGAAATCCTACGGTCAAGATGCCCCAATAGCTAGATAAAGAGTGGACGTGGCGGGGCATCAGCGGGACCTAAATTATCAGCTGGTGACGACTAAAGACAAAAGTCTTCAATCAGTGCGTTCTACCTGTCATGACCTACGGAGCTACGGAGCCGAAACGTGGACACCCACAGCGGGAATGCTCCGTAAGTTCAAGGTCGCTCAGCGAGCTATGGAAAGAGCTATGCTTGGCATTTCTCTTAAGGATCGTATCCGGAACGAAGTAATTCGCCAGAGAACTAAAGTCACAGACATAGCTCAGCGTATTAGCAAGCTGAAGTGGCAATGGGCTGGACATATCTGTCGCAGAACCGATAACCGGTGGGGTAGACGTGTTCTAGAGTGGAGACCACGAATTGGCAAACGTAGCGTAGGATGCCCTGAGACTCGTTAGAATGACGATATACGTAGGCCAACTGGCGGTGGATGGAAGCGAAAAATCGAAGATCGGGCTGAGTGGCGTGTCTTGGGAGAGGCCTATGTCCAGCGGTGGACTTCAATAGGCTGATGATGATGACGACTAAGAGTGACACTGTATTGTGTATTGATAAGATAAGATAAGATCAGATATCAGATAAGATTAATTTTATGGTACTCGATTCAATAGTTTGATTATTAAAGCAAAACAGCTAAAACCTAGCTGGTGGTTTTTTTTACATACCGCGCTGTGCCATACTGGCACGTTACGGCTCCCTAGCCTCGTAGTAAAGTCGTGATGGTATCAGTGTAAGTTTTTTTCTGTCCTTGATTTTAGTTTTACAAAATTTTCTTATCAATGGGCCCCAAACTCGGCCGGGCCGGTGTCTTGGGAAACCTATTGAGATTTACCTTTTTAACGTTTGCGCGCGCTTGCTTGTTTTAATTTTTACTTGTTCAATAATTTTAAGTCATAACAATATCACTGTTAGTTTTTAAGAAAATAACATATAGCCACATATATCAAAGGCAACTGTTGGACATAGGCCTTTCCCAAGATACGCCACTCAGATCTTCGGTTTTTCGCTTCCATCAACCGCCAACTGTCCTACGTATATCGTCACTCCATCGAGTCTCACGATACGTTCGCCAATTCGCGGTCTTCACTTTAGAACACGTCTATCCCAGCAGTTATCGGTTCCGCTACAATTCTGTTCAGCTTGCTAATACACTGAGTTATGTATGTACGTATATGTAAAGGATGAACATAATATAACACATATCACAGTAATATTATAAAAGCAAATCTAAATCTAAATATATATAACTCAAAGGTGACTGACTGACTGACTGACATAGTGATCTATCAACGCACAGCCCAAACCACTGGACGGATGGGGCTGAAATTTGGCATGCAGGTAGATGTTATGACGTAGGCATCCGCTAAGAAAGGATTTTGATTAATTCTACCCCCAAGGGGACAAAATAAGGGATGAAAGTTTGTATGAAACTTTGTCAATTTTAAGCCGATCGGGCTGAGACTTTGCATGCATAAAGCTACTATGACGTAGGCATCTAGCGCGGGGTACAGCTAGTATAATAATATATATTTTTACTTCTTCACACTGTAATAGCTCTAAAACTTAAATAGGTATACCATATGTTATTTCATACGGGAGTAAAATATGGAATGTAAATGACTTATACTTAGCACACACACGCGAACGAAACCCCAGGACGTAACTAGATATCTACATAAGGGTTTTTAAGCTTATTCAATTCACGTATTTGTCGGCGAAGTCATGCTGAAATCTCTCATCAAACAGCAAGCTGTTTGCATTTACCCAATCTTTGTAATTATACGATGTGTCAATACATTGACGCAAACTACGTAATATTCCATGCAGGTGGCGTCAGCAATGCGACAGAACAAACGAAGATCTAATTTAAAAGTTCTAAACACAGTGTTCCGATAGCCTTTTTATTTCAATCGTTTCCCATGATTCGAATGGACAAATCGTCGTAAACAAGGGCAAATATATCTTGGTCACCTGGTTTTCTGTGTAGCAATTTATGTACTCTTTGTTAAAGCACTTTGTGGTAAAATCGATGAAGTTAGCTTCCCATTATAGGTACGTATTTTATCGTGTGTATGTTTTTGATGATATTGCTTTATTTATCTATACTAAGTATAAAATAAATTTCGTGTTTTTTTTGCGGTTTGTGGTGTTTGACCACAGCTCACCTGATATTAAGTGACGGTGTGGTCGAAGATAGTAAAGCACACCTAGCTTGGAATAGAACTGGCTCTTAAGTGAGGCTGCCGGAACACACCGTGAGATGCTTGGCGGCAGATTTTCAACTTGAGGGTGGTAGCTAGCCAGCCGAGTACTAGAAAGTACCCTACCATCACAATGTTTTCCTTTACCGGCAGCTTAAGCTCATTGTTGGGGTTTGAACCCACGCCTTTCGGCATGCGAACCTACCGCGCTAACCACTGAGCCATCATCGCTACAAATTATGTAAAACTAATGAGACTATTGAGACTCTTTCCTGATGATAAGACAATATAATGGCTGTTCATGACCATTAGAGCGATATACAGAACTTTGAATAGTAAAACTAAGTCCAGGGTATCGCTTGGCACTCAATACTTTGAGACTTTCGATGGTTAGTCTCAAGAGTTATGTAATTTCGCTAGTACCCTTCAAACCGTTACAAAGTAGTGTTTACACACTACTGCTTGGTGGCAGAATAACAGGTACTACGGTAGTAGGTACCTAACTAGACGACGTATCCGGAACGAAGTAATTCGCCAAAGAACAATCAGTCACCGACATAGGTCAGAGAATTAGTACCATGAACCTGAAGTGGCAGTCAGCTGGTTATATCTGCCGCAAAACAGATAATTGCTGGAGGCATGTTCCAGAGTGGAAACTGCGAACTGGCAATCGTAGTGTAGGACACCCCCTGAGACTGAAACATAATTTAGAATGAGCGACTAGATAAATGCCGTGGTGGTGCCGGTGTAAGAATAGTACCCCACCCTCTCTACCCGTGGTTGCCGTAAGAGTCGGCTAAGGGATGTAATCCGGACGATGGGCAGCAGAGCAGCGTCTTCCTTGAACAATCACACGTAACTGCGCTCGCCAACCCGCCTGCCAAGCGTGGCGAGCATTGGCATAACCCCCCCCCAGGCGGAGGCCTATGTCCAGCAGTGGATGTGTGATGTGTGTGTGATTAGATAAAAATTTATATCAAAGATAAAACATAGAAATGTGTTTTTCGAGGCCTACTATAAGATTTCATTATAAAACCATGTGAACGTTTTTTTTTTTTTAAGAACATTGTATAACACAATTAGGTTTCGATTTTTTTTCTTTCCGAGTAATGTGAGAAAAACCTCAAAAATGGAAAATTGACACGCACAAATCTGCGTAACCGCTATATTTTTGCTCCGATAATATCTTATTTTACACAGCATTAATCTGATGATTGGCTGCAGTAACAGACGTGTTTGAAACGAAATACAGAACTGTTCATAATTTTTTTGTTGTTGTTGTAGTGAACTACAAAGTAACAATAGGCCTGCCTACCAAAAACTAAAAACCGAATGTATCTTTAATTCCTATATACCTGAATGTTTTTAAAGTATCCTTATTTATCTAATACTAGCGATTCGTCCCGGTAGCGCACGGGTTTTTACGGGGCTTTTGATCTATCTCAAAGGGATTAGGCAGCGTTTTCGGTGAAAGCTCCCAGACGGTTTAGACTTTTTCCGAAACTTCCAACAATTATCATAATATTTCAACCAATTTACACAAAACTTTGTCAAATTATATACCTTAACCTTCCTCATGAATCGCTCTATCTATTGGTGAAACTCGCATGATAATCCGTTCAGTAGTTTTTAAGTTTATCGCTAACAGAAAGACAGACGCGGCGGACAACTTTGTTTTATAATATGTAGTGAAGACAAAACATTCCATTGTATCTATATTGTTAACTCATTAACTAATAGAATCCAATCGCTAACCAGCCGTGGAATGACATCTGATAAATACTAGCATCGTAATAACGAAAACAATGGTGAAGGACTTTCTATTATAACACGACTAAGTTATCTGTGGTCGTAATATTATGGAAGTAGAACTATGCATGGGACGGTATCAGATTTATTCTATAAACACGATGGTGGCTCCCTTTCTTAACTGTATAGAGTATATGGTCGGGCTGTAACTCTTTGATTCCCCGTTTCTCAATCCACTTTTCTTGTACTAATAGGTGTGACTGGCCATAGAGAAAACCTTTGACCTCTATCTATAGGTCTTGTTTATTTAAAGTCTTTGATAATTTTGATGGCTTTAATTTCAAATAATACTATACTCTATATAATTCTATACTATAATCCACTCCCATGTTCCGTAAGTATTTACAAAAAAAGAACTTAAGTTTATCATTTATCCAATTAAACGTGCCATCTGCGTAAGATAGAAAATGTTTTTTTATTCCATTGTCAACACGCCCCGTCCTTAACTCAGTAAAATCCTCTCCAGACTAAGGTTGCCTGGAAGAAATCGCTCTGAGCGATAAGGCCGCCAATTGTTCCACTAGTGTTAAGTTTATATTGATATAATTGTTTGTAAATAAGATTTATATTATTATTAAGATAGAGCTTTTGCTCCATCCTAGACCGCAGCTTTGCTTAATATCTATTTATAATATAGGCTTTGCTCAAACCTGAACCTAATTAGAGTTTTTTAAAAAATCACCCATGGTCACCCATCCAAATACTGACCGGATCGTCCGTTACTTAACGATGACGTAACAATGACAGAAATTATGTGTTTGTGGTCAATTCGTGAGATATGGTCCAAGAAGTCGTTTTGTCAGTTAACGTAGTTCACATTAGAGTTCTCGTCCGTTAGTCAGGCACAGCTTCCGTACAACGGGACAGTACCGATCTTGTCTGTTTATTATTCGGACTTACAGTTGCCAAGTTACTAGATATTTTGTTTACTTATTTACAAGGCTATAAGCATGGGGTATACTTATTACTTACCCAGAAGGGGTTGTCGTACTTATCATTATGAACAACTTTTACTATAAAATCGCCACTACTTTACTAAAGCATGACTTGATTTGACTGGCACGGACTGGACTTGACCAAGAGTGGACTTTGACTATAAAGATACAGAAGTTGAAAACTAAAGACTGCACGCAAAATACAGAAACATTAAAACTGGAGTGCGAAGCCAAAAAGAAAGAGAAAAAAAAATCTTTGCAGTTCCAATTTTAAACTTAAAACGTTTAACTGATTCACTTCCAAATTCAAATAAATTCAAATAGTAAACAGGCGAGGTCGGTGCGATCCCGTTGCGCGAGTGCGCGGGAGTCGGGTCGGAGTAACGGACGCCGACTAATGAGAACGTATCCACTATCGAGTATTCTGTGGCTGCTCAGTTATGCAGATGCCGGTAAAGGTTGGCTGAACTAGATGCTTGAACTTTGTTATTTGTTTTTAGAAGATTTGCCGTTGGAGGTGAGGTGGGACAATGAATTGTTCAGGTGATTGTGGTAACACCTGAACATGTTCGGAGTTATTGAACTTTGTAGAATCTAGTCATAATAAAAGGCAAAGAATAATGATGTTCAGTGAAGGAATCAAATTAGAAATTGATTTTATAATGATGAGATTATAGAGAAAATGAATTTTGTAGCGATGATAGCTCAGTGGTTAGCGCGGTCGGTTCGCATGCCGAAGGGCGTGGGTTCAAACCCCAACAATGAGATTGAGCTGCCGGTGAAGGAAAACATCGTGACGAAGCCATAGCGTGGTGGTAGGGTACTTTGTAGTACTCGGCTGGCTAGCTACCCTCAAGTTGAAAATCTGCCGCCAAGCATCTATCGGTGTGTTCCGGCAGCCTCACTTGAGAGCCAGTTCCATTCCAGGCTAGGTGTGCTTTACCATCTTCGACCACACCGTCACTTAACATCAGGTGAGCTGTGGTCAAACACCTAGCCTGTCAGCCATAAAAAAAAAAACAGTGTAGTATGGCAATAAAAAAAGGTTTTTTGTTAATTTTTGGATATCAGAATGTATGAAAACTGAAGTAGCGCGTAAGAGTTGTTTTTTTTAATTTTAATTTCTACGAGAATCACTCGTTATCAAAGTGTTTTTATTTATTTTTCAGTAAATAATCATGCACTTAATTAGCGTACAAATGTCAACATAAACATTATATGTGTACCATATTTTTCTGAAATAATGATGTAGAAACAGAAAAGTATGTAAGTACACTAAATAATGGAAAAGAAAGTGGCCATACCGTACTTTCCCATGGGCTTTTGTCCATTGTCAGTAAAACCACAACGCCTCAACTACGTGAAGT
The DNA here is from genome assembly GCA_950106695.1 of Biston stratarius. Lineage (NCBI taxonomy): Eukaryota > Metazoa > Arthropoda > Insecta > Lepidoptera > Geometridae > Biston > Biston stratarius. The sequence goes on from OX467107.1 coordinate 5,670,790, forward strand.
ATGTATTATTTTAATGTTAGCAGACAAACCGAATAATCTATGAAGCATTGGCGCATGCATTGAGGTTATTTACCATCTGTCAAAATCATTCCATGCAAATGCGCGGGCACATCTCGGATAATGATTGCAATAGAACATATAAAGTAAATGGAATAGCCATGTATGTCAATAAAGTGTCGTATGCTTTATTCAGTCTTAGACAGATTTGTATACATGAATCAGATTGTCCTATTTTGATATGTCGCATAAGTTTTATCAATTTAATTATTATACTTCTTTTTTATTTATATGAACCAAATTTTAATTTACCATTTTATAACGTTAGATATTTAAGTTATTGTTTAACTATGCAATTGTGTAATTAGTAGCTTTTAGATTAGTTTATTTTAACTCGACTGTATTACTTACTTTTCATTTATTGAATAATTGTTGTATTATTTAAGTTAACATGTAAGATAACAAAAGATTAATTTGATAACAAAAGATTTACGTTTATGATAATTTATTTTAAATTTATTTATTCGTCTAAATATGAATTCTAAAACTTATAAATTATTCATATAATCTGCTAATTATTTACATAATCTGCTAATAATAAAATTATATTATTATTATTAAATGTTTCACCTACCTAAAAAATAAAAAATATCCTTTTGACCAAAGTATCCATTTCCTTTTATGTTTGTCCTGGGTCAGAAACAAACCCACGCTCTTTAACTGAAAAGGTTATAACAAAAACAATCATGTCAAGTCTTGATAAAAAATTGACGGCGTTTTTTTTGAAAGACTTCCATCTTTCTATGTTCTATGGTCGGATGCTATGGCGCCGCCGCGCGCCGGGCGGTTGCAAGTTGCAATTGAAGCGACAGGCGACGGGCATCCACGCGCGTCGGGTGTTGCGCATCTGTCTCAGTGTGTCGCCTTCATACCCGTTGTCCTACGTAAGCATAATAAGCATGTTTCGTAGCGATGATAGCTCAGTGGTTAGCGCGGTTGGTTCACATGCCGAAGGGAGTGGGTTCAAACCCCAAACATAAACTTGAGCTGCCGGTAAAGGAAAACATCGTGACACGCTATGGTTTCCACCATAGCGTGGTGGTAGGGTACTAGGCCGAGTACTAGACTCGGCTGGCTAGCTACAAGTTGAAAATCTGCCGCCAAGCATCTAACGGTGTGAACATTGAATTGTCAAACTAAACGTTATTATAAGACTTTAACTATATGAACACTACACGCGTTTTAGGGAAGGAATATCATGTGGGTGTGAGAATCAGGGCCAAATTTACGCGATCCCATACTGATAGCCGTAAGACAATGGGATAACCTGCTGCGTCTGCGCTTGACTTTAGATGATGTTTGTTATGCACTGTAAGTAGCTATATTCAGATATTTTAGATGTTAGATAAGATAAAACCTATCTATTGTTCACACCAATTACAAATATTGATTAACAATTAAATACTTATCAGAAGTAGAACTGGCGGCCTTATGTCTACCTGCAATGTCTCCGACGATGATGAGCTTACCATTCGGGGACAGACAGTTTCTTTGCCGCATTTTCTAAAAAATACCTCGAGACAATCAAGATTCAAGCTATCATTATCCGAAGATAAAAAAAAAAAACAAAAACCGAATCCACTGGGCCAATTGAAAGTATTGTAATATTGTATTGTGCATATGTTTAATAAATCTTAGTAAGTAGGTAATTTAAATGTCATTTGAAAAAGTACATACATTGAAACGAAACTCCGGTCCAGATTCTAACTCTCCTCGAATCGACAGTGCCTAACTGCAGACTGGAATCCAAGGAATGTTTTCAGTGACTAATCGAATAACCATTCGCGGTTAAACGCTATAAGTTGACTTGCGATCGTAATTTAGACCGTGCCATACCGATGTCTAATGGCGGTAAGATAAACGCATTTCCAGTATATAGAAAAACATTTTTTTTTTTACTGATGACAGGCTATATGGTCTCTCCACAGCTCACCTGGTATTAAGTGACGTTATAATCAAAGATGATAAATATCCAAAGTACAAGCTAAGTGAGGTTGAAATGGGAACGGACTCTCTAGCAAGACTGCCGGGACACGCCGTTTGCTGCTTGGAGGCGGGTTGATCTGGCTTATAATCCGACCGCGCTAATCACTGAGCTATCATCGTTACAAATTACTACACTACTACGCACACCAGATTTTTTTGGTACGCAATATTATGCTTTACTGGAAGACAACGGTCTTTGAGAACCATTATGAAAATGCCAGAAGCTCTAATAAGCATCACCTTTTCATTGTCGATGTGCCAAAAACTCGAACAAAACGTTTTGATTCATCTTCCATTATACGACACGCTAAACAGCGAAAACTGCTGTCCGAGTGAGTGTTCCTGATACAGTCTGGTTCCTTTTAAGTCACGAGTGAATCTGTTTCTTCTAGGTAAGCGTGCTCATCGTAGACCGCAAGTCGAGGTTCAAACGCACTGTGTGATATAAGCCTCCTCCAATGATTTCCATGAATACCGGTTGGAAGCGGCTCGCAACCAGCGCGTTTCTGCGGTCTCTATTAAGTCGTCTGTCCAGCTTATGTGTGGAAGTCCTACGCTACGCTTGCCGGTCCGTGATCTCCAGAACTTTACAGACCAATTGGTAGGAACAATACAGTTATTCGTGCTATGTGCCCTGCCCACTGCCACTTTAACTTGCTAATCCGCTTGGATTAGCAAATCTATTTAGTTATAAAAAAAAATATTCTAACTCATCACAATTATATGAAGTAAGTACATGTTTAATTATACAAACTAGCAATTAAAACATGTAGTTTAGGAAACACGTGAATATTGAGCTATATTTGTGTGGCCTTGAAGGCCAAACACAAGTGCCGGTATTGGCGAGTGGGACGAGCGACAGAATGAATGTATAATATAAACAATTGTTGAGTCGCTCCGACAATTCCGACATGTGTCCGATAGGCTACCGCCATAATTAGTATCACTGCATTGCATAAATAACTGCACGTATATACTACATGTAAGAACATATGCGTCGATTGTAGCTAGATTTTAAAGATTTACATTATTACATTTGTCTACATATTCTTCTTTTTAACCGACATAAAAAGGAGGAAGGGACCCGCCCAGGCTTCTCACGATAGCAATTCATTTTGGCTACTTTATGGTGGTTTGATTATAAAACATCGAATTTCTATACTTTTAACAAAATAATAGTTAGAATGTATTGTTACACACCTTCCGTAAAAAAGTATCTCATTGGCAGTAAAGCCCGTATCAATTTGCGTGATTTAGAAGAAGTAGGCAGAGAAAAAACAGACGCAGACACCGACATATCCATATACTATAAATTGTTTTATACAATTTAAAGATGTAAAAGTAATTAAGCAAACGAAAATCTTTAAAAAAATCTAATGGTAAAAGATGATATGTACAGCGGTACCCAGAACTTATAGTAATAAAACAAAATAAGCAAGTAGCATATAAAGATATAGATTTGTATTCAATAATGATATATACCTAGAAGGTTGTAGATGACGGTGTTAATGAATATACCTGGATAATAGATAAAGAGATCAAAACAGCATCAAAATCATTGCCAGTCATTGAATTCGAGGTAGTTAACCACAAAATTCATAACCAACTGACCACCATGAAAGTAATTATCTCGGAGAAAAATGGTAATGTACATCACCGTAGAAGAGGAATGTGGTGATTGTCTCAAAGGCTAATCGGAAAATGTATGCTATATCGAAAGGTAATCACTGTGTTCTTCATCAAAAACATTTTCCACAAACTGAATACTTAACAAGTGTGAGAAAAAATATATTCTATCGTTTATTATTTATCTAGATCTTGTCAAGTTTTGAAAAGTTTCTGTACTACCTAAATAAAATGTTATTTTTCCTCTCATTGTTATTTCTGAGCTGGTGTCATAGTAGCTCCTTCTAAACTAGGAAGAGTCGTAGATAAAACACTTTCAGATAATATACTCTTTCTGAATGGCCCTGTAATGCGCCGATGCCGTCGAAATGAAAGTAACAATCGCTATGAAATGGCTCGATGGAAGGTAATCAAATCGAGTCGGTTACACAATGGACAGTCTGTTGCTGAAACAAAACAAGATAGTCTAATCACCTGTATGATTTTGTTTGAATAACTTCAACCAGAGATTGAGAATACGAGAAAGAAATATAAACTGAATAGAACATAAGACTTGACTATTCTTACAGCAGAATTTTTCTTCGATAACAATAAAAATATGATATCAAAAGACATAAAATTACAAACTTAATATCACTTTGTAGCTGTTAGTTTTTTTAAAGAACAGTCGAAACTGTAACGCGTGTCATTCGAATGACGTGCGCTGGCGCCGCTTGCTTGCATCAAAACAAACGGAGAAAGTTAAGCTATATTATAACTACTTGCGATCCGCACTATTTCCTATTTCCACATGGAACTAATAATTTTAGTTGAATAGGAAATTAACAAACATTTGTAGTTGTTTTCACCTTACGTTCTCAGAATGCAGAAGTGGTAGTTGCTTTAGCTTTATGACGTGCCCGTACATTTTTACTATCGTTGATTTTAGTTTATTTTTTAGGTTTTATATTTTCCTATATTCTTCAGTTTTTATAATATCAAACACATTTTTTGTTATTAAATAAGATAATTGATTCATCAAGATCAACAAGCATTATTACTGATAAAAATGTGATATTTATGACACGAGATTAAATATTACTCACTTAGAAAACCCAAAATATTCTAACCAATCATCATCATCATCAACAATCAAAATAAGTATCACATAGAAATAAACAATCATGCTTGTATATAAAGACACAAATTTAAATAACCCCAAAAATACACCAAAACCCCTCTGTGCTGACCAGTAGAATAAAAAAATATCTGTTAAGTAGGCACACATTACAAAAAATAGAATTACACAAGTAGGTGTAGTCATGCGACAGTACACAGAAAGCTTAGATATTTGTGACAAACAAAACTGGCGCAAAAGTGTCTCGAGTTCATTTATCATCCCGGAACAAAAAGCGAAGAATGCACGGTGTACCAACCAGTACAGATTACTGAATAGTTAGTAAACCGAGAGTAACCGTTACGTAAAGTGGCGTATTGTCAAAATGTCGCAAGCGCGGATCACGTAGGCACTCCTTGGACGAACGCAACGCAACTGACGGATTGCTGGGAAAGCAAGCACCATGGCTACGGCAATCTCACTACACAATACTCACGGGAATCTCGACTATTCGAGAGATAGTTGCAACAAAAACGTTTTAAATTCGCAATAGCTTACTTTGTGCCATTTGCTAACAGTTTACTTCGTTTCTGTAATAATCAATAGCACAACAATATCCACATCTTTGTTGATACGCCATTTATGACGATGAGAATTTTTTAAACTTGGCTTTGAAAAACGTTTGCTTAGTCTGGATTCAACCAAGTTTCGTTCATATTTCATGAGCCAATAGAAAGGGTAAAAGAGCGTTCAACTAACTTGATCTCTAAAATATAGATACAGAGAATTTTTCGAGCAAAACAATCGATACCTGCGCTGCATTGTTTTGGTATTCTATCCGCGCCACACGAATGGATACAAAAATCGATTGGCGACCTTCACTCTGACATTCGTATCCATCAAACCTCTTCATTTTGACCATGTAAAAGTACAAGCTAAATAATTCCCCAATATGAACGGTAAGTGACCTTGTTACAGTTATAAAATGTCATGCTCGTGTGTTTGAGCAACTTCAACTGGTTGGTGCTATCATATACTGATTTAAATTCATGTGCAGATACACCTAAGTAAATGTATCAGTGTATTGTTATTCGACGAGTACAGACTCTGTCTGCCAACATTTATTTCCCAATGATCTTGGAACATTACAAATAGTGAATATTATTATGTTATTGCGTCGAGCTTTAACATCCTACGGGTAGGCTAAATTTACCTTCGATGGGTGATAGGATACCACCTCCGTACTCTAACCCTTTTACTAGTCGGCGAAATCTTTCTTCATAAAAATGTTTATGTATAATATACAAATATTCCACAGAATTAATTAATTTCTACATCTTCCCTTACATCAACTGCTATCACGAGAATTATGTGCGTACAATGATAGATTTGGTGTTGGATCGCAGCTCATCTAATAAGTGACCGTGTGGTCGAAGATGGTAAACACACCTAGCCTGTTATATAACTGACTCTCAAGTGAGGCTGCCAAAACACACTGTTAGGTGTTTAACGGTAGATTTTTAACTTGAGGGTCTATGTCTAATAGCCAAGTACTAGAAAATACTCTCCCACCATGGTCATCACGTTTCCTTCACCGACAGCTCAAGCTCATTATTGGGATTTACACACGCCCCATCAGCGTATGAACCGACCGCGCTAACCTCTGAGCTATCATCGCCTAAATCAATGTCTCGCTAGTATGAACCTGAGTCACCTTTAACCACCTCATTTAACTAAGTCATGTGGTATGCAGAGAAAGGCTCAGTGCCAAATGTATCACAATCAGCAAACAAGTTTAGAGATTACTTTCTCGTGTCACCAAATAGCACATCGGTGCTCCAAAATCGTAGTCTCAAATTGAACAATGAGCCACGGCGACGCGGGACCGAAAAGAAAATTAATTTAGGTATTGGTGTCGGTCACCGAACCCGCCGATTGTGAAACGCTGAGCGATTGCGTTCAGTACTGTTTGTGTAATACCCCAGCACAATGCTTCGCCAAATCGACCGGCCCTCGAAAATGTTCATATGTCGAAACTTACCTTCAATAAGTGGCGCTTATGAGAATCCTTCCACTTTAGTTTGTTTCATAACAATGGCTTAGCGTTAAGATGAAACACGATGGACCTTTTTGCTAGTAAGTGGCATTACAACTACTCGTAGTAAAATACGACTTACTTTATAAACATAGAAACAAGATAGACGTATAAACGATATATCGTTGTATCGGAAATGGATGAAGACTTCGTCCTACAATTTCGCTTGATCTACGGGAACTACACGCACACAAATCCTGTGATGTATTTCTATGACGTAGGTATTGACGTATTTAATTTGTGTGTGTGTATTGTAAGCGTATGACAAGCGATAATCAACTGTGATCTTGTAACGTTTATCACACTAATATTATAAAAGGGAAAGTTTGTGAGTAAGTGTGTTTGTATGTTTGTTACTTCTTCACGCTAAAAAAGCTAGACCAATTTTGATAAAATTTAGTATTGAGGTATTTGACACCCTGGATAAACACATAGGCTAATTTTTATCGCGAAAAATGTAGTGTTTGCGTGATTACCTAGGAATAGCGGGTAAGGCTGCGGGACGCAGCTAGTTTTTTATAAAACTCTGGTTCAATTGTTCAAAACTATTACATCACGATTCCTATAAAGGGTTCGTATCTGGATTAAAGTATGCAAAATTCTGAAAAACACGTTGAAGGTATTACCTAGCTAAATTTATTTTTCGCCCCCAATAATCCCCGCAAATTTAAACAAAATCGTCAGAGCTGTTTTCGAAATTTCATACATATATTGCTCATTTAATATAATAAGTATGAAATCGTGAAAATAACAGCTGTTCTATAGAATAAGGTCATCGACCCTTGTATGTACGAGGCAGCAGATTTCTCGTGATTTCAGTATCGTGCTCATAGCAATAAATATTTATAATGATAAGTACAATGACCCCTGTCAGCGTAGTACACCCAAGCTTATAACCTTACATAAGTATCTTCGCTACCCGTGGGTTGATGTTGTTTGTGTTTGTAAATGACAAATGTATTGGAATGATTTACTTGCCTACAAAATTTCGTGTAAAAACATTTTTTTTTTTTGCTTTTTTTGCCAAATGAGCGGTAAATAAATACTTCTTTTTTTATAGTAGTCTCTAATATCTTCACCTTTCACATCAAATAACGTCCCTAAGATGAATGAAAACTAAAAAGACGCTTACGAAACTTAATACGTACTAGATCTCCTAAAAGGTCATCAGTTTACTAACCACCATATTATCCGATATTCTACTACCAAGCAGTAGTGTGTAAATATTGCTGTGTTTTAGTATGAAGGATACCTACTGCAGATAGGGAAGTTACAGGACTATTAAATCTAACATATCTAAATCTAACGTATTAAATTGGATAACAGAGCGTTGGTCCGCCAGACATAATAAAAATCGCGGGTTGAATCTGGGCAAGATTGGCACAGGCCCGGGATGAGTGGCGTACAAGAAGAGAGGCCTATGCTCAGCAGTGGGTGATTACGGGCTGATGATGACGATGGTAGTTAAATTGATGATTGTGATGATGATTATCTCTTACAGTCAGGAGAGCATCTTGATCGTCTTCACTATCACTACATAGTATAAAACAAAGTCGCTTTCTCTGTCCCTATATCCCTATGTATGCTTAAATCTTTAAAACTACGCAACGGATTTTGATGCGGTTTTTTTTAAATAGATAGAGTGATTAAAGAGGAAGGTTTATATGTATAATACATGTATATGCACCACATTAATATCTACATTGCACCCGTGCGAAGCGGGGGCGGGTCGCTAGTTACTTATAAATAACAAAAAAATAAAATATATAACTAAGTCGCAAATTCTGGCGACAATGACAAAAATCGCAGCGCGCGACACACGAATGTAGTCAGTAATAGGAAGATGAGATCTCGCGTGGAACGTGGCTTGAGGCGGTATGAATGAAAGCCACTCACTGACAACGTACTACACTCAATCCAAACCGCCTATCCACGAAATAAGTGACGATACTTACTTTCTATAAATCATACATTGCTAGCTTACTTACCGATCGTTGATAGAACTCTAAAGCGTCCGAGCAATGGGCACGGTATGAAACGAGTTGTTGTTCGTTTGCGTGATCGACTCATGGGCCTTTAAGGATATCGACATCCGCCGAACGAGTTTTTCCAGTCCGTATCATCGCAATATCACGGTTATTATTAAAGCGCGCGTTGCGGTCGCGACAGGTAAGTAAAGCATTTATCACGGAAAATATTTACCTAGTGGCGCGTTATCTTGTACCACACACAATTCGGGGGAGATTGGAGTGAAGTTATCTGTTTAATCGTAGGTTAACGCTGCTTTTTATTAGTTCGTTTTGTTAAGACAGTATAGGACTAACCTAATATTATTATTTTTTTACTGTTTACAGGCTAGTTCTTTGATCACAGCTCATCTGATGTATAGTGACGGTGTGGTCGAAGATTATAAACATACCAAGGCAGGAGCGGAACAGGCTCTTTAGTGAGACTGCATTAGATTTACATTTGTAGCGATGATTGCTCAGTGGTTAGCGCGGTCGGTTCACACTCCCGAAGGTGTGGGTTAAACCCCAACAATGAGCTTGAGCTGGCATGAAAATCTGCCGCCAATCATCTTTTTTATAGTTGATAAGCTGGGTATTTGACCACAGCTCACCTGATTTTAAAAACATTATTCACTCTAATAAACATTTGTATAAGTAGAGAAAATCAGTGTTTTCTCAAATTGTCAAAACAAATTGCAGCCTTGCGAGTCTGGGGCGGGTCGCTAGTTTAGTAAAAAAAATGTGATAAGGCAAACGAAACGCTCTCTTGATGGTAAAAGACAACCTATGTCTAAGACCATTGCTGCCTTACCTAGAAAATAGCAAAAAAACTCCAGGGCGTTGCTATACTTTGACACATTCCATGATTAGACTCAATAGCCCTGTAATTTCGCTAGCTAGCAGTACCCTTCAAACACCAAAATACCAAATCTAACAAATGTTTACGCGTTATTGATTGGCAACAGAATGTCTGGTACTGCGGTGGTACCTTCCTAGACAACCTCCTGTTATAGAGATCTACCACCTACCACCCAGTTACCCTTCAAGTAACTATATATTTTCTAATATAACTCATTTCAGTGCGTACCTACTGTTTGTGACCTTGCGACCTCTACTGTCTTCGTCATTTCTAAAAACAATTTTACTTATGTTTGAACTTTCAAATTTCAAATTGTGTTGCAATAAACTACTTTCTTGTGTAGTTTTATGAATACAAGAAAAAACATTTTCAAGCTTAATTATTTATTAGTAACTGTATTTGCTTGATTCTAATTTCTTTGCTAAGATTCTGTGTCAAATTAAGGGTTAAAGGCAACGCATCGTCAGCTATTACAGTTGTATGAGCGAACAAACACAATTTAAATAATTTATAAATATATTTATAAATAAAATCGAAAGGTCATTGACACACTGATTTATAAGTAATAAACAGAATAAGTATGTATGAATTGTAATTTTGCAAATAAAATGGTTTTTTTTTATAACTTTCGTTGCGAAGCTTGACTTAATGTTTCCAAATGATCGCCGAAGCGGACGATACGGTGGGTGACCGTGACGTTCTTCGGATGAGTGACCGTGAGTAATATTTTCAACTGAGCGCTACCGCGAGTCTTACTTCTTTGTTATAAATAACAGCAACAATGAAGCCATTTCAGAAGTTTTCAGAGCACACTGCCTCAGCAGATTTAAAATAGACATATTAATGTAAAAAATTAAACGAGCGGTACGCTCTTCTGATGGTAAGAGATAACACATATCCATGATTGCAATGTCATCCAGCACTTTTAACAAAACAAAGTCTAGCTAAAGAATCGCTGTTTTGGCGCTCATTACTTTGAGACATTCGACAGCTTAGTCTCAATAGCTTTGTAATTTTTCAAGCCGGAACACAGTCATAGACTTACCGGTAGAATATCTGACACTACTGTGGTACTTCCCTAGGTGACCTGCTGATGAGATCTACCATTTACTTTTACTAAGTTACTTTTTAATAAATAAATAACAGGAAATTGGCGAAACATCAGCTAACCTAGTTGATCTCGCAGCGGCATGGAACGAGCGCGGGCGCACACTCACAAACAGCGTGACGGATTGGCCACCGTCTCTCGGATCGCTGTTTCAATTGTTGTGAACTGGTTGCGACTTAATATTTGTGTTACCAAATTTCTCTGCCCACGGACTCGTATGTACCGTAATCGTAAGCGGTATGGTTCAGAGATACAATCAAATGTACTTATTTTGAACGAACTTTCTAGATCATTATTTTTTCGAATTTACGAAATGTAAGTAGGTACGCTTGTTTATCAGACGCGTTCTGGTGATTCGTTTTTTATCCAACTGTAATCAACATTTTAGTCTAATTAGCTTGGAGATGTGGCACTTTCTAGTGCTCGGCTGGTTATCATTACGTTGAAGATATATCGCAAAAATAATAGATATATATATTTCTGTACGAGGATTCTAAATTACATTAGCATATTCGGTCACACCGACTCTTAACATTAGGTGACGCTGTTGTCTTACGCTTACATCAAGCTTTTTCATTATACTATGAAATGTAACAATATTAAACTGGCCAGGACATGTTCGTTGAATGTTGAACGACCGTTCTGCAAAGGTCACCATAATTTGGACCCTATAATTTAAGCTTAAAAGGTGGTGTGACGTACTGAATCGTCACGACAGTTATTAGACCACCAAAGCCGAAGACCTGCCTGGAAGAAGAAAAGGAAGGTCTTTCTCCAGCAGTGGGATACTAAAGGCTAAAAAAACGAACTGCTATGCATAATATACGTACATATAATAGTTACGCCCCAGTTGCTCCCATGTACAAAATGACCCTGCACTATCTTCGTTCTAAATTTCACCTAATTTCATCCAGCCGTTTCAGCGTGACAGTCATTGGCATTTATAAAATCTTCATAATTTTTCATAAACTCTGCAAACTGTACAATTTTTTTGTTAAATTCTATGCGGGCAATGTCTCGGCAATGGCTAGTAAATAATTAGTCTGCGTGATAAATTTAATTTATAAATAATCATATGAGTATATTTAGATTTACTAAAAAAAAAGTTCATCTAACTAACCATAAATACGAAAACTGCACTGAAGATATCTAGAACTAAAGTGTCTTCAAAACTAAGAAGTACGTGCAAAACAGTCAATCAATCTCCATCATTGTTATGTAAATGATGAAACCTTTATGATGAACAAAAAATGTTTTTTTTTATAGCTGACGCTAACTGGCTTGGTGTTTGTCCACAACTCACCTGATGTTAAGTGACGGTGTGGTCGAAGATGGTAAAGCACACCTAGCCTGGAATGGAACTGGCTCTCGAGTGAGGCTGCCGGAACACACCGCTAGATGCTTGGCGGCAGATTTTCAACTTGAGGGTGGTAGCTAGCCAGCCGAGTACTAGAAAGTACTCTACCACCGCGCTATAGTTTCCTCACGATGTTTTCCTTCACTGACAGCTCAAGCTCATTGTTGTGGGTTCACCCACGCCCTTCGGCATGCAAACCGACCGCGCTAACCACTGAGCTATCATCGCTATAATATATATATTATTATGTTGACTAAATAAGGTTAGGGTATTTTGTTATATTGTTATTTTTCTCTTTATTTCGTCCTGTATTATGTTATGAACTTAATGTATCTTCTAATACATACAAATGAGTTCGTTTCTTCCTATTTTCTGCGCTGCCGTACCGTTCAGCCGTTTGCGATGAATTGACGAATGGTCAACTTATTGGTTGCACTTGCGCGAAGGTTAGGTATAGTAGGTACTTTTTTTTTGTGGCAGCATCGCACCGGGTTACAGCTAGTACCCTATAATATATATTTTTTTTCATATACTTCATAAGGTGTATAACGTAGAGCGGTTGAACTGAACACATCATCAAGTATGTGGTACCAGAATTACTGAACTGCACATATTACAGTAGATATTCTGCCGCCAAGCAGTAGTAGAAACATTACTGTGTTACGGTTTGAAGGGTACTACGGCTAGCGAAATTAAGGGGCTATTGAGACTAACCATGGAAAATATCATATTAATGAGCGCTAAAGAAACGAAACCCTGGACTTTGTTTTGCTACTAAAAGTTATGTGTATTGTGGCAAAGATCATGGATATACATTTTCTCTTATCATTAGGAGAGCTTATCGCCCATCACATAACTTTTACATTAAAAAAATACTAACCAAAATAATGTATAATGAATAAATATATATGCGAAATATTTTTATTGCAACACACTATTTAAGTATCAAAAATGTATTAAATGTAAACGAAAGAGGGAATTTGCGCACACCATTAAAAATATACTTAGTATCATTTAAAGCTTCTTTTTTTCTTAAATTTGCTGTAATAAAATAAACCCAACTAATCACATTAATGTAAAAAATGTGTTCAATCAATTGCCAGGAGCCACAGGAGCCATATAATAATGTCTATTCTTTATCAGTATCAACTGATCGATCATTTCTTTCGTTAAATGGGTTGCATTCATTAATTCATCCTCACTCCATATTTTTTTGGGCTTATCTTCAGATTCTTTATCGTCAACACAACTGTTTTTATTGTTGGCTTTGACACTGTCTTCTTCGTTTGTATCCGCAACTTCTTCTTTTACTTTAATTATTTCGTCAACATCAAGATCAATCTCTTCGTGAAGTAATTTTTTAATATTAATTTCATACGAGTTGGAGTTACCCTCAGTATTTTCATCATCAGACTCTTTTTCGTCAGTGTGGTGAGATGTACTGCTATATTTAACTATAGGGTCACCAAATTGTAGATCTGCTTCGTTTTCCAAAAAACTTAATGTCCCATCCATGAATTTGTTTTTTACCAAGTCATCGTTAGAGCGTGATGTAGAGCCAGTATAAATTTTTACTTTTAGATAGTTTTTCAATAATCTCCTCCATGTTGCCTTGATGTAATTCACTAAAAAGAAAAACAAACTACAATCAGTTAGTAGTTTTATACAACTGTTGGAAAAGTTAAGTTACCTGTAATTAGTACTTATACAACATATTATTATAATATGGATAAATTTAGCTTTAATAATAACCGTTAAAGTCATGTCAATGAACTATTTTTTACACTCGGGCTTGATTTGGACAAACAAAAACTGATCAAATGTAAATATTATTTCAATATACATTGGAACACAAACATATTATATGTAGTATATTAACATAGTTTGACTTTGAGCGCATGTTCAACACACACTTGGTAGATTTTTTCTCTTGGGCAACTTTGGTCTTAAAGTTCAAAGTTGCCCAGCGAGCTGTTCGGCTATAAGTATGTATCCGGAACGAGTAATTCTCTAGAGAACTAAACCACAAACATAGCTCAACGTATTAGCTAAAGTCTGCAGTCTGCTTGATATATTTTTCGCAGAAACGATAATTGCTAGGGAATATGAGTTTTAGAGTAGATACTACGAATCGACAAACGTAGCATAAGAAGCCCTGAGGCTTGATGAAGTGACGGTATACATAGGTGCCGGCGATAGCTGAAAGCAAAGAGCCGAAGATGGGATCTGAGTGTATCTTGATAACGCATTATGACCTACAATGAAGAACTGTGAAATACCTATGATATATACTATCATTTTATAGTCTTACTGTATGTTTTTATAGGAACACTATATTTATTTTACCATTAGTGATTTTCTAGTAGGTAGCGAGGCAAGTGTGTTTTCGTTAAGCACGTCAAGCTATATTATTTTTAATACTAAGCATACTTTGTAATACATACACGTATTTTTTAATATACGTATCTATTATAATATACATATACGTGTAGAAAATATACCTATATGTGTATATACTCAAGCAAACAAGCGTTCTTTTTAATTTGTGATTTATAATATTTTAGACCATATTTATTCATATTAGATCTATTGGCGTTGTTGAAACTGGTTGCTTATTTCTAACTAATCTGCTTATTTGAGCTTATGTAATCATATTCCATCTATACTTACCTCCCTTCCACGTAGAAACTTCTTTGCTATTTTACCAAGTAATAAAAAAGTAATTAACGCCAAAACCATACTAAATTAAACAAAAACTAACATGCCATAAAATAAAAACAACGATTATACATAAATTAAGTAAATAAAATCAATAACTCTAAGAACTTACTCGGTAGTTCATTGAAGTTTTTGCCGATTTCCTTCCAAGCGCTTCTAACTTTTACCGCTCTCTGGTGTCCGGTTAAATCTTCTGCTTTAGCATAAACTATTGGATACTGTTCTCTTATACAACGAATTAAATCCAACTCAAACTGTGTCCAATGTAAATCGTTTATATCAGTTTGGATCGTTTTCTTGTAATATTCTTTGGCAAAACCTTCCATGACAGAATGTACTAGAATTATTTGAAAACAAATACACGTGATGTAAGTGCGCGCGACGTTGGCCGAATGAGCGTCGACGCGAGGACGCACGCGTGGCTTGAGTACGGCATAGCATGATTATGAGTGTGACTGAGACGGGAATAGTACCGCAACGGGCGGTTAACATGTGACGACGCGACGTTCGCTAAATTGGCGTCGAGCTGGCAACACCGCACTGGATTTCTAAGTTTTAGCTAGCAATTTTATGTCGCGATATGGCGAAATTTATTTTGGAAGCTTTCATTTAAAAATATTGCTATAATGTTTTTTACAATTTACTGAACAAGGACTTACTACAAAACTTTGTATAATAAATTTGAATCTGTCAAAAAGGCCTTCAAAGTTGGCCTCAGTTCATCATCATCATCATCTCAGCCGTAGGACGTCCACTGCTGGACATAGGCCTCCCCCATTGGCTTCCATAAAGACCGATTGGAAGCGGCTCGCATCCAGCGCGTTCCTGCGGTTTATATTAGGTCGTTTGTCCACCCTATGGGTGGACGTCCTACGCTGCGCTTGTCGATCCGTGGTCTCTACTCCAGAGCTTTGCAGCCCCATCGGCTATCAGTTCTGCGTGCTATGTGTCCTGCTTACTGCCACTTCAACTTGCTAATCCGTTGACCTATGTCGGTAACTTTGGTTCGTCTACGGATCTCCTCATTTCTGATTCGATCTCGTAGGGAAACTCCGAGCATAGCCCTCTCCATAGCTCGTTGTGCGATTTTGAGCTTATCAAGAAGGCACATAGTCAGAGATCACATAGTCAGGCCTTAGTTCCGTATTATAAATGCGAAAGTAGCTGCTAGTGTGTTTATTAGTTGTTATTTATTAAGGATTACATTAATTTACCACAACATACAGGGTCGTTTTTAATTAACCGGCCACCACTTGTAGCCAGATTCATATACATAACAAGTTTTGTTCCACGATTTTTATAATTCGATTTTATTTAATCCGATTAATTAGTTTTGCATTGCTGTAAAATACGAACTATGTATCTTGTATTCTATTAACGTCGTGACGAATACAATCAGATTTTCACTCTACGTAGCTATTCGTAGGGCAGTGACGTCACGCTTCCGCCTACGCCAGCCTACGAGCGCTACGAGATGCGTAGGCAAGCAGGCGTGTTCTTCCCACTCAATAGTAAAATCCTAATGCTTTAAATTGAACTAATTCATGTAGGTGTCTGGGAAATAATGGGATCTTTTATACACAAAATGTTATTGAATGTATTGTTTTTTTTGTTATTATACTGAGTTATTTTTTTAAACATAGACAATAAGTCACATTTTATTACAAAAAAGTTCGTATTTGGCCCTTGGAGTCGCACTTAAAGTGATCATTCACTTTTATTCAACATCTAAAAATAACCACGTTTTTAGCAGACAAGCGTCTAACAATAATATGGAAATGTTATCGGAGTTTCGAATTCATTAACGTCAGTCACTTGTAGTCCACAGGTGTCACTGCTTAGTCTACTTTCGGCTTTTTGCTTCCAGCTAACGCCAACTGTCTTGCGTAAATTGTCACAATATTGAGTCAGAACGTCCTACACTACGTTTCCCAATTCGCGGTCTCTACTCTAGAACACATCTACCCCAGCGGTTATCAGTTCTGCGACATATAACCAGACCACTACTACTACAGCTTCCTAATGCGTTCAGCTATGCCTTCACTTGCCTGGACTTTAGTTCTCTAACAGATTACTTTTTTTTAATGGCTGACAGGTTAAGTGTTTGACCACAACTCACCTGATGTTAAGTGACGGCGTGGTCGAAGATGGTAAAGCACACCTAGCCAGAAATAGAACTGGCTCTCAAGTGAGGCTGCTGGAACACATCGTTAGATGCTTGGCGGCAGATTTTCAACTTGAGGGTGGTAGTACTAGAAAGTACCCTACCACCACACTATGATGTTTTCCTCACGATGTTTTCTTTCACCGGCAGCTCAAGCTCATTGTTGAACCCACGCCCTTCGGCATGCGAACCGACCGCACTAACCACTGGGCTATCATCGCTACAAAAACTTCATTCTGGACACGATCCCCCAGAGAACCGCTAGCTTTTTTTTTTTTTTTTATATTACAGTAATGAGACGAACTAAACGCTCTCCTGATGTTAAGAGATAACGCCTGTCCATGACCATTGCAGCGATACACAGAACTTTGAGTAGTAAAACAAAGTCCAGGACATCGCTGCCTTGGCGCTTCTTACTTTGAGACTAGATGGTTAGTCGCAACAGCCCTGTAATTTCGCTAGCTGCAGTACCCTTCAAACCGGAACACAATAATGTTTACACACTACTACTTAGCGGCAGAATATGTGGTACTGCGGTGGTACCTACCTAGACGACCTCCTGCTAAGGAAATCTACCACCAAGTAAAGCTCTTTCTCTAGCTCGTTTAGTATTCAGATAGGTCATCTAATACATTTATGTACTCGTCTATTAGTCTTTACATTAACATTTGATTGATTATCTTGATGCACGGTACTTTTTTTTGCAAATGTTTGCTCGATCGTGTTTGCTTGTTTGCCGTCACTTAACATCAGGTGAGCTGTGGTCAAACACCTAGCCCGTCAACGATTAAAATAAAAACTATACGGTTAAATTATACCTATCAAAAAGGGCAAAATCTTGGCCGTTTATGACAAGTTGATGAACAATGACTAAATAAATAATATAAATTCTAAATATAATATATACATATTGATTTTGTTTCTATGTCATTTTCATATCCATCTAAATAAGATGTTAAATGTTAGGAATAACTTCTGTTAGTTTGACAGTTAACATATGCAGGATTGTCGTCAAATATTCGACTTAATATTATTGTCATAAACGCCTAAGTTTGTGCTCGCTAAATTAATTATCTGTGTAAAATTAATTATGTGTACTAAAATCATTAAGCTGTTTATCGCTAAACACATGAAATTCTTAAAGTAATGCCACTAACATTACAGGCCACACTTAATCACACAAAAGCCTCTTGATAGTTTCAATAACACATGAATTGTTTCAAACCGCGATTTTTATTAATAAAAGCAAAAAGTCATAAAATAGCAAGTGCGCTTTATTAACCTCTGCCACGAATCGAATTCCGGCTACAGAACCAGTATTCGTCGCACCCGGACAAGTTTAAATGTACTCTGTACTTTATGAACGTTATGGGGGAGTGAAATCTGTATATTTTGGTCGTATAATGACGGTATCTTTGCAAAAATCGACGCGTATGAAGTGGGCGCGATCTATGTAAATGCCTACACGCACGGTTGGTCGGTACGCTTTCGAGATGATTGCCAAAGATGAGGTATTCAGAGGTCAAAAATAAAACTACAATGTTGCCTACTCCATAAAATTAATTGATGTGAGTTTTATTATTCTAGGTATGTATCTGTGTATTTTATATAGTTCGAATGATCATAGTATCATCTTTCTATTGTCTCGCAATAAGTTATAGAAATATTAGAATTACATACCTATAATATGAAAACAAAACTCTCGAACGGTTAAGGCTGGAAATGTCGAACTAATCAATCAACTAATCCAGCTCTGTTACATGCTGCGTATTATTTGAAAAAAAAAAAAAACACATATACACTGAAATACCAATTTCTTAGGCACTATACTTTTTTTTTAAATTAGACAGGCTAGGTGTTTGACCTTAGCTCACCTGATGTTAAGTGACGGTGTGGTCAAAGATGGTAAAGTACACCTAGCCTGGAATGGTACTGGCTCTCAAGTGAGGCTGCCGGAACACACCGTTAGATGATTGGCGACAGATTTTCAACTTGATAGTTACCGACTTGATAGCTAGCCAGCCGAGTAATAGAAAGTATCCTACCACCGTGCTATGGTTTCCTCACGATATTGTCCTTCACCAGGGTACTGAAGTTTATTGTTGGGGTTTGAACCCACACCCTTCGGCATGCGAACCGACCGTGCTAACCACTGAGCTATCATCGCTACAAATCGCTATTTTATGGGGATAGTTTTCCATTTTTAGTAGCCTAGAATAGATCATTTTAGCGATAAGGCCGCCACTTGTGGCACTAGCTCATAAGATTCTTTTGTTTTCTTTACATTTTTTTATTTCTCGTGTGCACGATAAATAGTTTTTATCTATCTATAATATATGTAATAATATTTATTTTATAAAAAAAAGTTGCACTTTTGCTTCGTGAAAGAGTAACTTTAAAACCGAATATAGAGTGTTTCCTTGGTATTATAAGTAGAGATAAGAATATGATAGGTAGGTAAGGTATGATAGGTATTTGTGTAAATTCAGATTCTGTGCTCTCTGCACAAGTTCTCTTTGTACACTGATGTCGGTGACTAACGATTTACAGTCTACTTTACAAACATGCTTCCACCTCACAAACTTATAACGTTAGCTTTCGGTAACTGACTGTGAACTTTAACACGTTCCGATAGAGTTTAAATCGCATTGAAAGCACTGTGCATGTGTAAGTTTACTAGTTATGCCCGTTAATACAATGAGTGTGTATGTATGTAAGGTGTGGATATACTCGCCTTGCCTAGACGATCCGTTTTGTGGAATGCCGTGTGATTGGATTTATTTTATTGTATCTCGACTATGGTTGCATTTGTTAGGCTTAGAAAATATTGTATACCTCTATGAAATTTCTGTTTTTTAAAGTAATTTTTGAACTTCAGCGACTTGAATACATAATTATCTATCTATATCTTTAAACGAGCAATTCTTGTATATATATATTCTGAATCTCGGAAACGGCTCCAACGATTTTCATGAAATTTTGTATGCAGGGGGTTTCGAGGGAGATAAATCGATCTAGCTAGGTTTCATTTTTAGAAAACGTCGTTTTATCCTCGTTTTCAGCCGAGCAAAGCTCGGTCAACCAGGTACTGTTTGTTTAATTAAAATATGTACTATGACATTAGTTTTGTTTATTTACCTTGACGTTTCGGCCATATTGTTGCAATAGCCGTGGTCACAAGCTGACTGGTCGTTTCGGTTAAAAAATTAAGTTGTTGTAATCTACTACCATCTGTAGGTAATAAAACCGTAAGGTTGTCACCACAGCGCACTACACTTACTATCAGCAGACTGTTCTGAAACTACACTACGATACTCATAAATGTATTTTATGCGTGATTAAATTCCACTGATAAACATGACTAAGGATGTCTCCAAGGTCAGACTCCTTTCTTTCCAAAGGGGACGTGTTACCTTAATATTTATTAATGTTTTTGCCGCCAAGCAGTAGTGTGTAAATATTACTGTGTTTCGGTATGAAGAGTACTGCAGCTAGCGAAATTACAGGGCTGTTGAGACTAACCATCGAAAGTCTCAAAGTAATGAGCGCCAAAGCAGCGTTGGCCTGGACTTTGTTTTGTTACTCAATGTTCTGTGTATCGCTGGGCGTTATCTCTTACCATCAGGAGAGCATCGCGTTCGTCTCATTACATTCAAATAAAAAAAAAAATACTATGTATTTTCTTGTTCCTGCTAAAATATAAAGCCCTGAACACCGGTGGAAGTCAGTCAATTTTCTACAGGATTCATTTCGGAGAATGTGCTACTGAGCTGTACGATCTTGTACTTCCATTCCCTTTTTACTACAGGACAAGTACAAGACAGCCCACCACCAACCCTACATTGTGGAATTTCCTTCAGTGCGTACCAAACGGTTGACTCTACGTTTCTCATCCGTGCGGCCAAAGAATAGAACAAGCTGCCAGCTTCCTTGTTTCCTGGGAGATAAAATCTGGATCAAGGTCAGAGCAAATCCTAAGTCTCCTAAGACAAAGATCTCCTAAGTCTGCATGCTTCATCTTCGAACACATCATCGTTTACTATCAGGCGAGTTGACGGTCAATGCGGACCTATACGTGCTTATAATTAAAAAAAACATATACATCACCATTGTTATAATTTTTTTAGGGTTCCGTACCCAAAGGGTAAAAATTGGACCCTATTACTAAGACTTCGCTGTCTGTCTGTCCGTCCGTCTGTCCGTCACCAGGCTGTATCTCAAGAACCGCGAAAGCTAGACAGTTGAAATTTTCACAAATTATGTATTTCTGTTTATATTTAACAACAAACACTAAAAACAAAATAAAATAAATATCTATCCCATACAACAAACGTGATTTTTTTGCCTTTTTCATAGATAATGGTACGGAAATCTTCGTGCATGAGCCCGACTCGCACTTGGCCGGTTTTTCTTTATTTGTTTGCATGTTTAAAATATCATGATCGTGTATTTTTATGGTATCTATACTAAATGTCTACTTTTATTAAACAAAACCCCTATTTTTCGCGTTCGTACAATCTCACCTGATAAGGATAAACATTACTCCAAGTTCATTCACCTTTATAAAATTGTAATATACTGGTACCAATGCATAGATAGGTAAGTGAATAGATTGGTAGGTGGTAACACTTATTCTTACATAAACTAATAAAGCAGAGAGTGTAAGGGAGCATCACAACTCTTGTTCTAATCTAAGCGAACCTCACTTCTTCGTTGGCACACCCTGCTAAAAGTCACCCAGAGAGGTCGTAGTGGGTAAAATCCAACATAATACGACTGCGCTCGAAGACAATCAAACAATTTTTTAATATTACCTCGTTACAAAAAATGTACAAGAGAATAGATCAAGACAAATATGTACAAACCTCTTTCATAACAAGTAGGTACGTATACATCTTATAAGTACTCTTTGCGGTTTCAAATGTTAACGAAACGCAGTCAGAGATACACCTACTTGAAAACAAGTGTTTTAATAAAAAAGCACTGATCTATACTACTGCACGTACTACTCGTTTTAAAATTATGTTTTCCTAGTATGTCAATAATTTGTTTAGCTTAATAACCACAGAGATTTCTGACATTAATTATGTGAAGTGTAAAATTGATCTTAGAAATATATAGAATGTAGCGATTATAGCTCAGTGGTTAGCGCCGTCGGTTCACACGCCGAAGGCCGTAGGTTTAGGCAGCTTGAGCTGCCGGTAAAGGAAAAACATCATGAGATAGCATAGCATGGTGGTAGGGTACTTTCTAGTAATCGGCTAGTTAGCTACCACCCTCAAGTTGAACATCTGCCGCCAAGCATCTAACGGTGTGTTCCGGCAGCCTCACTTGAGAGCCAGTTCCATTCCAGGATAGGTGTGCTTCACCATCTTCGACCACATCGTCACTTAACATCAGGTGAGCTGTGGGAAACACATAGCCTGTCAATCATTAAAAAAAACAATGAATAGAAAAAGTAACTTTAATTTGAAGCATCGACTGCTGAATATATTAAAATTAAACCTAAAAGTGTTGCCATCCCGTAACGCTGATATTTCCTTTCCGGTGAATCTACAGTTCAAATTATTACTTTACTTAACAGTATATAATGAAGCGACGACAAACTGTTTACGCTGTTTTAGATTTATTGCCATTAAAAAACTTAATGAGTGCACTTGTAGAGTGATTCACTGATGCTATGAAGATTAATTTAAAGATAGCTCTAAGATCGAGCATGATGGTTTTAGACTGTAAAAAATGTACCGTTTAAAAAATAATAAAAACATTTATAACTTAATTAAGTATATTTAGGGAAAATCTCGTATTAATTTCGACTATCTTGATTTTTTAGAAGTATTAATGTTAATATAATATAATGTAATATATGTTTAGATAATTTCATGTATCTATGATGGCTCAGTGGTTAGCGCGGTTGGTTCGCATGCCGAAGGGCGTGGGCGAACCCTAACAATGAGCTTGAGCTGCCGGTGAAGAAAAACATCGTGAGGAAACCGTAGCGTGGTGGTAGGGTACTTTCTAGTACTCGGCTGGCTAGCTACCACCCTCAAGTTGAAAATCTGCCGCCAAGCATCTAACGGTGTGTTCCGGCAGCCTCATTTTAGAGCCAGCCATTCCAGGCTAGGTGTGCTTTACTATCTTCGACCACATCGACACTTAACATCAGGTGAGCTGTGATCAAACACCTAGCCTGTCGGACATTTAAAAAAAAACAATGAAACAATTTTTTTTTATGTAAACAGTAATGAGACGAACGAAACGCTCTTTCTGCTGGTATGAGGTAACGTCTTTTCATGACTATAGCAGCGATACACACAACTTTGAGTAGCAAAACAAAACGCACTAGGCGCTTCTTTATTTTCACTGCGACGATATGGAACTCTCTGCCAGAGTCTGATATTTCTGAAAAGTACAACTATCTTCAAATCAAAAGTAAAAAGTTTCTTTAAATATTATTAATTGTTGGTTGACAATGGACGCAAACAATTATATTTAAGACCTTTTTACACCAGTTGACATGCAAATAAAGATTTTGACTTTAACTTTTCTTTCTAGGCAAGCGTGTTCCATCTTAGACCACATTGCTTCCTAACATCAGGCGGTATGTGGTGAAACGCGATACAAATACAAATACAAAAACAAATAGGTATTTTATTGATAACATCAATGTTACAAGTCATATATCGTGTATACATTCCGTAATATCATATCAAGTATATCATTAAAAGAGTTTTCAAACACTCATTGCATGTCAAAGAATAAAATACAAAATGTCAATATAATAAAATGACAAAAAAATCATAATTATTTACTAGTAATTTAATAAATCTACATGAATCTGGAAAACAACTCGACAAATTCTCCTTTTTTGGGCAGTCATGTAAAAAGGCATACCAACTGAAAAGTACGATATCTACTTAAATTTAAATCACTGTTAACAATAACTTAGCTAGAAGTATCCTAATACAAATTTTAACGCGACGATAACATTCGGGGGCGGTCCATACATAAAATTAACATAAAACATCTCGATACAAGTAAATAAATTGTTACCGGATTAATTTATTAACAGTTTTAGCCGCGGGAATGATTAATAGCTCTATTGATAGCTTAAGTGTTGGTTTTAGTAAATAATTTACGGGGCTATGTAAATATGAAACAGACGTTTAGGGCTTGGGCAAACAGCGATTAGTACTTGTGTCTATAGATCAATTCTTAATTATTTGTAATGCAAAAATAAGATATTGAATTGATTCATTCAAATCTGTTTATCGATTACCTTCTACCAAGTTTTGCTTCTGTATGTAATCGTGTTAAACTCATACTAATATTATGAATGTGCCCTGTCCACCTCCATTTTAGCTGTCTTGCTATCCTTATTCTTATCCAGGACACATGACACGAGACAGGAGAACAAAATAGACAAAACTTATAACTGAATGGCAACCACGCGATGGCAAAAGGTAAGAGGTAGACAGGCGAAAAAATGGATAGCAAACACCAGGAAAGTCGGTACTGCTTAGATGAGGAAAACCAGAGACAGAAAAGAATAGAAGCAGCTGGAAGAGGTATGTGCCTACCTATACCTATAAGTCACAGGACACGCCGACCGCTACATCGGGAAACCAGATGTGTTAGTTTGTAAGCTATTTTTTGTATTAAATTATTTGCACCATGTAATAGTATTCAGCAATAAAGGCTTAACAAATAAATAAAAAATATTATGAATCAGGAAATTCGACGCGTACAGGATATCCCGAAAGTCGACGACAAACAAGTACAGAGCGCGAGGTCATACAATTAAATAATATGTATTTTAATATGTACAAAATTCATTCTTCATTTTACTTCAATAAGTGACCACAATTTTCACAAAGATTTAAGTATTTCATTTATCTATCGATCTTACAGGCACAAGTCTAACATAAAACCTTTGCCTTTGACATTTCATTATTTCACGATTTCAAAATTGGTCCCGTAATAATAGTTGTTCACAAATATGAATACAATGACCGCTTTAAAACTCGTATTAACGTAAGCTAGGTTACCAGCAGTGCTAAGAACTGGGGCGTGTCAAGTGAAATGACAACAAAATCCTTACCCTTGAAGAGTACGCATTGTATCAGCAGTACTTGTGGCAATGCTGATTTTCCCGAGCACATCACATCACATCACATCATCAGCCATAGGTCGTCCACTGCTGGACATAGGCCTCCTCCTGGAGGGGTTTTGCCAATACTCACCACGCTTGGCAGGCGGGTTGGCGAGCGCAGTTAGGTGTGATTGTTCAAGGAAGACGCTGCTGCCCATCTTCCGGATTACAACTCTTAGCCGACTCTTACGGCAACCACGGGTAGAGAGGGTGGGGCACTGTTCTTACGCCGGCACCACCAAGGCAACGTACAGTGGTACGTACTAGAATATATCTCTCTACTATTAAATCAGGTGCACGTTGACTTTGTAAGTTAACAGTCGTCATACTTGAAGATATTAGTAAAGAACCTACACTGAGAAAAGGCCGGTTCATCTTAGGCCGGTCTGCAAGTTAATATCCTACTCTTTCGTTGACGCTTAGGGTTGTCATTTTTATTTTTAGTTAAATATTATTTGCGTATTATGAGCAACCCTATAAAACTTCACTAAATAAAATGGCCGGTAAAGTGTAAATAATAAAGAAGCCGGTGAGAGCAGGCGAATGCGAGCGAGTGTGCAGCGTAGGTACTGGAACGCGCGCGACCAAACTCACGGCAAGGCCCAGACTGCGGGCACCCGAGTCTCCCCGAGATTATGTTAATGTGTACGTGGCAGTGTGTACGAACACGGAGTCCGGTACGCACGCACACATTCAAACCGGCATCGACCTACTGTTCTTATCTGTGTTATTAGGAAATAGTTAGTAGAGAAGAAATAGGCATGCTGATTCGCAAATGTTAGGATTTATTTCTATGCATTTTCACTTGCCACGATCTTTAACTTTTTAATACAAGTAAGGAAGTACAAGCATCAGGCAACTATATCGGGAAACGTTATCAATTAGCAACAACAATACCGCTCGTACTTACTCATAATCGAGTTCAACAAAAAACGGTAACAACTATTCGAACAAAAATCACGCGTTCCCATCTCTGTCTCGGTCATCAGTGTCACAGTTTGACAGCAAGTTAAGCCCACAGCTTACGTCCCACTTAGTATAGTGGTAGACACAGATTAAGATGTAGTATGTATAAGAGTCAACAATCAAAGCAAGACGCCGATGTAACTGCATGTGAACCAGCTTTTCTGTGGAGTTAAATGGGAGAGCCACTTACGCATTCCCGTAACAAAACTAACAATTTCTCATAGAAAGTTTAATTCTATTATTTAGCCAGTTACCTCATTAGGTTGGTCGGCCTGTAACTGTGAACTGAGCATTTGTCGAGCCGTGTCAATAAACTTGATTCGAAAGTGGAAGACGCTCCGGCTTACATAAGCGTCCGACAATGTATGCCACAGATTAGCTGCTAGCTACTTGCTACACACGTCTCAAAGTTGATGGCATCCTGAAGACACCATTATAATCTTCTCAGAAATTGTAATTTCGACAACAAATACGATATTTCATAATCGACTTGGTGGTAGATTTCCTTAGCAGGAGTCGTCTAGGTAGGTACCAACGGAGTATCAGATATTCTGCCGCTAAGCAGTAGTGTGTAAACATTACTGTGTTCCTCTTTGAAGGTACTGCAGCTAAAAAAATTACAGGGCTGTTGAGACTAACCATCGAAAGTCTCGAAGTAATGAGCGCCAAAGCAGCGATGTCCTGGAGTTTGTTTAGCTTCTCAAAGTTCTAGTGTATCGCTGCAATGCTCGTGGATAGGCGTTATCGCTTACCATCAAGAGAGCGTCCCGTCCATCTCATTACTTTTACATAAAAAGAAAGAAAAAACTAATGTTTTTGTAGTTATTGGGTTACTCAAGAGGCTAAACCCTACAGGCTTTTTTTTATGTAAAGGAGTAATGAGACGAACATAACGCTCTCCTGAAAGTAAGTGTTAATCTAGGTTATAAGCTATCTACATTTCCAATTTAATCTATACCTGGTAAGCTTCTTCACGCTGTTTACAGGTAACAAACACGCCCACGCAAATTTACGTATTCAAATAACCTACTATCCATTCATCATCATCATCCATTCTTACCATCAGGAGAGCGTCTCGTTCGTAAAAACTAGCCGTGTCATACCTGTGGAATAAGTTGACCACGCTGACCAAGTGCGGGGTAGGAGAATCCACCTATCTTTTATAACTTTTTAAATAAATTCATGGTAATGTAAGTTTCCTTGCGATGTTTTTCTTCACAGTTTGAAGTCAGTCGCAATACGCACATAACTTGGAAAAAAAGAAGTGCGTGCCGTTCCGAACCCAGATCGAAAACCAGACGATCTCCCGGCTGCCGAAACTTCGAGTTTAGAATAGAAAATAAGAATGAATATTAATTAAATCAAACTACAGAACCGATTTTCATGTAATTTCTATGGGGTCAATATGAAAGCTTATCCATTCAAATAAAAAAATGAAATCGGTGAATAAATGACGGACTAGTGATGTAAAAAATTAAAAATTAAAAGAAAAAAACTGCTTCATTGAGAACTTCTTCGTTCGAAGTCGACGAGAAAATCGAGAAGTCGGTTCAAAATCATATATACCAACAACCTTGGGAGTAGGTATCTCATATTGAAACCCTTCTTGGAATCGCCCAAGCTAATTCAGAAGTACATGTAAATCCAATAAGAATATCGTACGAAACGAAGGACCAACCTGTGTTTTTTGTCCAGGGAAAATCCATTACGAATACTACCGGCCCTGGGGCGGGTAGGGTAGTTTATGGGACTCTTCGTCCTAATGATGGCCTAACCACTAAAAACCCTGGAATTTTTCACCTTGGCGCTTTGTTGGGACACTCTTCCGTGCTTCGACAGCGCTTGTCCTCTGAAACACCACTTCAGGCTCCCTTGATGACGATGTGTCGGAACATCGGACACATCGTGATCCACATCAGAAACCAACTCCGCAAAAAGAACGTCAGACGCCCGTGATCTCCAAGCGTCTGGTCACATGACTGGCTCCGCCGCCTGCCACTTTGGCCGCTGGTAATGGGATTATTATCTTCATTTTTACCTACCTACGTTGAAAAAAAAAACAAACTTAATTTGTTTAATTTATGTACAATCATAGCAAGAGCAATAGACGGCTTAGTATAATAAATATTGTATGTACCGTAATGTACGTCGAGTTTACAGAATACCCGTCTCGGCTCGACACGGCCACGGCACTCGCAGTCCAGTTATTTGCAAAACCGCTATTTATATCAATTCCATAAGCGCAAACAGACACACTTGCAGATTAATCTTGTGTTAGTTTCAGACTGTACTACAAATCTACTAATTTTGACACATAAATAAATAAATATCGTAGGACATTTCATGCAGCGCCATCTAGCCCCAACCAAGCAAAGCTTGTAATATGGTAACCAGATAGAATACTTACATAATTATGTACTTTTTTTTGTAAATACCTACTTACTTGTACTACATTCCGAACACCTAGATACAGAACAAACATTTATTGTCACATAAATGTTTGGGAATAAAACCCAACCCAATACAGCTCTTGAAGTAGATATTCTACCAAATTGAGCTAACAGGGCATAATGTCTGCTATATGGATACGGCACCCTGAAGTGAATAGGTGAGCACTTGAATATATAACACCCGTCTCTGCACAGCTGCAATTTCTTTTGACATCTTAATTACAAAACATTGAATTAATAGATACACTTCTACCAAAGTTATAATGTAGCAAACTTTCTTTTTTTTTCTACAGAACCGTATAACCGTATCCGTTTTGTGGTTTAGAAGGAGTATTGGGAGCGTCCATTAATTATGTAAGGCGTTTAGGGGGGAGGGGTTCGAGCTAAATCTCACCCAATCTAACTTTGGGAAGAGAGGGGTCTCGACAAATATCACGTAATTATTTTTCGCAAGAAACTGTGTAATATAGCGAGAATAATTTTAAAAAAGAAAATTAATATGTTAAATATGTTACATGTTTATCCATTAAATTCTACACAATAATATTTACAAATCATACCTGACATTAGAGGGGGAGGGTCAAAATACCAGACAGGCCCGTACAGCGACTTTGTTTTATACTATTTAAAAGATATATCAGAAGATTTAAATGCACAATCTTTCCATCTATACATTTAATAGCGATTTTTCAGCCCTGTAAGAGCTGTAGGACGTGGGTTTGATTCTCACCCAGCACAAACATTATGTGTTATAAACAAATGTTTGTTCTGTGTCTGGCTGTTCTATATGTAGGTATTATAAGTATGTATTAAAAAAACGTATCTACGTATTCTATCAGTTATTTGACTTCATAAGCTTTGCTTAGTTTGGGGTCAGATGGCGCCGTATGTAATGAAATATCCTACGATATTTATTTATTATTTATACCTTTTAAAGCAGTGAAAATAGTTTACGACGCGCATATACGGCCTCGTCTTGCTTTGCACTGAGCATTTACAGGGACAGGGTCATGTTTAATTAACAGGCCGCTCGAAGCGATTATATTTACGGCATCATACATAATATCGTTTGACAAGTCTGTAAATACAGTCGGTTAAAATAATAAATATAATATTTTAAATTTAGTTTATAAAAATGTTTCTTTTTCGTTTAAGGATTATTTATTATACATTTATTTATACGGAGCTCTAATGATTTAAATAATGTCATTTTTGGTAGATATTGAAGAAAATCTGAGTTTTTAAGATATAGAACAAAAATTCTTATGTATGGATAGAATGAGGGTACAAGCGGTGGTTGGGTTATTAAAAATTACCCCATACAAGGTGCTAGGCCAAAAGATACCTTACAAAGTATGTATATACAATATTTATACTAAGTATCTGACACAGACGCTATAAATGTTAATTAAGTACTTAATAACATGTTAAGTTTATGAAGTGTTTTATAGACTTCTCTAAAATTATAAATGTAATTATTTACAACACGATTAATTCTAAATTAATGTTATGTTTTTACAAATTTGTATCAATATACTGTATTGTAGTTTTTTTTTTGTACGGATAAGTCCCCGTTCGGCCACCAACTCGCCTGATGGTAATGTGGTCGAAGATGAAGCACGCAGACTTTGAAGATTCACTTTGACCTTGAAAAGATCCAGATTTTATCTCTCAGGAAACAAGCTGGCAGCTTGTTCCATTCCTTGGCTGTACGGATGAGAAACGTAGAGTCAAAACATTTGGTGCGTACCCGAGGAAATTCCACTATGTATGATGGGTGGTAGTGGGCCGTCTTTCTACTTGAGTAAAAAGGGATGGAAGTACAAGGTCGTACAGCACAGCAGCACATTCTCCAAAATGAATCCTGTAGAAAATTTACAGACTTGCTTTAAAAGTTATTTTCAGTATTTGTAGTACGGAACAATCGGTGTGCAATTCTATCTCGCACTTGACCGGTTCCGTTTATAAAATATGCGTTTCAGTTATCCAAAATGAACAAAGTCTAAAAGGTTGAAAGTCAATCGATTTCGAAGCTGTCAACTCCGTAGCAGGTGATTAACATGATCAATCACAACACTTGTCAACAGTCAACTGATAACAAATCTGTAACATGTTCCGTTTAACGCATAAACGTATAACCGCTGCCCATAAGGCAAGACGGGTGAGGTAACACTTAATACCCACCGGTTATTTAAGTAACTATTATGTCACCGCACTGTAAAATAATTTGTCAATTCATTTCAAAAATCGAACCATCTTCGTAAACGTAAAAAGCTTGCCCATTATGATGTGGGTCCGAATTTATAGACTCAAAATTATTCAAATAAAAAAAGCCTTTATCGTTCCGACACGGTCGGGTCAATAACTAGACAAAAGCTCGAAGATTGTAGGTAGTCATCGGATCGGCCTCAAATGCTTTAAGGTGAGTTTATTAATTAAGGCGGCCGACCTTGCGGGCCGCACATCCAAGGAGGTCGGAGTGAGACGAGGGGGGAGCGGGACGGCTGAGCAGTTGTCTCGCTCTCTGGTGCCGAAGCGTTTTCGTCGCTCGGTGCGCGCGACCTACGACGAGTCAACGTGCGGCATTTCAAGCGTTTGACGTCTCCCATTGACCTTCCGTTATCTGCACTACACACTAATATTGTCATCAAACTATCGACGGGCGTGCGAGCTGTACTTACCATCCATCAATTAATGATTTATTTATAATTTTTAACAGTTAATTGTTTTTGATATTAATTGATACCAGTAAAGATTCAGATTAATCTAATAATAATTCATAACATAAAACATTACGTACGTAAGACGAGATGTAAATACAATTCTCGTGTAAACAGCTGCATCGTTGCCATAAACCACCTGCGAGGTATTTTAAATATCGCGGAGTGTAGCATACAAATAAAAACTAATCAACAAAGAGCATTAAGCTGCTCAGTCGCCAAGCAATTATGGATGCTAAGAGGCGAATCTACAGTAAGTCGGTATACATGACGTATCATACAAACACAAACACATTCTCACACCGAGTAGCTGGGAACAATCACAGAGGAGCGCGAGCCGTGAGATCACTCGAAACCGCACCTTAAGCTCATTGTCAAACCGATTACAATAAACAAACAGGACAGATGCGGTTGGAATCTTGTCAAACAGGCAAGTTCGAGCGTTGACTTATTGCCGGTAGAGCATTTCTGTGGCTGTTCCACTCACACTAAAATCAGCCTTAATTTCCATTGTCAAAGTTTATAATCGGTTAGATATGGTAAGTACAGGTAAGACACGAGTACGAAGCGCGCACACAAGCGCAGCGCAGTGTTGCCATAAATAAAAGATTCCTACAGAAACAATTGTTGCGTAGAGGCTCAGGCTTCGAGGCCTCGGTGAATGTAGCCTACTAGCGACTAATCGCCACCGCCTCAAGCCGATCGCGAAAGTAGGTGACCGCCCGTGATTGACGCTTGCGAAACGCCGTTCGATGACATTTAGACTGGACAATGCGCTAAACCCACGGTAGGCAATTATGAAACCTATTTGCTTTTAGATTCAATAACATACGATATTACGTAACGTTCTTTCAGCAGGTTTGGATTGAAGATTTGTAGCTAATGTTATTTTTGTATGTAATTTTAACCTAAGCCTTTAAATTGCATTGACCAATTAATTACTGCGATACTAATTTCTCATAAAGTTTATGAGCTCCATGCGATTTCGTAGGTAGCGAGAATACAACAATAAATTTTATAGTAAAATTACTCTATTTGAACTTAAACATTATCACATCTAATTTATCAAAAATACACGTCAATGTCAAGTAGCCTAATGGAAGAACATCATTTTATTATTTACAGATTAAATAAAGCTGAGTGTAAACAATGTTCTATATGATACACCAAAGTAATGGAAAACAATTTAAGCATAAATATAAATCAAAAGCTTCACTCGAAAACTTTATTGTGACCAAAAATTCAATCAGGTGAACTCTACAGAACCTCTGTTCCGAGATAACGCCGCTCTACTTAACCTCGCCACACAGAGAAGCGTAAACGTGAAACAATACGGTACAGTAACACAAGTTTATCAGCTCACTTTACTAATACCACCGCAAACGATATCGAACCTTAAGGTATTGTGATAGAGTGGACGCGTTCGCACATGGTCGCTTAGTCAAGTGTATTTACACATTTACCCACACAAGCGTTTTGGCCATCTGCGTGGCTACAATGACGTCGATGTGTGGGAACGCCAGGGAAATTTATACCAGCGGCATCGTACATACTAGAGAATAGGTTCATAAGACAGAAGGATAACTGTAGAAACATATTATTACATTAATGCGTATTTTTGATGCACCTATGCAAAGGCTATATATATTATATGTTATATGGGTACAAAAATATTGTAAAATTATTTATGTAAAACTTGCCGTGGTGGTGCCGGCGTCAGAAAAGTACCCCACCCTTTTCTACCCGTGGTTGCCGTAAGAGTCGGCTAAGGGATGTAATGGCTGATGTTGTGATTTATGTAAAAAAAAGACAAGGTTAAAACTAAGTCCTATAAATTATACCTACATCACGACAATTTTTTATTGTAAATTTTAGATACTTATTTTGAATATGCTTGCTATGATAAAAAAATTGTGGGCCGCTTTTTTTTACAAGACTTCTGTGACAAGTGACAAAACGAAATAAGCGACTTTTGAGAAAGGGCAAAAGACTGACTTTCATTTTATACTGATTATCACGAAGTCATTTAAAAGAAAATGATCCAAAAAAAAATTTCTAAATAAAACTTCACAGTTTCAAATCTGTAGTTTTTCATAATCTGTGTTTATTCCGGCGGCACTACCCACTGTAATTCACGGTTTTGTATCGTTTTAAAAAGCAAACACTTCTGTATGAGATTATCTTTGAATTATTTTATCTTGAACGTTAACGTCTTGAGTGAGGTAACAGTACAGTTGACAGTAAACAACCACATGAGTTATCATTAAAGAAATTTAATTTAAAAACTATACTTACAAAAAAATTATAAAACTATAAACGTAAAGTAACTAACTGAAAAGTAAATGAGATCATTGAAAGACCTATGCAAAGGCTATATATATTATATGTTATATGGGTACAAAAATATTGTAAAATTATTTATGTAAAACTTGCCGTGGTGGTGCCGGCGTCAGAAAAGTACCCCACCCTTTTCTACCCGTGGTTGCCGTAAGAGTCGGCTAAGGGATGTAATGGCTGATGTTGTGATTTATGTAAAAAAAAGACAAGGTTAAAACTAAGTCCTATAAATTATACCTACATCACGACAATTTTTTATTGTAAATTTTAGATACTTATTTTGAATATGCTTGCTATGATAAAAAAATTGTGGGCCGCTTTTTTTTACAAGACTTCTGTGACAAGTGACAAAACGAAATAAGCGACTTTTGAGAAAGGGCAAAAGACTGACTTTCATTTTATACTGATTATCACGAAGTCATTTAAAAGAAAATGATCCAAAAAAAATTTTCTAAATAAAACTTCACAGTTTCAAATCTGTAGTTTTTCATAATCTGTGTTTATTCCGGCGGCACTACCCACTGTAATTCACGGTTTTGTATCGTTTTAAAAAGCAAACACTTCTGTATGAGATTATCTTTGAATTATTTTATCTTGAACGTTAACGTCTTGAGTGAGGTAACAGTACAGTTGACAGTAAACAACCACATGAGTTATCATTAAAGAAATTTAATTTAAAAACTATACTTACAAAAAAATTATAAAACTATAAACGTAAAGTAACTAACTGAAAAGTAAATGAGATCATTGAAAGTATACCTATATATTATGTAGATTGTTTTCTGCAAAATGCTGGCTACGGTGTCTCAATGTATTGCAAAGGTATTTGTACAAGCAACAATGTTATTATACATGCCGTGGTGGTGTCGGCGTAAGAATAGTACCGCGCCCTCTCTACCCGTGGTTGCCGTAAGAGTCGTCATCTGGAAGATCGGCAGCAGCGTCTTCCTTGAACAATCACAATTCACACTTAACTGCGCTCGCCAACCCGCCTATCAAGCGTGGCGAGTATTGGCAAAACCCCCCAGGAGGAGGCCTATGTCCAGCAGTGGACGTCTTATGGCTGATGATGATGTCATGATTATACAAGCTGAACATAATTTTTTTTGTTGATTATTACATAAAACTTTATGTCAATGAGATGAAGATCGATTTTCGGTCTCGATTGAAATTGTCCCATACCTAATTTAAGGTGATTTATGGTTCCATCTAATATGCTAACCAATTTTTAGCTGACTGCCAAGGAAGGGTTATGATTTCTGCGCGTATCTTGTATGTATGTATATTTGTAAATTTCTTTAATACCTCGTAATGGCCGGATGGATTTCGACAGTTAAGGTATTTGTCTTAAAAATACAAGACTGTAAGTGTTTGAAAAAAAAATGGCCGTTTTTCATCGTGAAATAGTAATACGCTAATAAAACAAATTAACCATACCTGTCGAGTAGGGTATCAAGGGGGATTACAGAAATATATATAAGTGATATGTTTAAATTTAATAAATTGATTTAAAATGTTTTTTTCGTTTAATTAATTATAGGTATTTTATTCGCAGTCAGGTTATAGATTTTTTGTAACTTTTCGCCTTGTATAATAAATAAAAACCAAAAATTCTAAATTAACAAGTTTGGTGGATATCATATTGGGAGAATAGGCGAAGGAAAACATCATGAAGTCTACCCAACAAAAAAATAAATAAATAAACACGCACTTGTCCTTCGTGGAAGTGGATGGCCTCACCCTTCTCACAATAAAAAGAGGTCCATCCTCAGTAGTATGACAATTTGAAAAACAGAACTGGTCCAGAAACAAAAAGAATCTGGAATACTTTTACGTAAGACATCCAAGCACTCCACCTATTTTTTTACGAAAAAATTATTAGATCAACGAAACGCTCTCCTGATGCTAAGAGATAACGCTCGCCGATGACCAGCGGTACCGAGAACAAAACTAAGTCCAGAACATCACTACTTTGGCCTTCATTACTACTTTGATACACATTTTGTATAATCTCAATAGTCCCCCCACTAATACAACATCCTTGGTCACTGCGAATGCCTTCAAAACACATGACAGTCGCAAATCATCCAAGTGCAGTCCAATAAAGAGAAGAAAGTCAGGTACCGAGAGAAAACACGAAACTTGTTCATAAATTCATAACAAATTGAAAGTTTAAGCAAATGAACGCGAGCCAGTGTGCTTTCTAGAAATTATAACATTACATACATATAGACAAAACGTAAGACAGTATTCAAACGCATCGACCGGAGCGACTGACTGTTTGTATACCTTCTATGTTGAGTGAGAGTCTTCACCGACTATCATTTATCGTTTGTTTTAGTAATAAGAATCATGCTAACTTTTTTGTATAAAATTTAGAATTTAGAATAGCATAATTATTGTGTTCAAATATCGTACACATTAATTTATAGTACCTGGATGACCGAGCTTTGCTCGGTTGAAAACACGGATAAAACGACGTTTTCTAAAAATGAAACCTAGCTAGATCGATTTATCGCCCCCGAAATTACTGCATACACAATTTCACGAAAATCGTTGGAGCCGTTTCCGAGATTCAGATTAAATATACATATAGACAAGAATTGCTCGTTTAAAGGTATTAGATAGATGCATTAGAGTTTATTAAGTACGGTATATTATGTTAGTGAACTTAGCAGATCATTGTCCAGCAGATCACAAATAAATGGGAGTTCTCTTCGCATGCACGTGAGTTCTATAGTTCCTGATACTTTTTAGGAATAGTTCTTTACTCACTTAGAAGTAAAACAAACAAGCAAATAAAAAATAACAATTAAACATCATTTTCGTTAACCTTAATTTACTTCTTTCTCCCTTCTGCCATTGTTCGTTGTGTAGAGTTAACTATTTCCTCGAAGTAAGACCAGCGATGGATTTGATAACGTCAAAAAAGGTGGTTAAGAATTCGCTTAAAAAAATACTAGTTTTTTTTAATACACTCGTGGAAACAGTGATTGTCTCGGTTGTCTATTTTGTACTTAGTAGACCGAGCACGCCCACCTAGTAAGCTTACTTACTTTTACGAAATCACGAAAACTTTGGATGAGGCATTCTGGGGGTCTTATTTAATCTGTGACCCAGGGATCAATGACACGTCGCTTTGGACGCTTATCTGATTATAAGACTTGGGCTATAAAGGGTTGAAATATAATGTTACTCGACTTGGCACCTCAAATATTGTAAAATAACATTAGTCTAATTTTTACAGTTATTATTAAGAGGTATAGTTTTTTTTTTTTGTTCGATTTGTACTAAGTATTTATAAAGAGTTTTAGGGGAAAAGTTATGTATGACTTTATTAAAATCTTTGAAATGTAGGTGTGTGACAAACGATGATGAGTATGTGATGATTGGAGGATGGAGTGTTGTGAGAAATTGTTGATTTTAAACCGAAAGAGTGCTTCCAATGGGTTCTATTTTGAAAATAAAAACTTCCGTTAAGGTAAAGATGCACTAGGTAAAATAAAGTAAATATTTTTAAATACAAAAATATGTTGACAAGTAGATCATGATTTTACAACGAATTTTATTATAGGTATTTAAGTTTATGTGGGATTACTCATGTTTAATTATATCATACTCCGACTATAGTTTCGGTTACATCCGGTGGCCTTCTTCATGGAGACAAAGCGTAGTATAACGCGCGTGGTCTTCTTACTTCGCACTACGGGCCACTGCGCGCCTCGCACGTAAAAACAGCAGTTTTATTATAAGCACACCAAATACTCGCGGCCTTTATGAGCGACATTAGATACGGAAAAGATAATAAACTTAGAAAATAAGATGACCTTTAGGAATAGCGATTAGGAGACAGTAAATTATAATAAAACCTTATCTACCTATCTTCATACTTTCATAGATTCATTGGATGCAACGCGCCAAGCGAGTTGTTAATAGTAACATCAAAATGGGCGCCATTTTATTACAAAATGCCTACACCCACAGCCCAAAACCGTGATATACCTATTTAAATTAATTACTAATCACATATAAAAAAAACTCCTACGCACCAATAAGAAAGTATCGTAACTATAGCAATAAAAACACACTTCACATTGTAAAGTTCAAACTCCGGTCATTGATATGAAAAAAAAAACGGTTTATTGTAAAACGTAAACAAATTATTGATAATTGATATTTATTATAATATATCTACGTCTCGGCGTAGATAGGAGACGTGTTAATTGATACCAATTAATATGTATTTTCGCAGTGTCAGAATTTGTTTTGATAAATTATAATATCAAATAGATATCTAATATTACGTATTGTTAAAATTATATAAAGCTTATAATCGTTTTTATTATGTTTGTCACGAAGTTGTTCCAACTTACTTAAAATCCAAAGTAAGGACCAAAATGTGCACAAGATGTGCAAAAATATTTAAGAAAAACTAGATAAGGAACAAAACTATAAACAACACACAAGTAAATACTACATAGGCACGCTAAACAAAAGAAACTTTAAAAAAAAGATTTACCACAGATCAACAATTAATGTTCCCACAAGAAAGCTTTAGTTACTAGTTCGCGCATCGCAACCTAGTTGACCTTGTGGCTGTCCGACCCTGCGTTATTAAAACGACAGGAATAATAATGACTTAAATGTTCATTAGATGTTAGGTGTTGGCATAATGTTCTCTGATTTGTCATTTAGATGTTCGTATATTTTGTAGATGGCTGCGTACTATACAATTATTCTTTCTCAATATTGTTGTGATCTTTGTCACGATTAGGTCAGTGTAGGATTATAAAGTGTTGTATGTAACGCAACGTGATATGTCAGATGTAAAAAGACTTTACATACTTATAACAATAATTATGTTCTTACATAGTTTCAATGATTGTGCAATTGTCGAGTCTTAACGAAATCCCGTGGCGACAACAATGTTATAAATTATTATCTGTCCGAGATTGTAAAGGTAGGTGGTTAGATCGGAATATCCAAATATCCGATTAAACCAATAATTATACTAATATTGTTAAGGTGAAAGTGTAATATGTACATGTGTTTATTACTTTTTCAGGCAGTAACGGCTGGACGGATTTTGATAAAACTTGGCACGGTTTATTTCCTGGGTACATAAGTTACTTTTTCCAGAAAAGCGTGGGT
The DNA here is from genome assembly GCA_950106695.1 of Biston stratarius. NCBI lineage: Eukaryota > Metazoa > Arthropoda > Insecta > Lepidoptera > Geometridae > Biston > Biston stratarius. Next base: position 5,709,641 of record OX467107.1, read on the forward strand.
AAAACCTCGGGGAATCCCGTATAAATAAAGCAAAAATGTTTCAAAACCACAAAAATTTATATAGTAAAATTGTAAAGATTGAAATGGATAAAATTAAAGACATTAATAAATTATTGTAATTAATGCTTGATATATGTTTTATTGGTGGTTAGTTAAAAGATGACTAGTTTAGAATTGTTAATTGTGTCTCCAATTAATTTGTGATCAAAATCATAATAAACACTAAATTTCATCAAGACTTCTGAATTGATGTTTAAACTGACCTACGATCCTCAAATTTCAAATTCAAGGCGGTAACGTAAACCTGCTTCTTTTATATTTTAATATGTATTTAATTCATGCATATAGATTGTTGGGGGGTCGAGGCCAAGGATTTGATTTGTGAGTTGGAGTGCCGAGTGAGGGAGTTGGGACTCCCGTTACGGTTTGTTTCTGGCCATTGCCATCCAGCGTGGAAATGCAGCCAGTGTTATGGGTATCTTTGCACCGGATACATTTAGATATGAGCATTTAATTCGAGAGACTTAATGTATTTTATATTGTAATTAGTATTGTTATTATTAGATAGATAGATATAAACTCTTTATTGTGCACACCAAAAATACTACAGAAAACAAAATAATCTAATGAGCTAATGCCACAAGTGGTGGCTGTATCGCTTGGTTACCTGGAATACATTGCACATGATGCATATTTTAATTCATCATCATCAGCCATAGGACGTCCACTGCTGGACATAGGCCTCCTCCTGGGGGGTTTTGCCAATACTCGCCACGTTTGGCAGGCGGGTTGGCGAGCGCAGTTAGGTGTGATTGTTTAAGGGAGACGCTGCTGCCCATCTCCCGGATTACATCCCTTAGCCGACTCTTACGGCAACCACGGGTAGAGAGGGTGAGGTACAATTCTTACACCGGCCCCATTACAGCAATTAATTATTATATACAATATTTTTTTATATACATATAAAAAAATATTATATATAATAATTTTTTGTGACTTTTTTCTTGGAAAATTAAGATTAATAAAAAAAAACATTGGTATATATTATTTTAATCTATAAATCAATGTAAAAAAGTAACGTGACTTTAATCATTATGAAGACCGTTACGTAAGATAATGGAATTTGTAAAGTAAAATAGTAAAGTTCATAAAAATTTATTAATTATTCGGTTTGTGTAACAACAAAATTCAATAACAATAATATTGTAGATTAATGTTATATTTATCAAATGTTTCATTCAGTTTCATATTACATCACATTGTAGATGCCACAATGATTAGCATTATTTTAATCAAATTAATGAATACTTAACTCATTAATATCTCTAAAGTGCAGTTTAAATATGTAATTGACATTTAAAAACTTCTAGAGATTTCCATAGAGCCAGTATGACCAATAAAGCGTTATATTTATAGGCTGATATCAAACTAATTACATTTTAGAAATATATACAAAATGCACAATAACAAATTTAAAAATTAACCTGTATTTATGAGTTTGTTACTATCTACTTCACAATTAATCGTATACGTCGTATATTTGGGGTAGACATTTTAACAACGAAAGTCTAAAAGTTATGAGCGCCAAAGTAGCGAAGCCCTGAACTTTGTTTTGTTACTCAAAGTTCTATGTATTGCTGCAATGGTCATTGGCATGCGTTAGCTCTTACCATAAGGAGAGCGTACTGTTTGACACATCATTTTACATTTAAAAAAAATAGTTATTAATATAATAAACAGTAAATAATCCATAGTACACAATATTACAAGAACTGCCATATGATTTTTTTATATTTCTTAAAAAGCGTAACAAAGTAAAACTAAGATTCAGAAATAATATCCTTCAAACTATCAAATTTTTATTACAAACTTAAACAGTATCTTTAGCTACGCTTTGCTATATTTTTTGTTTTTAGTATAGTTATTCATGTTGTTTAATTTATTCATAACAATTTAAGATCATAATCGCGGCAATTATAACATTTTTGCGTTGCTTAACTCTGTGAGTACGAATGTTCATGCAGGTATTTCACATTTGTTTATTTGTAATAAAAATATTGTGGCAGTTTTTACCTCATTAGTCAAGGATACGTTAATTAGGGGACTAAAGGTCGGTACTCACACATTTCATTTGTTTACATTTAAACATAAGGAAATAAACAGACTAGCGACTTTCAGCATCGAAACCTGGCGATTTCGCAATTAGGTATGTCGATACTGTAGGTATCGCGTTTTGGTAACATACCGTCACAGGGTTGAACTGCTTGATTGATTGATTGGTCGATCGTATTGCTACAGATTATTTCGATACTATATGACGATCTGGCTGCGGGCTGCGAACGGGCTCCTTTCGATCGCCGTATCAAAATAGTACACTTTATTTTGTTGACTTCCCCATTAGCTTATTCGATAGTATATCTGCTTCAAGAGCTGTCGTGGGTTCGATTCTTATCAGACTAATATTTATGTGACGTACAATAAATGTGTGTTCTGAGTTTAGATGTTCTGTATGTACTATAATTATTATTTACACAAAAGTATATAGAATATCAGTTATCTGGTTTCCATAGTACAAGCTTTGCTTAGTTCGGGGCTAGATGAGGTTATGTTCTATGATATTTATTGTTGATTCTAATGATGTTATCGTGTTGTTATATAACATACAATAGATTGAGTTGCTTCAACTCTCACACTTGGATGCGACTTGAAGTTTCTGGAAAGCAACTTAATCGCCGCTCGCCGATACTAAAAGTCGTCAGTCTGCATAGGCTTTAAAAGTTTCAAAACTTTATAATCGGCGCTGTTTCCTTTGACTGCGTGGAAAAAGACTCAAACTAGTTACCAAGCACACTTTCGCATTTACAACAACAACTTAGTAGAAACAATAGAAATGAGGTAAAATTACATACATTAGAATATTAATAAATGTGTGATAATTCTAGTATAAGATATCAAGTCTAGCCATCTCGCTAACATGCAATAAAGTACTTAATACACGGTCAACTCAATGGTCAACAGTAACTGTCAGGAAGATATTGATTTTTAATTAATCAACTTCTCATGACATCATTCGCGTCTAATCTTTATCAAGCGAACAAATGAGTTTTCAATTTGTCATGCGTTTTTTGGTAACAAATGGCAACACAATACTTTCCATAAATGTCAGATGAGTGACCAGTCCTAATATAAGAAAAAAAATGCTAGTCGAAGGTGTGTTATTTATGGATGATAGCTGTTACAGTACATACGTAAAGGTTACGCGCGGTCACTCATACAAATATTCTCGTCGCAGTTGCAAGTTCGATTTCGAACTGTGATATCACGACGTCTATTATCTTCACGACCACATGATTTGGCTCGTAAGTTACCCACTCATATAGCGATCAGTACTCATATAGAGTGTGCTTCAGAACTACTTGGTCTTATTCCCCATGCCCATTTATCGAACAGCCAGAAGCTTTAAAAAGCGACCATGGTCGACGTTCCAAAAACTCGATTTGATTCAACGTACATTGTGCGGACTACTAGACAGTGAAATGGTCCCCATTGGTCCAATCTGAGTGTCTTCAAGTCGAGAGTGAGTCGGTATCTTCTAGGTAAGCATGCTCCATCTTAGATCACATCGTCAGTTAACATCAGATGAGATGGCGGTAAGCCTATTTCTTATAACAATAAAAATAAACCATCCAGGTAGGAATAGGGAAACCTCCGCTGCACTCGCTCAAAAAGTACCCATATAAATGCGACTAACTTTTCTTTCAAAAGTTTCAAAATCATGAAACATTTTGAGGAAACGGTCTGGACACCATGGGTGGCCGATTAATTCAAAACACGGCAAAATAGACCATCACTTTGTCTGCGCGTAGATCAATACGGTTTTAATGTAAATCGGCCCGATTGTGATCTCTCGGCCGCGACACAGATAAGGTCGTAGTCGCGGGAGCCTAAAGACTACAATTTATTCTGTGACTAAAGTCACTAAGTCGCGTCGCCTGCGCATGATGTCACACGGACCTGCCGGCCGTCGAGGCCTTGTCGAATGACAATCATTGTCGGAGATACATATTTTATGCAATTTTATACAGATAGTTATATAGCGAGACAAGTTTATCATTTAACATGATGCGACGTTCTACACTTTGGGTATCACAGACAAGGTTATAGTACACGCTGCTACACTATGAGATAGTTTATGAAAGTGATCTTTCGTGTACCGAAAACAAAAGACGCTAGCTTCAACCACTGTTTATCTCTCTAATATCCTACTACTGCATACGTGCGCTTCCCTTGGAAGGTGATATGGCGATTTTCACCACGCTGCTAGCGAGTTAACTGATATCAACCTAATGTCGTCGAGGCTGTCCAGCCTGTTTGTTGTCAGGACTGGCTGGACAGGGCACACGGGTCGCTTATCTTCTGGCTTGTGCAGGTGCTTTCAGGGCATGGGTGTTTCAGAAAATACCTGTGCCGTATCGTCGGATGAGAACCCTGTGCCATCCATCACTGCAGCTGCGACGATACGATACGCCGTGATCTCGTCGCAGTAATGGGGAGCGATCTCTATCTTTCAGCGTTAATGGGATCAATGCTCGGATGCGAGAGATCGTCAGAAGCGGCAGTTTCCTTCTGAGAATAAGTGATGTTTCAAAAGGAAACGGCGGAGCGCGAACCGAAGGTCACAACAGATCTCCTAATGCGCCGCCGGAGAGCCGGGCGACGAAGGAGGATCTCTCCTTCAACTCCCATAGCCAGGGCGATCCTTGGATGCCTTGGGCGATGGGCTCAGGGGGGTCTATCACCCGACAAGAGTAGCCCCTGAGGTAGCGCGCGCGGTGTTACCGCGCGCCACTCAAGGAAAGAAGGATAGAGGCTTTCCAGCTCCATCCCTAATAGGAAAGGGTTCCAGGGGACTAGCGCTGTCCGGGCCCGATAGGTAGTATAGGTAGGCCAGGCAGAAACACCCCAGGGTTTATAGTGGGTAGGCCGCTACTATAGCGGAGAGTCCCACGTAACCACCTTGCTTCCCACGAGGCCGGTGGCATCCATTTAAAATTGACCAGGGGCAAAAAATGTCAACCCAATCTATTACATTTGCCATTGAATTTATTCTCCGAACATATTGCGCAGGTTGTTTTCTCGATGTTTGTCACAGAAAATCTAAAGATATGAATTTATAAATCAGGCCAGTTTTGAACTCACGCCCCCATGATCGTAAAGTATATATTGATGGCCAATGAGTTACCACGGTGTTACTTGACAACTACACGCCAAGACATTACGGTCGACCACAACAAATTACCAAGGTCACTTTGATAAATACACGCTTAGAACCGGCCAGTGTAACACATGCTTTATGTTACAGGTACAATAAAAAAATTAGTCATTCAACAAAATCCGGGTATTGTTCCGAAAACAAGGAAATTATGCATAGTAACTAGGCACTTAGTCAAGTCATTGTCATAATTTTTTGCATTATATAAATATTTATTAATAAGCGCCCTTAATTGACGTAATGACGATTGCCGTAGTGTTCAACAACTTCAAAAACGTTCCTGTGGTTGTGTTTGTTGATTCTCTCTGATTATTTATTATATTGGTAACCTTTCGTTATCAAATTGAGTTCCTAAGCTTCTAAATATGATTATTATTTTGTTCAATATATGATAATTTGACAATTAGTATAGCTATCGGTGAATTTTAACAAATGTATTTATTAAGCTTCATTAAATAATTAATTGTTGTTTTCTTTTTTCAAGAATGTTTTGAGGTGTTTTAATATATTTTCCGTTAGTTTCTTATAATAGTTATTTTTATCCCCTAGTTTAAATTATGTTTTTGCTTACCCGTCTGATGTAATCGCTACTTATTATATGACAACAGGTTTTATAATTTTTTGTGTACTCATTTTGCTTTGTTACACGTTTATGCCAAATTAGGCAAAAAAGAGTATCTACCTATGTCCTCCTTACCTGTTTCTATCAATTGTTACTGAACGTAAAAAAAAAATATGACAAAAAATATTATGAGACATAAAAACGAATTCAATTTTTACGAAATAACTAAGGTATTATATATCTATTTCAACTACAACTTCCTATTTCTTTTAGACACATATTCAGCTTTTCCGATAGGTCACTTGACAAAGAGTACTTATATATAATATTTCCATTTCTTATAACGACCAATTCTTTTGTCATTTTTAATTCAATTAATAAACAAAAAAGGTCAGAGTGTCAGTGTCACAGATAAGCAGTTGTGTTTACATTCATAAATTTATGTAAAGTATCTACTATGCAAATACATGAGCATCCGGTTAAATATGGATGCATGCAAATACACTTTGAGAATATCCCAAAACCACTTGATGTAGGCATTTAGGTTCCTGTATTTTTATACAAACATATATGCTATGAATCTAAAAACGATACTCGATTGAATAATCTATAAAAGAAGAAAGAAGTTCAATGGTATTTTTTTTTAATATTCATTATCGACATCATCGTAGGACATCCACTCCAGAACTTTGCAGCCCCATTGGCCATCAGTTCTGCGTGCTATGTGCCCTGCCTATTGCCACTTCAACTTGCTAATCCTTTGGGCTATGTGGGTAACTTTTGGTTCGTCTAGGGATCTCCTCATTTCTGAAATTATTTAAGTTTCAGTATGAATAAAATATTTGTATTTGTACGCAGTGTTTTTTGCAAATAGAACAATAACTTGTATGGGACAGTTGGCTCTGTGGACATTCGCGCGGCCTCGCGAATCGTCTGCTTATGCTTAATCGGGTCGAGCGTTCAATGTCAAACACGTCATCTGTGGCTCAAGGTACAAAGCGAGCGATTTAACATTTGATTTTAATGTTTGCTACGGTTCTAAGTTACTTTTGCCTTAATCTTGCTATTAGCTATAATTTTTTTTTACCACTGATATAACTTTATATATTTATTTTTTACATGGCCAGTAGATGGTTTTATATTAATAGCAATATGCATATGTATATATCACATACATATTACTATTTGAGAGTATTTATAGGATCTCCTTTCCAGATCTTTTTTTCCATTTCATCCCATTGTTGCTTAGAAGAAAACGCTTTTAACGATAAGGCCGTCACTTGTGGCATTAGCTTATAATCATGTGTCGTTATTTTCTATATTCAAGACGTTAATTTTAGGGCTCACAATAAAGAGTTGCTATCTATTCATATTTTAACATTTTATTTACGTAAACTCAATAGTGACTATAGTCAATAGTGACAATAATCAATAGTGACAATAGCCAATAGTGACAATAATCAATAGTGACAATAGTCAATAGAGACAATAGTCAATATTGACAATAGTCAATAGTAGTGTGAGGGTTGAAGAAGGATTTCTATAACTTAATCTATGAGATTTATCGCCAACCCCCAAACTATCTGCGTGTTCTTGTGACTGTCGGGTAGTGTAGCTAATGAAACTCTTTATTTCTGGTGATCACCATTTATATTAATTCACATTGATTACGTGCAGATTACATGGTTATAAGTGAGTGCACTCTAGCGAGGCTATGGGACAATTAACGAGTGGCGACCAAGCTTTGGAATGCGCCACTCTCAGCAAAGACGCTATGTACAGTAGCGTAGATGTAAAATCGCTTCAGACATATATCTTGCACCACAAACGAACAGCAACATTTACAAGGTACTCAGTGGTTGACGGGACCAACATCGCTTCCTTAGATTATATCGATAAATGCTCACGTAACCAATAATGCTTCAATAAACTTAGTACAATACGAGTGCAATTGACTCCTATAACTTAGTGCGCTTCCTGATGGCATGCTTGTGAAAAACATCACGAATACCAAATAAACTGAACTTACAGTTTCCGTTAACAGGTGGTCTAGCACATCGATGTGCAACATTAACATAGTATGTAAACGATAGGAAAAACACACACACAAACTTTAGCATTTATATATTTTGTTATTATTTGTATTAAATTACAAATAGAAGATAAAGATAAAAAGAATACAATGGAACTTAGTGCATCTAGAAATTATATTTGACATTACAATTTAAAGTATAAAATGACAATTATTGAACCCAAAACTAAGCACGAGGCTTGTGTCTTGGGGAGCGAGAAATATTCTGTTACTATAAACAAAATATTAAATGAAAATTTACTTAGAATGACACAAAAATTGAGCTCAGCAATTAAGCACTTAAAGTGTGACAATGTGGGTAGAAAATGAAAAGCTTTCTGTGAGAAATTTTGCGATAATCAAAATTAACCCCGTATACAATTACTGGAACAAAAAGTCTATGCAAATTAGGTGAGTAGGTATGACCTGTTCATATTATTACATTCACTACCTGATCCGGTTCAACATTTTAACTAAACATATATTTCATATCTCGACAATGTTACTGGGTTTGGTTATTAATAAAAACATACAATAATACAATAAAAACGAACATGGCGACTAGACTAAATTACATATATGGAAAACAACGATTTAAGTTGGTATTTTTTAGGGTATATAATAATCGATTGTTTAATAGTTATTGCCATTTAAATATGTACATCATCCAAATTTAATTAAATACATTTATTTTTTAACTTGCAAATTGAGTATGATCTTCCTTCTTCTTCAAAAGGCGTGTAAATAGAATCTTAAAAGGTCGGCAACGTATCTATTTGTAGTGCCCTTTGCAGATATCCACAGGCGACAGTGATTGCTTACCATCAAGCAATCCGTCTGCTTGATTGCCATTGGTGCCACTGGAGATTGCCAGTGGTATAAAAAAAAATACCTTTAAAAATGTGAAGATATTATCACATGTCGATATCAAAATCAATACATAATCAATTTATTTACCTAGGACAGACGCTCTTATTAAGTAAAAACAATTTTGAGACGAATGAAGCCAACAGAAGAATATACTGTTGGGAGCATTCGAAAAATTACGTCGAGTCTTCTCGTCGTCCATCCCGCAAAGTTTTAAGACAAAAGTTTTTAATCAGTGCGTTCAACCTATCTTGACCTACGGAGCTGAAATGTAGACACTCATCGCGGGAATGATCTACAAGTTCAAAGTCGCTCAACGAGCTGTGGAAAGAGCTATGTTCGGCATGTCTCTGAGGAATCGTATCGAAATAATTCGCTAGAGAACTAAAGTCACAGACATAGCTCAGCGTATTAGCAAGCTGAAGTGGCAATGGGCTGGACATATCTGTCGCAGAACTGCTTACCACTGGGGTGTAACCGTATACTAAAGTAGACACTACAGCTGGCGGTGGGTTGAAGTGAAAAACCGAAGATCAGGCTGTGACGTATCTTGGGAGAGGCCTATATCCAGCAATGGAGGTCAAATGACCAGAAAATCAATGACCAGTTATGAAACTTACTTTTTTCCAGACTACACGCGGTTGAGTTGACTAACACAAATTAATTATCAAGTCAACACAAGCACGCGGCGACATCACCACCAACTCGTACTCATGAAATACGTCTTAAAGTCCTTTGATATTTATTTACCGCTGCGATAAATTATCTTTAAGAAAATGTTTAGTGATAGCTCAGTGGTTAGCGGATCACATGCCGCACGGCAAAAAACCCCACAAAAAAGTTTGAGCTGCCGGTGTTGGAAAACATGGTGTTAAGGTACTGTCTAGTATCCGGCTAGAAAGCTACCACACTCAAGTTAAAAATCTGCCAAGATGTGTGTTCTGACATCCTCACTTGTCAACCAGGTTCATTCCAATACAGATGTGTCTCACTTCACTTTCGATCGATTTCGATCACTTTCGACCACACCATCACTTAATATCAGGTGAGCTGCGGTCAAACGACTAGCTTATAACCTATAAAAAATATATTCACTAGGAATAAAACTAAAGTGTAAATCTTTTCCTGGTTTAATATAAAAATAAAATTAAATAATAGAAAGTTGTTTTAAGTCCTGTGACCGGAGATTTTTATCTTAAAGTACATATTAAGTATATTAAAGCACATCCTTACACGAATGTTCTCGTTTAAGATAAAAAATCTCCGGTCTTGTCACATTGGATCAATTTTGTAAAAAAAAACTTAGTTTTTAAAAATGCATTGATATCCCTGTTCCATTGTACTATGATCAACTCTTATTAAAAGTTTATTATACAAACTTTACAAATAATTATTTTGAGCAAAGATCCCCAGAAACGATGCCCTAGATTTTATTTTGTTTTTCAAAGATCTAGATACCTACCTCTGCAACCGTCATGGACAGGCGTTATCTCTCACCATCATGAGGCCGTTTCGTTCGTGTCAGTATTTTTTACATAAAATAATATATTTAATCTTAAAAAGGTAACATAACATAAATAATGTTAACTAAAGACTTCTTGTATAAGTGTCGTATTTTATTTGCATTTATTTTTTCACACTTAACTCCCGGATACCCAAATCAGGATCATGCAATCACTTCCTACACTTAAAAGAATAATCAATCTAAACCACACGTTTTTTAGCTACTGAAATCAGGAAGCAACAATATAAATTGACGTGTCACTTGAAACAGTGTACGGAATATTGGAATTAGGTAATCAATCTTATTACTTACTTACCTCTCTACTTTTAAGCAATGCTCCTGAGTTATTGTCTTACGTGACCGATAAACGCGATAGTGCGACGCGATAATACGCGATTTCTTCCGATAGTAATACAAAAATGTTGTTTAATTAGATGACGTGTCCTGTCACGTAAATCAGTTTATTTATTTACGTGACAATAAAACCTGACAGCGTGTACCTATATTGTAATGTATGAATTTTACAAACGGCTTAAAATTTAATTTATAAATATTATTCATTAATCGTCTCAATTCTAATTAGCGCGCACATATTTTCATTTCTTAATTATCTCTAGCTCAATTAATATTATTGATTAGCTGATCGATATTATTGGAAACTAATCTTCAAATAGCTTCATTTTTCCCGTGAATTTAGCTTTATTGGTTAACTAGCTGCCCTCCGCATTGTTCCCCGCTAATCTTACGTGAACACTGTATTTTTGAGATTAAACGTAGCCTTTGTGTCAATCCAGGGTGTCGCTACCTCCATACCAAACTTCATCAAAATTGGTCCAGCCGTTTGAACGTGGAGATGTAACAAACATACAAACTCACAAACTTTCGCCTTTATAATATTAGTGTGGCTAGTGTGATGTGTAAATTTTTAGACGTGATAAGTCTTGCACATAAGAATTTACTAGCAACGCAGCAACTAGTCGCTTTCCGCCACTCACCTGAGACAAAGGACTACCTCTACCTTCTAAGTAATGTACGTAAGATAGACAATGCTCAAGGCTTCGTAAACTCCTTGACCGTCATTTTTGTAAACAACTAGTCATGTGCTAGGTCAGACAATAATTTGCTTATTGCTTTACATTTTCCGGACACTTAGTAAAACATACTCGTACAAACTAAACTATGTAAATTGTTGTTTGACAAGTCTGACACTTTTTGTCTCTATTTACGTAGTCAATTACGTATTTATAGTTTTCTAGAGACAACTTACGAAATTAGCAAACTAACACAAAATTTTCGGTAAATATTAAAAGCTCAATTTTTGTGTTGATTCTGCTTGCATTTCAAGCAAAATTTTATGAAATTTTCTTGTCACTTATTTAATATATATCTAGATACTGACTGGCTGACTACCTGATCGATCAACGCATAGCGGAAACTGCTGGTAGTAGCATGAAAGGCACAAATGTTCCTTAAATGACGTGAATGGAACTAAGAAGGGATTTTTGTAAATTCAATCATTCAAGTGAGGGTTGAAATTTTGTGTGAAATTTGATGATGAAATTTGAACAAAAGTATCACTATTTAATTTATTAACATTCTTTATGGCTATAAAATAGGGGATGAAAGTTTCTATGAAACTCCGTCATTTTTAGAGTTCAAAAAAGTAATACAGCATTCTTTTATTTCTAACCGTGAGCTTATCTACCAATTTTTACAAATCTAAATTGGACAAGTATAAATTTACAATTAGAAAAAATGGACACCATGCCCTTAGGTCGAACACGGCTAGGTTTTAGGTATTATGGTTTAAAAATCAAACTACTTAACCGATTTTTCATGTAATTTCTGTGGGATTAATCTGAAAGTATATATCCTTTAAAATAAAAATATATGTAAACGAGGAACATAAATAAAAAAGAAAAATTTCAACTAATTGAAAACCTCCTCATTTTTGAAGTCTGTTAAAAATGAAGAACCTCCAACAGTTTAACCTAGTTTGTCTAACTTAAAGTAATTACCGTTTTACGCATCTTATTAATTAAGTGTATTGAAAACTTCATTGCATAGTAGTGAATAAACTCGTTAAATGGGCAAGTACTTATTGCACAAAATTTGTGTCCAAATTGAGTAGCATACTATGCATCGTAATAAATCAACGCGTCTAATATTGAGGACATGCCTGACCTAAGAAAGGTAAATGCCTCAATGCTACCTCAAGTGGTAAAGCAAGCGTGCCAACCACAGAAACCACTGTAAACACATAGTAAGGAATCTAAGTGCTTCCGGAATATTGATTGTTTTTCTTGTGCTGCTTCTGTAGAACTTTTCTTCTCCAATCAAAATATAAATATATATAATCTGGGTGCCTTAAAGTCGCGAGTGAATCGGTTTTCTAGGCGAGCGAGCTCCACCGGAGACCGCATCTCGATCAAACGCAAGCCTATTAGTAATAAAAAAACCTTTATATTTGTAGTGTATTCAAATGTTAGTAAAATCGTGTGAGCGATTTTTATGGTCATAATATTGTATTTTATGGAGACCTATTTCTTTCTTTTCCAAAGACAACTTGTTCGGTACGGAATGGATAATTGGCTATTTTGGAAACATTTTCTTTTTTATGTCACAGATGGAAAAAAGCTGATAAGTTTCCTGACGGTAAACAATCACCGTCGCCATACGAATTTGTCAATCGGGCAGCATGCAATTTTTATAGATCAATTGTATTTGGACGCGATTTCAGGCAATGTCACTTACTGCGGTGATAGAACCGCGACGCGTTCAATTTTCATTTGTTCATAATTCATAATTTATTTATTGCATAAAAGATATTAATTTAATCAAAACAGAAACCATACAATCATAATATTTTAATACAGAACACTCCTCTTTATACTTGCGTTATGAATTTCCGTAGTTGACCATAAAAGGAAAAACGGAAACAGGAGGAAAGGGAGAAAGCTTAATGAAGCTTAAGAAGTAGACCTGATCCATTTATCAATATGACAAGCTATAGAGAGGGCTATGGTCAGAATCTCCCTACGAGATCAAATCAGAAATAAGGAGATCCGTAGACGAGCTAAAGCTACCGACATAGCGATAGCGAGCCTACCGATATTAGCAAACTGGTGGCCGATGGGGCTGCAAAGTCCTGGAGTGGAGACCACGGACCAGCAAGCGCAGCGTAGGATGCCTACAAGATGGATAGACGGCCTAATAAAGACAGTAGGAACTCGCTAGATGCGAGCCGCTTCTAACGGTCTTTATGAAAGTCAATTTGAGGAGGCCTATATCCAGAAGCGGATGTCCTACGGTTGAGATGATGACGATGATGTGGTTGCATGAAAACCAACCATCTTGCTTGAAACTTTAATGCGAAGCCATGATTATTATAAGTACGGAAGACAGACATTTCTTACTACAATGATTCTGTGGCTGTCTTAAGGCGAGAGGTCGCCCGTTCTAACGCAGCGGCCCCGAAACAAATGCACACTTATTTGCCAATACACACACTGATGTTTTCTTTATCTGTGTACCTGAATTCATACACCTAGAATGATAATATTTTGATGTAGACGTCCAGTCGTTTTAGGTGTGCGGTCGACGTTATATACCAACACAATTTGGTCGTATGAAGGCATTCGAGCGAAAAGTCTGATTGGTCTACTACAACAGCGCAGCAAGCGTTTAGTTTAGATCATTGATTTGTTAGTACTTAGGTACCAGCTCAAGATTTATAGTACTTAAATTGATTGGTCTATGCGTCACTTTGCGGAAGTTTTTCTTTCTATAATTGATGCGGAATTACTCAAGAGATTCTTTGAAGTTTACATTTTAGGGTTTACGTACATATGAAAAGTTTTAGAGAGCTATCTTAGTATTGAGTTTTTGAGCTGTCGGTGAAGGAAATCTTCGTTAGAAAACCAGTAGAGCGGATTACTCGGCGGGTTAGCTACCACCCTCAAGTTGAAAATCTACCGCCAATAATCTAACGGTGTGTTCCGGCTGCCTCACTGTTATATTTCAGGGTAGCTACTTTACAAGTTTACAATCTTCGACTACACCGTCTATTAACATCAGGTTGCTGTGGTTAAAAGCCTAACTTATCAACCATAAAAATAAATCTTGCGAAAGAAACCAAATTCTTTTTACAATGCCTTAAAGTCACATTCATGAGGAAAACATAAACGTCACTTACGCTGCACCTGGTGGAAGATAGATGACTCTTACAGTCATACCGGTCTCACCGAGGTGTCAATCAATAAACATTTCAATTATATTGATATCAATTTGCAGTACAAGACAGTAAAATACCTATAAAATTAACGACTCAATAATTGCATTATGAATGTACTTGTATGCTAACCGGTTTGTTCTCGTTTTGACTGGTTTTGATTGCAAAATGTCAGCCTGGCGACGTGTATCCGTGATTATAGCAGGTAATGCGGCGAATGTAGAATTCTTGGTTGACAAACTTGGGTGCCCGCTAAGTTGAAATGAGTTTAATCATCTCAGTCTCATTCTTATCTAACAGTACTGTTTGATACTTCTAAGAACGTTTTGAAACTTTCAAAAATATTTTCTTTATCTAATTTTGCGTGCACATTTAGCAATTTTTATAAAATTAACATATATAATTTAACAATATGCATGTGCATCTAAAGTTTAGAAAAAAAATATTAGGATATTATGGAAGCTTGTACTGTGAAACTGATAGAATACCACAAAACAATTTTCAGTGATTTTATCGGAAAATGTACTCTACACTATCGGTACACTACATATTTTATGCACTTATATATTCCATTTAAAATCGAATTCACTAAGAAAATGGATACGCATATAAACATAAAAGATAAAAAAATATCATGTAACAATGAAGTGACAGTTTTCACGGCGCTTGTCCTCGAGTACACGTGACGGCCATGCATGGTGACAATTACAACCTAGCAATTATAGTAACAATAACTAGCTGATACCCGTAGCATGCACATGTCCGGATGCACATGAAGTTATTAACAATATTAGTATACAAGCGAGAATCTTCTCTCTTTACAATCAGAATATTTTTGTCTTTGAGCACTCATTGGTTGATAATACAACGAAGCGATTTAATGTATCCTACATTTCTATATATCCTATATTTATCTGACTAATCTTATTATTAGTAGGATATTTATCTATCTAATCTTTTTACCTTTAAAGGAGCAATTCTTGTGGGTATATATGTATATATATATAATTTGAATCTCGGAAACGGCTCCAACGATTTTCATGAAATTTAGTACGCAGGGGGTTTCGGGGGCGATAAATCGATCTAGCTAGGTTTCATTTTTAGAAAACGTCAGCAAAGCTCGGTCATCCAGGTACTATTATTAATTATAGCAGGGATGGCAAACCTATGACACGCGTGTCAATCGTGACACACTTCCAGTTCTTACTCTAAGCCCGAAAACATCTACATAATCTATACTCACAACACATCACATATCCACAACACATCACATATCCACAACACATCACATATCCACAACAACACCTAATTATTATTCACGTGTCCGTTACGTTCATTGTCTTGTTGTTATTTGTTCAAGATGTGTATGTTTATGTTTCAGTGTTTAATATAATTATAGGTACACTTTATTCTATGGTAGGTATACCTAGCGAGGATGTGGAACTCTCTGCCGTCGTTTGTATCATTTTCCCGCTAAGTACAATTTGGATGTCTTTAAATACAGAGACAACAGGTTTCTTCTAAGCGTGCTCTTTTTTTTGATATTTTGACAGGCTATATGTTTGACCACAGGTCACCTTATGTTAAGTGACGATGTGGTCGAAAATTGTAAATACACCTAGCTTGGAATGGAACTGGTTCTCAAGTGAAGCTAACGGTTTGATCAAACGCAAACCCTATACCTACATATTTTTTTAAACACTTTTTTTATTCACTAATTTTGTATTTTCCAAATAATATAATTAAATCTAATATTGTACGCTAATAATTATTAGTAAAAAAAAATTGTGGTCGCCACAAAAATTTATAAAAATAATTAATTAAATAAATGTAATATATATTAAATAAAAATGTAAATGTAAAATATAAATTAAATAATGTAAATATAGCTGGCAAATTAAATATTATTTTGTTTACGGTATATTCAATGTCTAAAGATTCTGCGAACAAGATAAATATAAAGCAAAGTTTATCTCTATACAGCGAGGCGCTACTGCGCCGACATCAGGTAAATGAAAACATATCCAGTTCCACGTTCTCATACATTCGGTATGCTTTAATTTCATTAATTGTTATTATTTACTGAATTATTCACAATTTTCAAAAATACCATTTGGATCAACCTGTATCTAAAAAACTGCAGCGCAAATGTCATTAGCCGGAGACAGATCAAAACGTATTATCAATTAAAAAATAAATTAAATTAAGATAGTCCTGTATTTTAACAGCGAACGGTGCACAGAACCGTGTAAAGACACGCGTGTGAATAAAGAAATACTTACTGAATGAGCTAAAAGCTCGCACAAACTTGACCGCGCTTCCTATTTTCCTCATAAATAACTTTGCTAACAGACGGTGCGGTAAAGTTCTGATGATGAAGCTAGGAGATGGTGGTAGTACTCTGATTTTTATTCATGAACCATTATTAATTCACAAAGATTTTTGATTCTTGTAAACAAACAATAAATAACAAACTCTGACAATGTCAGTACATTAGGTACTGACATTGTCAGTTCTTCTCAGACTAGTTCTTACAAAGAGATGAGTTTGCAAAAAGTTTACATATAAAACTTTTTTCAATTAAAACTTATTGTTACTTTGTGTTGATAAGATCGTGTTTTGTATGTGACTGTGTAACATAAGTAGTTATTTTGCCATTGATGATATCAAATTCAGAGCATTACACCATCATTTAAAATATTATTAAACCATGCATTATACTGCAAATGCACGAGTTACTATAAAATAAGTTTAAAAAGGTTTTAACAAACTTATACAAACTGTTTGAAACATTGATCTATTTGTATGAACCAATCTATTTGCTGACATCGGCAGTATCATTGTTGACGTTTGTCCGTCATGTTTTATTTACAAAAGTGTGTGCTTATAATATTTAAAGAGTTCCCTCGATTTCTCTTGGATTCCATCATCAGATCCAGACCTGATACCAATGGGACCACATGGGAAATACACCCTTTCAAACAAGAAAATAATTTCCGAATCGGTCCAGTGGTTTTCGAGTAATCGGTAAACATAAATAAAATTAAAATAAAATAAGAAGATTCCGACGAATTGATAACCTCCTCCTGAAGTCGGTTAAAAATGAGAAAGTGTTAATAGTGATTGTGAATGCGATGTACACCATACCTAGTGCTCTGAGCGCACCGCAATGTTGCTTGCACTGTGCAGTTTCGTTTGAATCAATTGATACCTACGGTGTCAAAGAAATGGCGCGCCCTCTAGCGCACACAGCTGTAGTTATATGAACGAGTCACAGAATGATTCTAATTCGGGTACTTGATTTATTATTTAGTTTGTTTGAAAATTGATCTCTTTTAAATTTGTGAATATATTTTTTTTACATTGCTTATATGATTACTGATCATTAACCCTACCCGTGTGTGAAATTAATGTCGATACAAAGTATCCATGTCGTATAAGTATATAAAAATATTGTGTCGCGGTGTTTGTAGTCACACTGCTCCGAAACGACTTGACCGATTTTTATGATTTTTTTTAATATATATTTGGTAGTTATGAGAATAGTTCTAAAAGTATATTTTGTAGCGCTAGGTGATTAGCTAATTTTTATCCCGAAAATATGTAGCGTAGCCTGTACTAAAATAAGTGTGTTAATTAAAAGCGAATTCGAAATATGAACAAAATTTGACCATTGAAAACATAAGAAATTTAATTGTAATATTCTAGTTCTTCTTTATTTTTGGGTTGCAGTTTTTTGTATTTGCTATTATTAAGGATTTTGGGGTGTATATTGAAGAATCAAGTTAATTATGTCAGACACACAAAGGAATTCACGGGCGAGCGCAGTAAAGTACTTCGATATAGTTTTGGAAGCAACACGATAAGTCATGTCTCCTATATCACTTTCTGATACTAGCGTTTGTAATTCCGCTCTTTATGAATAAAATACCTATCACCGTTGTATATAGGTACATATGTATATAAAAACATTACTCGAAGTATTTTGACTATTTTATAAAAAATCTGCTTAATCAGTTAAGCCCTTTTTTAAGTTATGTGCATACCAACGAACATCATTTGATTTTTATTTATGTCACACCATCAGCCATAGGATGTCCACTGCTGGACATAGGCCTCCTCCTGGGAGGGTTTTGCTAATACTCACCACGCTTGGCAGGCGGGTTGGCGAGCGCAGTTAGGTATGATTGTTCAAGGAAGACGCTGCTGCCCATCTTCCGGATTACATCCCTTAGCCGGCTCTTACGGCAACCACGGGTAGAGAGGATGGGGTACTATTCTTACGCCGGCACCACCATGGCACCTTATTTTATATATATATCGGTTTATTTATACAAATTATATTAATAGAATATTTATTTAAATAGATAGATAGATAACACGATTACAAATTGAGTGAATGTATTGTACTAATACAATCAAAAGGCAAAAGATATCAAGTAAACAAATAAAAACGACTCAAACTTTGAGAAATTATAACATATTTTGTTTTACTTATACGGTCTTTTTATCTTAGACGGATCTTCGACTATAGTTTGGTTCACATCCCGTAACCTTCATCACGGACACAAAGCAATGAAAACTTAAACGTGAGTAATCGCGCATAAGTAATAATAAAAAGGTGTCAAAATTTTCAAAATAAATTATAAATATTTGACACATTTTGTCGTCATTAGCAAGACACTAACTAGCAAGAAATGAAATAAAAATTTATTAACTTCATATTAAAATCATTGGAAGTATGATTTAAAAATGACGTGAATGAATATTGTATTGTTACCTTGTTTTTGCATTTTTCCCATAATAAAATAGGTATTTGCGTCACTAACTACAAGAACATCATCCGTCTTACATAAATATTTACGAATTATAAAAATATTTTACGAATAAAAAAAGAAATACAATAGCACGTGCATATTTATCGTTTCGTCTAAATATAGATTAACTTTATAGTTGAACATAAAAATGAATTGCTTTATTCGAAAACATGTCTATATAGTCCAATTCGTTTATTTATTAATTCAATTATTCGTTAATTTGAAACAATATCACTTTGGAAGGTAGGTAATTGGAATTGCCAGGAAGATGTTAGCAAAATATGTTTATAGAATCAACAAAGAAAAAACAAATAAACAAAAAAAAAAAACAAAAGAACAAACTTAGTATTTTTTTAAACTTGCAATGTACGTTCGAGTGGAATCTTGCAAGTTAAATTTGACCCACTTCTCGATGTCCGATTGGACTCAAGTTTGGTATACTTATGTATCTTCGGTGACAATACAATGATATGGTACCATGGAGCTGGTCTGATGATGGAGACGGAAGATGGCCGTAGGAACTTCTGAACTAAACAAGATATACCCATCGAGTTTGGGCTTGATTGGATCGTCTTGAGAAGCACTTTACCACGTTTACACTACCCGTTACAGGTTACAGTATAGGTACTACATTTCTGTGCCTCAAGCTTAAGAATATAGATAGATAGATAGAAACTCTTTATTGTACACACTGAAAAAGAAAAAGAGTACAGAAAACAAAAGAAAACCTACACTATAGATAAGTACCTACACGCCAAATACTTAGTTCATAAAAGTGTTTTTTTTAAATCTTTTGATTTATTTACTCGTATATTTAAAATCTGGAATCTTCCATTAATTTGCCTTCTCTATGTTGTGCATTGTATATTGCCTTCTCTAGATAAATCTACTGCTAAAAATAGCCTTATCAAATAAATAGACTAAATACGAAGATGCTCTTGAAGAAGGCTAAAAATAACGATGATGGCAACACGATAGTTATAACAATTATTTTTTATAAAATTTAATTATTTTTCAATGACAGAAGTAAATACGTAAGAGGAACTCGAATAAATAATGATTCTAAGGATAAGTTTAACAGATAATCACCAATCTCCGGAAAACTAAGTCGGTACAATAGATAAATTTGACCTTCACGATGAGCTCAAAGATCAGAGAAACAAGGAAAAAACGTCAAACAGAGATGACATAATTGTATCTTCGACGACAAAACATTACTTTGGAAACGTTTAACTATAGGCGCAAAACATCCTACGTAATCATAGAAAAACAAGTGAGCATCAACTAGATAAAATCAATGATTACAAATTACGGCGAGGTTTTTTTTTTTTTATAGCGGGAACGTGGAAAAATTATGTCGCTGCATTGTATAATTTTTCAAAACTTATGTTTTTTCTTGTTTATCTTTAGGAATGATAACGAGTGTTGTTACGGCTAGTGATAATATGGTTGAATATGTCTTTTCGTGTTGTGTCTCCATAGATTATATATATATACCTATATATATTTATACATACATACATTTGGGCATGGACTGGACTTGACCGTGACTTTATGTGACTGTGACTGCGATTAAGGTTTGTATTAGGTACTTCATTTTATCTTGAGGCACTTGGAAATATGAAGCACTTTTTAATGGTAGAATGCACAGAGTGTTATGTCTAAAATAAAGAAAAAATAAATAAGAACATCGATCTTTTGAATGTACAGATAAATTCTTGGTATTGGTTGAACGCAATCCTAGCGTAGACATGTACGTATACATTTAAATAAATAATAATATCTTTAATTCAGGCATTAAAATAATCCCATATAAAAATTAGTTACATTAAAATTTCTAAAATTAAATTAGATCACAGATATATTTTTTTAAACTAGCATGCAAACAAACAAGACTTTAGAACTTTTGTTGCGGTGTAATAAGATTTCCTAGAGTTACTTTAGAAAAATATTTTCAAGGAACATTTTTCAAATAAGCAACATATATATGAATTCCGAGAAAACAGTCGCAGCTGTAAAGGTACACCCTTTACAAAACATGGCAATACTGATTTAATTACACGTAATTATATAATCACAGTGTTGCCAAAAATGGGAATAATTCACAAAGATCATTCAACTTTTTATCACCGATATTATCGATTAGCTAATTTTCCTTAAGGTTATCTAAATACCTATTATAATTTTCTTGTGTGGGTTCATAAACATTGTATAACAATATTATATGAAAGGATTGACATGAAGGATTTCCCTGTAACTTTTAATAAGTCACGTCATTTTTGTAATATAGATCAACAATTTGAATTTTTTTTTCACATAGATTAAAAAAAAAAGACATTTCTATAGATGACCCACAAACATCCTTTGGTAAATTCAAAAAACAGGGCTTAATTTTTTTATGGTTGACAGGCAAGGTGTTTGACCACAGCTCACCTGATGCGAATTACGGTGTGGTCGAAGATAGTAAATACGTCTAGCCTGGAATGGAACTGGCTCTCAAGTGAGGCTATCGGAACACACTGTTAGGCGCATGGCGACAGATAATAATTATACTCATAATTTGTAGAAATGGCATGAAATAAACTGAACAAAGTGAAAATTTTCGCTAAAAAAATCATTAGTTCAATAATCTAATTAATTTTATCTAATATATCAATAATTTCAATATCTCAAAAACTGTAATACTTTTGCTGAAGCATGACATTTTGCATAATTATAGTAGGACATGACGTGGCCTATCGATAGTTACAAGAATATTCTTCATTTCCTCAACATTCTGTATAGGGCATAAAATGCTAAATTCATTTCTCATGGACAAATTACGATACTTTGTTATATATATATATATATATATATATTATATATTTGTTTGTTGTTAGTGTAGATTATTCAACATATCATCAAAACATCTTCAAGATTGCCCTTGGTATATATATAGGCTGACATTAAACAGGTCACACGATGACAAGCATATTTTCACTAAGTTACCTGCAGTGATTTGCATGAAAAATCTTGGACATTCAATACAAACAAACATTTTTTGGCATTCGATGATTACGTTTAGTTTTTTCTTTTTTTTTTTAAGGTTGACAAGCTAGATGTTTGACCACAGCTCACCTGATGTTAAGTGACGGTATGGTCGAAGATGGTAAAGCACACCTAGCCTGGAATAGAACTGGTTCTCAAGTGAGGCTGCCGGAACACACCGGTTGCTTAGAGGCAGATTTTCAACTTAAGTGTGGTAGCTAGCCAGCCGAGTACTAGAAAATACCCTACCATAACTTAATAATTCTAATAATTATTATAGGAAACTTTTTACTAATGAAGCTAATTTGAGAACTAAGGAAATCAAGAATTCAAGTACTACGTAAATCTAGTAATGGCAATAGGTGGGATTGAGCTTGAGCCATGGTGATTTGCGAAAAAAACATCGTCAACTTTTTATACCAAAATATGAAACGAAACGTAAAATTAACACGTTTTGATATGATCTTTGACGTTTTTTTAGCTAATTGTCTTTTAGTTAATGTTCTTTATTTCTATACGAAAATAGAATAGAATAGGATGTGGATCATATTGGCGCTGAATAGGGATGATTATTGAAAAAAGAAGTAGATTTATGCTCTTTAGTGGATTGAATGAGTTACTAATTAACTAATGTTGAAAGTTAGGATGAAAACTATAATAAATCTATTTTATATTATCATCACTTAAGATATTATTATGTCATTTTTAATTTGCACAAAATTCTGTGCATGCGCTTAGCATATTTTTTACGATCACAAGTCAGACACCAAAATCTATTGAGATGTCGTCTATAAATAAATTGACCATCAAATGTTTTGTTTATATTTTATTTAAGCTTAATATTATTTTATCAATTCAAACATAAATTTTTAAATTACCACATCACACTATGGAAACTGACGTGGTTTTGACACATTTTTGTTTTAATATGCAGGATTATTCACGTTTAATTTTATCTGTAGTTTCAGCCACATACGGTGGCCTTCATCATGGAGACAACGCGCGCGCGGCCTCGTCTTGCTTCGCACTGCGGGACGCCGCGCGCCTCGCACGTGAAGATGCGGTTGATGCGCGGGCGCGGGGTTGGGGGTCTTTAGTGTACCGCGATGCCACGTCGCGCTCTGGAAACATTCCTCACCGGAGTCCACCTCTAAAAAAACGATAAAATTAAACGTTACTGACGTTTAATTTTCTATTACTACTCACCAATTATTTTCTTTCGTTTAATCCCGCATAAGTAAAACAAAATACCACATCATACTTGAGAGAAAGTAAACTATTTTAAACCATAACGACAAAAGACACACCTATTGTCAAAGTTTGACATTGCATATAGCAGCAAATCGAAAGCTCTGCTAAAACTGCATAAAATGATAATAAATTCTTATAATAAATGTTAACTAAGTCACCAGGCGAAGTGACAATGGAAAAACGGGTAAAAAGTATGTCAGCTTGTGTATCAGGTGATCACCGGTTGACGCGGTCGCTTCACATCTGCGCGTGCGGCTATATGCCTAAAAGCATTCTTGTGCTCTTTTAAACCTTTTTTTAGTACTTTAAAGGCGCATGCAACGACTGAAAATTAATATTGAGTATAAAAATTAAGAGGCCTATAAGAAACGAAGTGATCTGAATCGAATTTAGCGGAATTAGTTTGTACACTACATATATTATTAAGAATTAAATAAATATCATACTTAAGAGAAATTCCTGGTAAAAACATACCACTTATTCAGAATTATATATAAACTTGGAGTTTTGGCCGGAACGCGGATAGAGTCATATAGCCCTATTGTATTTTTGTTCGAAAACTAGTGCTGTTCGAGTGTTTATGTATAAAAATAGTGGAGTTTTATTCATAAAGTGCCGAATTACAAGCGCGAGTGTGGGAAAGTGATATAATGTGGTGAAACATGAATTTTCGTGTTGCTTCTAAAACTCCATCGAAACTTACAGTAAAGTCGCCACTACTTTACTAAAGCATGACTGGATTTGACTAGCACGGACTGGACTTTGACTACAAACATTAAGAAGCTGAAAACTAAAGCCTGCACACAAAATACAGAAGCATTGAAAGTGGCAGAATGCATAGAGTGCGATGCCAAGAAGAAAGAGAAAAAAATAAAAACTTGGGGATGCGCTACGCCGAAAGGGGTTATGTCATCGTTACGAACAAAAAAACAGTTGTTCTATAGAAAAACGTAATGTGGACCTTTGACTATATGAAGAAAACAGCTGATTTCATTCGAAAACAGATCAAACTTTTCTTGAAAAAAATTCGTCGATATTTAACCAAATGGAATGGGGCAGCTGAACTTTTTTTTCACAATTTCAGAATTGTGCCCATAGAAAAAGTTGGCCATAATAATGAATATAATATTATGTTCCTTTGGGCTTCGTACACACCAAGTGTATAACCGTGTACAATAATAAAGGTTGGTAATTCATAATCTACATAAACAATTTGCCATAAAAGACGGGTAGACAATTCAGATTTTGTTGCGGAAACCTTATAAGCACGTTTCCTTCATCTGGAAAGCTTTTGCCATTAGACTATGTTTTCAATCGGGAAGCGATTTGATTATTTTTTATATGTAAATGTAATGAGATGAACGAGACGCTTTCCTGATAGTAAGAGATAACGCCTGTCCATGACCATTGCAACGATACACATAACTTTGAGTAACTAAACATAATCCAGGGCATCGCTGCTTTGGCGCTCATTACTTTGATACATTCGATAGTTAGTCTCAAAAAAAAATGTCGTTGAATAATCCGTTCAATGTGACAACAAGGCTCTAAAAATGTTTTAAATCGTGACCGCAAGTGCAATTTACAACTGAACACTACGTAAACCAGACATCACGGTAGACTATTTTATGTTGATTCTTTGTCAATACCAAACGTCTTGTTCCTTAATTCTGACATTAAGGCTCACCACTCGGCGTATAAGAATTAACTAAGAGACACTGCAAGTGCACACCGTCCTGTAGTACATACAGTACTCATTACACTTACATGTGACTATTTGTAATTACTTGTCAGGGCGGGTGAAGTGCGGCCATCTTGCTTGTAATTACATGAGGGAGTCACCATTGCATTTGATGAACAGAACTGACAGATTTCCGTTGAGTTTTTTAGTTCTATCATTTAGCCGCTCTTGTAGATAAGTTGGGCGTACTGCATATGGCAAGGTCGGTGGAAGCGCGCGCGCACGCGACATCGCAATCACTTTCACTGCATTTCTTGCTATTACCTAATCTATGTTGCCGAATGCATCATGACTGTGCATTCATAATGCATTCAAACAACGTAACTATTTTATTTTCTTATTCATTAAAAAGAATTGTAATTCAAAGTTGACAAAAAATCCATTCCAGGCTAGGTGTGCTTTACCATCTTCGACCACACCGTCACTTAACATCAGCTGAGTTGTGGTCAAACACCTAGCCAGTCAGATACTAAAAAAAAAAAAAAACAGACCGCAGTGTCTGTGGAGCGCATTTTTTTTTTTATTTAGAAAAATCTCGAACTAATCGGTTTGATCCCATTTTCAATGAGCGAACTGCTTAATAGCGGAATGCGCTACCTAAATGGGTAGGTATTTCCAGTTAAATACAATCTGGGTGTCTTCAAATCGTAAGTGAATCGGAATCTTTTACGAATGCGTGCCTCATCGTAAAACGCTATCATCGCTACGAAATGATGTCTAAATATGATATGAAAAGAAGTTTTATTTTTTCGAAAAAGGGTCGCAAACGCAAATGTACACATACAAGTGAACATTGTTTCTATATCTTATACCAGTTACACCTATGCCTGTCTTGCATGCCTAAAATGAAAGAGTGGCATGATGGCATTTCAAGAAGAATTTCCATCTGAACAACATACGGCAAAGTGTTTCTTTTAATACAGTCTGATAAGTTTTCTGACTTTATTAAATTAATGTAAATAAAATAAAAATAAAAATATTGAAGAACATTTCACACAGCGCCATCTAGCCCCAAACAAAACAAAGCTATGGGAACCAGACAGCTGACAGAATACTTAATTTTTTTTTTGTAAATACATAGGTCCCTACTTATAATACATACAGAACACCCAGATACAGAAAAAAATTCTATGTTAGTTACACAAATGTTAGTCCTGAGTGGAAATCAAACCCACGTCCTTCAGCTCTCGAAGCAGAACGTCATCAAATGAGCTAACAGGACAGTTAAATAGATACATATATCAGACATTCATATAACATTCATATGTCATACGCATCTCAATATTCGAAATAAAAATAAAAATACATATAGTCGAACATAGAACCTCCTCTTTTTTTGAAGTCGGTTAAAGATCATATAATGTCACGCAGCACACCACATAAGATGACAGCGAGCATGACATCGCGACTAATTCACCGCAATGAAAAATGCAAACAGCTGTTAGTAAGATACGGAAAATCTACGTACAAATAACGCAGCGAAAGGCCAGTTTTCCAATAAGTTACGCTCACTAGAGTAGCTACGTATTAATACCTACCACTATCGATGTTATGCGCGTGATGTGAGCGTGGAAAAATGAAACACAGATGAAAAATATACAGATTCAGAACTGCAGCAAAAATGCAGAACACAAACTTGGTTGTCAAATTCTTCAGCGAGCTTGACTGTCAGAAAAAAGAAATTTCGAAAAGAAATTATAGTGTGGTGATGGTAATCCACTGTACTCAGCAGCTGGTTAGCTACCACTCTCAAATCTGTTGCTAACGCCTTATGGTGTGTGTAATTAGACACTTGAAAATTACATTCACATGCAATCCTTAATTTTTCTTGCGTCATTTAAATATTCGTTAATATTTTTGCATATATCCACACGTATTGATTTGGTGGTAGGTCTCATTAGCAAGAGGTCGTCTAGGTACCACCATAATACCAGATATTTTACCGCCAAGCAATAGTGAGAAAACATAACAGTGTTCCGGTTTGAAGGATGTAAGTAAGGAGTAAGGATGCAGTTAGCGAAATTACAGGCCTGTTGAGACTAATCAACGAATGTCTCAAAGTAATGAGCGACAAAGAATCGATACCCTAGGCTTAGTTTATACTACTAAAGTTCTGTGTTTCACCACAATGGTCTTGCCATCAGGAGAACATCTCGTTTGTCTCATTAGTTTTTTATTACATTAAAAAAACGTATTGCAATTGAGAATTACATTTGATCTCAATATTATTTGGTTGCACTTGCCTTTCTGGACTATTTCTAATCTGTAAACAAGCTACACCAAAGAATACAATACAGTTACTAGAGAAGCAAGCGCGTGCACATACTCGTAAAATAAACGATAACGGAGACGTTAAAAATTTACTTGAATACCTTACACGGGTAATCTGAAACCAATAAAACAGTTTAGCTAATATTACGTGGTGTGGGAATCAGTTTTGTAATATTTTGATGTTTGATTTTAAGGGCCATAATTTCAGAGGAGTGGTTGATTAAAATTAAAACGAATCGGCCATGAATCAATCGAAATCGGTCTTTACTGTTATTGTGAGCTAAATTTCAACTAAATCAGTTAACATAAATATTTTTTATGGTTGACAAGCTAGGTGTTTGACCACAGCTTACCGGATGTTAAGTGACGATGTAGTCGAAGATGGTAAAGCATACCTAGTCCGGAATAAAACTGGCTCTCAAGTGAGGTTGCTTCGATAAACTGTTAGGTGCTTGGCGGTAGATTTTCAATTTGAAGGTGGTAGCTAGCCAGCCGAGTACTAGAAAATACCCTACCACCATGCTGTGTTGTCCTGACGATATTTCCTTCACCGGCAGCTCAAGCTCATTGTTGGGGTTGGTGTTGCCCTTCGGTGTGTGAACCGACCGCGCTATCCACTGAGCTATCGTAGCCCCAAAATACATATCGAGTGCTGTAGTTTAACTACTTATATAGAGACAAAAGTCGTACGTACTTAATTACGCTAGTTTTTGAATGGTCACCTGTAGACCTACCAGAGAATCATTTTACCAACGAGAATGTAAACTTATATTTTCCTTTATTTCTTACCATGGTCATAGCAGAAAAATAAATACTGTAGGTTTATGCTGAGAAAAAATATCAGAGAACAAATTTCCACTCGGTTTTTTTTGTTTAAACTTTACTAGATGAACGAGACGTTCTCCTGATGGTAAGATATAACGCCTGTCCATGGCCTTTGCAGCGATATACAAAATGTTGAGTTTATAGCAAAACAAAGTCTAGGATATCGCTGCTTTGGCACTACTTTAAGAGTATTTTAAGAGTAGTAGTCTTAACAGCCCTGTAATTTCGCTAGCTACAGTACTCTTCAATATACCTTCTTCTTCTCTTATGCCGTGGTGGTGCCGGTGTAAGAATAGTGTCGCGCCTTGTACGATAAATTCGATTATCATAATCGAGCCAAGGGTCAATATATTAATTCATTGGGCGACAAAGTACCATAAGAGGGAGAAACAAGGAGTCGACCGTTATCATTGCAGGTTACGCTTCGCACATTTATATCTGTAGGCTTTGAGTCCTTTCCAGGGGGCCTGATCAACTCAGACTTACCCCCGCGATCGACTACGGCTCCAGTCAAAGCGCAGCGACTGCGCCCGGGTGTTCCGTGCGTGGGGGAGATACCTGGCCAGTACAGTTTATCCCCCCCTTTTATGCACCCGCTGGACATGGGGCTTTGCCCCACGAGGACCTCCACCACCCCTTTAGTCCTGCCCTTTCTCCAATCTACATAGCCGATCGTCTGCTACCCAGTTATGTGTACACCCGGGTACATCCCTGGGGTGAGCCTGCATAACGCAAGAGCTCGTCCTGTCCAATTTGCTTGACGCTAAATATATACATTGTACGCATTGATTGGACTCCGCTCAGCCGTAATCCATACCTTGATACGGTCTCCTCATTATTTCTTTCCATGGTACTTAACGAATTATGGATAATGTTTAAGCACTTACCAGATCATCTGGTGGATACTGCCGCTTGCCTGTACCTCCGCTGTGCTTACCCGTCTAACACTCTCCTCGTGCCAACGCGCCATCTTTTTTCTTATGTCGAACCTTCCGACATTTTTTATCACGTCAAAGCATGCAAGTAGTAATACTACAGTGCAAAAAATATATTGACATTAAGATGACAGTGACACTTACCAAATTGTTGACGGTGACTCGCGCGTCGCGCGACAAATAGTACCCCACTCTCTCTACCGTTGCCGTAAGAGTCGGCTAAGGGATGTAATCCGAAAGATGGGCAGAGCAGCGTCTTCCTTAAACAATCACACCTAACTGCGCTCGCCAACCCACCTGCCAAGCGTGGCGAGTATTGGCAAAACCCCCCCAGGAGGAGGCCTATATCCAGCAGTGGACGTCCTATGGCTGATGATGATGCAGTACTCTTCAAACCGGAACACATAAGTTTACATACTACTCTGCTTGGCAGCAGAATATCTGATACTGAAGTGGTACCTTCCTAGACAACTTTCAACTACCACCAACTAAAAATGGCTATACATCGATTATTATTAGTCTGTAGGTATAGGAGTTATCACGAAACATTTGTTATTTATTACGAAACCAAGCGTTTGCGTAAATCCCAAGAATGGACTTTACTCCCCAATTCTTTATTTTCTGTAAGCTACTACTTATGGGCGGTTTTTAAGGCTAGAGTGAAATATATTTCTTCCAAATCGACGTCCTCCATCTTCAGCTGCACCGGTCGCTTTCCATCAGGCGAGTTTGTGGTCAAGCGTAGATATTTTTCTTGAGGTATGACTAATGGCGTTTATGTTAGACGTTGAGACATATACTTGTCATATTTTCTAGTAATTATATATATTATTTTTTGTAAAAGTATTGAGACAAACGAAACGCGGTCCTAGTGGTGAGATATAACGACTCTCCTTGACCATTGCCAGAACCCAGATCTTTGAGTAACGAAACAAAATCCAAAGGGAGCATTGCTGCTTCAACGCCCATTACTTTAAAACATTCGATGGTCAATAGCCGTGTATTCTAGCTGCACCTGTCACACCGGCATACAGTGATGTTCATACAGTGCTGCTTAGCGGTGAAATATTTAATACTCATTACATAGATGAAAATCAATGAGATCTACCACCCGGTGAATCTTTCCAACTCAAGGTAATAACACAGTTAAATACATTGCCTAAATTTGTGCACGCATTCTTACGTCATACAATGGAGCCTAATGTTTCTAAATAATTCCGAAAAGTGACACTCATCCAGTTCAAAGAAGGACCATATTTTGATTGTGACATTAGTCATAGGTGGGAGTCACATCAAGTACATGTACCACATAGCTTAAAATGGAGAAACAAACTTTATAAAAATAAACGTGTTTATAAATCTTTCATCACACAAAGTTTTAAACATATATTTTTCACATACATAATATATATATTATGAAAATGTATGTGTGTGTATATACATATATAATATTATATATCAGTGGTGTTTCTTATAAACTGCCTAATGAACCATGTCTTTTCTTATTGCTACTCTGTCTAAAACTCCATAAGCAGGATTTGACCCAGACTTTGAATGAGTTTGATTTGTGTAACTTGATTTTTGATCAACTTATCTCGAAATACACGATCTTTTAGGTACACGATAAAAAAAATCTAGTTATCTACTTGACAGTGGTAAAATGCGCAAAGTACGAAGCCGAAATAAAAAACAACAAACATACATGTTGAATACATTTTCGTTTTTTGTTATGTTTGAATACTTAGAAGTTCTTCGGATTTTCAAGATTTTAAGTCCTCACGTAACGAATATTTGATATTTCAGCTATCGAGTGGTGTACATTTTGGATGTAGATTGTACCTGCAACACCAAACTGTATTTACGTCAATAGTAAAACAAACACAGTAAAATAACACTAAGGGCAAAATACCGTCAGTGTAATTAGTCCACTCATTGAATCAATAAGTTTATCCGCTGTCGTCTGTCGTCGAGTATCCGCCAATCGTCAACGGGCGGCGATGGTTTGATGTTACATGCGGCTGTCCATCTACTGGGATTTTCACGGACATTAGTTTTAAGCGACTTCAAAAAGAATGAAGGTTCTTAATTCAACGTATATTTCTTAATGTACATCGGTATTTGTGGACCGATTTTCGTGATGTCTTTTATTTTATTGTGTAGTTATCTACAATTAGTGTTTTTGAAAAGTTTTACACCGATTTAAAAAATAGAAACATATTTTAACCGTATCCGTATTTAACATTACGGTTATATAGTTGTTGCATAAATTCTGTGACTTTTAGACATGGTAGAGTTACATGGAAGGTCCCAAAAAAATTACATTTTTAAAGGTTTTTTATTCTAAGACTTTTTTTTTATGGCTGACTGTCTAGGTGTTTGACCACAGCTCACCTGATGTTAAGTGACGGTGTGGTCGAAGATGGTAAAGGACACCTAGCCTAAAATGAAACTGGCTCTCAAGTGAGACTGCCGGAACACACCGTTAGATGCTTGGCGGCAGATTTTCAACTTGAGGGTGGTAGCCAGCCAGCCGAGTACTACAAAGTATCCTACCACCACGAAAATAATAATAATTATTTTGTGGTGACGACAACGACGTCGCGATAGAACTTAGTGGGAATCCGCGGCACAACATATTATTGATTTAATATCAGGTTGTTTTGCGACAACTTGATAACATACATAAACATAACTCGATCATTATGGTTTATTTTTTAGTAAGCGCCTGCTAATAGATGACTAAGCTTAAAACTGTTGGAGTTGGGACTCCGATCATCCATCTCAAGAACCTTTTTTTATACCAGGAGAAATATTTTAAAGACACCCGGCTGCATTGGTGTACAGCCAGGTTATGTAGAATTATACCTACCAAAACTCCTTCCAGTGGTCTACCTCTATGCCAGGCAGAAGGCACCAGATATAATCCAAGTAATGCTAGGTGCAATTCCCCCTCTAAATATACTTGGGCCACGTTGCTCTTACTTGGGTTCAACTAAAGAAATAAATGGGTGATCAGATCCCCAAATCAGACCTCCTATAACCTGAAAGGTCTCCTTTTATTCAACTCAACTCATCATCTAAAGAGCCTAAAGAGGACGGCAGCGTTAGGTTAGGTTAGCTCACGTGCTAGACGGTTGTAGTATTTAGGACAGCATGTTGTTATCCTGGGAGAAACGGAAGCGCTGTGCTGAAGGTGCTAGTGCATTCCACTAGAGATCCTAGAACCATCTGTCAAGCACCAAGGATGGCTACTCAGTGGAGTTTTAGCGGATACAATTCCACATGCCATGACTGCGTCCTAACACAGTCGTGCGTTGTTTCAATATTTGCCCATTTCCAACAAAAATATCAAAGTTTTTAGTTATGTAGTATATACATAGTACAATTCAATTTAGCATTAGTACAATTCAATGTATTGTGCTTTTTTATAAGTTACACGTGGTTTTTAAATTGTTTGAGTCTTTGTAGTTTTCAACAAATATAAAAAGTAAAAAAAGTAAGTAAGTTTTTAATAAGGAAATTGAAATTATTTGTTGAAGGAATTAAAACAACTCATGAGCGCCAAGAATGATATGGCGCACATTTCTTGGCAAAATGGACCTAATAATTACGATGAGAGAACATTTAATAGATACCTACACTGGATATCTGCTTACCCATCTAGGTCTAGTCTTACCCACCTTGCTTAAAACAAAAACGAATTTATTGTAGGTGTACCGACAATAAATTTGTGCCTAGTATAATAAATATGATACCAAAATAATAGTTTCTAGTGTTTTAAATTAAATATTAAGGTCATAAACAACACAATTTATGTCATAAACGGAACATTCCTCACGAATTCTATTTCTGTTCGGTTCTTAGATATTGATTTGCGTCAATGTTCCTGATATTTTGGCACAGTTACAAAACCAGTAATTACAGGATAATTCCTAACTTATTTTAGAATGAAAGAACGGAATGTTTCTTTTTTTTAATCCTTAAAAATAGCCTGCTTTTGCTATCATTGCTGATTGCAAAAGCAGATATAACATAGACTAACATAATAATAATAATTGACAGCTTCAAAGTAACAGACATGGTGGTAACACTACTGTACCTTGGAATTAGTGACTCACTGCAGACCCAAATGTTTCCAAACAACCAAATGACCTCATGTGGTTAAATTTTTTTTAAGAATAGATGTATGTACTAAGCAAACTCAGATTCACATCTGCTGTTGGGGGACCTAATTTTTTTTTTATGTTTTTTAATACACCTTTATTTTTACCCCTTATAACCTTTATATCTAAAGGCATATAAACAGATATTTTTACTATAAACAGATTCATTAATTTTAACCGAATTTGATTTTAATTCAGTAGCTTGTTAGTTTAATTCGGTTCGCGATGAATCGAAGAGGAGTTTTTGGCAGGTATACGGGAAAATAATGACGCTGCGTTATATTACTTTCTAAAAAGTTGTAATTTTTCAAATATTTACAATACAATACAATACAATACAACTTTATTATACACCAAACATTATAAAAATACATACAAAAATTGAAAACAGAAGAGAAAGAAGGTAACAAAACAAAAAATACAACATAGAAACAACAAATAAACGGTGTACAAGGGCGGCCTTATCGCCTAGAGCGATATTTATGTATAATAACAATAGTAATTATTGATAAAGTATCGAATTAAGTGTGTAAGTGTAGGAAAGTGATATAATGTGGTGAAACATGACTTTTTGTGGTGGTTCCGAAACTCCAGCTTTCTAGAAGCTTTGTTACCACTACATTCCTAGGGCATGATCAGACGCGACCATGACTTATTATAATAATAATAATATTTTTTTTCATAACATATTATGTGTGAATGTTTCTGACTTAGACTTATTCAACTTGTTTTTTTTTTTTATTGGAATATTGAAAAACTTAACACAACCACATGCACAAAATACAAACAAAGAAAAATAATAATCAAGAAGAGATAAAAAATAAAGAGATCATACCTAAAGAATTTAACTGTTAAATTTTACTGCAATAAATATTATGTATTATTTCTGTCATATGAGAGATAAATTCCCTCTCTATTCCTAAATTCAATATAAAAATTACTGTAGTTATATAAATTACGAGAACATGAGACTCACAATCGAATATTTTAAAGTTTGTTAAATACGCTAGACTTTTGTTTTCTTATTTACAATTATGTGCACCAAATTAACCATAACTCTTTTATTTTCTCGTACTTTCTTTAACCTTCAATATCATCTACACATCCAGAATATTCTATCGACACATAGAAAGGCTAGCAACAACAATTTACTTGTGAAACAGTGGGGCGTAATTAGGACTTTGGACTCTTCTCGAAGGGGTGTGTAAGGCTTCGGTCATTGGCCAACGTATTTGTCGAGAAGTGGTCAGCTTTTACAAAAAAAAACTCTTTCTTTATAATTTAATTATGTTGCATATATCTGCTATCTGCCGAGTATAAAGCTGAACAGAAGTCACCAATGACAGATAAACATTCGTGTTTTAAACAACAATGGACTGATCACTTTGGTGGACTTGGTTTTAGATTGTATTTGCTCTAGAAGTTTTCACGTCTATACTTTTGAATTTAGGCAACGAGGCAAGATAGGATTTTTAAATGATGGCCTGCAAACCATACCTAGCATCTGTCAATATTGTATATTTCAAACATTCATCATGGCATCTTCATTCTGGAATTTGGAGGTCAGTAGACAAAATTTGTTGCGATCCCATGCTGGGAATTTTAGATGCTGATAACTCAGTCCAGTCCACTCCTTGATGTCGTCTAGCCACTTCCGTCTGGGACGTCCTGGGCTTCGCTTCCCAGGGATTCAACCTTCGAGGATTAATCTTGAAGAGTCATACAGGGATCCTCTTTGTAAGTGCCCGAAGAAAGCGACCTTCCGTCTCATGTCTTATTTGTACCTAAGATTAAAAAAATGATATAACGAATTTGATCGTACCTATCTATATTCATTTGTTATACAATCATTTTAGCAGTGAAGGAGGTAAAATAATCTTCATTTCCGTCCTCTAAAGTAGGTCAATATGTTGGCAAGCGCATTTTTCAGTAGGAGTACAGGAGCCCTATTTGTTAATCATACGCCTGAATATTCGCATACGATGTCCGCCTGTCCAGACAATATCGTTCGAAAATCGAATATGAGAAAACTAACGCGAATGATTCAAAAATAGGGTCCCAGCACACATAATGACATGCTTTTAACAAATGAATTCCATTATAATGAAATTAAATCTACACTATATTATGCACACTAATTGCAAAACACTTTCACAGTGGGTAGCTGTTTAAAATCTAGGTAGTTTCTGTCGAAAAGAGAAGACGGTTTCGAAATTCGAGTAAAAATAGAATGTTATATTAAGATACGTACAGCTAAAAACAAAGCCTCTAAAAATATGACATAAACGGGTGAATGATATTGGCAGCCAATCCAATACAATTGTCACACGTCGATGCATGACTGCGTTCTGTTTACGCGTACTCTACAATAACAATTTGACGTTGCTCCACATGAGACGTACATATGTACGCGTATACATAATGAAAAAAAAAAACATATCAGAATAGTTATGCAATTATAACTTAATTACAATAGAAGGCAAATACTCTGTTGTACTAGTAGTTACTGTACCATGGGAAACCAATATCCCTAAAGAGCACACGATAACGCTAAATAGATATAATGACATTACAAATGATTTGACCATAAATGGTTACATAGTATTATATGCAGTAGAAGTGGGAGCGAAAGGAATTCTAACAAAATCTCTCTATAATAAACTAAAGAACGGTCGACCTACCAAGAATATCTATAAACTCGTTACTGGAATGAGTATCCAAGGAAGTGTTGGTAGGAACAACCTAATTTTGGTTAGGTAAGGATGGGAACACAGCAAGGGAAGGGAAGCAGTGAAGAAGAGCGTTAATGTGTATTTAAACCATTTAAACTCACACCTTTATTTTATGGTTGACAAGTTTGGTGTTTGAGCACAGCTCACCTAATCTTATGTGACGATGTGGTCGAACATGGTAAACACACCTAGCCTGGAATGGAACTGGCTGTCAATTGAGGCTCCCGAAGCATACTGTTAGATGCTTGGCGGCAGATTTTTAACTTGATGGTAGCCAGCCGAGTAGCAACAAAATACTCTATCATCATGCACCTAGGTCGCAAGCACAGCACGGGTTCTTGTCCCTGCAACGCGATAGACTCTGCACTTGCACGACGATACCATTGAATACTAAGAACTTTTCGTGATTATTTGTTACTCATTCTCTTTACTCCTCTACTATGAGTCTATTTTTCCAAACCAGTAAAGTATCGACATTAAATTACTAAATCCAACTCGGAGTTTAAAATCTCAATCAATATTTTCAGTAATCAAATAAGTATCTTCAAGGCTAGCGTGCTCCACCTTGGATCCTGTCTGTGCTTTGGTGGAACATGATCGATATGAACCCGTTCTACATTACTAAACAACATTTATAAGTAAACATTCAACTTCAGATAATGTAACGAACAATACAGTAATCACTAATCACCTTTTGTTCGTATCATTCAAATGACACCCATAACACTTGTATAAACCAAACATGAAAGTATGACAAGGTCACCAAACAAAACATAAGTACCTAGCTTTGAACCTGACCCATTAATAACTGATAGAGACATCAAATAATTCGTGAAAAACTCGTTGAAGCATAATCTCTTTTAGTACCAACTAAACTTAGAAATGATTTCCAATATAATTTAAAAATGACGGTTGAAAACCTCTTAAATACAAACATATTTAAAACCATAATGAAATAGATTGAAACGACAATTTGGCTGATCATATAAATATGGCACGAGCGTTTAATGACTCATTTATTTTAAAATTTAACGTATTCAGTTGAATAAATTATCATACACATTTCAATTTATACATAGAAGTAAACGACCTTTTTAAGTGCAACAATTCTGGTTTGAAATACCAAATTGGGTCAAAAATGTACGCAAAATGTTTAAATAATAATAAATTAATTACAATCGTGGTTAAACATTTGGTCTAAATAATTTAACTATTTGTGAAGTGTTAAATAAATTATATATATCTTAATGTAGGGAAATACTAACTAAAACTAGAAAATATACCTATTACAGCTAAGATTTTTTTTTTTTATAATTTGTAATTTTATTTTTATGTATTTACATAGCATTACAAATAAAAGTACAGCTGAATATACTAATGCTAAAAATGCAAAATTTGTGTGTTTGTTTCTTTACTCTGTAATAGCTAAGCGGAATTTAATGTTTAGAATGCAGATAGTTTATTCTCTAGACTAACTCAAAGGAGACGTGAGTCAAACCGTGGAGGACAGCTAGTGCTAAAGAGTTCGGACTCTCAATGCTAATTGTGTTGTGACACAGGGAAAAGTAAATTATTCATTTTATTCGTTTACAACTAAGAAGGTGTCAAGCTGCCAAAAATTTCAACGGAACCCGGTGATTGACAAAAATACAGGTATCAAGGTGACCGATATTTAGGTTATTTTGATCTACCTCACAAAGTCGAGCACAAAATTACGGTTAAATGCAATTTTTATAATAAACGGAATATATGATAACGAAGTCTTTGCAAAAGCAAATACAAATATTTTATTGATAGCACCAAAATAACAGATCATTTTTCCGTTCGTCTTTAAAAATATCAAAATCATAACATGTCAATATAATGAAAATGTCAATATTCTATATGTCAATAGCATATTCAGTTTAGTAAATATAATTAGTAATAAAAATAATATTGAATGCTTTAACAACTTTACTATCGACTAAGTAATTACATATTAAAAAACATCACAGAACGATGCCGATAGGAAATAATTTGTAATATAATACTATTTTAAATCGAAATCTATTTTAAATTTTGATATTTAGTCTGGTGTTATCGATATTTTGGATCGACTACAAGGTCTTCAACCAAGGCAAGATCCGTCGGAAAAATAAGCAATACTGCAATAATTTATAATGTTAGATTAAGTGGATGAATTTATTGACCAGTTCGGCTCGATGTGATATAAATAGGCGATCCGGAATTGTACTGACTGCGCACACTATCGATACACGTTAGCAATCGAATATTTTAAACAGTAGACACATTTACTCTTACACGTGCTTAGTGTTAATATTTCCGGGTTACATCACACTATGATAACCAGAACATAATTATCATAACTAAGAAGGTGATCACGAATACAGTGTATTATAAGTAGATACAAGTCATAATCATTTATTTCAGTTTGTGATTCAATAGAAGGATTCGATTCTCCGATAGAAGGTATACCGCCACAATAATTTAATCAATGGAAATTGTCTTTAGCCCCCAAAGCAGAGAAGCGACATAAATTTACCGTATTTATCTCTTTTACTATGGAAACTGACGTGGTTTTGACAGTGCGAAGCAATATGAGGCCGCGCGTGCGTTGTACTCGGCTTTGTCTCCATGAAGAAGGCCACCGGATGTGAATGAAACTAATGTTTGAGTATCCGACATAATTAAGCGTGAGTAATTCTGCATAAGTAAAACAAAAAACGTGTTTATCTACATATATGTCTGTCTGTGGCATCGTAGCTCACAAACGGCTGAACCGATTTTAATATTTTTGGAAAGATGTTTGGTCGATAGTATTCGTAGTTTTGATTCAAGAAAATCGGTTATCAACTTCTTTCTAGTTGAAGAATGGGCGTAAGAATCTTGTGCAGGTTTGATCGAGTCGAAATTAATATCATTAACTGGTGTGGGGGTTTTCTAAATATTGAAATAAATGTTATATCTATCTAATCTATCTAAAATCTTTAAACGAGCAATTCTTGTATATTTTTATATGTATATATAATCTGAATCTCAGAAACGGCTCCAACGTTTTTAAGGAATTGTGGTATGCAGCGGGTATCGGGGGCGATAAATCGATCTAGCTAGGTTTCATTTTCAGAAAACGTCGTTTTATCCGGTTTTCCAGCCGAGCAAAGCTCGGTCATCCAGGTACTGTTTGATTATGTATCCAATTAATTGTCACGCGTTCATTGTGAGCCCTAAAAATACATTTTTTAAATGAATTTCAAATTTCAAAATGGTTCCATACAAATATATTTAGTAAAATACGTTCAAGTTTTGAATGGCTTTATAATTTTAGCTCATGATGCAGTGAATAACAATCCACTGCGTATTTAGCTAGCCATCCTCAATGACGGAAGACGAGGCAAATAACATCATTATCCGTGTGTTTGCGATATGAGCGACATTCATTCATAACAATCGTAGGTATAGCGTTCTTGCGTGTTACACTCAATGTCGCGCAAAGTACGGACACGGGCAGATTCCAATTGTTCACCGCTTATGATTATTCACATTTAAACTTGTTTTTGTTATTTTCATTATTATGTACTTAGGTATTTTATTCTGTTTGCTAGTAACAGCCTTTGCGGTCTTCGAACTGGATGTTTTTGAACTGTACTGGCGATTTGTTGATTGTGAAATGTTGAATATTAAATTTTTTATAGCCATGTTCAAAAAACTTTTTTTTTCTCTAATTTCTAACTACCAATATATTTATTTTATTTTATTGTCATACCAACAAAGCAGCCACTAACACAGTTGATACAAATTAATTATAAAATTAACAAAATTTAATTGCTGGCTCAATTATAGGTATAAATCACATTCAGTACCTATCACAGCAAAATTAATATACAAAAATTAAAGTATACTATATACTTTAAAATATTGTAGCATAACAAAAATAAACAATTAAATAGAAATTAAACGTGAGTAATCCCGCATAAATAAAACAAAAATGTGTCAAGACCACGTCAGTTCCATAGTAATTAAATTGAAATTAAACATAAGCTAATGGAATAGAAATTAAATGTACATTTACAAATTAAGATAAAATTATTGAAATTAAAAGTGATAATTATTTAGTACCTGGGTGAACGGTTTTTTTTTTGGTAAACGTTTTCTAAAAATGAAACCTAGCTATCGATTCATCGCCCCCGAAACCCCCTGCATACAAAATTTCATGAAAATGTTTGAAGCCGTTTCTGAGATTAAGATTATATACATATATACAAGAATTTCTCATTTAAAGGTATTAGATATAAAAATGGTCTGTATCGATAGGTTATTTAAAAAAAAAAAAAAAAGAAATCTAGTATATATTAGTAGCAATATTTAGAAATATTACTACAAATAGTTAATATTTTTTTTTAAAATATCAATCCTATATGTTCCAGTTTAATTTTGCCTTCCAGTAAGTTTTTGTATTAAAAATATCTTACAAATAGTATGTAGAAGGTTTATATATGCTTTAATTTGGTATATGACCTCTGGAATCCTGCGTATGGATGAGCAAACATCTTCAAAACAATGAATATGGTAGACAATAACAATATTGGTCAAATAAAATAGTCAAAGTCCGCAATCGAAATACCCACTCAAACTTTTATGATCAGAAATATTATTGAAAGAAATCAGGTAAAGCAATTTTTAAAGGAAATGTAGTGAGACAACTCACGTCAAACTATAAGAAAGTAGGAGGACCAAAATGATATTTTTATTAACTTAACCAAAACTGAAAGAGTGCCTTGATTCACACGCATTCAATACGGTGAAGGTTTATATTACAACTGACGTAGGTAGTCTGACTTTCTTAAGGTCACTTGACGGAATCGGAAAAATAATATGACATCCCATCGTCAACATTTAGATTAGGTACAACCTTTAAGACGCAACACATTTTAAAAATTATTCACGAAAAAATGGCATACGTTAATAAATTTACTTTTGTTCTCAACTATCAAAAATATTTATCTGCAAATAGAGGACAATCTCTGTTATATGAAACGTGATCACGATGACAAGGCGTAGGTGACATAGGAATAGCTAACATAGATCATTTATGTAGAGTAAGATAAAGTTTCATACTCTACTTTTGATGCAATTGAAGGCATTACCAGCGGCAGTGGCGCGTAAGTCTACACCGCTACTTGTCCGCACTATGCAAATGGAGATAATATGCGTACTAGCTAAGTGACCGGGTTGCGCTATGTACTCTCACAACGAGGTTATAACCGACCAAGTTGCGTGTAAAAATATTCTGAACGTTTGCGACGGTATACCACGCTTTTGAAGCTGGTTAGGTTATAACAGAAATCGCTGCGAGCCAGGCGCATGTGCACAGACCGAATGGGGTTACCTCACCCACATTCCTGCCTTCCGGAATTTCACTCACGTTGACAGTTGCAGTGTACTGATACAATGATAGGATTTGCCAATCCTGAAACGTAGTGTTATTTTAAGCTGGAGCCCAACGATCAATGGAAAGCAACGAAGTAGATTTAGACGGCATCGTCCAATTAGCATATGGGAATTAGGTAACAAGGATTAGCAATCAGTGAACAGACCAGCAACTGAGTAGCCGCACACGTTTGAATCATCGTGAATGAGCCCCCACTTTTAAAAACACCTAAAAATTAATGAAAATATATACAACCTTTTCACATCGGATTAACTTGGTTGTGTAGTGATGTCCTAAATTTTTCTCTCGATAAATTTATCGATTTTATCAGTTCCCACATAAACGCGCCTTTGATGGTGTTCAAACATCATATTTGCAACGAAGTACGTATCAGGAGTAATAGTGATATTTCTTATACTGATTGTACTGTTATCTGTGCAATACTTGTTGTTTAATCAGAACATTTTACCAACGATTAGGTCGTAGTCTTCGTAATAAAGTACCTATCTAATCGGTCGCAGGTTGTATAGAAGAATTCAAAGGTTTTTTTTTTGGTCAAATGATATAGAGATATTTTTAATGTCGGTAGGTTTAGCTGGTTGAGACAAAGAATTGGCAATTATTCCACCTGTCTCATACACCTGGACCGGCTGCTCTTTTTATTTATTTCGTCGCTACTCGCAGTTGATATTTTTATTGTTCACCTTCGTCGGTGAGAGCGCGAATGAGTGCGGCGCGAGCGCACCTTTATATGAATTGTCAAGTGAATTAAAGGCAGATCTTTTATCTGGTGATAATGTTCAGAGAACGCATCGTTGCGAAATGAGGGCGTCTGCGGAATTATCGAGTTGAATATTACAATACTGTTGATATCGTGACTCTTCTTGATTTCAGTTTTAATAGCATTTTTGCTAACATTTTGAGTTAATAATTAATTCAGTACTAATTGACGAAGGAAAATATCATTAGGAAACCAGTGCGTGGTAGTCTAGTACTCGGTTGGCTAACTACTACCC
This sequence comes from Biston stratarius, assembly GCA_950106695.1. Classification (NCBI taxonomy): domain Eukaryota; kingdom Metazoa; phylum Arthropoda; class Insecta; order Lepidoptera; family Geometridae; genus Biston; species Biston stratarius. Next base: position 5,752,354 of record OX467107.1, read on the forward strand.
TCAAGTTGAAAATCTGCCGCCAAGTATCTAACGGTGTGTTCCAGCAGCCTCACTTGAGGGCTAGTTCCAATCCAGGCTAGGTGTGATTACCATCTTTGACCACACCGTCACTCAACATCAGGTGTGCTGTGTTCCAACACCTAGCCTGTCAACCATATAACAAATAATCATAATAAATTTGAATAGTTAATAAATTAAATCCTGGTGTGAACAACAAATATTTCTCTCTATTATTATTTTTAACTACATAATATCAAATTTTGTACTGGACAGTAGAAGTGTTTCTTTTAAATAAATTTTATATAATATGTGTCCTCAATAGCTTTCAATGAATTTCATGTGAGCATATAACAAATGTAATCCGGATAAATTTTAAAGAAAATACTTAAATATTTTGCGTGCAGCTATAACCACAAAATTTTTGCACTGAATCATTGCTTACTTAAACATCATAAAGTTAGTTATAAAGCCTAAACGATACCCAAAGATAAGGTTCATAAGGATGATACTCTCGGCAAATTCGGTAATTTATTTTCACTGATTCCGGTTCCACTTCGCTACTGAGAATCGATCACTTCTCTCATGCGCAAGCAAAAAATATAGCTTCTTTCTTCTTAAAGTCAAACCTCCGAATTGAAAACAACTTGCGATTATAGCTCGTCGATTCAAGCTTTATAATTTAGTGTGAGTAATATATTTAACCCTTTAAAGGCCGAGCCGATAGCTTTATGAAAATAATGGGGGATAATGAGATCGTGTGAGCAGATTGATGAGATGTTCAACACATTCGTAGTTTTAAAAGTTTGTATGTAACTAAATTTATGTTACTTAGTAAAAAATAAAAATTATATTGAACAACGGCAATCAATTTAAAGAAAGGTTCGTGATTGGGATAAGGATTAAATGAAACAAAACTCAAATAGTGAACGGAATTTCACAATCTGTTAGAACTGAACGTATACACATGTCAATAAAATAATTCCCATTTTAAAAAAACCCAACGGTCGTCAAGTAAAGCACGCCATCAATAAAATCTCGTCCGAAATTGTTCGTATAATACCAAAATGTATAAAAAAATTGGGCGAGACGCGGACACGATGCGTCGACACGGTTCGTTGACCTCGTCGATATTTCTCGAAATTCGCTGAGGAATCTGCGCTCTTTTCGCTTTTTAATTGTAAGTAACCAGCTACCCAACGACAAGGTGATATGTTTCAAGAGAAAAATGTATGGCCGAGATGCCCTCATGGTAGAATTACTGTAACGGAACACAGGAATTAAGATTTACAAAAAACAGCACGACGTCGACGATGGATTAAAGAGTTGGTCTCGTTTGGTATTGGATAATCTTTAAAAAATTGTCTTTAAAACATACAAATTCAGTCTTGGTCTTGTAACAATTCACGTGCTGAAAAACTTTCCAAATTATAAGTAACAATGGAACGTCGAGGCCTCTGGCCTCTTGGCCGAAAACATTACCGACGCGATTTCCACTCACACATAAAAAAAAAACAATAATAGATATACACAAAATGTTTGTAATAACCTTAATAGCAATACGGAAGTTTGATTTTCACGCTACTACACGAACAATGGCTCACACGATTCGAGCCATATACCCACTATCTTCATATACGTACATATGCTATTTGCCACGAATTTGATTACCTTTCTATTTCATGTGAATTTTTTATTGTTCCACGAAATTCGTCTTATAGACAAATGTGAATGGGACCACGTATGGTATTTAGAATAACTGGCAGACTGCCCAAGACATATTAAATAGAGCACGAGTAGGTAGATTAATTATTATGACACATGACTTTGTTTTATTCACGCATTTAAATAAAGTGATCTTCATCATGTTGTCAGCTAGGGTGCAATTAGAGGTGAGTTTTAACTGGGATTGAATCTAGTGCACCGGTCGAGTCTTAAACGTTTACTTCTTGACAAAATTTATTCGAATTTGATTTTTCTTGCTTGTTATATTTCTCAGGGGGGGTTATTTGTACAATATTTAATCATACGTGTAGGCACGCATGTTTGGTAGCATAAAAATATAAACTTATGTCAAACTTTTTGTTTTAGTCATGCGGGATTAACAAGTAATCCCGCATAAAACAAAAATATGTCAAAATCACGTCAGTTTCTATAGTGCCATGTCAAACTCATGCGAATTGTTAATAAAGAGAAACCTATACCTATCATTAGGGTTCTTACACAAGGGTAGGGCTTAACGAAATTTTTGTACACAATAACAGAATCGGCTAAGCCTTGTTTGTTGTTGTTTCTTCGATAGTATTATGAAGGCTAGGTAATCGAGGATTAGAGAGCCAGTTCCATTCTTGAAAGCCAGTTCCATTCCAGGCTAGGTGTGCTTTACCATCTTCGACCACACCGTCACTCACCACGACCACTGAACATCAGGTGAGCTGTGGTCAAACACCTAGACAGTAAGCCATAAAAAAAAAATATAGATAGATAAAATCTCTTTATTGTGTACCACACCAAAATTAGACAAAAGTACAAAAAAAGTGCGGCCTTATCGCTAAGAGCGATCTGTTCCAGGCCACCAAAAATGGAAAACGAATTAAATAATACATCACCTACCGTTGTGGATGATGTCCACAAAATAGACGATTTTATTACTCTGAAAATGTGATTTTTAATTGTGATGTGATAATTAAGTTAAACAACAAATACTTTTAGTCAAATGCTAGAAATAGACAAGTTTTCATATAAAATATAGAAACTTGAATCATAACGCAACTAAAACAGGAATGAAACTCAACAAAAGTTAGTTATAGAAACAAAATAAAATCTAATTCTGTTTGGCTACAACTCCGAAAAAACATAAATTAATCAAAAACAGAATTAGCCTCATTCACCACGTGTAAACGGTGATTCTATATCGGTAAATGTAGGAAGTAGACGAACAAAAAGTATTTTTAAATACAGTAGGTACGACCCTAAGTTACTGCACTCGATGATATTTAGTAGATTATAATTAACTTTCTGTCTTGTTTGTCAATGTTAGTTGTAAGGGGGGTGTTTAAATGAACTCCTTTGGCAAACCCATAAAAGAGTAAGAGTAAGTAAGATTAGAAATGAAAAGAAAGAAAGAAAGAAAGTTTTTATTCTATAACATTAAAACACAAAAAAGGGACAGTAGCAAAAAGGGGGCAACGAAAAAATGAAATGAACATGGAACGGGTAATGATTAAATAGGTAAATTATAATATTGCCACTATAGACTAAATTCGACCTAAATGACCTTACCGGCCTCAATGATTTGGCTTATATTTGAATCTGAATTGTGCTTGCACGAACTACTGGCCTGTCATAAAGATCCAGATCAACGGTTCACAGAATCACGATTGGTTTGCCGTATTACATTTTTATGTTTTCAAGCTCTCGACACACATAGAATTCGTTGGCTACGAAACCCTAATAAGAGGTTCTCCAAATTCGCTATTGAAAAATATATTAAGTCATAAATATAATATTCAAATGAAGTGCAAACAACATGACATCGACACCGAACTGCTACCATTAGGTAGTAGATAAGATGCAAAGCTGACAGTGGGTCCGAATTTCAAATGCGTTAAGAGACATGTGTGGGCTCGACTATACAGGTTGCCCGGCAGCGAGGGCATCGAACATTTTACATGAAATCTCTACGAACATTTAGTTAACTGTTTTGTTTACTAAAGATTTGTCCTCAGTAGTTAGCTCCAAACCTCAATAATTTTACTTAAAGCCTTTTTAATCATAATAAGATAACGCAACTTTAAATTTTTGTATATTTTGTAGTGATGATAACTTAGTGGTTAGCGCAGCCGGATGATACGCCTAAGGGCGTGGGTTCAAACCTCAACAATGAACTTGAGCTGCCGGTGAAGGGAAACATAGTGAGGGAACCATGGCATGGTGGTAGGGTATTTTCTAGTACGCGGCTGGCTAGCTATCACTACTTTAGTTAAAAATTTACCTCAAATACCTAACCATCTTCTACCATACCGTCACTTAACATTAGATCAATCCTCGGTCAATCCATACACGTCAATCGTTTTTTTTCTTTTTGTAAACTTTGTAACAACGGTACTGTTGTTTTTTCTATTTAAATTGGTGATAAAAGCAGTTTTTTTATAAATGTCACTGCGCTGTTTATGTTGTGTTTCGATGGTCATAAATCTAGCACAGTCATTTAGCAACGTGACCGGCCACCCTGTATGTTGATAAGTATGTATTTATACAAAATTAGGTGGTCTATCGAACTATCGGATTTTCACCGCCACCAGTTTACGTCATGGCTAGACGGAAGTTAATAACAATACAATAGCAGTACATAATCTTTTCTAAAATTTGCTGCCATCTTTAGACCTAAGTAATAATTGAATTTATTTTTAGAGCTAGCAAAATCTATCTGATGATTTCTTTATTTGAAACTAAAAGATTGATTTAAACTTAAAGAACTTGTCAAAAATTTAAAACACTTGAAAATAATTTTAAAAGCTTGACGATAATTTAAAAAACTTGACAATAATTCAAAAATCTTGACGACAATTTAAAAAACTTAACAAAAATTCAAAACACTTGATGATAATTTAAAAAAAAAACTTGACAATAATTCAATAAACTTGACGGTAATTTAAAAAACTTGACAATAATTTAAAAACTTATCCGCTACTTTACTTAATATCTAAAACTAAATTTGACATAAACTTAAAACCTTAAACAAAACACTAATTAAAATAAAAACAAAAACCATAAGTATTTTATATCCTCTTCTCGCTGCAGTAACCACTTGCAAAGTAACGCCTGAATCAATCAATTGTCTAGTACATTATATATTCATCTATTTATCTATACAGTTTTCATAGTCAATGTAACCTTAGTCACTGGCTTCCAGTGCAGTGGCGTTGCCACGCGCCGACACACATGCGTCTCGAGGCAGATGTGCGCAGACGCACGAGTCTCGTCATGCCGTAGCCACTCCGTCACAGAATGGTACGGCCGCCACGTTTATGGGAATGTTGCCTTACCTGCAGACAGTTCTTTGTAATCTGCATGATAAAAATGGTCGATTTATATATATACTACTATCAAACTAATATTATAAAGGCGAATGTTTTTGAGTGTGTGTGTTTGTATGTTTGTTAGTTCTTCACGCTTGAATGGCTGGACCGATTTTGATGAAATTTGATATTGAGGTAGCTAACACCCTAGTATAAAACATAGGCTACTTTTTATTTCTAGTAATATTATAAATGTGCAAGTTTATTTTTTGATGTTGTTGTTCAATCACGCATAAACGGCTGAAAGGATTTGGATGAAATTTGGCACACATATAGTTTATGACCTGGAGTTAATCCAGGATAGGATAGGATACTTTTTATATTAGAAAAAAATCTGAGGCTCCTGTGGGATTACCAAAAATGTTTAAGGACAATACCACTACCCACCACCAGATGTCATCAAGTGTACAATACACAATAGTAATGACAGTGTAATTCTACTTACGACATTGAGTATCTATTTAAATAAATATCTACCTTTTAAGGATAGCTTACTATACCCATTCTTACTACCCGTGCGAAGCCGGGGCGGGTCGCTAGTCACAAAATAAAGTCCAGGAAATCGCCCCAACAGTGTTCATTACTAGCAAACAAACACACATACAAAATTTCTCATGTATTGCCTATATTAGTGAGAAACGAAATTATCGGTGAGACTGTGAAGGGTGATTTTATGACTATTCTCAAAGAAATTCCCTTAGATAACAACAGGTAAGTGAGCAGGTAGAATTGAATACTTCTCTGAGTTACAAAGCGTCAATATGCAAATATTTGATTAAATACCCGATCGCAAAGCTGGATGCGACCTTGAGTCTATAATCTCCACCGTCAATTGTTTTAAATGGAATGAAACATGATCCAAGCACGTAATTATTAACTACTAGCTGCGCCCTGCGGTTTTACCCGCGTGGTGATGAATGATAATGATGATGAAAGTATCCTATGTTTTATACCAGGGCCAAAAGTATCTACATGCAAAATTTTATCCAGATCCGTTTAGCCGTTCTGGCGTGATTGAGTAACAAACATCCATCTATCCATCCATCCAAACTTATACATTTATAATATTAGTGGGATTGTGTGAGTTATTTAAAAACTTATTTAAACAAGGAAATCAGTTTTTCTATTTAGGTTCTTTAGACTATGTTATTCATATGAATATTATCTAACATATTGCATAATGTTAATTTATTATATTATACAAATAAGTATATGTATAACTAATTACAATACAATTCTAAGTTTATTTTTCTATTGAAAGAATTTATCAAATAGACGGGGTGTTTCGAAGAAGAAAAACAATTACAAAAAAACAAACACTAATGATAAACAATTTGAACACAATGAAATATAAAAATAAACTGAAGAGTTTAAAAAATCTATGTAACCCGATTGCGAATAAAATAGCTATAATTAAAGGAAAAAAACTTTTTAAACCAATTTATTATTCCTAGTTAAATTTAAACATATAACTTCAATATACTTTTGTAATCTCCTTTTAATTTCCTTTATTTAGATACCCTACTTGATAGTAATGCTTAAATATTTTTCATTAATATTTGTATTTTTTATTTTTATATAACAGTTTTTATCTTTTTTTCAATGTGACCACAGCTTACCTGATTTTAAGGGACAGTGAGGTCAAAGATGGTAAACTGCTTATCAAGTGAGGCTGTCGGAACACACTGTTAGATGTTTGCCGAGAGATTTTCAATTAGATAAATAACTGGATTTCAAACAGCGCCATCTAGCTCCGGACTAAGAAATGCTTAAACTATGGGAACTTTATAGCTATTAGAATATTTGTATACTTAGATAGCACCAAAACCTTGCATCCTAGGTACATAAACCAATAATACTTCAACGTTTAAAATAATAACATTAAAATTAGAGACAGGAAAAATCACGGCGCGAATACTATACACAAATAAAGAGCCATACAAAATTGGAACTGAACGTGAGTCAGTCTCAAGAAATAATAGGGAATATCGACTATATTTAGTAGATTAGTAGAACTATAAATAGACGTGGCTACGATACGCTCTCGTGTAAATCAACGGCCGACTAATGTAATACAAGAATAAAACAGAGTTTGAGCTATGTACAAAGCTTGAGTTTCACTCACACACACTACTGTATTTGTCGGAATAATAAGATAAGCGTCCATCACGATGTCATGAATGTACTATGTATTTATATGTACATATATGTATATACACCCACTACGTACAGCTCAACTGTAGAGCAATGTATACCTACACCTTGTTCAGTACACTACAGTTAAAATTAATTTTAGTTTAATTCTCTCTCAGGTTTATTATGTTTGACCTCAGCTCATCTAATGTTAAGTGACGGTGTGGTCGAAGATGGTAAACACACCTAACCTGGAATGAAACGGGCTCTGAAGCAAGGCTGTCGGAACACACCGTTAGATGCTTGACATCAGTTTTTAACTTGAGGGGTGGCTTGAGTAGGGTGGCTAGCTACCAAGCTAGCCACCCTACTATGCTAACTACTATGCCCTATACTATACCCTACTATGCCAAGCCACCATGCTATGGTTTCCTCACGATGTTTTCTTTCACCGGCATTGTAAGGGTTTGAACCCACGCCCTTTGGCGTGTGAATCGACCGCGCTAACCACTAAACTACCATCACAACAAATTTAAAAAAAGGTATTTAGAATTCTTTGATTTACTTTAATATTATATATTTCTGAAATAATTGTTGAAATATCTGCATCCCAAATATTATCCAAATTCGATTATATATTTCAGTGTAAAAAAAATTAACAAACATACATAGATTCGCATTCAAAATACTTAAAACATTCCATTAATACAAAAATCAAGTTGTTGAAATGGACTTGCGTTTGACTGCCTTCCCGTCTGATATTTCAGTCCACGATAAAACAACCAAAAAAAAAGAATGAGATAATGACACCCAGTATTTATCGTGAAACACCCATTCGGGCAGTGAGTTCTTTCTCTAATTCATGTATTTTTTAACTCTGACTGAATCCACGTGTGAAAGAAGCGTAGACACAAAATGGGTTCGCAGTACCTGACATCGTTATTCTGTGGTAACAAACCCGATACACGGTGTTTGAAGCGTGAAACTAAAACAATGAAAACCTCACTTATTATATTTAAGGCTACCAAGATAACAAAACGCTTGAAACCATCGTGTGGAACAATTGTTACCTGACCCGGAAAGCGGCCCTTGATAAGAACATTTGGGCGATAGCTTTCTGCATTTCAAACAAAAATCAGTTGGAAGGTTCTCGAAAATTAACATGACGTGACACGCTTGAAGGTCACTTTTTTCTCATTCTTTTCGGCATCGCACTCTGTGCATTCTGCCAGTTTCAATTTTTCTGTATTTTCTGTAGTCTTAGCCAGTCCGTAGCAGTCAAATCTAGTCATACTTTCGTAAAGTAATGGCGATTTTACTATAAGCTTCGGTGGACTTTCAGAAGCAACACGGATAAGTCATGTTTCACCGCATTATATCACATTCCCCACACTCGCGCTTGTAATTCGGCAAAATAATTGAATAAAACGCCATTATTTTTATACATAAACACTCAAAAAAAATACTAGTTTTGGAAAAAAACACGACACGACTGTTTCCAGTTTCTCGCCAAATATTCCGAAGGTCACTTTGTTAGGTTTTTAATTTTTAAATGGACTGTTAAGTTTTGTGTAAAAAAAGGCTTAAAAGGTATTAGATAACTCTAGATAACTTCATCTCTACTTTTTCTTAAACGTTGTACGAACTTCGAGCATATAGCCGACATTAGCCAAGCTAGCAATCAATGGCTTGCTCATCGAAGTGTGTGAAAGAGTAAAGACTGAGTGGTCAGTTCTAGTGTCAAAGTTAATGTGCCACCCACATTATGACACTGACATAAGTGTAATAGTTATTCTAGTGTCGTATAATTATTATTTTTTCACGTTATTAGGATTTTTTTTATGGCTGACTAGCTAGGTGTTTGACCACAGCTCACCTGGTGTTAAGTGAGAGTGTGGTCGAAGATGGTAAAGCACACCTAGCCTGGAATGGAACTGGCTGTCAAAGAGTTTAAAAATCATATCTAAAAAAATACGAAGGAAAATGTAAAATAATTCACAACGACCTATATAATCTGATAAGTCTTTTTAAATCAATAATAATCATATATTTGTTACGATTTACATAAATACACTATTAATACTAAATAAAATCTTCATAGATCGTGTAAATCTTACCTGTCTTTGCACATACAAATTTTACTACTGTGACGATTATAGATTTTTCCTTTATAACTTATGTTGATAGAATCATTAAAAGTCGGAAGCTTATTTGATGTTTTGTTTTAACAGTTATTTACCGATTAATATTGTTTATCTTAATTAATAAACATTTGAGGGCAATTCATATAGCGCCATCTAGGCTCAAACAAAACAAAGCTAACACTATGACAACCACGCTAATACAGTTTTTTTTTTTGTTGCAAATACAAACATATTTTTTTATAATACACTAGCAACCCGCCCCAGTTTCGATTTATTTTGGCGCCTTTGTACCATCCAAACTTCTGACTTTCCGTAAATTTTCCAACAAAATTCCTTTATACAAACCTTGTCGTGACTATTATAAACTCAACTTAAAAGAAATCAACCAAATCGGTCGAGCCGTTCTCAAGTAACGCCCCGTCTTCCATATGGCAATTGATTTTAAATACAGAACATTAAAACCCACGCTCCTAAAGCAGAACTACCAAATAAGCTTACAGAGCATATTAAGCAACTATTCTACTTATTCACCACCTATGGCATAAAACAACGTCATTCATGTCCAAGCCCTTTAACTAAAACCTAAATAAATCAAATGCCTAGTTACTTAAGTAATCATAATCGAAAAGTCTCTAGTAAAGGGCACTCGGTGATATGTCGACATATGGCCGACCCACCGCATTGCGGCGTTCCTCTTTATGTACACATACGTTATTATGTACCACTCTAGTCGCAACTAGCTAATACATCCACTCGTAAACCGCGGGTAAGGTTCCATTCGAACTACTGGTTATTTTGAACAGAGGTAAAAGAATAACGGTTGGTATTACTTACTTTTCCTAGTAAATCCTTTCTGAGATGATTATAGCATTGTGCAATATCCATATGTACGTATATCAATCATTTGAAACTACAAAACTTTTTACTTGGTGGTAGATCTCCTTAGCGGGAGGTCGTCTAGGTAGGAACCAGATATTCTACAAGCAGTAGTGTGTAAATTACAGGGCTGTTAAAGCTAACTATCGAAAGTCTCAAAGTAATGAGCGGCAAAGCACTTATGCCCTGAACTTTGTTTTACTAAACAAAGCTTTTGGTCTTCTAGGCGAGCGTGCTTCACCGTAGGCTGCATCTTCGCTTATCATCAGGCGAGATGGCGGTCAAACGCAAGCTTATTAGTTATTAAAAAAAAAAAACAAAGTTCTGCATATCGCTGTAATTTTCATGAAGTTATCTCTTACATTAATAAAAATATAGTGCTATAAGTCTTTTGCCTAAAGCTGGTCATTTGGGCGGGTAATACACATAATTACTAAATAATGTTACTACGAGTATGATCATTACTCTGATATTAATTAGCTGCTCCATAGATTTGGTCAAAGATCAAAGTAGTTTCGTATAAAAAACTGTTTTTGTATATAAGATTTTATTATTTCACTTTTTGTTAAACATTTAAACTTGTAACATACGGTTAAAAGGTCAAGGGCAAAAACTATGGCAATTACATTTCATTTTTGTAGTAATAAGGTTTATATCATCATCTACTTAAATTATAACTTAACAGATATAAGTAGCTATTTTTAGACTTTACAGCACTTATTCGTGGACCTGTATTCGGAGTGGAAATTGGTTAACGATATTATTAAATTACATCAGACAATTACATTGCCGTGGTGGTGCCGGCGTAAGAATAGTACCTCACCCTTTCTACCCGCTTCTAGCCGTAAGAGTCGGCTAAGGGATGTAATCCGGAAGATGGGCAGCAGCGTCTTCCTTGAACAATCACACCTAACTGCGCTCGCCAACCCGCCTGCCAAGCGTGGCGAGTATTGGCAAAACCCCCCCAGGAGGAGGCCTATGTCCAGCAGTGGACATCCTACGGCTGAGATGATGACATCAGACAAATAAAATCAAACCAATACTTACCCAGTTGATACCTAATTACTGAATAAAAAGACGTTTAAACAAGCAATAACAAATTTAAGAAACTGTAACCCGACTACAGAAAAAAATATTTAACTATAGATATTTTTTTGTATCTATGACAGTGGTCAGTGGTTAGTGTGATCATTGGTTCAAAACTCAACAACGAGCTGCCGGTGAAGGAAACCGAGACATGTTGGTATGGTAGGTACTTGCTAGTACTCGGCTGGCTAGCTACCCTCGAGTTGAAAGACAGCCGCCACGAACTTAAAGGCGTGTTCCGGTAGCCTCACTTGGGATCCAGTTACATTCTAGGCTAGATGTTTTTATCATCTGCGACCACACCGTCACAAACTTAACATCTAGTACCATAACAGTAGGTACTTAACATTCTGTATTCGCACGGTGAGGATGTGGAACACTTTGCCGGAGTCTGTGAAATCTGTGTTTCCCGAAAAGAACAATATGAGTGTCTTCAAATCAAAAGTAAACAGTTCCTAGGTAAGCGTGTTCCATCCTTGATCACATTGTTGCTTAACATCAGGCAGGATATGGTCAAACGCGAACCTATTACGTATAAAAAAGTGCGCTATGGTCAAACGCCACAAAAAATATCAACTATAAAAAAAATATAATCATCCGGATCATAATAAAGAATCGATTGGCACTTCTTTCAAATTCAGATAAGTAGTATAGGAGCTACAGTGGAACATACAAAAATACAAAAACACTATTGAAAACATAAACTTTCCTTTTGTCTTTTCCAAAGTCGGATAAAAACATTTATGTATAACCGCGGAGAGTAACTTTGGCGACTGATTGAGGTGCTCAAACTCATCCGACGGATGCGTACAATTATAATTAGGATTGTATTTCTGATTTCGAGCCTCAGTATGGCGGCACGGCTGAATTCCATCTGAGTCATTGTGCCGGTTCACTTGCCTTTATTTTAGAGAAACACTTGAAAGCGCGCATCATTGTTTCACCGATGACTGGTAATTAAAGTATTTGCACTTCGTGTTGGCTTTTTATGTGCAAGTAATGAGACGAACGATACGCTCTCCTGTTGGTGAGAGATGGCGCCTGTTCATGACCATTGCAGCGACACTCAGAACTTTTACTAACAAAACAAAGTCCAGGGCATCGCTGCGTTGTCGCCCATTACTGTAAGACATTCGATGATAAATCTCAATAACTCTATCATTTCGCTAGCAGAAAGAAGCTGTAGCTATATATACACTACTGCTTGGCAACAGTATGTTTTAGACTGCAGTAGTACCTACCTATACAACATCCAAGCTTACTGCGTTATTGTAAGTAACTTTTTGTCACTGAAGCGACACTAATTATGCGAAATTTTGTCTAGTGTATATAATTTTATTTCAACATATAGACACACAAAAACGTGGATTATCTTGACAATGTGTTCTCAAACGATCGCGGATGTTAAGCAACAGACGATCCTATCTGTCTTATATAGGTTACTGTGAGTGATATTTCTTTCTGAGCGCTACCGTGTCGACACATCAAACTGCTAGGCTGTACAGATTTCTATAACAACAACCGCCAAGCTACGTCGGTGGTCTTCGAGCTACTCTACAAGCTTACGTATTTACTACTTCACGCTGCAACAGATCGACAAGAATTGGCTGAATTTCCAAATTACTTTATTATTTATTAATTTACATTAAAAAAACCAAATGCAAATATTTTGAAAAAAAAAGTAATATAACAAATGAAAAGTACGGATAGCAAACACAAAAGCAGCCAATACTAGATCGCTGACAAAATGACGCGTTAAAGCACTCAAACCTCGTATTATAATATTCATAATGCAGTCGTCCACGTCTGCCTACATCGTCTATTATATCAAAAAGTGTCCTCAAAATATTTATAGATGAAGCGTAGACGGTTTTCGTGCCTCGTCTGGCTTTTTCGAGACACGAAGCACGGCGCGCGAAGAATGGAAATCATCGCCTGTTAATAATTGTAAATATAGACACGCGTCATGCGTCTCCCGGTTTGATTTTGTGTTCCTCAGGAACTACTACTGATTATAGGTTACATAACAAACATTTATAATGTTACTAGCTTGCGCCTGCGACTTCGTCTCCATTGAGTTAAGAATTGGGTTTAGAGAGAAATGAAACATGTGTCAGTAACAAATTGAGCAATAGTTTCATTCATCCTGAAACGTGCGCTATTTAATTACATAGATTACTATAAAGAATATCTTTTATTCCGGAATAATGTTCCGTAAGACACATCTATACCAATATATTGATAATCCTACAAGAATCGAACATTTTCCCGGAATAAAAAGTATACTATACGTTAATCTAGGTAGTAAACTATATCTGCGCAAAATTTCATCAAAATCTGTTCAGCCATGTTTGCGTGATTGAGTAACAAACATCTAAACGTCCAAACATACAAACTTATATTACTAACTGTTACCTGCGACTTCATCCGCGTGGAATTTAACGAAAAGTTTGTTCAGTTTGCAGTATAATAAGTATCTTATATGTTAATCCAGACCATAAACTATATCTGTGCTAAATTTCATCTAAATCCGTTCAGCCGGTTTTGGGTGATTAAGTACCAAACATCCATACGCACAAACTTTCATATTTATAATATTAGTAGGATTAGTAGGGTAATAATTAAATGCATTGGATTCTGTAGCCCATTAAGCACGATTTAACTTTTTACCTTGGCTGCAATTCGTTACGAACTTTAAAGTAATCGATATTCAATAAGAAATGCTTTCTTAGTACCTATTTATTTGGATTTTTTTACAATCGTGATATAATATTGTGGTTGCGATTCCTATCCGAGACAAACTATTATATGATGAATACAGATTGTTGTCCTGCGTCACAGTTGTCTAAATGTACCTATACAATAACTTAAAAAAATATTCTATCTGGTACTCATTATACAAGTTTCCTTTAATTTCCTTTAGATGGCATTTTTATTTGTGTGAAATGTCCACCAATGTTAAGACACCGTCTTCTTCTTCTTAGATCCTTTCCGCCCTAAAGTTGTCTGGAAGAGATCGTTTTAGCAAAAAGGCAGTCAGTTGTTACTTAAGTTTATTTGTCTTCTTGATGTAATCTTTTGTTTGGACATTGGTTAGATAATCAATATTAATGAAAGAAGATCATTATTCACAGCTTTCTTTATCAACTTCTGATGTTTATAAATCTTTATCTTTTTCAGTCATCTACTTTGATCGTGTGCTACAGGTATGACAATGACATCGATATTCTCAACGCATCTTGAAAGTCTTGACTCAGTCTTCAGTGTGAACAATGAAGAGTTTATCTATCTACGAGTATATATCTCACAGCTGCAACCTAAAAATCAAAAGGTAGCAAATCTTCCAGACGAACAAAGTTCTCGAAAGAATCTTAGTGGTAGATCTCGTTAGCAGGAGGTCATCTAGGTTCCACCGCAGCACCAGACATTCTGCCGCCAAGCAGTAGTATATAAACATTGTAACATTTTGTGTTACTGTTTAAGGGGTTTGCAGCTAGCGAAATTACAGGGCTGTTGAGACTAACCATGGAATGTCTCAAAGTAACAAGCGCCAAAGCAGCGATACCCTGGACTTTGTTTTGTTACTTAATGTTCTATGCATCGTTCTAATGGTCATGGTCATTATCTCTTACCACCAGGAGAGCTTCTCGTTCATCTCTTTCCATTTATAATAACTAGTTTATATATACTTCGAACATTATTGAACTCGGTAGCTTGATAACAATCTAGATAGCCAAAATGAGAATAGTCATTAAGTAATTTATGAATCGCAGATACATAATGCATAGATACAAGATAATAGTGAAAAAATGTAAATATAGTGCGTAAAGAAGAGCGCTCAGAACGAGCTGCTTGGCACGCGCGACGACATATTTCCACTTGCAGTAAAACTGGTTTGTGTAATAGGCCTTAAACGATGGGAGTTACCGGTCTTGTAAAGTAAGCTGTTAAAGTAACTATCAAATAATGATTATGGAATCTACATCTTGAGTCTTTGTACTCTCAATTTCCCGAACCGAAGTTAAGCTTTTCCATTAGCAAGAACCAACTTTGTACTAACATTTGTACGTAGGACCTTTTGCAATGTCAACTTAGAAAAAAGGCATTTCCAAGCAATAGGACCCGAGAATCTGTGTATTTAAAATTTAAGAAGAATATTTATATTTTTGGATATAATTTTTAGTCTTTCAGTTAAATCTGTTTCTCAAGTTGTTTTACTGAAATTATTTTCTTTATTATTTTATTTACATTCCCTCCATAAGTTTTAGCTTTCAGCTTGGTTTTGCCTTAACAATTGTTTATAGTGGGACCGAATCCATCTTATACAAATTGACCTACACTCCTCTAGTGCAGTATAAGCGACCTGATCAGATCGGGCATACTGGACGTCTAGCTACTTATAGAGTGGACGAACGCCTCCGGCTGATCTTTACCTCCTACATACTTCGAGGTTAAACGTTGTCTCTTAAGGGCATTATTGCCGCATCTCATCTCGCTCACTTGTAAATTTTTATGATTGTAGATATATTATTTTTATGTAATTATTAATAAATATGTTTGCGTTTGACGGCTATCTCAACTGAGTTTAACAAAGTCTATGATGGAGCACGCTTAGGTAGAAGAAACCGATTCAGTAACGACGTGAAGTCTAGAACTTGAAGTAAGGGCGACATGAAATGTGTTTCATTCGTCTATTATAAAATCACAATGAGAGCGGAATGGGACAGTTTATAAAAAACAGGGCTAATTGGAAACATCATAAATGTTTCAATAAATTGCGATGTTTTATTGCAGTTTTATCGATATAGGGAGATCGAAAGATTACAAATCAAAATTTATTTCGATATCTTTTAAGGTATAAAAATAAATGTTGACATAATATGATTATAGAGATCAATAAAACGTAAAAGTTTAATAAAAAATATTACATCGTTTTATTTATATTTTAAACGGTATGACAGCTATTAACAATATATAAAGCCTTATTTTTACAATTAGATATAAATTACGAAAAAAATGTGCATAAAAATTATAGTAATTAACAATATCGCTATCAATTCGTCGTAATTTAAATTTTAAGAATAATAATATTAATAAACTCTTCGATAAAAATAACTGGCGACAAATTTGTATTTAATTTTTAAGTTACACGATATAAGTGTTTCTAGTTTGTCTCAATGATTATAATATTAATACTGAATGAAAAGAAAGATCCAAGAGTTTCTTGCCGGAGTCTTTTTAGTTGAAGTATAATTACGAGCCGGTGGTAGATTAAAAAATGTAACTTAACGTTCATAAGTGCCTTACCAGGGCCTAAACTGAATAAATGGCTTTTTGATTTTGACTTAACACGTAAATGTAGTATCCTAATTCCAGGTTATTTTTATTTATTCTAGTTTCATGTTCTAGCTTTTCAACCAATGGTTTTCTATTCAGGTAAATCTTTTCCTTCAGTATCCGCATGTTTTTTCCGGGAAAATAGTAAGCCTTGTTATCGTTTGTCCTTCTGGCTATTTCTAAGTAAACAATTACGTTATTCCACTGAAGTTTTGTTACGTAAAAAGGGAAAGGAACAATAACAATGAATAACAATTATTCTATTTAGAATATTAATAATATTTTTATGTATGTACGTACATATCTACTGTCAAAATTTATGTAGATAAAACTTTTGGTAAGTACCAATTTAGAATACGGAAGTATATTAGACCACCAAATTATGTGTTGATACCAAGTGATATATTTGTTTTTTTTATTTATTAAAGATTTTGCGTTTGATGGCCATCTCGCCTGTTGTTAAGCGAAGATGCGGTCTACGATGGAGCATGCTCGCCTAGAAGAAACCGATTCACGTGCGACTTGACGGCACCCAGATTGTAAACATCCGGAAACACCCACTCAGGCAGCAAATTCCATTGTTTTACAATGAAGGTAGAATCGAACCGTTATATGAATATAACTTTAACTTCATTATATAAATCCAAAACTCTATAGAAAATGTTTTAGAACCATTTCATTTTCTTTATATAAATTATAGATAGTGTTTTAATTACCATAACATTTGATAATGAATAAAAAAAATATCATAATAACTGATAAAAAATGACGCAGTTTTTGGCAACATCATAGTAGGAAAATATTTTGTTCACTTCCTGTTAACCTCCGCATTTTTAATTGCGTATATTATTATATCACTGCTCACCGACAGAAATTTTTAAAATGCTATTTTCAGCACCTTGAAGGAGATATTTGAGACCATTTTTTTTATGGCTGACAGTCTCGGTGTTTGACCATAACTCACCTGATGTTAAGTGACGGTGTGGTCAAAGATGATGAAGCACACCTAGCCTGGAATGGAACTGGCTCTCAAGTGAGGCTGCCGGAACACATCGTTAGATGCTTGGCGGCAGATTTTCAACTTGAGGGTGGTAGCTGGCCAGTCGAGTACTAGAAAGTACCCTACCACCATGCTATGGTTTCCTCGCGGTGTTTTCCTACACCGGCAGCTCAAGCTCATTGTTGGGGTTTGAACCCACGCCCTTCGACATGCGAACCGACCACGCTAACCACTGAGCTATCAGCGCTACAAAGAACATATACTACTACTTACTTTTACTTGGTGGTAGATTTCCTTAGCAGGAGGTCGTCTAGGTAGATACCACCGCAGTACCAGATATTCTGCCGCTAAGCAGTAGTGTGTAAACATTACTGTGTTCCGGTTTGAAGGGTACTGCAGCTAGCGAAATTACTGGGCTGTAGAGACTAACCATCTAGTCTCAAAGTAATGAGCGCCAAGACAGCGATGCTCTGGACTTTGTTTTACTACTCAAAGTTCTGTGTATCGCTGCAATGGTCATGGACAGGCGTTATCTCTTAACATCAGGAGAACGTCTCGTTCGTCTCATTACTGTTACATAAAAAAAAAAAAATACAAGAAGAATAAATACTTACTTGGTATTTGTAGCATTGTAACATATTTATCGCAATGCCTAATTAGGTAATAATAAAATAAAAATAAAATTAGGTAATTTGCTACAATTACATATATTTTATGTACCTAATTAGTTAGTACTGTATAATCAGATTTCTTTTTTAGTTCTGCCAATTTTAGCTCTCCCTCGAAATCCATTTAAAAAAAACTATAGATAGCCCATTAATAGATATAGAAAATTATTAAACGTAATATGTAGACTGAAGAATTAATAAACGGCTGCTGAAGCTCTTAGCATACAAACGTATCAATGTTTTCGGTAGGAACTGTAAAGAGATCCTGTGTCCCTTTCCAACAAGACGAGAGTTAAAATTAAATTTACACAACGCGCGTAGATCTGACGTCATTTCTGTTTATAGCGCGCTCTCTTTCTAGCATACAATTCAAATCATCATAACTCTCTTATTTTTAAACTGTTTTTATTTTCACCGATCGGCATTTATTATGAATCAGGCAAAGCAATAATGAGCCTATTTTGTCAATAGAATAAAGTTTTGTTAGAGAAAATATGCGCGGAATCAAAAGTCATCTTCTAACTATAAAGAATCTGTTTATCCAATATTGAAGTAATGTACCTATAAAGTTTTTCCATTTCACATTTTAATTATTTCCGTTAATGATTTTTATCTTAGTACAATCATATTAGGTGGATAAAGTATTTACTGAATGAAGGTGGATATTCGCCAGCCATGGAAGTGGCTACAGCATCGTACAGGAATAGCCGATGCATGTTCGAATATATCTACTTTTTACGACTTCTATGTACCTAGGGCTGACGCGTGTTTCTTGACTTATGTTTGTTTTGTTCCGCATATAGCGGACTGAGGTAACAATGTCGTCAATGCTGAATATTGTGATATTAAACTAACGTCAGAAATTTTATAGCGTTTTTGTTTTTATCGAATACGAAATCTAAAGTCCTAATTAATTGGTCTGTAGCATAGGAAGTTATATATGGCCTTTGAAAAACGAATTTTTTATTCAGTTTAGATATATAATAACTGATATTATATTCCGAAAACATATAGAAAATAGTTTTTAAAGATGATTTTCCAATATTGCCGATCTTGATATGCACATTTTAAGGAGATTTGGTTTTACCAATGTTTTGCGAAAAAACATTTTCAACTCTACCCTACATTAAAAATGAAACACTGCACATGCTACTAAACACATTTTTGATTTAATTTTATGATAATAAAATTAAATCAAAAATGAGAACCATCAGATTTAATACTAAATATCGATAAATTAGTATCAGAAAAACCTCTTTAAAATCATATTACTTGTGATATTGGTTTCAAATCTGATGTTTAGTATATTATAAATAAATTAAACCTGATTTTCTTCTTTGTGTTTAATTTTAGTAGTAAGGTATTACTTTACTAGAAGTAGTGGCCCGGCGTCGCCTTAGACATAAAATATTTTGCCCACCTAGAAAATCTATTGGCCAGCCTTGCCCTAATCCAGGGTTGGAAAAAACAGTTTTTTTTTTAATTTCATAAAACAAACAGTTCAAAATGTTACAATTGTTTTGTTCGTTTATTTTCTATTTTCAGTAATTTTTCATGAATTTCAATCAAATAGGCTATGTTAAAATAGTTTTTAAGCCGTCTTAATATTGTCATGTTAAAACGTTTACTAAAATCTTATAGACTAGATTTATTGGCCATTAATGATTGATTTATACACACATTAGTTATTATGACACAATTTAGGTTAAAATGCTTATTTGTTTAGTAGGGGAAACTACAGTAATCACAGGGAATTCCCTTTTGCTTGTGTTTGTGCGTGAGATAGAATAAGGGAAAATACCTATGATATTTTGTACCATACCATGTTAAAATTAGGGAAATTCCCGCAATGGCGGAGTGCAAGGACTGCAAGGAGAGTTAGGTACTTTTTCGGCCGCGTTTCGGCGTGCGGTAAAAAGGGACTATCCCATAATGGGAACTTTACCTGCGGTATTTTACCAACAGAGAGTATAAGTATAAGCGCGGTTTTATTTTTTTATTTAAGACATTGTAGGTAGTTACAGTGATTAGATAATTAATTTTAGATTAATTCTCTTTTAATTATTTGAAGTAATGTGCCCAATATATTGATTAAATATAAATTAGCACAATTAAAATAGTATTTAAACCTTGTTTTATTGAACTTCGTTTTAAACAAGTTTATAACATTGTTTTAATCATTGTTTTAACCTGTGTTTCAAACACTTAATAAATTGCAACAAAGCATATTAGAAACAAAGTGTTTAAAACAATGTATTAAACACTTTGTTTTAAATATGCCAACCCTGCCCTAATCTATTTATTCATACGAAAAAGAATGTCAAAAAATTTACAAATACACTTCCTAGTTAATTTGGAACATTAGTAGATATGAGATATGACGAATATGTTTTTGCTTGCAATTTGTTTTTCTTTTAATTATTATGTTATTTTATTTTTTTGGTAGTAATAACTTTAATTTCATTTGTTTTGATTAAATTACTCACTAGTAGAGATTATTTGCATTATTACTCTTAACCCTTATTCCCGATCGAATGCAACAACGGTTATAATTATGATTATTTACGAAAGATTTATCGCCATTATGATGATCATATCACTGTAGTGAATTATATGTAGGTATTTGAGCTATAGATTGGATAACTAAAACCCGCCGAGGTACATCATTTAACCACGTCATTGTTTTTATTTAATAAATCCACTTTACGATATTTTTTTTACAAATTATAGTTTTTTTTTTGTTTTGTTTTTATTGCCGCTCTACAGACAATGGAGTCCGTGACTTTTGTCGAATAAACAATGTTTTTTTAACTTTAACAAACAATATAACTTACAGAAACGCAATAAATGTTATTAGTTCATTTACCTAGTTTTTTTTCAAATGTGGTCTTTAAGCTCATTGGGGTCACAAGTACAGCATACTAATTGAAAAAAATATTTTTGTTATACGAATTTAGGTTATAAAATAGGTAGGTGATATTAGTTTTAATGTAACATATTACATAGATACCATCAATAACATCGATAGATACCGCAGTTGTTAAATTATGTTACCTAGTTTAGGAAATATGAGGAAACAAATGAAACTGTTAAAATCAAAACATTCCTCTATGCGTAGTCGGGTAAAAAATCCACTAACACGGCAGCCCTATTTCCGCGCATCGGCGACGCCGCGGCGGTACGAAGGCGACTTGCAAAACCGCCAGTTGACTATAATAGCCCGATCGTAAAGTAAACACGGCTACAGTGATTTACAGCACTTGTCAACGTATGAGGAAAAACTGACTTTTTTAATATCCTAGAGTCCGTTTTCAGCACTTTGATGATGAACAGCTATTGTTGAGTGGTAAGCGATGACGGTCGTGCGCGTGAGATTAAGATAAATGATTGAGTAGAATTGTAGAACATACTTAAATAAATATATAAATATGAATCTGAACTAGCTGTGCCCCGCGGCGTCAAACAGGTTTTACGGAATGTAAGGTAGCCTATGCCAAACTAGGGTACAGTTTGTCTACGTCGCTTCATGGTCGATATTCCAAAAAACTCAAACTAAGCGGTTCGAATCTACCTTCATTGTACGAACCGCTAACAATGGAATTTGCTGCCCGAATTGGTGTTCTGATAGATGCAATCTGGGTGCAATCAAGTCGCGATCGAATCGTTTTCTTCTAGGCGAGCGTGCTGCACCGTAGACCGCATCTACGCTTAACATCAGGCGAGTTGGCGGTCAAACGCAAGTCTACTTTTAATTTTTTTTTAAATCGTCCAATGCCACTGTAGCTAAATGCAACAACAAACATACATACTTTCAAATTTATAATATTTGTGTGTGTTTGTGAATCAATTGTGGCAAAAGTATCGAAAGCAGCGTTAGTAAATTTATATCAAATTGGATTGGATAGGGACGGAAACACGGGTAATGAAAGTGAGCGTGTCTGGGTTGCAAGTTCTAGACATAGTAACAATTCCCGTTCCCGAAACTCGATGGATCCGGTGCACCCATACGGCGATGCCATCGAATGTACACGAAATTTTTGCTTTCTCTCATCTTCCTTACATCCAGATCCATAAGTGTAGGTAGTAATCTAAAACTTTGTGAACTTCACCTGGTCACCGGCAAGCTTGAAGCCAGGTAGGCCTTGTTTGTCATTCAATAGCATAAAAACTAAATAGTATCCATATCTACCTATACCATATTATGTTTTTTATAATTATTATTTTACAGGCATTTAATCGCAAAAGTACCATTATTGGAATAATTACTTCCACAACCATAGCCTGCTAACCATAAAAAAAAACATATTAGATTCAAAGAGTGTTCACTGATATCAATCACACTTTCAAAAGATAATTAAATCTAAAAGTTCCGAAAAACAGACGAGTGCCAAAACACAGAATATCTCCGGCGATGCTAAAGACGTGTCGACGCGCAAATTGTAACGCGTCAACGTTTACAAGTCTATAAAACCCGTAAATATGAAAAGAGGAGACAGCATCGCATTTCTTGTACAAAACTAAACACAGACTGTAGGAAACGTTCTAGTTCCGTCGTTTCGCCAACTGTACAGAGAAATTGGTGCAAGCCAGAAAGAGCCGCCTGCTTTCAACCGCTCATAGCAGAAAACGCGGGCGGGCCGGCTAAAGAATAGGCTTGTATTCAATGAACAAAACGGATAAATTTAAGTTTCTAATAATATCATCATCAGGATATGTAGGTAGCAGAAAACAAAATTATTTATTAGGAAATATAAAGATTACGATTCGGAAAAATTAGGCATTCAGTCACGTGACCGTGAACACCAAGCAAACGCCATTGTTGCAGAACAACTAGCATACTCAGATATGATTGTTTTACACGACGTGACGTCATTCTGACGCCATGACTGCCCTAGCCGTTTTCGTACTAAATATCAATTGGTTTTTAAATCGCGAAATAGATTGAAGGCCGAAGATTTGCATGCCGAAGGGCGTGAGTTCAAACCCCAACAATGAGCTTGAGCTGCCGGTGAAGGAAAACATCGTGAGGAAACCATAGCGTGGTGGTAGGGTACTTTCTAGTACTCGGCTGGCTAGCTACCACCCTCAAATTGAAAATCTGCCGCTAAGCATCTATCGATGTGTTCCGGCAGCCTCACTTGAGAGCCAGTTCTATTCCAGGCTAGGTGTGCTTTACCATCTTCGACCACACCGTCACTTAACATCAGGTGAGTTGTGGTCAAACACCTAGCCTGTCATCAATAAAAAAAAAAAAAAAAGATTATATAACATTTTTTTAAACAGACTTAATTTTACTAATCAAGATACATAATATAATATTAACCATTTTTTTTAAATTTAGTTACCTAGCCTATTGCACTTAGATATGTAAATATAAGCATGTATCTATCTATAGTACCTATCTATCATAATATTTTCAAAATATTCAATCATGTGTGCAAATAACATTTGCACAAATTGATTATATTGGTAATTGCGATACTAAGACAATTTTAAGTGGGCACTTTCTTAGTTAGTTTAAGGAGATAGTGTCGGTTAGTTTCGTACATAATTGTTAGTCCATTTTGTTCTTAGTTCAAATGGTTTAGTTTCTGGCCAAACGCCTTTAATAAATATACACGATGAAATACATGGAAACTAGCTAATTTTACTAACTTACTACATAAAAATATTTGCAAGTTTTTAATAAAAAAATATATATAAAAAAGTTAAATTTCATGAATTAGTTTAATAAGGACACTAAGAAAATTATATAATATTAAATTATATAAATTAGTTTGTAGAAATAAGAGTTTGATATAATTCGATCGTAGTATTTGCAGTCTGTTTCTTTCTTAGATTAGTTGGTTGGATATCTTAAATTATCGTGTAAGAGATACAATTATTTCATAATGGACTATTTTAACCGACTTAAAAAAGGAAGAGGTTCTCAATTACTTAATCGGAGTCCTTTTTTTAAATTTATGTTCCCCGAGTACTCAAAGACGCGTGGACCGATTTGAGATGTTTTTGTTTAGTATATTTCCTGAAAATCGGACCAGTAGTTTAATTTTTTTACCAAAATAATCAAAACTTTTAAAACCGTGTTTGAGTTCAGGGGCATGAAGTCGGTTTTATTTAATTGTTAATGTATACTTCTAATTAAACCATTTGCCGAAAATTATTTAATGGGGATACTGAGAAAATTATATGGTGAAACGGTGCATTCCTAATTAAATTAATTATACATTACATTCCAATTACTTAATATCGTACCTACTTAGTTAATTTATGTAGATACGTTTTGCCTCATTAAATTAGCTTAGACATGATATTAAAAATGCCAACGTTTGTCTGTTTTGTATGTTACTTCTTCATACTGTCACGATTTTAATAAGAGATCGGATGAATTTAGTATATAAGTTAGCACAAAAGCACACTAGGTTCCTTGTACGTAAAAAATAAACAAGTTTTTTTATTTACGACAAGCTAGGTGTTTGACCGCAGCTGATGTAGTCCAAGAAGATAAAATCACACCTAGCTTGAAATGTAACTGGTGCTCAAGTCACGCTACCGGAACACACCGTTGCTTGACGACAGATTTTCAACTTGAGGGTGGACTAGAAAATACCCTTCCGTCATGCTACGGTATGGTAACAGATCGAAATAGGTTCAGCCGTTTGGGAACTTTGGGAACTTTTGCCGTGGTGGTGCCGGCGTAAGAATTGTACCCCACCCTCTCTACGCGTGGTTGCCGTAAGAGTCGGCTAAGGAATGTAATCCGGAAGATGGGCAGCAGCGTCTTCCTTGAACAATCACACCTAACTGCGCTCGCCAACCCGCCTGCCAAGCGTGGCGAGTATTGGCAAAACCACCCCCGGGAGAAGGCCTATGTCCAGCAGTGGACTTCCTACGGCTGATGATGTTTAACATATGTATAAAGAAAATTAAAAAAAATATGTGATAACACTGGGCTATGAATCTTTTTTTTTTCTATATACTGATTGATAGGAATAATTTGATAAGTTGTAAGGTTGAAATATTAACGAGTGAGCTGAAATCGGTAGTCACACTTCACCTCACACTAAGCAAAATGTACCTTGAAACAGAGATGTTATTAGCAGAGGTTACGATAAAATCGAGATAAGATAACATTCCGGCAAATGGTTGATTCGACGTATGACTTTCACATATGTCACTTTATCACGTATAAGCTTATTTCTCAAATATTTTAATTTTTTTCTATTCGGACGGCATACGTGCTTTGATGTACATAGCGGAGCGATTTATCAGTCTTTCTGCGTCATTAGTGTTATCAGAGAGATAAGATTTTTACTTTGACTGTGGCACGTTTTAATTGTTATGTTTTCAAACGGAATATTTTCTATAGTGAAAGGTTATTTAATTTTGCAAAGTGACAATTTTATTGGCTAGATAAGGAATAACTGTGATTACGTTGCCTCGTTAGTTGAGTAATTCAATTAAATATGTATTAACTCAGTAACAGAATTTTATTATTAGGTTTTAGACTGATGTTCAAAATGTATACGGAGTTATTGTTAAATAAAACCTTTTTAAATTTTGAACTTTATATTTATTATACAGTTGAAAATTATTTATATAATTTTATCGACAAAAATACCGATACAACAATATACTGAAATAAGTAGTTATTAGTTTGCTTATGATCATTGAAGTTATTACCGAACTAATAACTTCAATAATGTTCAAAGATAGAATGATTAAAGTTCAAAATTTAAAAAAAATATTAAATTATCACTTCCATGACTGTTAATCGTTAGATTTTTTTTCATACTATAAACTATCATCCTTGTAACCTCTTGATGCATATTTATATGGATGACGTTTGGACAACAGACTATTCTAATTGGCAGTTACTTTAGCGTTTTTAAAAGAAAAAGGATGAACCTTTTATAAAAAAAAAACATACCTAGGAAGAGAGAAGTGTAACAAGCAGTACGTAAGGGTCTTGATTTACCCATCGTTGTAAAACACTTTTACTATAGCTGTCACCCTGAAATAGCGAACAAAATCAGCTGTTCTGTTGAAGGTCATTGTCATTTTTCTATGACATTTTTCTATGGCATTGCTAACTTTTTTGCAATTTCAAGGTCACTGTACAAGTTTTTACATTTAATAAGCCATTGAACACCCTTAAATATTTTTTACAAGCGACCCGCACCGGCGACGCACGGGTGCAACGTAGATACTAATACATATAAAGCATACAGACGGCGGGAAGCGACTTTGTTTTATACTAAGTAGAGATTCATCCCTAACACAGTCTGTACACTTCTTCGCGGAATACATTGACAATTATTATTGTCAAAAGTTGTTATGTGTAATATCATAAAGCTTCATGTGAAGGGTGGTCTGCTTATTTTACTAATCATGGAGTCTTCAAACGACAAAACTAAAACTTATTAAAAATATTGCAGTCCTCGTCTAATGGAATGATAAAAAATACAGCAACTTTTTTAGTAAGTTTAGATCTGTCCATTAAAGCCTTCATACATAATTATTGGGCTTACTTTGTATACAGGGTTATAAGCATGGTGTGTACTAAGCCGAAAGGTGGTCGTTGTGACAACTTTTTTAACATGTCAAACATAAAAAACGGGTTTTAGCAGCTTAATATGTGAATCATTCTAAACGTTGCTCGAATGATTTCGCATAATAATTATTGTTATGGCCAGTGATGAAATGGAATTTTTAGTTCCTAATGCTGATAAAGTATCAAAGTAACACTTATCAATTTTGAGTCATGAAATGTTAAAAGTACAAAATTACATTTACACCATATTATCATAATAACGTTTATCAACTAGCTGTATAAAATTTGTTGAGATCTGGTATTTTAAATCATGAAATATTAGCAGTAATAGGTATGCGAAATTTTAACAGAATATATACATACGTTTTGTCGCATTGGACATTACTGTGAAAAAGCAGATTTTTTAAAGCTATACCTATGTTGACTGCCTTGATAAATACCAGCTCTGCTTCTCGAGGGTTCCATTCCTACCCAGAACAAACATGTGTGTGACGAACATAGATCCTTGTTCTAAATGAAGGTATTTATTATAATTATAGTACGTATGTACAAGGTAAGTAGGTATGTATTTACAAAACAAAGTATTACTATCAGTTATCTAGATCCCATAGGGTTAGATAATATTGCGCAAAACGTCCTCTAATATTTATTTATATTGTTGCACGTCTACAAGTCATCGTACATCTTACGGCAAATCATCATTGCTGTCTAAAAACAAAAACCAAGCTACATTATTTCTGCGCAACTGCGTGGTCGCGACGACGCGGCCGTCGCAAGGACATCGCCAGACAAGTCACCCGTCCTCTACTCTACCGTGCGCAGGTAGCCAGCCCAGAGGACAACATGCCCATTGTTTATCGTCGCTAATTATTATGCCCCAACGCAGACGCTCTCGACCGCTGCCCGCCGCAGCGCGCAAAAACTCAACTTACAATCTACCTGACAAATAAAAAACTCTTTTCATCCTGACTGATCCACCCAATCTTCAATGTCAAAAGCAATCTAATTTTTCTAGAAGCATTTATTTGCTACTGGCCGTTCTACTTTGATCATTGAACTAATCGCAATGACGACGAGAACGTTGCAACTATCACAATCGCAGTATCGCGCTCGATTGAGGACCGTTACGTGAAAACGTCAAGCGTTGCGGGGTGGGGCATGAGCCGACACGGCGACGGTGGCGCCCGAGCGCGTCCGAGCGCCGCCGCCGAGTGCCGAGACGACTTACGAGAGGGGGACGCGGGGTGCGCCACTTATCGCGCGAGCTGGCAACGCCGCGCGGGGTGAGAGCGCCCCGCGCACCGACCTCTCACTCACCGGCTCACCATCGCCATCATCCAGTGTTACCTTTGACGGTCGAATGCGCGGTCGTACGCCGTCGCCGTCAGTGACGTCGGTGCCGACGCTCGTGCAACACGTCTATGATGTTTCGGTGATTTCAAAGTCGGACTCGTGAGTGATAACTTATTGCCTATCAAACATTGGAACACAGTGACGAGTTTTGATCTCATCGCCCTGGATTTGGATTATTTTGATGAGTTGTGAAAAGTGACAATTATAATTTATGAACAAATAAAAGTGAAGTGGACACCCAAAAAAGGATTGCCAAGTGACACAAAATTTGGATTATGAACGAAATATCGCTGCAGTGAACCCAAGGATTAATTGCGTGCATGTGCTGATAAAAGTAATTGAAAAGTGAATTATTAAAGTTGAAGTGTTGGTTTCGATAATTCTTGCAAGTTTCCACATAAATTTATAAATTATCAAAACCTGTTTTTTTGGATAATTAATTAATAAGTAGATGATGCAGATAAAAACAACATTGACTTGTTTGAACTAGTACGAAACCAGCACACCTGTCGTAAAATATCAGTTGCACTGGATTCTCCTCAACTGATAAAGTTGAAACTGAATAATCAAATGAAGATTTTAGTAAAATTGAACAATTTTACGTTTCAAAAAATTTTTAGGAAAAGGATGATTGGAAAGCCAGCACAGTTGTGGAAATTAAACAAACTTTTACTATGAAAGAAAAAGATAAATCATTCACTGACAATCATAAAAAAATCGAAGTGCACAGAATAAAAGTTCACGGTTGATCTATAAGTGGCAACGATGAACGTTTCGTCAACAGTTGACGTTCACTATGGAAGTTTCGAATGTTAGAGTGAAATTTACGCGCGGCACGCGATAACAGAAATTACACTGTGCCAAATGCTGATAAAAAATAAACTATTGGAGGCGTCGAAAATTTCACACGAAGAATTTTTAAAAGAAATAGAGAAGGAGGTTTTTAAAAATGAAGTGATGTCTGTTGGATACAAGACGGTGCGTCCTGTTTCAGGGGGTGTTCTGACCGACAGGACGGCGCACTCTGGTAGCACGGCTGGGTACGGATCCTCTGGGAACTACGTGGGAGCACTCACTCCCGACAACAAACACTACCAGCAGGGGACCATTGGATACAGAGTCAACGCCCCTAGGTGAGAATAATAAATATAAGCGTGAGAAGTTAAACACAAGCATGAAAGTATAAGATACGATCACAATTGTGGTAATTAAAACGTATAACGCTATATTAAGGCAATAGTAACAAAATTTCACAAGTGCCAACAAATTATTCTAAAAATACAAATCGCATCGTTGGTGTAAACAAAATCCGCAAATGAAATCAACAGCTCGATATGCAGTACCGATTGGCTTACTAACGATATGATTTCGCGATATACCTACTCAAATAAAAAGCAAATTAATTCAAAATTAATTTTAAAATAAATGGTGATAGTAGTAATTTGCGAAAAGGTACTAACGAAGATAATGATTCTAAAAACTCATCAGAAACTAGATATTATGTACCATAGTCGTTTATCTACGACCTAAACGCGTACCTTCATACTTATAGCTTAAACTCTACTGTTTTTATCTTATCCGGAACAAGTTTGTTTACATTTCAACAAAACGCTGAAACGTGACTTGGCTTACCTGTGCCTCCTTATCGTTGTTAACAAGCAATAAAATCACAAAAATATACCGTTTACGTAAATAAGTGAATTAAACAAGAATTCAAACATACATTATGCACGAGGATTCCATAGTAAAATTATTTCTTACAAAACAAAAATAACAAATCAGCAAATGACAATCCCGAAAGCATAAATCAATAAGTTGGTAACCCTAAAGAAACCCTAATAAACGAAGGGTAACTAAAAGTACACAAGTAAGTGTGACATTGTCGACCGCGCATCGCTGCAATTATAAATGAAATGTGCTCCTCCATCCATTCACACGCACAAACGCTTTAAGGCACCCAGCACTCACACTAATGCAGCTCACCGCACTCACACTACTATTAGAGCACGCACACCAATGAAAAACTCACACAGGCACGCGTTGGGAATGCATGCGGTGACTGCACTTTAGCGCTTACAATAAACACAAACAAACAAAACATTAAACTAGCAACAACTGAGCGCATCGGATAGTTTTACGTATCTCATTAATAGTAAAAAAAAAAAAAAAAACAAATAACCATTCTGAAATATTATAATCACTTCACAAATTATTATTTTACGAATACAATCTCGAGTCGGTATTTAGGTATTAGCAAATTTAATTCAGCAAAACTGTCTCGGTTAACGACTGTAGCTGTACTGTAACTAAAATAAAAACAAGCAGGTGCTAAGTCGAAGAGCTCAACGGCTTTGTTTTGTAGTCACCTTTACAAACGACATATTGTTGATGGCGGCCTGCCTCTATACAAAACCAATAAGTAAATAATAATAAAATGGGGACCGGCAACGAGATTGTGTGAATGTGAACACAGGAAGTGTACTTCACTTAAATATGGCAACGGCTAAAAAATGTTCTCGAAGCTAAATGGATTTCTCAAACTGAATCATCGCCAATTTTACGAGACAAAATCTAAAGAAATCGTTGATTAATAAATGAAATACGAAGACAAGTAGCAAGAAATTTGTAATAATAACAGATTTGTAACCAACGTAAGTTATCGTGGGAAAAAACGTCAGTTTTCAACGGGCGAGGCGGCTGGGGGCGGATACTGGCAACATGCTCCACACCACGTGCTCAATGGGGTCGAACATAAATCCTTTTTACAATGTAAGGTTAATTTGCTGACTAATTAAATCAATTAATAGTCAAAATAATCAATAAGGTTAAACTACTAATAAATTGACGGAAAACACAGATTATAATTCACGTAATGATTTATAATATATCTGTATCCATTTTAAACAAATTACATCAGAAGCGTCGTGGTAATAAAGACCCATATTGACGTGACCGGCTCCACTTACCCCGAGCGGGCGAGCGACCCTTCCCCGCTTATTGTACCGTATTTACCCGGAACGCTCGCCTCCATTCGTAAACCCCCGGAATCCACTCCTTGAAGCATGATTCATTCTCTCCCGACCCCGACGTCAATTGACGAGAATGAGATGATATCGAAATACTTAATTAAACGTATTGTTTCGGTTAGTAAATTTGTTTTAGTGAAGTTAAATGCACACTGAACACAATAACAATTAGAGTCAATAACTTTGAACAAATACATCACCAACGATATTGAAAACAGTTTTATCATAAGAGGAAAAGTATCAAAGTGAAACTGCTGTTATCGTTGAATTTGCGTGTAATACTAGTACTAAAATAATATCAATAAAACATCATCAATCGAATAATATCAAAACGTTAACACATTATATGAAATGTGCGCGCACAAGCCACAATGTGAAGTGGCATTTAAATGGGGGTGACCAACTGTCGACGAAATACAGGGGTTGAACGCGGCATGGCTTCACGTTGTCGCGATAGTAATCTATACGAGACTCAAAATTAATGCCTTATTTAACACTTCACTAGTACATGATACAATGTATTTTATAACTTTTGACTATAAACAAAGAACAAAAGTTAAATTAAAACTACACATAAATAAAATGGTAAGAAGTAACTTTAATTGTTATTGAAAGACAACTAAAACTTTATAATATTCAAAAAATCATTCGACTCGATACACGATTATCTCTTCTGCCAATTAACCAGGAATCCGACACGTCTGCGCACCAATCTAAAATTAACTGCAGCCTATGTATCAAAATACCTACGCGTTACTCGCTCATCTCTCAATACTATGCCAAACACCTTCCAGCTTCTAGAAATAGCGGCTTACCTACTCATTCATATTGATTTATTTAGAAGTTCGTATGTCGAAGAACCGGGTGAAATGTGCACACGAATAGATCGTGTCGTATTCCACGCACAAAACTGAAGTCGAGTGCAATTCACAATTATTCTTTAAAGGTAGACATTTGGTCTGTTGCCATGCATTCGGCAAGGGATAAGCTCTCAAAAAGGTTTATTCTAAGAACTGCTTGAAAAGAAATGCCTTGGCTGAACGCTCGCATTCATGTTCCCAAATATTTTGAACCGGCCGTAAGTGATTATTCGGATGTGGTACCACTTTTACAAAAAAGTGTACCGGGATACAGAACACACAAATTTTTTGTTGGACACACATTTCGGTCGGCAAAAAGAAAAAAATACTCAGACAAAACTACAAAAAGAAGTGCAGGTCGGCCGAGTTTACCTAAGGAAGGACCCTTGTAAATCATCTGCAGTGTGGATGAATAGAGGCGATGTCTTCTTGAGCGTTGTTGACTTGACTGTTTATTAGTTGTCGACGCTACTAAGTATCTGTTAAGTAAGCTATTTATGGGAATACTTAAGAAGGACTTGTGGAAAACCGATGATCTATTAGCAACAAATATTGACACAATGCTAATATGGCATAATTTGTTGGCGTTAAAGTAAATAGGTACTAATTTTGTTCAAGTTATTGCTTATTTGTGGATGATTACGTCCTGTCATTAAATTTTACGTTTGTTATCTATTAGCTGCTCTTCTCTAATAATGATAGCCAACAGAGACAACAAAGCAGTTTTTGCAAGTGTAAGTATTGATTAAAACAATGCCACGATCCCTAAGGGCCAATATTGTTACACTACTACAGAGACGCTGCAACAATAGATTGCCTGTGCGAGAGTTTGTCGTGCATTTGTCGAAAGGGCATTATTAGGAAGGGCTCCGGGAAGGCTCGGGAATTCGCCCCAAATGTGGTTCTCATGCGTCGCAGTCGCTCCCACTCCGGAGCTGTACAAAAAATCAAACACATCCCGAGAGAAACACAGGGGTAACAACGCGTCACTATACATCCATATTGATTTTTTATTTTCATTGTTAGTAAAATAATGAAATCTCGGCACGTATTAAAAAAAGATCTTACGTTGGTATTATTTGGGTTGAATATTGAGTCTGAGTTTATTAATAATCGAAGCGTTAACGTGTGGAATGTTCGACTCTGCAAGGCCGCTTGCAATAGAAACTGCTCGTATCGTGAGTGAAATAACATTAACTGGACCGATTTCACATCTAATAATATGTATATACCTGGTGTCTAACTAGATGGATGATGATTATTTATTGGCGATTTCTGTACCTACAAGGATAACTACTTACCTACCTTTATTACACGATTAGCATTCAACAATTACTTAGTTGTTTAAGTAGTTGGGCCGTTAATTTATTTCTATTGTTCTTCAGATATGATTAGGTTACGAGCGGTATAATGTTAAAATACGGATGATAAATGTCGACTTATATGACGTGAAACTAAGAAAGTTCTTTTTTGTTCCAGAAAAAAATCTTATTTTAAAACTTATGGTAACTTGAAAACATACGTTAGTTAGATACGTAATTTTAATTAATTTAAACTAAATAAATTCTTAATGTAATAAACAAAAACAATTTGCTGATCAAAATCACCATCTCTCCACCAAGAGGACACCATCTCTTACCATCAGGAGAGTGTCTCGTCTAGAGACTCAAGTCCACTGCTAGTCGGTATAGTACCCAAGATGGTGGCATTGTGTCTGAACTATTGTTTGTTTGTTTCAGCGGCTATGGGTGCGCCGGCGGTACGGGCGCGATGAGCGGCGGGGGCGAGAACGCGCAGTTCGGCGCCACCGCCGCAATGGTCGCCGCGGCCACCACGGCCGCGATGCAGGACTCGCAGCCTTTCTCGCAGGTAAACAAACACTTCGTAACTAATTCCCACACTTTTAATGCCTCAATTGCCACTTACCAAAATTATATCATACAAATGGTATTTTAAATCCTTATTTCACTGGAATAAAATACAAATTTCAATTTACCTTCAAGTTACTGCAGTTTCGCCTAGAATATTAATGACAAACCCTAGTTAATTAATTTACACGCGAAAGGCTTCGTCTAACAGTACGTGAGTTACGACACGTCGTCGATAAATGTACAAGTACGATTGATTATTTTTCTGCTTGCAGATGCAAAACAACATGACTATGGGCAATCCCCAGTATGGCGCGATGAATGGCTATGGTCAACAGCGCAGCCACAACCCGGCGATGACCGGCATGGGAATGGGAGGCAACAGTGGCATGAATGGCATGACCGGCATGGGTCAAATGGGGAACGCGGCTATGAACGGCATGAACCAAATGGCGCAAATGGCCAACATGGGTATGCACGCTAACATGATGCCTTCTCAGATGGTTCCCGGACAAATGGGGGGAAATGCGAAGATGGGACCCGGCTATCAGAGGCGGCACACACCGTACCCTTCTGGAACAATGCTCATGGGTCAGCGAAAACCTCAATACATGGGTGGTCAGCCTGGGTTTGGGCCTACTCAGTACCCCGCGGGCTATGGAGGCCGGCCCGGCTTCCAAGCTCAATATCCTCCTCAGCAACCTCTCGGGCCTAGTGGGAATTTTGGCAGTACAATGCGAACGTCGATGAGACAATCAACGCCACCTTACTCAAATCAAGGGCAGTACTTCAATGGCGGTGTACCTAGTCAGTTTCCTCAACACCAAGCTGGTAATGGCCAATATGGAGGCCAGTACGGAGGTCAGTTTGCTCAAGAAGTCGCCATGAGAACTAACATGAGCTACCAGCATAGTCCGGTGCCTGGAAATCCCACTCCACCTCTTACGCCCGCCAGTAGTATGCCACCATACATTAGTCCGAATGCTGACGTTAAGCCTCACTTTAATGAGCTCAAACCACCGATGGGCATGCAAAGTAAGTATTCAATAATATAAAAACATGTATTTCAATCTTATTAATGATAAAATTGTGTACAGATTTAACAAAATAATAACAACTTTTCAGATGACGAGCTCCGGTTAACATTCCCTGTAAGAGATGGTATTATACTACCACCATTTAGATTAGAACATAATTTAGCTGTTAGCAATCATGTATTCCAATTAAAACCCACGGTCCATTCAACGTTAATATGGAGGTAATTATTATATTTTCATTGATGTCTAGAGTTGGACAGTGTCCTAAGTGAATCAGTCAGTTAAACGTTTGTTTGTATTGTGCAGGTCGGATCTTGAGTTACAACTGAAATGCTTCCACCACGAGGATAGACAGATGAACACGAACTGGCCAGCAAGTGTTCAGGTTTCAGTAAACGCAACACCACTAATGATAGATAGAGGAGAGAACAAAACATCACACAAACCGTTGTACCTGAAAGAAGTCTGCCAACCGGGTAGAAATACGATACAGATCACCGTCTCCGCGTGTTGTTGTGTAAGTATCTTCATTATGCTGTTCAATAGTCAACAGACATTGCCATTATACAAAAACACCTGTGCTAACATTCTACAATGTTCTTATTCTGAAATTTGATAGTGCGCAATCTTGAGAACAAAGAGAAACCAATAAATATATTTTTCGTTTTCCAGTCACATCTGTTCGTATTACAATTAGTTCACCGGCCAAGCGTTAGGAGCGTGTTGCAAGGGTTGTTGCGAAAGCGGTTGCTAACGGCAGACCATTGCATTGCGAAGATAAAGATGAATTTCAACCAGACGCCAACGAACGGAAGCAACGGTTCGAACACGGCGAATGACCGGGACAGCATCGAACAAACAGCCTTAAAAGTGTCATTAAAATGTCCTATCACGTTCAAGAAGATCACGCTACCGGCGCGCGGGCACGAATGCAAACACATACAATGCTTTGACTTAGAATCGTACTTACAACTCAACTGCGAACGGGGGTCATGGCGATGTCCGGTTTGCAAGTAAGTGAATGGCTATATAATTTCTAATAATGCGTAAATAATGATTTAATTTTAATATTGTCTCACAGATAGAAATCTAATTATTTTATTTTCTTGCAGTAAGCCAGCACAATTAGAAGGCTTAGAGGTAGATCAATACATGTGGGGTATCCTGAATACGCTAAACGGTTCTGATGTCGACGAAGTTACTATCGACAGCGGTGCCAATTGGAAAGCAGCAAAGAGTCCATCAGCAACAGGAATTAAGGTAAACACTAAAAATCAATGTGCTCAAATATCTTCGCTTAATACGGGGTTTTAAATATGTTATTTCTCTTATAGCAGGAGGACGATAGCAATGACAACAGCGTTGGAAAGAGAGGTAAAGCGCATTCGCCTGGTTCTATGAACATGCCTACAATGAACAACTGGGACATGAATCAAGCACTGTCGCCGTACCTTCCTCCAGATATGAACACCATTGCCAGTGGCTCAATGATCACTACATACAATCAGAGCTCACAGAACAGGAATGCCGGCTCCAACAACCAGCAGTATGACTTCGGAATAAATGGTCCAGGAAGCAATGAGTATGCAGGCAATGGTCCTTTGTCACATCTCAACGATAGTGTGAACTCTTTAGATCCTCTCAACGCTATGGAGAAAAGTTTGAATGATCAGGTGAGTGTTTCTGTGATATAATTTGTGTTTAGTTTTAAAGTTCTTAAATACGTTAAAATTCATTATGGCTTTGCATGGTTAAATCGTCTCAACAACAACTAGTTTCTTATAAACTTAGCAACAATATTTTCGAATGTAGGCGTTAAACAAAAGGATTATATTAGGTAAAAGAAGCTGTATAAGTATAACATTAGACGGACTAATCTACAATGTGCAAATTTTTTATTAATTTTGGTGCCCATTTATTAAGCAAGGCTGAGAGACTTGAACACACAAATGATTAGGTATTTCAAAAAAATGCAAGCAAAATAAAACACTATACACAATAATTAGTGAAATTTAGCATGCATCGAAGAGGTATGATAAAAGAAAGAGATGATACACTGGCATGAAGCTGTGTTCATCTTGAGAACCAGACATTGAATATATGTAATGTAAATAAATCTTTGTAACTTCGTTACCTCATTGGTAATTTTACTTATCTCTTAATTCTAGATGCCCCATACGCCGCACACGCCTCACACACCAGGGTCAGCACACACGCCAGGCGGTGGTGGAGGAGCCCACACTCCTGGCTCCTCGCACACACCTGGACCTCCCTCAGTAGACCACCACTCGTTAACGGATGTCGACATCCCCGCTGATCTCAACTTCGACCCTGCGGCAGTCATCGATGGCGAGGGCACTGATAATCTCAATGTAAGTATATGCTAGAACTATAAACGTTTGAAAGTTAGCAACAGCTTAACCATGTTTCAGGTGTCCATAGGTGGTTCACTCACATTCAGTTAGATTTAATGTTGTTTGTCATTATTTCTATAAAAAGTTATTTGAAGTGTTAAAACTATTGATGATTTTGAGAGACAAATTTTGGAGTCTTGCTACTCTCATATGGTGTTTATCGGCTTGTTGCAAAGTTCGCCCGTTTAATAAATTAAATGCTTAAAAACCTCAAATAAAATTATTTATAAACATGTCACAATGCAGGCTTGTGGTAAAAAAAGGTTGTATTTTAAAATGCAATAAAAATAAATATGTACTTCAGTAAAAATCTCAACGTGCACAAGTTTCATCACTAGACTTACTGCGACACTATTTATGATGTAGCAACGACTGATGATGTTGAAATATAGTTGCAATACGACTGCAATTTTTTAAACTTTTCAGCAGAAATGAATTCTGGAGTCAGCAGACTCCAGAATTCATTACAGAACAGAAAATCATATATTCCTTCTCTTTTTTCAGTTACTGCCAGAAACGAGTGTAGATCCGATGGAACTGCTATCGTATTTGGACGCACCTGCGCTTGGAGAACTCTTGGCTACGCCTCCATCGTCTTCATCATCTGCAGGATCGCACCCTCCCCGAGCACCTTCCTCTGACGACCTGCTAGCGTTGTTCGAGTGAGCCACGATTGGAGCTCGTGTAACGAGTATTGAACCAGATAACTTCCAATAATCAACTTTCAC
Organism: Biston stratarius; assembly: GCA_950106695.1. Taxonomy (NCBI): domain Eukaryota; kingdom Metazoa; phylum Arthropoda; class Insecta; order Lepidoptera; family Geometridae; genus Biston; species Biston stratarius. Next base: position 5,790,516 of record OX467107.1, read on the forward strand.
CATTACTAATAGTGCTGGGACTTTACAGTTTAGTCCATTCCTATTGCCATATTAGGCAGCTGCTAATTTTTAACAAGTTTGAATTAAATCAGATACATAGATGGACAATCAGCCTCAGCTTTGGTAACAATTCTGGAATTGTGACCTCGGCTTGGGAATAACGTAGCAATGGATGAAAGATTATATTTATGTCAATAGCCTGGTGATTGAGAACTCGTTACATAGCTTAGGTTAGAAGCCTAGCGAGGCGTCGATACTCGCATTCGAGCTGCGGAGCCCGACATTGTGATACTAGATTTTAGTTCCTTCTCCATTGCGAGTCAAATTGAACATTGCAAGAACACAGGCCAGTAGATAACAGAATCTCCCGCCTTATAAAGGCGGTATCTTTAGGTCGCACCTGCAATGCTCAGCGTGGCGGACATCGTTGAAGCATCGATGTTGGAGAACATTTATTAGGTATTAAGTAAAAGTATTGGAGACAAACGGCCATAGACACTGCGGTGTTGTGCATGTATAGTTCCTCGCACCGCCGTGCACGGTGGCATCACTGAGCTCCTTTATAATTCTAAACTCTAGCATAACCATAAAACAAATTCATTCAACTTCTTCAGTATATCTATAATCGATTAGATTTTTTGTGTCCATAAATTGTGAATAAACCGGGTGTAAATAGAGAGGAGTTATTATTTGTGCTAGTTGTTTTGATGTCAGCGCTGGCGGCCGTCGCCTTGTAAATATTCGTAGGGTAGACGGGGACGTGCCCGCAGCGCGTGTGGAGGCATTATGAATCTTATAGTTCCTATTTGTTGCGAGAGAACTATAATGTTCAATTGCCATTTACTGTAAAGTAAAGGATTCCTTAAACTTTTCGCATATTTGCATTTTTAATTAAGATACGATAGGGTTCGTGAGTATAAAGCTACTCGCTTATTGGGTGATATATTCTAAATGAGTTATTCGTCGACAAATGCAACGTGAGTTACAGAACTATATTGTAAATGTAAGTGCAAAAATGAACTCTGTTAAATTATTTTGCGTTATGTGAATCGAAGAATGATAGAAATATATTTTAATTTCTATATAAATAGTAATGAACTGTATTATTTGTAAATATGAATTTAATTAAGAATATTATATTATCTAGTTATTATTAGGAGAACATGGCAGATACTTATATGACGGCCAGTTTAGTATAGTATTACTAAATTTTAAAAATCTAAACATGGTTTTACATGTACATACAAAATACCATCATAATAGATTTCGCGTGCAGAGTACGGTACAGGATGGATGTCAAAGCATTATTAATAACCCACCTATTCATTTCATGCCCACCATGAATACACTTAAACTATTCTTATAAAACATTTTATTAGTCAATTTATTTCCTCATATCTAGTATCCATAGCAATCATTAGTCCATTTGTCAGTCTTGGCGCAAATTTCATAAGCAATTCTAATCTTAAAGATAATTTTAGGGAATTTTAGCAAAGTGACTTAATCTATAAAGATCTCAGTTCGATTTTAACTAAAGTATCTAAGGATCCTGTCCGTGTGCTCTGGAACGCCGTTCTTTACGCAACCGCAGTCATCTGATGAGAAATGAAACTTAATGGATTTACGTATAAGATTTTTTTTTTTATTTTTTTTTTCTTTTATTATTCTACTCGTTTAAGTATTTACTTTCTGAGCTATAAGTGTTTTTTCTTCAGCTTTGACTTCCTGTCAGTGTCTTTCTTTTCTACAATGTTCCAACTTCTCCAACATTCTCTATATTTCCATGTAACTTAAAACCCGAATATTAATTTTTCATTCAAGTATATCACTCATAGAAAGTTAAATTAACGAATATAATATAGACTCTTCCATAATTTCTTATTTTTATAGATACTCTACAACCATATATTTTTATATAGATATTTCTTCTTTTCTTTTCGAGGCTTCTTTTTTCTAGATATTTCTTTTTTGTTCGAGGCTTCTTTTTTTAGATATTTCTTCTGTTTTGGATACCTTTATCCAAGATATGGATATTCTCACTAAGTCGTTTTTATACTTCATTTCGTCGATTGTTTTCGTAAATTATTTTGGCTTACTTAAAAATAAATACAGGTATGTTTTATTCTTAAGGTGTATTCGTCGTAGAACCATAAAGTTTCATTCTTGAGTCATGAATTCTTCAAATCTCTGCTCATCATAATTTTTACCATCTAATAAACCGTCAATGTAAAACACCAACGAGCAATAATGAAGTGCTTATAATATTGTATTCTAAATAAATATTTATTTACAATAGAATTTAAATTGATCGTTATATAATTAAATATGTATCTATACAGAAAATTGCGATGAGCATAGATAAAATGTATAAAGTATAAACTTGTTTCACGTATTTTCAAATGTTTGATTCATAAAAGTAGCATTCTAATGATAAAATAACTTATTGTTATACATAATTTAATTTTGATACTATATTAGGGTAATGCAGCGCAAATTGTCAACAATTGTGGAATTTTCTAAATGGAATTAAGTTCCCGTAAAATTTGGTACTTCTAGATATATTTGTTTATTCCATCATTCATTAACGTGACGTAACATTTCAAACGTAAAACTTACTGTACCTTAAAGTTTTAAAATTTGCAGTTTATTAAAATATCTGTAACTTAGAATTGTATGTAAAACTGGCGGTTTCTCACTAACATGTCTAAATTGGTGATTTGCGCATCTTCAATTCATGCTTTATACGGACGCCTCTTTAGAGTTAGTCGATCTATTACGGACAACAATAAATTAGTATTATCCTAAGCTGTGGCCAATTAGGTACGCAGACAGATTATTAAATATAATAATTGCTTACAAGAGAAGTTTTTCACAATTTTTGATGTGTATAGTTGACCACAGCTTTTATATAAATTACATAATTTTAAGGGACCTTCAATTCCAGTTAGCTAGATCTATTTATTGTAGTAAATATCGCTGGATGGGTCATCATAACGATTTTGTTCGACCAAATAGTCATTTTGTACATGCCTCTTTTAGGTGATTGAAATTATGTATTTGTTTGTAATAAAAAAATAAAAGATTACAAAAAATGTTTAGCATATCACAATGAAAGATGACAAAAAGCGCGTTGCATGATCCATCCTGAGAATATATGATTACAATATATTTTGTTGATTATATAGAGGCAGCGCAAGACTTACTCACTATCACACTATTGTTTACTGAACCAATTGTTTTACATAACATTAGAGTTGGTAAAGTAGAAAGTATACAGGAATTCGCAAGCGAGTACAATATTGAGACACGAGACTGTCGGTTGCCTGGCATAACGTCTCCAAAGTAATGAGCGCCATAGCAGCGATGCCCTAGATTTTGTTTTGTTACTCAACATTCGGGGGTATCGCTACAATGACCATGGACAGGCGTTATCTCTTCCCATCTGTAGAGCATTCCGCTCGTATCATTACATTATTTATTTAAAAGCTGGATCGAGAGGTTTAGATGTGTTTTCAATATGACTTGCTTTACTTATAATAAACTGCTGTGAAGTATGTCTTGTGCTCGTACAAATGTAAGAAGATAATACATTTGGAAATAAGTGAAAGAAGATTCTAAGGTAAAATGCAATCCATGACCCGAAAGGTAATGCAAAGCCAAACTGTACTGTAGCATTAATATAATTTAACATTTTGAACATTATGTGAACATTAGCAATCAGGTTGGTATCCACTGAAATCATTTCGAAATGTGTAAAATATAAAAAATAATAACATTTTTATGTTATTGAAAATAAAATGAATCTAAAAATTATGAATGTTTTTCATTTATTTGTGTACAGATTTTGCAGTTATATATAATAATAATACTTTATTTTTACTGACATTACAAATTAATAAACGAGTAGACGAGTTATTTTACAATAAAATGGAATTGGTTAAGAGTTGTTTTACAATGAAATGAATTGGGTTAGGGAGTGTTGGCACCAGAACAAGGAATTCTGAATCTCGGTGAACTAACTCCTTCCTGTTGGTACTTGATACTGATACATATACAACAATAATAATATGAGAATAGCTGACAGACAAATGGAAGATCAACAAAACATTTTAGGTATTTCCTCAAACGGACACCTGTTTTAAAAGATACACTAACATTGCACTACCCACAGACAACACATTTTTTTAAATTTATTAGTTATTATTTATTGACAGCCCTGTTGGTTCATTGGTAGTGTATCTTATTTACGAGCTGTGGGACGTTTTTAACAAACATTTTATGGTATAAACATATGTTTGTTCTGTGTATTGTATGTATTACATATAAGTATAAATTTGCTAAAAAAAAGTATGTATGTATTCTATCAGTTATCTGACTGAAATAGTACAAGATTTGTATACTTTAGGGTCAGATGGCGCTGTTTGTAATGTCCAACGATTTTTTTAATTTTTCTTTAAAAGTTGAACCAAAATTGTACACTGAAAACTAATAACGTCGTTCTAAACATTTTCTTATTTATTTTATTTAGAAAAACCGCTACTAACACGGTTAACCGCTATTCTGTTTTAATTTAAGTAACTAAAGAGTATAAAACTAGTTCTAAAATAATGAAGAACTTTATATAGAGTAACTTGATAGAAGCTGCTCTACATATAGTGTCTTGTTTCAGTCTTCAAGAAGAAAACAATTCTTGTATGCAATAAGCTTCCTTACATTGACACTTGAAATGATAGAAAAATCATAAAAATTCAAAGAGCACAATGATTTGTCAAAGTAACCCAGAGAAGACTTTGGATTTAGAACATCTTTACCAAGAATCGACAGAGCGCGACCAGAAACCGGCCAAACCCGTTCAGCATTTAAAATAATACCTAATTAGATACATGTAGAATGTTCACAGAAAAAAACGATATTTAATATAGGTATTACTATCTGAAGTATACCTATGTAGGTATATATTAAAAACCCGAAACTGATCTACCTGGGTTATTTATGAAGTAAAACAAAAGTTGAAGGGGATACGGCGCAAGCGCTGTGCTTTATCAAAAGTTTGCAGGTGATTACGTAGCCCAATGTTGCCAATTTAGAAATTTGTTTTCCAACTTTATGAAATAAGTAGAAAATAAACACTCATTTTCGTTTCTATATCTTAAATATATAATAATAAATATCGTCGAACATTTCACACAGCGCCATCTTTTTTTTATGTAACCCTAATGAGACGAACGAGACGCTCTCCTGATGTTAAGAGATAACGCCTGTCCATGACCATTGCAGCGATACACAGAACTCTGAGTAGTAAAACAAAGACGACCTCCTGCTAAGGAAATCTACCACCAAATAGTCTAGCCCCAAACTAAGCAAAGCTTGTACTATGGTAACCAATAGAACTATGGTAACTGATAGAATACTTATATACCTAATTTTTTGTAAATGCATACCTATAATACATACAGTAGGTACACATCGTCACATAATTGTTTGTTCTGTTGGAAGATGAACCCACGCCCTACAGCTCTTGAAGCAGATTTTCTGCCAAATTAGCTAACAGAGTAGTCATATAATATATGTAAGTACTGATTAGAATAGATCTACCATATTTACTTACTACTATATATGTATATCCACAAACACATGTTTATGATCAAATAAGTTAAGTCACCATTCACCGATTTTAAGAGATCACGGTGATGAATCGTGTGTTTGATTACGGTATATTTAGAAGGTAAACTGTATTTGAACTGCTTTTATTATTTTTATTTATTGCCTACTTTACCTATAGAAGCCTTATTTTTAATAGAACGTACTTTTTGAATACCAAGAGGGTTTAAAAATTTGTTAAATACCCAATGAAACGCTTATAAAATAAGACTATGGTGGATCTTGACACATTTTCGTTTTATTTATTTATTTATTATTTAGGTCGGATAATCAGACTATAGTTTGGACCACATCTGGTGACCTTTTTGAAGAAGTTTAAGCAGAGTATAACGCATGCGCACCTCGTCTTGTTTCACACTCGCATTAAACTTGACAAAAAAAGATTATTGTTTGTATTATAGGAATAGGTACCTGTAGTACGTATTTTTTTTTTACAAAATAAAAATAGTAATAACTTACCTATTTTCTGTCGGATTTCTTGTGAAAAATACAGCACGAAATGCAGAAAATTTTTGTTTTGTTTTATTTCAGAATCAGCTTTTTACACATTTTATGTTGACTTTTATGTGGAATAAGCTGTTTATCATTTTACAAGAAGCGATACAGAAAAAAATGCTAACGTTAATATCAAACTCCACACAAAAGCAGTAAACTCGCCAAACTGGTATCACTGCACACTCTCACGCGCATCGAAGCCTTCTCACACGCACACACGTAGCTGCTGTGTAAACACATGGCAGTCCAGTCGACAGACCCGGCTGAGGCAGGTAGTAGATAGCCTCGGTCTACCGGTTAACGAACGAACGAAACTCTACATAAACGAACTCTATTGTATTCTAAGCATAAACAAGAAGTCTGTGAGCGCGTGAGCTAAAATTGTGTTTTACTGTGTTTCGAAACATACATAGGTATGCGACGATCTTAAGTGCATAGCGGTACCACGGAACCAGATTTTCAGTATTAACTCCTCGATATATCGAAGAATTTATTTATTTGTTCTACTGCAACTTGGACCTCAAGTCGACGAATTCACCTTCAAGTTTTAGGTAAGTTATTTTGGATATGTTTATTAAAATTGTTTTGTTATCGTGTTAATTAGAAGCTATGCTGATTGTAAAATTATCTTCTAAATCTACTTTGGTATGTGTCGTATCTTAATCCATTGTTTGAGCGGAGTTTAGTTTTTAATATTTTACTAACATCAAAACAATATTATATATAATAGAAATTTATAAGTACTTTAACAAACTTAAAAAAGACGTATACAAAACCTAGACTATAACTTATAGACTGCGAAAGTACACCAAACTTCCTTAAATTGTTCACCAAACAATAAATTTATACTAAAGCGATTCCACTGATCATTTTACTCTCTCAATCTCTCTCTCTCTCTCTCACACGCACACAGTCACACATAAAAAAAAAACTCTTAATAAATATGGAAAGGTAACGGTGATTATCAGGTATACAGGAAGGAATTCCGTACGTCACCAATTCTTAGTAAGACTAAGCAGGTACCCGTGGGAAAATATATGTTGCTCAATGTTGTTTTATACGATTCCATTCTCGAAGGGTGTCCAGTGGGACCTTGTTAGCCGTCCTACGTTTAATGACCTGTCTTATGACTAGTAATAGCTAGTTGAAAATGAATTTATTACATTTACCCGTTATTAAAACCTCTAACATGATGAAAACTAGCCAGGACTTTTTGTGTTTTACCAAGATTTGTGCTACAATTAGAAAATTTTATCAGAATCAAAATAAACTTAGTTGTAGTAAAAACTTTTTTCAAGCACGGTCTCAAAGTTTCGATTCCAAAAGGCTCAAAGATATACCCACTTTTCAGGAATAATTCTGCAGCAAAATAACATTTTGACATAATTCAAGTCAATACAAAATATTATATCTTACACCTACATAATTATATTAAGGACAAACTCACTAAATGCGATTTGATTTTTATTTCAAATAATGTGGATACTTTTTTTATCTCTACTGTAATACAACGAATTCCCTAGTTTCCAATCACATAAAGGCAATAAGTGACATCTGATGTGTCACTATCGTTGATTTCAAATGACTCATAAGACATGTCCAGGAGATATGGCGCCACGTAAAAAATTATATCGCCACATTGCCTTACATATTTCGTAAGAAAAAAAAAAAAAACTATAACAATTGGGGAATTTTATTACAATAGTGATTTTATGACAATAAATAGTGCTTAATGTCTAAAAATAATACTACTTCTAAAAATAGTACTTAGTTTTATATTGTTGTTGCCAATCTTTCCATATTACTCGTACCTTCCATCAATATGCTTAATTATATTGCAAGCTTAAAAAAAACAAGCACGCGGTTTTTTTTTTTTTTTTTTTATAGCTGACATGCTTGGTGTTTTGACCACAACTCACCTGATGTTGAGTGACGGTGTGGCCGAAGATGGTAAAGCACACCTAGCCTGGAACGGAATTGGCTCTCAAGTGAAGCTGCCGGAACACACCGTTAGATGCTTGGCGGCAGATTTTCAACTTGAGTATGGTAGCTAGCCAGCCGTGTACTAGAAAGTACTCTACCACCACGCTATGGTTTCCTCACGATGTTTTCCTTCACCGACAGCTCAAGCTCATTGTTGGGGTTTGAACCCACGCCCTTCGGCATGCGAACCGACCACGCTAACCACTGAGCTATCATCGCTATAATAATATTCGGTTATTAGTTCGTCGGCTCACACGCCGTAGGACGTGGACTTCAAATCTTGCTCTTGTTGTGGTGCTTGAGCTGCCAGTGAAGGAAAACACCGTGAGGAAACTATAGCATGGTGGTAAGGTACTTTATAGTAGGTACTCGGCTAGCTAGCTACTTCAAGTCAAAAATCTGCCGCTAAGCGGTCTGTTTCGGCTGCCTCACTTGAGAGTTAGTTCCAATCCAGGCTGTGTGTTTACCATCTGCTACGACACAGGTGAGCTGTAGTCAAAGACTTATTATATAAATTAAGGATAAAAATGTATAAAATATAAATTAAATTATTGTACACCTCTTAAAGAGGTAGTTTGTAAGGAACTATGTATATCTATTTTTGTATAAGATCTTTATTACCTACATTCGACAATAAAAATCTTGAATCTTAAATCTTGAAGCTAACCTGTTAACCATAAAAAAATGTTTTATTTTTTTTATTTTGTTATCGACACCTTAACTTGAAGCTTTGGTTTTTGGCAAACATCATAGTACATATGTTTTTATAAGTAAACTAATTTAAATACAAATTATTTCAAAATGCTATTTAAGCATCAGAATTGTTAACAAAAGAACATATAAAACAACAGGTAATTAATTAAAATTACAGTTTGCGCTACGCATTAACAAGACAAAAAACTTGGAAACTCGTCAAAGAAAAATACAACAATAACCAGAAGTATAATTTTATACTGTTTTTGAAAACTTTTCGATACTATTGTAACTAGTACATACATATATACATACCTACAATCTACATAGTTATTAATGGATGTATTAAAAAAAATATTGGCAGACAACATGTTTGATTATGACTCTTTCGATCTTGAATTCAATAAATTAATTACATAATACTTTTTGTGCCCAGCGGTTTCGCCTGCACATTCTTGCATAAACTGTAATAGCTTATGAGGGAATAAGCTATCTACATTGCAAATTTCTGAATCCAAGCCCTTTCAACATAAAGTACTCATTTTAATGATTCTTTACCTATTTTATGCAAAGATATTATAGATCACTAGCTCACGCCCGCGACATCGTTTGCGTGTCTCTAATCACATAGCGGTATATAATATACTTTACGACCTATTCTCATACCTACCAAATATACATAAATTGAGAACTTCCTCCTTTTTTGAAGGCGGGTAAAAAAAAAATCCTTCCCGCCTCCCGCCGTCTGTACGATTAGACTTACTAACTACGCCATGGATTTTTAATATGGTTTCTATCAATAGACAGAGTGATTTAAGAGGAGGATTTATGAATAATACATGCATATGCACCACAATAGTATCTACATTGCACCCGTACGAAGAAGGGGCAAGTCGCAAGTAAAAAATAAAAAATTAGTACTATAGCATTAAAAATTGTATAAAATAAAATCTCACATTTTTCTTCTACTTTCAGCCATTTAAAGGAAATAGTGTGTATCGAAGTTCGGAGCACAATCGATAAATCTAATGCTAAAACCAGTAAGACGGCTTTGCGAGACGTTGCTCCGGTTATAAATATTGCAAAAGCTACCCGAGAGACCCAGTGTGGATAGAATTACGGTCTAGCATCACTTTGTGATACGTTATATTATACGTTTTTTATTCGCGTAGCGAGGACCTTCTTCCTCAATATTTTCAAGTATTTTAATCAATAAATAAGTCATAGTCAAAATCATTCAAAGTCATAATTGAGTCCGGTCATGCCTTAATAAAGAAGTGATTTAACACAGGCTTCGATTAAATTTTCGAAGTAACACGAAAAGAAAAGTCTTGCTTCACCACATTATATAACTTTAGCATACTTCCGGACATAATTTTTGGCACTAAATGATTAAATGCTATTTTTTAAAACATAAAAAAAAAAAAACACATTTATTGAAAAATAATTCATTTTGACGACATTAGCTGTCCGCTGTCCTAATTTTCCAGTCGGTTCAGGCGTCCTCGAGTAATCGGTAAACATACATTAAAAAAAGATTCCGACGAATTGAGAACCTCCTCCATTTTGAAGTTGGTTAAAAAATAGAGCGCCTATACCATGATTTCGAATTCGATATTGCGTATCCTCTGGTGGGAATGCGCACGTATTTCAATTCTTGCGCCCAGAGATTTTATGAAGACATTATTACACAACTGGCCTACGTAACAATAATTGCACTGCAATTATTATTTGTATTGTAATTATAATAGATAGTTATTGAAAAGATCTTTATCTTAATGGTGCTACGAAAAGTGAAATAGAATAATCTTATTTTTTATAATTTATCTAGCAGTACACCGTTGTCCCACAGAAATAGTATACTTAGATATACTTTCCGGGAGTAAAAGGTTGCCTTTATTTTATTTTTAGTTCTATGAGATTATAGAGATAAGTTTCAGATATAAACTAACTTCGTTCAAATACGTTGGCATTTTAATTACATTTGCACATAAGTTTAATGTTTACACTGAATTGAATACTGCCAATTAATATTTAATTAGATTTATGATTAAAACACTACTATTACACAAACATTCGAAAAATAATACAATGCAGACATTTTTAGTCATAAAGCTCTTTAATTTTTTATTAGTCTGGAGAAGGTTGATGTCGGCTTCATATTTTTTTAGTCTGTGCTAATTGTTAAGCCTTTTTAGGCTTATTTATATGACTATTATTGGTTTTCAACTGAAAGTACCATGGTAAAATATATTTCAAATAAATATGAAAAAATTTATCAAATTTATAATTTCAAAACCATTTGTGAACAACTTGTTTTTGGTTCAGACTCCTTGTGATACTTGTATTAAGGATTTCCGTTCAAATTAACGGTAAACAAGTCACCGCATCTAATAAGGCGGTTTGACTCATGACTCTGCTCAACTTGGAAGGTCAAATACACATATAGTCTTGGATGCTTTACTAGTTTATTCTTGCAGTAAGTTTTTATACGTGCCAGCGCTAAAATTTTACTGAAAACAATATTTATTTTGTTCTTTAATTTCACTTTCTCCATAGTTGTTTTTTTAATAAAAGAAAAATAGGCTTCCCTTTGACTGCCATCTCACCTGATGTTAAGTGATGATGCGGTCTAAGATGGAGCACGCTTGCCTAGAAGATACCGATTCACTCTGGACTTGAAGACACCCAGATTATATCCAACGAGGAACACCCACTCAGGCAGCGCATTCCACTGACTAGCAGTCCGCACAATAAACATGAAATCAAGTCGTTTCGTTCGAGTTTTTGGAACGTAGACCATGAAATGATGTCGCTTTATGAGCTTCTGGCTGTCTGATAGAAAAATGGGCATGAGGGAATTAGACCATGCAATTCTGAAGCACACTCTCCGTAATGAACCCGATAAAAAACCGATACACTAGCAAGTTTACGACTATGTTTTAGGCTTTGTAATTCAGCTTGAACAATGGAGTCGTCGCAGATGACTCTCTTGGCACGCTTCTCAATAGACTCCAACGCCTCTAGCTGGTATTTGGCGGATCCATCCCAAAGGTACGAGCAGTACTCCACGAACTTGTGATTGGTACAATGTGAACAACTGTTCCGATGTGACCGTCTCATGGTTAGTGGATTTCAAACAGTTCAACTGAATTAATTAGATTAATTTTGCTTTAACTAGTTATAGATAATTATGACTGGATTATTGGTAACTAGTATAACCTCTTAAGATCGGAGTTTGCACATTACAAGTAACACTAATTTTGTTTTATGGTATTTTATGCCAGAAAAGTTTTTGAGAAAACAATCAACCGTTTCATTATTCAGTATTATACCTTCCAATATTTTCCCTCTACCAAATGGTATTATGATCTGTAATTAAAAAATAGATACATGAAAAACCGGTAACCAAAAACCGGTAAACGGTATATAAATTATTACCGTGAATAAGTAATGTTGACTTTTGCTATTCGACGAAAAGTCATGTTTCACCACTTTATATAACTTGTTCACAAAAGCGCGCGTGAAGTGCTGAATATTATGAAAAAAACACTAAAATTTTCTACGGCTCATTCACCCCACTTCAAAGAATGAGTCTCCCTTTTTCATTATTTGCAGTTCAGCGTCATTCTTCCACTCGACATCTAGCCCGTACTTTTTGCTTTACACATTACGTATGCAGCCCATAGCCTTACCGAGTGTCGCAGGACATTGCCCCGCGCCTCTCCCTCCTGTGTACGACCACTCGCATGAAACCACTAAGAATCACTAGTTTTTACAAGGATCTAAGAGTTTAATGACATCAGTTTTTAATTGAGCAGATCGTAGGACTCTGTAGGGTTATAAACTTAGGGTATATTAAGCTGAAAACGGAACATTATAGTCAACATTAAGAACACCTCTTACTATGGAAACAACCCTTAATCGTATAAAAAATCAGCTATTCGCTCATTGATATATATATTTAATATATCAATGTATACGCTAGAAAAAGTTCGTCGTTTCTTGGCCAAATGTATGGAGCAACTGGTTTCTCGCGATTTTAGAGTTGAGCTCATAGTAAAAGTTGTTCCCAATGATGGGTACAATGATCCCCCTTCGACTTAAGTTTACAATCTTATATATCTGCAGGCTCCCAGGCTTTGTGTATTCCAAGAAACCCTCTGTTAGAAAATCAGAAACCGGCATTTAACGGATTAATCATGTTAACAATAAAACTAATTTTAAATAATTAACTTTTTTATGTAAAGGTAACGCAACGAACGAAACTCTCTTATGTTGGTAAGAGATACAAGTACCGCCTGTCTATGACCATGACCATTGTTGCACCACTGCTTTAGATCTCATTACTTTGAGGCATTCAATAATGAGTCTCAATTAGACTGTTTTTTTTTTTAATTTCACATCCCATTAGTTGCCATGAAATAGAATTATACTTAGTAATCCTTCGTTTTAGTTTTTGGATTTGGAATAAATACACTTAACTGTAACTTAATGTAGAGCTTAAAATTTTCCAATGAAAACTCTGTTAGTTCCATTTTCAATCTTCCTTTGTCTGCAAAGACAATAAAGCCTGGCAATTTATAGTACCTATCTTTGTCAACTGATGCCACATGAGAACGCATTGTATTAAAATAAAAATTAACACTTTGGAACCCTGTCAAAGAAATATAAGCTTTTGCGAAAAGAAGGTCCGTTGATAAAATTTATTGTCATATGGTTTCATCATGGTTTATTGAAGATTTACAAGCTGATCAGATATGTCTTCGTATATGTCTGACTCACTGGGAAGTACCCACCTTATTATGGATAATTATAGCGAAGTTGTACATGCCTTTATGTATAATTATATATAGGTACGTTAAAAAGTTGTTAACTTTAAAATAATTGAAGTTGACCTATCTTTAAGGACAAACATTTATGTGACGAACATACGTAGATTTGTAGATTGCTCTATGTTTGGTTGTTCTGTATATATGTACATTGTACATACATATTATATATTTTACTCGATGGTAGATCTCCTTAGCAGGTAGTCGTCTAGGTAGGTACCACTGCAGTGCCAGATATATTTATATGTATATTTATAGCCATGCAATCATCAAAAAAACTAAATCTTTGCTGGCTAGCTAGTACCCTCAAGTTTAGAATCGAAAGAAATTTTACCGTCAAGCACCGTTGTGTTCCGGCAGGCTCATTTGAGAGTCAGTTCCATTTTAGGCTAGATTTGTTTACCACCTTCGACCACACCGTCACTTAACATCAAGTGAGCTGTAGCCAAACACCTAGCCTGTCAATCGTACAAATCGTTGATACTACAGCAGGTTACTGTCTGACGCAGCCAGAGAACATTTCAGTTGTGTGAGTCGCCTCAAGTGATTTATTATAATTAGTGAATGTGTGTATGAGAGAGTGTATATAAGAATGTGTTGTGTGTAAGTACATGCTAGAAAATACGATAGCACTGCCCAAACGTCCTTTTAATAAATTAAATAAAAAGCGTAAATACATAAACTATTAACTAACTTAACGTTTAAATATACTGACATACACACAGACGGTCCTCATGACAGTCAGTGTCTTGACTTGTATGGATGACTGTAAAATATAAACAAAAAGGATATTTTCAAAATTACTCCAAGAAATATAAAGGTTACGGCGCAAGTTCTCAATTCGCGCCAAATAGCTATTTACTATTGAAATGTTATCCATAACTTCTGGAACTCGACCTGAATTCATGATCAGGCTACCGCTGACTGTCCATCACGTACCGTAAATATTATAATTTGACACACTGATACCAATATCACAATTAATACATCGACCATAACAGTAAACAACAACACAGATAAATTTTAATACTCAACAACAGTGAATCAAGAGCAATTTATGGTTTGTCAAAAATTGCTTGATAATTATGATAGCTCACACTAGAGTAAGACTGAAGTATTAACGTTTTTTAACTTGCTCCTCAAGACGGATCAATCGAGCCTAAAGTCGGTAGGGTTATGTTGTTTTATCACAGAGATACTGTAGCCATCTTCTAGCTTCATCATCAGACCCTGGATATCGTCTAGGCATAAAGTGCTTCTCAAGACGAATCAATAGAGTCCAAACTCGATGGGTTTATCTTGTTTAGTTTAGAAGTTCATAAGGCCATCTTTTGTCTCCATCTTCAGACCAGTTCCATGGTACCATATAAATGTATTGTTACCGAAGATACATAAGTACACTAAATTTGAGTACAAATCCAACTTGCAAGATTTCACCCGAACGTTTGTTCGGGTGAAATAATCAATAAATAAATACATTGCAAGTTAAATAAAAACTTGTAAAAAGACATGTAAATTGTTTTATTTGCAACTAGTTCAGTTCTGGCAGTTACAATAAAATCAGTACTAAAGTGGATAACATAGGTAAACCTATATCATATAATTTTATTTGCATCTTCTGAGAAATGAAGACAAGCTTTGCGCATCCATCGCCCGACTGGTCTGTTCCGTTATTTCCTACAAATCGAGTCGCATACTAACACTGTTCTCTCATATTACATTCACACGAATATCACCTTTCTGTCAATATGTATAAAACCATAAATCGAATGCATTTATTGATCACATTTGGTATATTGGATTTGCCTATACGCTTTTTCGAGCATTCGACGATATGACACTTATTAAAAACTATGTAGATTTTATTTCGTAGAAGGACTAAAATAACAATAATTTAACTGAAATTCAGATGTGTCGCTTAAATATAAATATTAATTCTGCAAACACTTAGTTTTGTAATCATAATGATAATAATTGAACGTTACGACGATATTTTACAACTTTGAGTAAGAATACATTTTATATTTAATGCGACAAATATATCTCATTAATAAAAATTAATCATCTATTCAAGAATGATGACACTGAAGAATGTGTTATTCTCGAGACCAATTTGAAAAAACTGCTGAATGCTATTGCAATAGATGTGTTTTAATTTTTTTGAATTTCGTAAGATAGCGGGTTTTTTAATAATGTGAGAAAAACCTCCAAAATGATCATACGAACTAGGGTAAGCGCCATATTTTTACTCCGCTAGATGTAACCCTATTTCACACAGCATTAGACTGATGATCGGCTACAGTCACAAAGATGTTCAAAACAAAAATACTAAGCTCTTATAAAGTCTAATAATGTGTTAGTAATGTGTTACTAATAAAATGTCATGTGTAAGCAGACTCAAAGACCTTCAAGAATCATCACCAATTGATAAAACTCCATAACGAGCCGCAACAATCTGTAATTCCAGATGTCTTAAACTCAAATTAAACTTAATCTCCCTTAAAGCTAATACTTATGAGGCCACTCATTTTAACTACATTGGCAACTAAATAGACGTTTATCTGGACACAATAATTGCCTAGACAAATTTACACCTGCCCTATAAGCAGACGGAATTGCAAACATTTGAGCTTTAACAAGCACCATTAAAGTAACTGGTAATTAAGTTAACACACAAAAACCTTTTTTTTAGTTATAGAAACGTTCGTACACGGACTAAATTATGGAAATACCATGACACGACTCATAAGATATATTCTTAATTTATTCACCAAATACATAATACTGCGCCCCGCTGTGTTACCCGCCTCATTTTTTCGGGATAAAAATTAACCTAGGTGGCCAAGGGTGACAGCTACTTCCACACCAAATTTAATCAAAATTGATCCAGCCGTTTGAATGTGAAGAAGTAATAAACATACAAACACACTCACAAATTCTGGCTTTTATAATATTGAAGTGATTTTTGCGGGGCACATCATGATCAACTTATCAACTAATCCACTCCATTGTTGGGCGATGGGCATAGGTATATCCCAAGACACGTCACTCCGCCTGATCTTCGACTTTTCACTTCCACCGCCATGTCCTACTTATATCGCCACTCAAACGAGTTTCAGGACGTCCTATACTGCGAAGTAAGTATTACAAACATATATAAATATTAAAGATTTCGATTTCAAGACACAACTGCAGCTACTTTCCCGTTATTATTTGAATACATTCTATGCTGAGTCTATAGTGATGTATTTCCTGTATGTTACGAGTTTTGTTACGTGTAAGTGTTCCAAGTATGGTATCTATAAGGACATTTTAGTCTAATAAATGCGGAGATCTCCTTGTATCTATGAAGTAACACTTGCGGTCAGCATTCTGATTAGAAACTGAATAATTTGCAATCATCTCAGTGTGGCTGCAACCAGTGCCGGATTTACGTATTTGCCGCCAGTAGGCTATTCAATTTTTGCCGCCCCTACTAACCTCTGCAATTCAATACCCTAGTTTACAATCATATTAATTACTTACATTTTCTTTGTCAATGAAATTTCAATTTTATGATTTGTGTTCTATCGTCATAATTACATCAGCTTTTTCTCGTTATTAAATGATTGCGAACTAAGGGATCGTTGTGTCAGTTCCTAGAATATTCTGCTATTAGAGCATAACTTTGCGCATTGGCGAATTGTGTGTGTGGACCTAATAACATTTAGGTACACGGAGACAAAAATATACTATATTTTTTTAAAGTTCAAAATTACTAAATTTAAATTGTAATATTGAAACGCTATTAGAATATTTTAAAAATAAATTTCTACAAAAGTATACACTACACTGCGTTTAGTAATTTCTCATGTTGGAGTATTCGGTTTACTGTATTGTACTAAAATATTAATTTTGTTAAATTTTCAAGATTGCTTTTCTGCGTGTAATAATGTTTATTTATAATTTTTGTAAGGCAAAATAAAATGTTGTACCGAAATTGCCGCCACCCTAAAATTTGTCGCCCTAGGCTCTAGCCTACTCAGCCTGCTGCTAAATCCGCCACTGGCTGCAACATCAGTGTTTTAGTAACGATAGTCTATAAAGTTAATGATTCCATTGCATAATGATTGAGCGAGATGCATATCTTATACCCTGACTCTATAGTAACTATTTATGTAATTTGTATGTATTGATATGTGTTAATGTGTGTTTCAAGTATCTATAATTTTTGTATGTAACAAAACTTGTTACCTTTTGCCCTTTTTGTTCATAAATCCTTTCCATGAGGTATTTTTTATATTAGGCTTGCGTTTAACTGCCATCTCGCCTGATGTTAAGCGAAGATGCGGTCTATGGTGGAGCACGCTCGCCTAGAAGAAACCGATTCACTCGCGACTTGAAGGCACCCAGATTGTATCTAGCAGGGAACACCCACTGGGGAAGAATATATTATAGCTCTACCGCCACGCACCTAACGGTGTGTTCCGGCAGCCTCACTGGAATCCCAGTTCCATTCCAGGCTAGGTGTACTTTATTATCTTCGACCACACTGTCACCTAATATCAGGTGAACTGTGGTCAAACAAATAGCGTCTAACCATTGAAATTTTTTCAAAATGCTAAACAAAATAAATGATGATGACGATTTTCCGATTCCATGTATATTTAATTTTCCATTCCATTCCATTTGTATTTAATGAAAACGATTATTTATTTTCCTCGTCATGTTTCATGCTAATAAGCTTCATTGCACACACACGTTTGACCGGTGCATATGTCCAATATACAAGTTATACTGAAGTTAAATTATTAAGAAACAACCGGAAGATATAATGGACACAAGGACGACTTCTAACATAGGCACTATATTACTGAACATTTAGTAGGTATAGATTTACACGGGGTTACCCCGATTACACGAAGATGAAAGGAGCTCGTCATACGCATTATGATTTTTTTTTACTAAAATGTCGACTCTGAAAATCATCCAAAATATTCACATGTAGGTACCATAATATCCTAATAAAAGTCAAAGAAATTATAAAAGGAAGCAAAATATTTTTTATGGTTGACAACCTAGGTGTGAATAACACCTCACGTGGTGTTAAGTAGCAGCGTGGTCAAAGATGGTAAATTACACCTAGCCTGGACTGAAACTGGCTCTCAAGTGAAGCCGCTCATACCGCTGGGTTCGGTAGATTTTCAACTTGATAGTGGTAGCTAGACAGCCGAGTACTAAAAAGTATCCTACCATCATGTTATGGTCTCCTCACGATGTTTTTTCACCGGTAGTTCAAGCTCATTGTTGGGGTTTGAAGTCACACCCTTCAGCGTGTGAACCGACCGCGCTAAACACTGAGCTATCGTCGTAAAAAACAATTGAAATCAACAATTCAATTCAATATAATAAATAAACACCGAAATAAAAAAATATTACAAAAGAGACAAACTTTGGATGAATAATCGTGATTACAATAACTATCTTTCTGTACCAACTACTCTCTCAAGTAATTTTTAATTGTTGACAAACTAGATGTTTGACCACAGCTCACCTGATGTTAAGTGTGTGGTCGTAGATGGTAAAGCACACTAGATTGCTTATAACCATCTATATAATCGTTAATATGTGTTCAGTGCGAATTTAAAGCATCCATCCAAAAAAATACTAAGTCGTTGTTGGTCGCACCTACTCCTATACAAGGTGAATGCTAAAGCTATTAGCCTAAGGCCTTATATTTCCAACTGTCTATCATTTATGACACGATTCGATTCAAGTTACGCAAATAAGTCGTGATTCGATGTGGTCCACCTTTGTCTGGCTTTCTATATGACAAACTGACGAGAAGGTTGATTTCCCCTCCCGCAAACTAAACATAATTTTACATTCTTACTAGTAGACCCGCAGTTTTATAATATTCATGGCAACAATCTCAGAGAAATAGTTTATTTTTAACCGACTTAATTGCCATATAATAATATAGCCTATGTCACTTTCAGACTTTTAAATTACAGGATGATAATTTTGGGTTATAATAAACTAGCGACCCGCCCCGGCTTCGCACGGTTGCAATGTGGTGCATATGCGTGTATTATACTTTTCGTTTTTAAAATCTGTATCCAAGCACACAATGTGTTCCAACAGCCTCACAGTCCAAACTAGTTGTGTTTACGATCTTCTACCACACTATCACTTAACATCAGGTGAGCTTTAGCCAATCACATAGCCTGTCAATCATTATAAAAAAAATTACTGTAATGTGTTTTTTTTTAAAATAAAACCTGAAAAAATACGAAATTTTCAGTAAGCTTTAAATTGCATATAATTATGGTAGGCCTTATTTGAAGGTATCGAGAAGAAGGTACAAGTATCTGCCTTAATATTGATTTTGTATTTTATTATTTTAGTTAGGTGATTTCGACACAAGTTGGCATTGGAAGCTTTTTCACCAATCACCATTCATCGGTTATTTTAAAAGATTTCCAATCGAAACATTTATTTATGTATCGTAATTGCGATGATATGCAATTAGATATTTAAAAACGAATTAACGGATCTAAGATAGGCAGAATAATTTGCATGTCGTTTACTACAGAAATTCTAATCACGGACGCAGGGAAAGCGATACTTTCTCATAGTATGAAATGCCTATAAAATTTACTGGTTTACTTAGGTTGTAGGATTTAAATGAAAACTGAATATTTTTATAGAAGCCACTCTTGCTCTATGCTTTCACTATCGCCAATCCATAGTTTCTTGTACAGGTACAGTTACATTATTTATTGAAAGAATGTTAGACAATTCTCACAGTGTGATAAGAATTGTTTGCGGATACTTTTTGGCCTGGTCTTATTTTGTTACGTCTTAAATTTTATCAAGGTTCGTTCGCCTACCACGACTCTTATGTCGTCGGCTTGACCATTCACACTCGCCTTATAAAACAGTCAATCAATCTTCTTCGGTCCATCTTCCCCAAATATCCAAAGCATTATGCATACCTCTTTCTTTATTTGTCTACCTTTTTTTCTCTATTCCTTCTAACACACCGCAACCCTCCCTTATTGCGCTGTACTTAACTTTTCCATTAATGTAACTCCAATAATACTTTTTAGACCTTTCATTTCCCCAGGATTAATTAGACTCTTGGCTTCTTTTTTGAAACCTTTTTGAAACATCCTGTATATTTGTAATAAAAAAAAAGAGTTATGTTAATAAAGTTATCAAATAAATTGAATACGTGCACCATACGTTTATTATATGGCAAAACGTTTTAATACATTATTAATCAGTTCTATCCTGCCACTTATAATTACACTGATTTAATTATTATTATTGTAATTTATTCAACCTTGCCTCAGAGAGAGGTAACCAAGGCGACATGAATGTTGGAAACAATAAAGTGTGGGTACACGATGCCGTTTTTGCTTTCGTTTGTGGGTGCAAACTTTGAGCTGATGTAATTTCTATATCAGTACTATTACATATTTTAAAACACCCTCAGAAAACTTTTATATTCTGTTCGCAGCAAGCGGTGATCTCACGATCTATAGTACACTGTATTGAATCGAGTTTCATAATGTAAATAGGTTTTGATTGTAATTTAGTTTTACTGAATTACTTACGTTTGATTAGGTTGGACACTCCAACTAAAGTTTCTGTCACATCCGATTACCATTTTCAAGGATTCAAGGCAGTGTGCGACGCGCGACGCTAGAAGAAACGTGCGCACATACAATGTTTGATATTAAAAAACTAACTGTTCCTAATAAAGTTAGCCTTTGACGAAATTTATGTTTTTTGGCCATTTTAGGCTCGTTACTATATGTATAGTTAACAATGCCTTCCAATGACAATATGCGATGTGGTATGCAAAACTTTAAGGCAGTACAAAAAGGAGACGAAAGAGCGGCATCAACTGACGTCATAACGTCGCAAAGCCATACAACATGATATGTTGAAAACGAGTAGAAAATATTTTTAAAGTGCTGTTAACAGTTTTATAAAACATTTCTGGCAACACTGCGTTCAGAAACCGACATAGGGTTAAGTCTTCCACAGATAGACGCGGCTTAGTCATAATAGGTGCCACGAATTTTGCCATTACCGCAAGCCTCTTGTCCGCAAACATGCTTCATTTTGTATTGCCGCACCGGTCAAACCGTGCCAGTTTTTAAAAGCCTAACCGTGGTTTTGGATGGCCACTTATCAGACCGCTATTCCAGGCCGCGTCTGTCTGGGGAAGAGTTAAAACATGTGGTATTTTGAGTTGTATATCCATGAACAATTTTATGTTTGAGCAACTGGTGTTGTATCAACAAAAAGGTATCTTGTAACTTCAAATACAGCGTTTCAAGTTATTCAAGAAGGTGTATCAATATCATTTACATTCGTTATATGAAGACAAGTTCATCATCAGTCTAATCAGCCTATCATAGTCCACTGCTACAACTGTACCTCTCCCAACAACAGTATCGTAATCGCTGAGACCCTTGCCAAATTTATTGGATAGACCTGAAGCTGAAGAGGACAATTGTAAAGAATGTTTACAGCTGAGGTTGCAGAAACCCTGATAGCCTAAAAAAGCTGATGTTAATAGGTCAGATCGATAGGACAAACCGCGTAGTTGCTCACCTACCCGTTGGTCAGACCTAATAAAGACGCCCACTGGCCAATTTCTATAGCTATTGAGACCACCGAGGACAAAAACACGTGGAAGATCATGGTATACCTAGTGATCAACATTTAAAACTAGACACGACCTTCAGCAATGCTGAAAAAGAAGACAGCTGAGGTACATTTGTATAATTTACACAATATACGCAGGCATAAGGATCACGTAATTTTTCAAATTATTATTATGTTTTGTAATGAAAAAATGCAATAATAAATAAGTTTGCAAACTTCTCGAGCCGGGGGCCACCTCCGACTAGGAGTTCATGGCATTTTGCCCATCCTATTATTAAGCCACTGCCACTCGGGTCGATCTTCGGATTTTCGCCTCCAGCTACTGCAAGTTGCGTTACGTCACTCCATCAGGCTCAAGGCGCTCTGTACTGCGTTTGTCGATTCTCGTCCTCCACTCTAAAACACGTCCTCTAGCAGGTTTCACTAGTTCATCAAAGTCAAATGGGACAATTTAATTTCAGGAAATAGCATCTCCATTCATCTCGAACAGACTCGTACTTAACAAAGCGTGACCAAATAAAAACAGCTGTTTTTAAGCGGCTACAACAATTTTATCTTCATCCATTGTCGCGATCTTCACGCTCCGCTACTATTTCAATGTCAACTATAAATCCGCGAATTATATTTTGATATGAAATCCAAGAATGAAAGTAAATTAATCAACCTGTCACCTAGTAAGCCATAGAACAACAAATTGGCGTAAATGATCAGAAATGCTTATTTGCAAAGTAAAGGCTGTAATTGATTTAGTGTGAAGTATTTTACTCTTTGACAAAATTAATATTTATATATATTTATTAATAAATAATTAATCTCAATCTCATCTCATCTTAATTAGCCGTGGTGGTGCCGGCGTAAGAATAGTACCCCGCCCTCTCTACCCGTGGTTGCCGTAAGAATCGGCTAAGGGATGTAATCCGGAAGATGGGCGGTAGCGTCTTCCTTGAACAATTACAACTAACTGCGCTCGCCAACCCGACTGCCAAGCGTGGCGAGTATTGGCAAAACCCCCCCAGGAGGAGGCCTATGTCCAGCAGTGGACGTCTTAAATGATGGCTGATGATGATGATGAAATAATTAATCTCAACCAAACTTTTAGAATATATATTCATTTTATTAATTATCTTTATTTATCGCTTTAAGCATTTGTTTAATCAAATCAGCAGAAGTGATCTCCATACAATTGAGTAATATCACGATATCCACGCTTGTCTAGTTCACCTTAAGCTGAGCTTACACGACCGGACGCATGTGCCAGATAACTGAAAGCCACCCGAGTAACTGCCAATCATCCATTGAACAACTGGGACACCCTGTCAATTACATTTACTAGCCTCTAAAATGAACCTTAATAAAACTAGTTATGGTAGAAATTCGGGCGATGTTTGCCATGGTAAATGTTGTTTATATGTATTGTGCTGGTACAACTTACAACAGACGAAAGTGGGCTTATCTTTGAGACCACTTGAGACTTGATTGAAAAAACTTGCCAGTGAAAAGTCAAGTGTCGTTAACCTTTTACTTCACATAACTGCAGTAGGTCACGATTGCTGTTTTTAACTTTTACTTGTGTCTGCGAGCAAAATAACGATTAGTTCGTAAGGTTACCTTTAAACTAGTAACGCTCTGTGGTGTTACTTACGTCTTTGTGGTTTTCTTGAGTTTTAATTTTGGGAATTATCCTACTTTTGTTTTTATTGTTGACAAACTAGATGTTTGCACACAGCTCATCTGATGTTAGGTGACGGTGTGATCGAAGATGGTTAACACACCTAGCCTGGAATGGAACAGGCTCTCAAGTGAGGGTGCCGGAACACACCGTTAGGTGCTTGGCGACAAATTTTCAACTTGGTGGTAGCTAGCTAGCCAATTACTATAAAGTACCCTACCTAGTACCCAGTTTGTTTTCCTTCACCGACAGCTCAAGCTCATTGTTGGGGTATGAACCCGCGCCTATCGGCGTGTGAACCAACCGCGCTAACCACTGAGCTATCATCACTACTTATGTCTTTATCACCATGTAAAGATCTACATACACTAAACAGATCTAAATATAAAAATAAGAAATTTACTATTTTTGAATTTTCTCCTTTACTTGTGCTAAAAAAATATTGTTTCTCGCCAATTTTCATGGTTCGAGGTCAACGGAAAGTAAGTTTTATTTCCTTGCGAGTGTCAAAATCATCATCTTTTGATTTACGTCGACTTACAAGTTTGATTTTTTTCAGCTCCAAGGAGATGCAGACCTGTGTATTTTATATTATTTTTTAATTTGATACCTCCACGCGTTCCTGATATAAAGGGACTGAGACTGACGGACATCAAAGTGATCCTATAAGGGTTCCTTTTTATTTTGGGGTACGGATCCCTAAAAAATAACCCTGATCAATTGATTAATTTTATTAATATATAGATACATGAACAATTGATTAAATCGATTGATTAATTGTATCAATTGATTGATGCCGTATAAATGCAGACAGAAACGTTTGAAGCCTGCTGACAAAATCACTCTCGTTTTGCTTCGCTGTTGTCAAAACAATAACAAGGGAACATACAATCTCACTTTCGTACTTCAGTTTATTAGTGTAATAGTTATGCAACACTGCGATCTTTTCTTACACAATCACAATTCAAATTGATTGCTTAGCAATATTAAATTAACCGTCTGTAGGCTGTTCTATATTATTCACACTTTCGCTGATATCTCTGTGCTCTTCGAATCATAATTAAACCTTCAAGCAATCAGAAAAATAAGGTTTAGAATTCATCAATTATATTATCAAACAGCTATTTTTCTAATGACAATTGTCAGCAAGAAATATAACACAATAACTGCAGAAAGTACACAAGGTTAAACAGATTGCATATGGCAAGCCGAAAGAGTGACTGTTATATAAAACTCTTAGCACAGACAACGCTCCAAACTAAACATACCAGATGTGATCTACCTTAAAGTATCTTTCTTTGGTGTTATCAATTAAATCACACTAAAATTATAAAGGCGAAAGTTTGTGTGTAATACTTATTCACGCTCAAACAGCTAAACCAATTTTTATGCAATTCGGTATAGAGGTAGCTACTTATATTCTTATCCCAAAAAAGTAGTGTTCACGTGGAAATAGAGAGTAACACCGCGGGTCGCATCTAAAATTTGTATGTTTTTTACAAGAAGCGTAATATGTACATAAGTGAGAAGAATTTGAATTTTTCTCGCCAAAAAACTTAAAGGAGCCTATTTGTGTAAAATAAATGAAATAAATTAATGTTGCCGTGGTGGTGCCGGCGTAAGAATAGTACCCCACCCTCTCTACCCGTGGTTGCCGTAAGAGTCGGCTAAGGGATGTAATCTGGAAGATGGGCAGCCACGTCTTCCTTAAATAATCACACCTAACTGTGCTCGCCAACCCGCCTGCCAAGCGTAGCGAGTATTGGCAAAACCCCCCCAGGTGGAGGCCTATGTCCAGCAGTGGAAGTCCTATGGCTGACGATGATGAATACCAGCCGAAGATCGGGCTGAGTGACGTGTTTTGGGAGAGGGTTATGTGGACATAACCCTCCCAGAGAACTTTTATAGGTTGATTTTGATGATGATGAAAGAATTTAAACCTAAAGACATTAGCCGCTAGCATTAGTATGGCCTTTGAATCTTCAACAGTATCACTAACATTATAAATGCGAAAGTTTGCTTGTTATATATTTTGTTACTTCTAAACGCTGTGACAGATTTGGATTAAGATTAGATTTATTGTCCTATTCCTGTTCATACTTGTTCCGTCTAACCTTAAATAGTGTACGCCGTAGATGAAGTAAATGATAATAACTCTATTGTTTTGTATGGGAACCATAGCTTGCCATCCAATGGGAACGAAACTCTTGATGCTTAAGACCCTATGTTTTGATGAACATAACTGTTAATCGTGCGCAAAGGTCAAAACCTTTGCAAGTACATTATATAAGTTACGTCCGCGACTTCGTCCGAATTGGATTCAGAGAGAAATAACAAAAGAACAATAGTTTAATGAAACTGACGCTACTATTACTATTAATATTAAGGATACCTTTTATTCTGGAATTGTGTTCCGTAAGATACTATACCAAATTTCCACTTGAAATTTTCAGTTCTTAAAAAAAACTGAAATTTTAATAAAAAAAATTAATTTCAGTTTTTTTAAATCTCACGGAAACCTAACATTTTCCCGAAATAAACAGTATCCTATATGTTAATCTAGGTAATAAACTATATGTGTACCAACTTTCATCCGAATCCGTTCAGCCCGTTTTGCGTGATTGAGTAACAAAATTTCAAACATCCAAACATACAAACTTTGGTGGTGGTGGATGATGATGAAAAGTATCCCATGTCTTATTCCAGGACCTTAAGTACCTACATGGAAAATTTTACCCAGATTCGTTGAGTAGTTGACAAACAAACTCACATTCGCATTTATAATATATTAGTTAGGATAGGTACTTAATAAATAAGGTTATGTGAGCTTATAATTATAATATACTATGGTATATTGTAATTATAACTATACTATAACTATATAATATAACTATAGGCACAACTCTGATGTCATAAAGGAATCAGTTGTTTCATGAAATATTCATAAATCTTTAACCAAGTATCCAAAATTTCCAAATGGAGCAAATTTTTTTCACGATTTATTGTTTTCCCCGCAGTAAAAGTTGTTTATAATGGTGAGTGCAATGACCTTTTTTCGGTTTGGTAATGTCATTTTTGGACGCAAATCCTACCATCTCTTGCTATGTATATTATACTTGTTATATCTTATATGTTAATTGAGGCCGCAAAGCATTCGTCCGGCGCTCATTTTGCTGATTTGGTCTTCGAGGTGGATCACAATGTGTTCGGTGTTCCGACACATCGTCATCGTAGCAAGGGAGCCTGGGCTTCGAGATGGTGTTCAAGAGGACAAGCTCTGTCGAGGGCGCGGAAGAGTGCGAAAACGTGCTCAGCCTCGAGACGAAGACCCGAGGTGGAACACACTAGGGTTTTTAGTGGGCAGGCCGTTGTTAGACAGAGAGTCCCACATAACCACCCTGCCCACCCCAGGGCCGGTGTTATCCGTAATGGATTTTCCCTGGACAAAAAAAAAGGTCGTAAAGAAATCTTATAGAGCGGAAAGAAAAGGGAATTTAGGAAAACTTTACTATAGAACCGCGGTTCGCTTGCTTATTACCTACCCTACTTTAAAGGACAAATACCTACAGCAAAAAATAAATAAATATAATTTAAAAAAAAACATAATGCTGCCTCCTAAAGCTTGTGTTAAATGATAAATAGTGGGTTATCTCAAAATAACGACTTTCCAAGTTTTATGGTTGTATAAAAATTTGTATTAATTTTCAATTTATAAGTTTTAATATAAGCGTGCATACAGCTTGTAAAACGTAACCTTAATTTAAGTACTTTTTGTTATTTCTAGGATACAATGAACACTGGGAATGTACAACTATAATTGTATTATGTTTAAATAAA
Source organism: Biston stratarius (assembly GCA_950106695.1). Lineage (NCBI taxonomy): Eukaryota > Metazoa > Arthropoda > Insecta > Lepidoptera > Geometridae > Biston > Biston stratarius. The sequence continues at coordinate 5,818,350 of OX467107.1, forward strand.
GAAATTTTGGAATTGAATTGACTATAGAACCGACTCTGAAATCGAAAAAAATAAAATAAACGTAGACGGAAGTTTCGCCAGCCTAGTTAGGAGACCATCTGGCTACCGCTACCAATTTGGAGGTCCTGAGCTCGAATCCTACGTCTGTCTTTTCTAAGTTATGCGCGTCTTGCCATTGACTTCAAACAGTAAAAGAAAAAACATCATGAGGTAATCTTCATGTTAGACAGATGTAAAAAAAAATGTTCTCGTAGATTTTTTTTTAAGGATAAGCCCGCCTTTAACCACCAACTCGCCTGATGTTAAGCGATGATGTGGTCGAAGATAAAGCACGCAGACTTAAAAGATACACTCCACTCTGGCCTTGAAAAGATCTAGATTATATCTCTCAGGAAACAAGGCGCCGGCAGCTCGTTCCATTCCTTGGCCGTACGGATGAGAAAAATGTAAAGTCTGGCATCCATTTGGCCAGCGTAGTGAACTATGGCCTTACCCTTCTGATAAGAAGCCCAAGCCCAGCTGTGGGACAGATTATATAAACAGTGCTGAGTCAAAAATTAAATGCAAAAATGCAATGGCAATGTAACCGTCATCCGACCCACGACAGATTCAGTTGGTCACCCATCCGACGACTGACCGGATAGTCCGTTGCTTACCTTTGGTGGTAGTTTTAGAACACCTAATTCAACTACGCCATGAGAGTTATTACTTACTTATTTTATTTTCCTGTTCACACATGAATGCACGTGATTCTCATCGTGCCATATAAATTTACTTATCGCAATATATTTAGCATAATACAATTCTCGCTAGAATTACTTATTTCTACCAGTAAATGCTAATCGTTTGCAAATATTCTTGATTCGCTGAATAGTCGGTTTATTGACCTGTACCTATCAGACTTTAGATATAAAATGTTTTAGTTAACAACATAATTTACTTTGTAACGGTTGTTAGGAGAACGTTTATAATGCAAATCGATTTTCAGTTTTATGATCTTTGAACTCTATCCAACGAAAGACATTCGTTTCCAAGTAAGTAGAGCCATTCGTTTAGGCATAAATTTCTATGGAGATATTTTTAACGAAGACTTTAATTTGAAGAGGTGTCCTAGACGATACCACCCTAGAATCAGCCATTATCTTGTCTTGTCTTATCTTGTTAAGTCGTCAAAAGCAAACGATTCTATTGGTGTTGTTGTCGAATTACTAGACCAAAAAGACTTACTTTCATAGTCTCAAAGTAATAAGGACCAATAGAGGGATGCCCTGTAGATAACTTCTACCCAGAAGTTTGAATTATAAAACCAGTACCCTCTACCCAGAAGTTTGAGTCATAAATCCATAACCCTCAACCCAGAAGTTTGAGTTATAAAACCAGTACCCTCTCCCCAGAAGTTTGAATCATAAATCCATTACCCTCAACCCAGAAGTTTGAGTTATAAAACCAGTACCCTCAACGCAGAAGTTTGAGTTATAAAACCAGTACCCTCAACCCAGAAGTTTGAGTTATAAAACCAGTACCCTCTACCCAGAAGTTTAACTTATGAAAACAGTACCGTGTATCCGGATAGGTAGGTAACCTCTACCCAGAAGATGGAGTAATAAAACCAGTACCCTTGTCCCAGATAGATAGGTACCCTCTACCCAGATGTTTGAGTTATATCCAAGCACGTCCCTTTAAGTTCCGTTAATTTCACAACAATACCAATCGAATTCGGTTATGGTAAAATATAACATCTACTTATAATCAATGGTCAATGGTCATGAACTGTCATTCCATCTTACCATCACGAGTGTCTTGTTTGTCTCATTCTTTGTTACCAATAAAAGTGAACGTCCAACAATGTCGACTTCGACCTTTGAGGATCTATTTAGAAAATCGAAGACTTGTCATGAACAATTCCTATGTAAAATTATTTGTAAAAGTCATGGACACTAGAGTCATATTCATTTTACAAGAAACGTTATATTTTATAGAACAAGAAGTTTCGAGCACTTTCATTGGTCTCAGTTGCGCCATCAAAATACATTCTTGTGCGGTTTTGTAAGGAGAATGTCTCCGCGAAGCCTAGACCTAAAACATGATTAGAATCTGAAACACAATGCCAACAGAAGGTATTTAATTTTGTTTATTACCGGGATTTAATTGCGGACAAAATACTATGAAATAGTTTTGTTTTTCAATTAAGACCCGGCAATATAATAGAAAAGATTTCATTTACGGCTGACTGGCTTGGTGTTTGACCACAGTTGTTGTTAAGTGACGGTATGGTCGAAGATGGTTAACACACTAGTACTACTAACCTGGAATGGAATTGGCTCTCAAGTGAGACTGCCGAAACACACCGTAAGGTGCTTGGCGGCAGATTTTCAACTTGAGGGTAGTACCTTACCAGCCGAGTACTAGAAAGTATCCTACCATAATGCTAAGATTTCCTCACGATGGTTTCCTTCACCGGCAGCTCAAGCTCATTGTTGGGGTTTGAGCCCACGCCAATCGGAGTGTGAACCGACCACGCTAACCACTAAGCTATCATCGTTACTAATATTTTAATATCTTTTTTCTTACGGACATCCCTTTCTTCGAGTAAAAAATTGTGTAGCTATGCATACCTACTAATAATCACTACATATTATAAAACAAACTTGTCCTCCGCGTCTATCTGTCTGACTGTTCGCGATAAACTTAAAAACTACTGAACGGATTATCATGCGATTTTCACCAATAGATAGAGTGATTCATGAGAAAGGTTTTGGTATATAAATAATTTGTCAAGGTCTTGTGTAAATTGGTTGAAATAATTATGATGATAATTGTTGGAATGTCCGAAAAAGTCAAGCCATCTGGGAGTTTTGATCGAAAACGCTGCCTAATCCCTTTGAGATATAACAAAACAATGCATGGTGGGATATTCCTCTTTTATAGATCTACAAAAAGTCCGAGGTGGCATATATCTACCTTTTAAGGATAGCTTACTATACCCATTCTTACTACCCGTGCGAACCCAGGGCGGGTCGCCAGTTATTTATAAAATATTGTTATGACATTTCCTCAGCAACTTATCCCAAAATTCCTTACAAACAGAGTACACAAAGAATACGCTGTATTTACAAGTACTGTAGGTATATTTGAGTCATTTATAACTGCAATTCAGGTCAACGGTTCTCGATTGAATGCGTTTTAAATGGGACTTAACTAATCGTAGGTGCTCACTTTTGTTATTTTATTCGTTGAGTTTTATCGGTATCTTTGTTACGAGTTAGTTGAGCGTGATATGGCATTTATATTTATCTGCGTAAAATGGAAGCGTTATGTATGATATCATGTTATGTAGGCTCTTATTCATATAATTAAGTGACATAAGAAACGTTACCTACAATATAAGTAAGTTTTTTACCTTTTACTAAAAACTTCTTTATCTGTATTTGTTTCTGTTTTGACAAAAAAAAACAGTTCTCAAGTTGTCAACCCTTTCTCTGAGTAATCTATAAAAATCTGCGCATTTACTTTTTAATGTGTATTTTTTAAAATAAGTTCGTATAGGTCAAATGGCCACTCTTAATGTCATATTTAATTGTGTGTGTGTTACGTTTATAGGAGAGTCAATCATACCAATTGTTGACAGGTCACAAACGTACTAAAAATGTTGGTGTCTTTTTCAATGCACTTTCTGCAAATATTTAAGGACAATCAACACAGCGCCATCTAGACCCAAACTAAGTTTTAAAAAAAGCTCTGACTTTAGGGTAGACCACTAAGATAATACAAACGTATTGTTATAAAAATACTTATATTTCACATAACACATCATCAGCCATAGGACGTCTACTGCTGGACATAGGCCTCCTCCTTTGGGGGTTTTGCCAATACTCGCCACGCTTGGCAGGCGGGTTGGCGAGCGCAGTTAGGTGAGATTGTTCAAGGAAAACGCTGCTGCCCCATCTTCCGGATGACATCCCTTAGCCGACTCTTACGGCAGCCACGGGTAGAGAGGGTACAATTCTAACGCCGGCACCACCACGGCATAATATTTAAATACTAACATTTGTATCATAAACAATCTTCAGTACGAAAATTAAAAACACGAATGTCAAATTAATTAATTAATTTAAAAAAAAATATATTTATTAGTGTCAATTCGGATGATTCTAACAATAACCCTTAAATCCAAATCTGTTCATTTAAAAGTTATAATGTAATTTTAAAAAAACTAACGTATATGAAAACATCATACTTCCTTTTTTGTGTAAAAAGAGATTAGCATCGCGTTGATGCAGTCTACAACAGAAGACACTTAGCTCGAAGATTTACTCGCCATTACACCCACACAAGTAAACGCTTAAGGCATTTTTCATTTTCACGTGGCCTCGTGATGGAACTGTTACATATGTACTTATGGGCTTTTACCAGGCCATAACTCGTTTTGCACTAATTTTCAGAAAATAATATGAAACGAATCATATAAATAACACACTTATTTGCAAATGAACTAAGCGGCGTTGTCTTAAAAACTTATTTTAATAAAAACATTTATGACAATTTAAACACATTACATGTAAAATAATTTGTGTCAAGACACTAAAGAGTTTTTTAATCGCATATTGGTTTCAGTAACATATCAAATTTTAACGCCTGAGGTGCTAATGCACCGTGTATGACAGACAGTTAAGCCAACACAGCCAAGCTAGTTCAATGCGAAGAACCGTTGGCATCGGTCGTGTCGCCAGTGTGTGCTGACCTTTAAACTGCAAATTAAAAAATGTTACTGGCTGAATGGAAACGATTGCTTTTTAATTATTTACAAGGAGGTTTCAGTGCTGTGACCATGTATGGAATTCGAATCTATTTTTAATTCTCAGTTATCTCGTGTTTGTTTAGTGAAATACGAAACAGTGATATCGGCGATGCAGTGTAGATAACATTTCCTCGGTTTGCGGTCGTGCGGTTTACTTCCCGAGTTATTTTTTGTGACGTAGAAACTATGAAATGTGTTTGTTTTAATTAGTTATTGGTTTTGTGGTTGAATAAGGCACGTATCTATGACATTTTCTGTTATTAATTTATTTATACTTTTTATGTAGGTATACTATGTAATATCGGATGCGGTATTATGTATGTATGATTGGCGCTACCTATAAATGACTTCCTGAAATACACAACATATGGAATACGGGACGTTGAAATAACAGATTTTGCTTGTCCGGAGTGAAAAAACATTTGCATTTAAAGTTTAGATGTTTTTCATTTTAAATTATAAATTAAAAGAAATTAGCAACTTTAAATCATTGATACAGAGAGTCTTAGTTGATTCACCAAAATGATTGCCATTATTTTTATTATAATTTCACTTAGTTTCATTTTTATAAAGATAATTTTTATTTTCAGATATTGAATCAGATGGTAATGAAAACTTTTTTTTAATATAGTAAATTAATTGTATTTGTTTTTAATTTAAGAATTTTAGAATGTCCTACTAATTCAAGTCGATTAAAAATATTTAAATATTCGGTCATGCTCATGACAGTACTTGCAGGTTATAAAAATCACGTTTGAAATTGATAATAATGATAAGAGAGTATTGTTTGAATTGATAAGTTTTAAGATGCCCTATGAATTCTCTCAAATTTATTTCTTAGTAAAGACAACGTTTCTAATTCAGTTTTGCGATTATCTTCGTTATATAAAATAAATTAAAAATATCTTCGTGCATTTCCGTTTCATTAAGTAACCAAGGGTTTTGGGGACAATGTCGAAAATTAAATATTTTGGTACATTTTAATATTGTTCTAAAACCTGTAACGTGGAGTACCTATTTTGTTATTCGACCTACTTGTATAGGAGCATAGACAATTGATATAAATAGGTAGATTTGGTTAAAAAACGTCTTTTCTCTTGTTGTTTCTTGTCCATCACCTTACTGTGGCATGACTTGGGCTTGACCAAATAACTTCCTTCGCTTAACAGTGACAATTTATAATTTTAAAACATGTACTTGATACTGACAAATTCACTATGCGCAACGCCAAAAAGCTTATAGAAAGAATAAAAATTTGTCAACAAACGAAGACCAACTATTAGCTTTTTTTAAAATACCTAGATAAATTACATTAAAAAAACTAAGAATCTACAAGTAAAGTAAAAAATGAACTAATTTTAATAACATAAAAAGTATTTCAAATGCTTAACTTTGTCTTGACCTTGTGGTCTCAGTCTAGAACGAATCCAGTTTTGCTTAGGTATTCAATGAAAAAACAAGTTAATATGAGTTAAGACGCATTAAAAACGACCAAAAAAACTTGTTTTAAGATGCATCTTTTGAACATAATTGTAATAGGTACGTAAAAATGTTTTGTTTTTTAACTTAACCTTAATTCAACGTTACACACGCACAAATAATATTTCGAAAAATTCATCAAACAATTTTTATTAAGAAAACCTTGATGGTTCTAGCTTTTATTATGAATCTTTTAATCTCTTCAATATTAGTTGTAAAATCGTCTTAGTTACCAGTGATAACATTTTTCGTATATTTTCGCATCAATAGATTTTACATCTTGCCACCTCTTTTGTCATTAACTAGCCGCCCCGGCTTCGCACGGATGCAATTTAAATGATAATAAGGTGTATATGCATGTATTATACATAGTACCTTGATGACCGAGCTTTGCTCGGTTTTTCATTGCCTGAAAACACGGATAAAACGACGTTTTCTAAGAATGAAAGCTAGATCGATTTATCGCCCCCGAAATTATCTGCATACTAAATTTCATGCAAATCGTTGGAGCTGTTTCCAAAATCCAGATTATATATATATATATATATATATATATACAAGAAGTTTAAAGGTAGAATAGTTAAACCTTTCTTTTCAACCAATTTGTCTATTCATGGAAACCGCATTAAAATCCGTTGCGTAGTTTAAAAGATCTAAGCGTACAGACAGCGGGAAGCGACTTTGTTTTATACATACTATGTTATATCTATTTATCTATGTTCGCGAAACATACATGTTTGTTCGAACACACACCTTAAACCTCAGGAAGCGGAGCTACCTTTAGCTTACAGAACAGCTCTATAGACATTAGATAGATAGAAAATGTACAGAAAACAAAAGAATCTCGTAAGCTAGTGCTACAAGTGGCGGCCTTTTCGCTAAAAGAGATCTCTTCCAGTAAACCAAGAATATAAAACACGTTACTTACCAAGAACAGACGAGAGATGTACAACTAGTTAAACTGTTTCCCGGAAAGTACAATATGAGTGTCTTCAAACCAAAAGTAAACAGGTTCCTTCTAGGTAAGCGTGTTCCATCCTAGTCCACACTGTTGCTTAACATCAGGCAGGATGTGGACAAACGCGAACCTATTCTGTATAAAACAAAAACATGTAACAAATCGAATGTCATTAAAAAAATAACTATAGCATTTGTTGTAATTTTTCTGAATACTTTTACTCTCCGGTCTTCACAAAAAGTTTCATCTTATACCTATCTGCCAACCGATTAAGATAATGAAGAATAGTCCAATTAATTGATAACAAATTGTAAAATACGCTTACTTGTAAGATAGGACATTTCCATAAACCCGCTGTGCCCGTTTCTTATAATTTCTCTTTATTTTGTTCTAGATATAACAAATGCAGCCATGCAATCAGCACGCGAATCAAGCAGGCAGAAGCGATGCAACAAAAGACGAAACTCTCGCAAGAAATCTCTATCACCATCCGATTTAAAATGCGTTCGAGACTCCAAATCGGACAGCAAACTCAACAAGCGTTCTCTGTCAGAAGGATCAGTTAAAGTGAAACATAGAAAAAGTAATATAAAACGGACATTAACACATCCCTTCACAGGGGTCGACGATTTAGTGATAGGAGTGTTTAATAGTGATGTGAAGTTGCCTGCGTTAGAGAGTGATGAGTCGAACTTGCCACCGACCAGTAGTGATAGGGACACGGAAGATGATGGGAGGATAGTACCTAAGCCGATGTATCGGCCGAGGTGGGATTCGGGCAGTGAAATGGACTCCTTGGTGTCAAATGTAGTCAGAAGGACGGCAAGGCGACGCAGGACGCCAGCAAACCCAGGTTTGTTTTCCAAGTTCCCTTCTCACTTATTAGATAAGAAAGCTTGCGTTTTGTAGCTATTATAGCGCAGTGGTTAGCGCGGTCGATTCACACACCGAAGGGCGTGCTTGAGCTGCCGGTGAAGGAAAACATTGTGAGATAGCATGGTGGTAGGGTATTTTCTAGTACTTGGCTACCACTCTCAACTTGAAAATCTGCCGCCAAGCATCTAACGGTATATATATTCCGGCAGCCTCACTTGTGAGCCAGTTCCATTCTAGACTAGGTGTGCTTCGACCACGCCGTCACTTAACATCAGGTGAGCTGTGGTCAAACACCTAGCTAGTCAACCATTAAAAAAAATACTGCCATCTGGCCTGATGCTAAGCAAAGATGCAGTCTACCTATAGAAATTTGATAGTCTCACTTTTAAAGTTAGTCAGTACAGGTAGTCTTAGGTTTAGCAGAATATGGATTACAAAACGACATTAATTAATATTGCATTTGTTTATCATAGATATGATTAAACTGTTTATATCTGCTTCAAAAACACTCATTTCGTTCAACCAACTGTAGAGCAGTGTACACACCTTATTCAGTACTACGTTTATTTAATAGGAATTCCAACATTCTTTTCTCGATCGTAAAAAATATCAGGAATGTCGATAGGACAATGACGCAGACTGCTTGGCCGTTTTGCACACACCTCTATTTTTCTAAAGTTCTCTTCTAGGCAAATAAAATTAACTAAAATAAATAGGGGCGTGACTGTATCGTGGACACGGCCTATTGTACGTGTTCCTAGTCCTCGCTTAACGTAACGAATTCCTTAGACTTATTGATGGGTCCCCGCGTGGAGATCCATCAATAATCTAAGACGAATTCTTTGATCCTTTAGCTTGATTTTGTGGTGTTATTACATTTTGAATGTTAATGATAGATATTATGTAGCTGCAATAACGCGAACTGTATCCTGATATTGCTACATACACACATAATTAGCTGTATAACTACTTAATAATTTTTAAATGTTTAAAAATGTTGGGACATGATTTAATTTAATTTGCCCCATCTGGCATGCTAAAGCTGAAAAGCCATACTGCCTTGTCTTCGGTTTTTGCAATTCATGTCTTACATCTATAGTTACAGTCAAAGTCCAATATTGGTCAAGTCCAGTCCGTGCTAGTCAAATCAAGTCATGTCTTTGTAAAGTAGTGGCGACTTTACTATAAGCTTCGATGGAGTTTTAAAAGCAACACGAAAAGTCATTTTTTACCTCATTATATCACTTTCCCACACGTTTGCTTGTAATTCGGAACTTTATAAGTAAAACACCACTATTTTTATACATAATCACTCGAAAAAACAGTCGTTTTTGGAAAACAATACAATGGGGCGTCACGACTCTTACCGCGTTCTCGCCAAAACTTCTTGAAACATGAGTTAGCGACGCGCTGTTTTTTAGACCAAAAATCATAGAAGCTAAAATTGAGGTTTTTTTTTTACACAAATCGTTAAAAACCTTGACAGCCTGCAATGCTAGCACAATAAGTCACGTCTTGCTCACAACACTAAATGTATGTTGTCAACTTCCGTCGCCTCGTGTTTGATCGGCCTAAATTAGATACATGCATCAGAACGCGAAGAACGTGTTCAATCAAGAATAACGTTGTCAAAATAACTGTAAGCTGTGATGTTACAACCGATATTGATTAATTTAGGGCTAAGTAATAGATCAGTTGTATCAACTTTTTGTTTTGCATCACTTGACTTTTAACAGACTCGAAATAGAATGAATAGATTGTTATTGTAGTAAGGTTGAATAGTGACCTCATAGCATTTAGTAACGACTAGCTTTATCCCGCGGTATCGCCGGCGTGGACATTCTGAAAAAGCAGTTTTTTTCCAGGATTGTAAACATTTTTTAATTAAAAATGTGTAGACATTTTTTAATTAAAAATGTGTAGACATTTTTTAATTAAAAATGAGATTTTTTCTATAAAAACTGGCGTGGTTTTAACACATTTTTGTTTTACTATACAAATTAAAAGTAAGCAATACTGTTGAAGTAAAACAATCCGCTTATCAATGGAATTTGCTGCCCGAGTGGGTGTCTGGGTACCTTCAAGTCGCGAGTGAATCGGTTTCTTCTAGGCGAGCGTGCTCTTACATAGACTGCATCTTCGCTTAACATCAGACGAGTTGGCGGTCAAAGGCATACCTATTTGCAATAAAAAAAAGATATATTTTGGTTTATTTTATCATGCACCGCTTAAAAATCTGAAATACTTGACACTGGCAGAATGCATAAAGTGCAATGTCAAAAATAGAGAGAAGAAAATAATCTAAAATGGAAGGCTATAGACAATCCATTAAAAGATCTATAAAAAACATTATGCAAAAACGAATGAAGCCTTCTATCTTCACAAATATCATTGTCAGTTTTTTCCAAGTCAAACTATAACGCTCTGACGCAATTTATAATTAGTAATTATACAAAAAGTAGCCAAGGTTTATATCAGTTGTATTTATTATATCAGAGATATAGTTTTCGTTGAAGTCATTTTACAGTGCCATCAGCTTATTTAGCGTCATGGCCCAATTTTGGAAATAATTTAGAAGAGAAGTATTTTTTAAAAAAAAAAGTTTTTAAGGAAAACTGAAAGTAACACACAACCCTTAAAAAAATTTCGGCCATTGGTACATCGTTAATTCGTATCTATATATTTTTTAACCATTTTTTTATTTCATTTGCCCTATTTGCCCTATCGGGCAGGCTAATGTTGTAAAGCCATACTTCGGTTCTCTTCCGGTCTTCGGTTTTTGCAATTCATGTCAACATCTATAGTTACAGTCAAAGTCCAATCATGGTCAAGTCCAGTCCGTGCCAGTCAATTCCAGTCATGCCTTGCTAAAGTAGTGGCGACTTTACGGTAAGGCTAGTTCTTATTATGAAGGAATAATACGGGACGTTTTTAGTCCCATACTTTTATTTCCTAAATTTAGTATGCAAAGTGGCCAGAGGTCAAGGTTTTTACTTAAATAAGCTAAAGTTTTGTGGGTCAGACAAAATATTGGTAAATAATTAAATTATAAGCCTTTTAAAAAATTCAAGACAGGCAAGTGAAAAATAACTTTAAATATGTATAAAAATGCATGATAAGTGACGTGTATATACTTGACTATATATAATTTATACATTGACTGAAAACCGTTAGAAAATATTATGATGTGAATGTTATTTTACTGCCAGAATAGTCAGAAATAACCAGGAAAGTGAGATTATTACACAAATTGTCATATTTATTTTTTATTCAGAAATAATGAATTACTAAATTTAATTATTAGTATGGCATCGAATATCACAATAAAACTTTTATAATAATCAGTTGAAAATTCAGTAAATAGGTTAGTTTAAGTTTGTATTGCATAGTCTTTATCCGATAAACGGTCAGGACAAGACAAGTGAACGATGCAAGATCCGACTTCCTCCAGTGCCTTTTTTCATGATCGGTCATTTCAGATATTGTTTTAATTTTTCCTGTAGTTTTTGCCTTTAAATAATACTGTTTTTTCTTTTCATTTGAAGTAGCTAACTTGTCTGGATCATTTTTCATTCGTTCATAACGTTTTCTTTCATTTTCTCGCTTTTGCGCTAATACTTCTTTCGCTGGTCTTTTTTTCTTAGGTTGGCATTTTGGTTTCTGTGGAAAAAAGGCCTCAACGGGTTAATAATACATACAATATTAAGAGGAAGTTAGGAATCTAAGTGAATGTTTATCACTTTCCTGTAATGTTATGACTTTCCTGTCTAAATGGATCCAGACAAGTGATACACAGGAAAGTGATAATTTTGAGGTTTTTCATAAAAAACACAAAAACGCTGTATTCGAATGACATGTTAATGCTTTATGGTATATTTACACTAGGTATATTAATCAAAACAATAAAAAAAAATTAAGAAATTCAAATATTGTTTACGTAAATACATACCATACAAGTGAGAAGTTGTCTGACCCGAACGCGTCTGCGGTCATAGAGATCTTCGTGGCGACTGTCTGATTGGCTGTTAGGCGGAACTTTAAGCGGAAGTGAGCTTATTGGACTACGTACTTTGTCTCGGAAATCTGGCAACAGTGCTCATTATTCAATTTATTGGTATTTTTCACATGTTTTTAGCTGACAGGAATGTGATACACAATTCGTGTCGCCCCTATTCTATGATAAAAAATCGACTAAAATTAGGGAGACACGCAACTTCTTTTTACGTTTTAGCAAAGTTTCATTAATTGTTACTATGATTAGATATAATCTCTTTAATTTATATACTTACTTTACGTATTATGTCGGTAGAACACTTGCGTTTTGTAAAATCGCCCCACAGGAAAGTGACAATTTTGCTCATATTTAGGCATTTTTCTCCAAAAAGATATTCTCGAAGCTAGCTGAATTTCAGTGCCAATATAGAAGCCAATTAGTTCCTTACTCCAGATTTAAAATAAATCAGAAATATTTAAAAATTAAGGAGCTATGATTTGAGCGCACCAAAATTCCTTCATTATAAGAACTACCCGTAAGCTTCGATGGAGTTTTGAAACCAACACGAAAAGTCATATTTCACCACATTATATCACTTTCCCATACTCACACTTGTAATTCGGCACTTAAAACACCACTATTATTATACATGAATACTCTTGTTAAAAAAAATATTGAAAAATACAATGGGGCGACACGGCTCTTTCCGCGTTCCCGCCAAAACTCTTTTTTAGACCAATTTACATGTTTGACATAGATAATCTATGTCATGGAGATTTATATTTACAAATTTATACATAATATATGATTTTACCAATATTAGTTTTTTACAGTGTTTATTTCAATAAAAAAGCGCTCTTGCTACTGTAACTAACCTACAGTCCCACTTTTTTTATTTGTTTTTAGCATCGCACGTTGGTACATTCTGTCAATGTCAAGGAAGTGTGTGATTTCGAGTGATTGATGAAAAAAAAAACAAGTAAAAATCCTAATCACAATCAAATGTCACACAAAGTAGGTCACAGTCAAGTCCGGTCATCCGCTCATAAATTAGTGTCCACTATAATACTAGAATCTTCAACAGAATTGGAAACAATACTGATATACATGTTTCTCTACTAAGCATTACTCTACTTGGCATTACTTTACTAGATTACACAATTTGGCACTTTTTTTAATTAAAATACAACGCAATATACACGTTTATAATTAAATACAAACACATTCTTAAGCATAAACACTCGATAAAGCACAGGTCTTGCAAAATGATACAACGCGGTGACATTACCTATATTTTTCACGTTCTCGCCTAAACTCCACTTACCAACATAAATACTTTTTTAAATAACCTTTTTTACTAAAGTTTATCAGGCGAGAAAACGAAGAAAAAAGAAACCTCCGCAATGTCTATTAACGTCACTTGACGTTGATAAGGATTATTTTGTTTTGCGAATTACGCCTACACAAATATTATCCTACGCAAAACTAATTAACATCACTTTGGGAGTAGATAAAATAGTATTAACATACACACAGACTTAGTTGATTAGTTTGCGACCACGTTAGACAACGGCGAATCGCAACGCCACAGTCTAAATTGTACCCAAAAAAAGAAAAAGATAAACTATATTTACCTTTCTTTCGCACAATTTGGTCCTCGTTAGTTAATAATGTATAGCACTCATAATACCGTTGTAACGTACTAGTACTTTCTAGTACTCGACTGACTAGCTACCACCCTGAAGTTGAAAATCTGTCGCAAAGCACCGAACGGTGTGTTCTAGCAGCCTCACTTGAGAGCCATTTCCATTCCAGACCAGGTGTTTTCATTATTTTCGACCACACCGTCACTTAACATCAGATGTGATCAAACAGTCTGTCAACAATTAAAATAAATAATTATATATTTCTTTGAAGAAGATATTGGGAGAAGCCATCGATCATCTATTGCCAATAGATTCATTTTAATGTGTCCAAAATGTAATTAAAGATCCCAAGAAATCGTGCACGTTCTCATTCGCAGTGTTTGTGTCTACCTCGCAGGAAATAGGCATTATTAAATAGTCACCTGTTATTATTATCGTCTAGTAACATGCTATTATCATAGTAACGTGATGCAAATGCAACCTTACTATTATTGTTTTCAAGAACACGGCAAGATCTATACAGGTAGGTAATGTGGAATAGATATAATATTCGAAACAAATACAAGTACCTATAGATAATGCAGAATTGACACTCGAAGCATATACCAATACCTATAAAGTGTCAGCTAAAAGTGTCGGAAACTAATATGTATGATAATGGGGAAGATTTACTCGAGTAGCAAATGTATTTCGAAAAAAAATTAACAGATTAAGGTATACATCTAGAGAAAACTAAACTAACTTAAAATTAAATAAAAAGGCCGTCAGATGAGGGATATGTGGCCAGAATGCTGGCAGCATTGCCACGTTGGATGGCAATGCTAAGCTTTTGACCAAAGTAGATGCCAGCATTCTGGTCACCTGAAGCCTCCTTTAAACGTTAATGATAATTTAATTATAATTTAATGATAATTAAATTATGAATGAGGCATATAAATATTAAACTAATACAGATCACATAGTATAGACTCGGCCATATTCGTATGCGAAACCTATACGAAAGATTCAAAATAGAGCATCTCTATGTGCGCAGTTACGTTTCATTTGTTATATCCATAGTACCTATAGGTACGAAGCTTTGATTATTTATATAATCAAAGGTACGAAGCGTACAAACAGTATTATGTACCCATTTAGTATGCAAAGCGTTTATTTAGCGTAAAAAAGCAAAAGTGCTTTTGGTAGTGTGTTTAGTGGTTGTCGGGTTTTTTTACGCGAATGTACTTAAGAGGAAACAAGTCGTCATTTTCTTCATACAAACGCTTTCCCCATTTTCCTTCCAGGATTTTAATACTAGAGCAATAATTTTTAAATAGGAAGTAGATACTTGCTAGTTTCATGCCTCTCTGTTTTGATTTTTTGATATATTTTTTTTTTTTATAAGAGCTAGGAATCTTCAAAAATCTAAAAATTTACCTAGTTTCAACGCTGTGTTTCAACGTCCAAATTCCCAATCTCATAGACATAATCTTAAAAAAATAAAACGCACAGGCAAAGAACATATCCTTCTTATTTACTTGTTAAAAGAAATACTAAAATCGGTCTAAATTTGGAGGAGGAAACAGAGGAATACGAAACCTCGATTTTGCTCATTTTATTTCGGGTTAATGAGCCCGAGGTGCAGTTGTCCCTTTCGCTCAGTATGTACGCGGGTGCTGCGTGCGGCGCGACAGAAATAGCTTGGTGAAATTCCTAATTTTCAAATGTCTCAGTTGACTGCTTTCCTCTTAAGTCATATTACTTAGATGTAATTTATTGAATTCTTTTCTCTGTATATTTAACTCCTTTCTGCGAAATAAATGTAGATATCTATTTTTACCTTTATTGTTTTGTAAAAATGTTTAAATACTTTTCTTACTAGATTTTTTACGTTTCGACGAAATATAGCTTTCCTTTAGCTAGTTAGAAGTAAACAAAAAGTAAAAACCACCAAGAGAACAGAAAGCCCAAACCTTTCCACTCTAAGTTCGTTAACAAAACCGGTATAATGTATACTAAACAATAACTTTTATCACTCTGGTCACGTGGAAAACCAGATTTGCAACTATTTGCATTGCATATTTCTATAATGCGCATCTCGATTTGTGACTTTATATCAGAGCCATCTAGTGTTACTATTATTCTGTTTTTCACACCTCACACTTTTGTGTTGCATCGCAGTTCAAGAAAATAATGACAGATGGCGCTAAAATTAACTATATTTAATACTTCAAGATATGTTTCGAGCAAAATAAAGTAATATCACTCGTATTTACTAAGCAATAATTACCTAAACGCTTGACTCGCTTTTATCATATCATAACACAGAAATCTGTTTTACCGACAGCCTTGAAAATTTGCAACTTACTGCCATCTAGTGTTGAGTAGAAAAATGTTGTATATATGTATATTTTAATCTTTTAGAGGAAATACTTCGGGTCGAAAAACTAAGATGGCGCTACTTGATGTTCAGTTGTTCACATTTACTTTTTAGGCGCCAACATTTATCTGCAAAAAAACATATACCTAAAGCTAAATAAGAATATCAAATTATTTCACGTTTATTTTGTTTCATGGACATATTTTATAGTAACAACCAACCTCTCACGACCTTAGCATTACAATTTGTTAAAATTTCTCCGGTTATTTCCTTGAATCGGAAGCGCAGTTATCGTGGGCAGACGGTGTGTTGGTAGACGGCTTCTATTATGCTTTAACCACAATGGTAATGCATGATAATGTCAATGCCGTTATTTATTACACTTTTACTGCTAACACGTCTCATAGACGATTAGGTAGATACTAATAATAAGAGATTATTGAATTATTAGTAAGTAATTTAATTTTATGTTGACATTTACCCAATCATATTGACATCATTTATATTTGATTTAATTATTATTATTTTGATATTTCATTGTAGTAACATGTGTTATGATTTTGACATTTTAATGTTATTTTTAAATATGAATGGAAAAATGACTTGTGACTTTGGTGTTATCAATAAAATATTTATATTTGTAGAACTTTGAAGGAGACGAAACTTCTTACCATTAAATGGTAAGAATGGTCGCCATGCGTAAAACAACTCCGTACAGTCCCTGACTTATGACCCAGGTGTAAGGACCCCTTTTGATTCGTGTCAATGATCCAATTTGATTCCGATCCCTGCTCCTGCTGCTGCTTGTTTCCTGAGAGATATAATCTAGATCTTTTCAAGGCCTGAGAATAGGTATCTTCTAAGTCTGCGTACTTCACCTTCGACTTCACCATCGCTTACCATCAGGCGAGTTGGTGGTCAAACGCGGACTTATCAGTAAAAAAAATAATATATATATATATATAATCCTGTCAAAGCTGTTTTAGGTATTATCAGTGGCGGGGCAAAACCTTAATTTGATGTAGGCAGGGTAAATTTCGCGAGGCCCATTTCTCTTCTTCGAACATGTATGTTACTACATTCCATTCATTGTTTGCTGTCCATTGCTTTTATTTTGTAATCATCTTGACTATGGGCTGGTATGAGCAAGTAACGTACAACGAACAGGGAATGGAAGAGTGGCTATCAAAAGTTGCCGTTGAGTAACGTGACAGTAACGTAAACAAACAGAATCGGAATCTCCAGCTCTGGCCGGCGGGATTCCGCGCAAAACCGAAGCGACGCCAGCAGATGCGTTAAAAATAATATTGTCAAAAATAATATTTATCTATTTATGGCGAGTAAAATTTTTTCGTTACGTTCATGGTTTGGTAACGTGTAAGCCTTCGAGGCGCAAGGCCCCTCGGACCGCGAGGCCGCAGGCAGTGGCCCACGTCGCCCACGCCTTACGCCGCCTCTGGGTATTATTTCCAGCAATAAACTTATGATTGTTCATTATAGACCATAGAGATATTTTGATGGTATTTCTCTTGCGTTCGTTTCTACTGTCCTGCTAATAACAAAGGACTGCGAAAAATAATCCCCTTAACATATTTTTTTTTAAATGTTTAATTAATTTACATCGCTGTTTGTTTTTTAGTACATCGGGATTTATTTTTTATAGACGATTTACCTATTTACAGTTTTTTGAGTCATTCATGTGAAAAAAATCATATTTATATGATTTTAAATTAATTCTTTCAAATTTAACGAACGGCTCAAAAAATATATCATAAATGGGGAGCGATTTCACCAAGTTATGGAGAATAGATATCAAGGAAGGTGGGATATAAGCATGATGGCTGACTATAATTATTGTTGGGTTGCTGATTGTTTTGCATGGTGGCAGGGTAGGTACTTTCTAGTATTCGGCTGGCTAGCTACCACCCTCAAGTTGAAAAACTGCCGCTAAGCATCTAACGATGTGTTCTGGCAGCCTCACTTGAGAGCCAGTTCCTTTCTAGGCTAGGTGTGCTTTACCTTCTTCGACCACACCGTCACTTAACATCAAGTGAGCTGTGGTCAAAAACTTAGCCTGTCAGACATTAAAAAAATTGAGAAAAAAATGACCAGATTTACTTTAAAAATCCGACCTAATTGTAACAACATTTACGTTGGAAAACAGTTATTTATTTTCAACATAGCTCCTTCTAAAAGAAATGTTAAGTGAACAAATCGTTATGAACAATAATTAAAAATTGTTGAGACTGAAAAAGATGTTCTTACAAAAAAATGTGTTTCGCGTAATTATTCGCTTCCTTACCTAATAACTATATACCTACTCAAAAACATCTGTTCAAAAACCTTCCATAACCGAACACAATATGACTCAATATAAATTAAGCAATATTTCTACGAGACAAGCCTATAGAACAAAATATACCTAGCAGTGTAACTATCCATCAAGAACGAGACACTCGTTGATGTCTTTTGTATGTCGAAACGAGTGCAATACGAACAACAAATCTGAGAAGTTCTTTGAAAAAATGAAACTATAAATGCATTATGTAAAAGTTGTCAGCAGTAATAGAAAATGGCGCCTTTCTGTGATTCCTTCATTCTAGCCTCTAGTAAATCCGTCGCACTGTACGTACCTACAGGGACAGTGATAAATAAAAAGTTTCTCAGAGTTGAAACTTTATGCAATCTGGATTTGAAGTGATTCCATAAAATATATTGAAAATTATTTTATAGTACAAGGGCGACTCAATTCAATTTCAAAATATCTTTATTGACCATAGATAAGAAATAAACAAGAGTACAATACCACCAGTGTAGTACTACACTGGTTATCAGTGTAGTTCTCCTGATAGTACATAAATAATGTGGTATTGATTGCTTTTAGGGTACAAAGAAAATTAAAAAAAAAAATGCTTGTAAAATTAAAATAATATAGGCAAAGAATCAATATTATGGCTAGTTTCAAGATACTAGGCATGGGCGACTAAACTGATCTGTGTACCATGTGCGCAAAACTCGAAAAAACGCGCTATCCCAGAGATGAGACTCCGAAGACTTCCGTATAGCAAATTTTATTTAAAATCGTCTCATTACTTTTAAACAATAATAATGTAGATATCACTATCACTACACTACATAGTATAAAACAAAGTCGCTTTCTCTGTCCCTATATCCCTATGTATGTTTAAATCTTTAAAACTACGCAACGGATTTTGATGCGGTTTTTTTAAATAGATAGAGTGATTGAAGAGGAAGGTTTATATGTATAATAACATCCATTCAATAGAGAAATACTGTTATTTTTGAGGTTTATACCCGTCCGAAGCCGGAGCGGGCCGCTAGTATTTATATAAATATCGGTTGTTTAATAGTGTTTATTAGATTGATTAGAAAAATGTATCCAATACACCATGTTTGACTGCCCTGTTTTCTCAAAGTAGTACTGCTTCAAAAGCTCAGGGGTGTGGGTTCGAATTCCACCCAGGATCAATATTTTTGTTACGAATATAGATATTTGTTCGTGTTTTGTGTGCGTGTGTGTGTCTGTCTGTGGCATCGTAGCTCCCGAACGGATGAACCGATTTTAATTTAGTTTTTTTTTCTTTGGAAGGTGAATTAGTCGGGAATGTTCTTAGCTATGTTTGATGAAAATCGGTCCAAGATGGCCGCGGCCACAAAATGACGGATTACATATTTTTTCACAACTCCCCCAATATGGGTATCAAATGAAAGGGCTAACTAGTAGAATACTATACACTCTGATAAATTTCAAATCCAAGATGGCCGCCACCACAAAATGGCGAATTACATTATTTTTTTCATTATTATTTTGTGTCGCGGGTTTTTTTAATTTTAAATTTATTACTTGTCGATATGTTTGGATAGCTTATAAAATAAACTGTGACATCAAATTTCACATTCACTCTCACAATTTTACATCTTACCCTTTTCGCATTATTCCAGATCAGACGTTACGTCCTATAAACTCTTTAAAACAGTAATTTTATTTCCTTAATTCCTTATAACTGCGATATGTATATCAAGCTGTGAAATTTATTAACACAATTATATTAACAAGCGTGAATAGTAAATTATATAAGGAATATAACGTCTTCAATTCACTAGATCCGCAGTGACCTCCAATTTTGGCAAGGTTTAATTTAATCCTCTACAAAAAGATTCTATAAAAACGTTCAGTTTCTTACTACGTATTCTTCTGTTATTACCACAAAAAAAAATCTAAAACGATTTCGTTGCGGTTGTTAAATCTCAAGTGACATCTATGGTACTGTTATAGAAGGTGAATTTGGTAACTTTTTGTCTTCACCTCGAGTACTCAAGCGTTAGCGAAGACAGTTATATAGGTAGTTATATGTGTGGGTGTAGAGGGCCTCCTACGTGCCACTTACACGCAAACAAAAGCCTTTTTTTTCAAACTTGTTCCATATCCGATTCTGTTCCAGTGTTTGGTCTAGTTCGCCAATGCAAGTTCATTGTTCGTTTCAAACCAGCTATAAAGTGGTCGTAAGCGCCGCCAGAGTTTGTGAGCAGTTTTTGTGTTAAAGTTTGGCCCTCAGTAAAGGCACGTTTTTGTTCGAAGTTTTGTACGTCACTTGCGTCATTTTTCTTCTCGACGCAAGTTTTGTTGTTGGCGTTGAGACGCGAGGTGAGTCACGATGTTAGTTGACTCAAAAGTCGATAGTTATTGTCGATAAACCTGAAAATAAGATAACTAAATCACGACGACATCTTAACCTATTTATGTATTACCTTAGTAGCATATAAATCTGAATTCCTTGTTTCTTATCTTATTAAAACAAATACCTACGGTCATGTTATTAAAACTAATTTCTCAAGGAAGAAAATTTACCTAGAACTTAAACGATACTCAAATGTATTATAAAAGGCAGTCTCTATGTATTACCGCCAGAGGTACTGTCCCACTTTCTATACATTTGTCTAATGTAAGAGGATTGTTTCTTTTGCCTATAAAACTTAAGACACTTAAGACTTAAGTTTTAGTCAGAAGAAACAATCCTCTTACTCAGCTTTATAAAGTTCTAGATTGCTTTAATACAAATACGTACCTATTCAAAAAATAGCAAGCGTCATAGCAACGTCGATAGTAAACAATCGAGCGGGGGACAGCACTCGAGGCCCAGCGCAACAGAACAGTCGACCGGCCGGCGCACATCCGCTTGCTCGCTCGAGCCTGCGCCGCACAACCCTACCCATTACAAACTCAAACGCGCTCCATTCAAAAAGTTTATAGCAAAACGGACACTGGCTGAAAAGAAAAACATTGAAAAACAAATAAGAAAAGTGACAGTTCTTTTTTTCAAATATTTCTTTAACGCAACAATGTGTGTGTGTCCCATTCAAGCGTGCTTAAAGTTTCTTATAACGTGACCGTTACAGTGTAGAGTAATTGTTGCAAAACAATAACAGTTTCTGAAATTACAATAGTGGATTATAACTGTGAATATTTAGCGTTGACCGAAGCCTTGACAGAGGAAACCTGAGAAGGAAACCTTAAATTGCTGGTAAGTTTAAGTCGGAAGTCCAGTAATTGGATAAAGGATATCCGATGACAAAATTGGATTATCACCAGAGCTACTAAGCCGTAATAATTTTAAAACTATACATGTTAGAGTATATAGTTAGCTTTACTTATGATACTATTGTCCAATTTATAATCATCATCAATGATGATTCTATCTTTGTCCAATGCATATGGTACTAAAAGTATGACTTTACTTGCTTGAAGATTGAAGAGTAGCTACGTATGTATCTATATTTTATGTAGTTTTTTTCGGTGATGGCTTTTTTTACGTAATTATTATTCTTATCTTTATATCTTTGATATTCACTAGAGGTATGGGATAACTTACGATAAGAATCTAAATTCAATTTTTCATGCGAATTTAAATTTAAGTTGTATGAAAATCAATTTTTGATTGGTCAAAGACGATGACGTAATGTTCTTGCTTGTAGAAATGCCTATTCTATGGTCACGAGGGGTTATTGTTCTTAGGGTGAGACTATCACCTATTCTGTGTCTAGTTTCGTGATGTTTCGAGGTGATGAACCAATAAAAACTGCTCAAGCACGAAATCATTTTTTATTGACACTATTCTATGGAATTCATGAATAAAGTGAAGATAGTACGTACTGCTCATGTGGTTACAAATTAATGTGCATAAGCATTTTTATATTCATCTTTGATTTTTATGTTTGGTCATAATCTGATGAGAGAAAGCATTATTAATGAAGTTTTAGGTAAATAAAGGCATTCAATTTACTCGTTCATTATGGGATCTTCTTCCTTCCTCAGAGGCTAAGGACAGGGCATCGGTCTCACCCATTACAGAGATTGGGAGCTGGAGAACACTGTCCTTATATTTATATTATAGCTTTTCTTGTACGTAAAAATAATGAGACGAACGAGACGATCTCCTGATGGTAAGAGATAATGCCTGTCCATTGCAGTACAGCGCTACACCCTCAAGACCATATTATCCATAGGTCATGTCCTCGTTAGGTCTTCTTGAAGAGAGTTTTTATTCACTTAGCACAGGTTACACAAAAAGCAAACGCCACGAACGTAGGAACTTGGAAGTGAAGTTTTTAAATGTAGAATTAATGAAACGAACGAGACGCTCTCCTGGTGGTAAGAGATAACACCTGTCCGTGGCCATTGCGGCCACAGACAGAACTTTAAGTACTAAAACAACGTCCAGTTACTTTGAGACATTAGATGGTTACTCTCAACAGCCCTGTAATCAAATAACTTTTCAATAAGTAAAGTGGCCAATACAATATAAAAACAGAAATAACTTAGGGGAATTCCTTAAAGCAGTGTTTTTCAATATTTTTGAATACGCGACCTCTTTATAGGTTAATAAATTGTCGCGACCCCCTTGGGCCATAGACAGAAAAAAGTTAGTAATTTTAAACATTACGTTTATGATTTTCTCTATTGTAAGCCGCGGGAGCTTTGAATGATTGCGGCTCACGAGGTAAGTTGGTAAGGCTGCGTGCGGTTTTGTCTTGGATGCCAGCTTGTGCGGGCCTAACTTTGCGGCATACACGACCGGCGACTTAACATCAGTCAGGGCCAGGGGCGTAGCTACCGCCGTATCTTCCGTATCAATGATTCGGGGCCCCCGGAATACTGGGGCCCCAATATGTATAAGCAAATATCCGTAAGCCTTCAGGCCGCGGCAACAATAATAATAAACATGACCCCCGTGGAACTATGAAATGAAAGTCTATAGTAGAATCTCCCGACAAATCTTAATACAGGTCCCGTCTAACACAGGCTATTTTACTGCCCCCCAACTAATTTTGATACAGGGCACGCTACGCCACTGGTCAGGGCGTGGTTAAACGCAAACCTATTTAGTATAAAAAAAAGTTTATATATATATATAACATGGATCTTAGGCACTTATAAACGTTGTATAAAGTTATTATTATATCAATAAAGTATTTTGTCTCGTATTCACGCATAACATTTCTCGTCAGTGCGATGTTAACAGACCATTTAATCAGGCGACGTTTATAAGTAAGGCCATTCGTTATAATTCTCTGATATTGAGTACCTTCTACACTCGGAACCTTGACTAATACTCCCAAATATATCTCATCTGTAGGCGAATGTAACAAATCTTAAATCGAATTGAAACTTACCAGATTTGTGAACGTTAATTTAACTTGATTAAATTATCAGTCCAAAAATTGATAATGGACCAATCAAATCTTTTTGTTAGGATGTTTTCATTCAAATCACTTAGTTATTTGTAAAGTAGGGTTACTATTCCTTAGACTTTTTTCGGACAATCCAATCACACTATAAAGATAAATGCCATTAAAAAACTATTTAGATAACCCGGCCAAGTGTGAGTCGGACTAGCGCACGAAGGAAAATCACGTTTGTCGCATGGGATTAATCGCCCTTAAATATTAGTTTTATTTTAATTTAATTATTTATTTGTAACGTGAATATATAACTAAATATTCTGTTAATATTTCAACCGTCTATCTGTTGCCATTATCAATATCGAGCAAACACGAGCAAAAAAATTACGATTGTTGTATGGGAGCCCCCTTAAATATTTATTTTATTCTGTGTTTTATTTATTGTTATAGCGGCAACAGAAATACATCATCTAT
Source organism: Biston stratarius (assembly GCA_950106695.1). Taxonomy (NCBI): domain Eukaryota; kingdom Metazoa; phylum Arthropoda; class Insecta; order Lepidoptera; family Geometridae; genus Biston; species Biston stratarius. The sequence goes on from OX467107.1 coordinate 5,842,635, forward strand.
GAAAATTTCAACTGTTTAACTATCACGGGTCATGAGATACAGACTGGACACAGACGGACAGACAGACAAATGGACGGACAACGGAGTTTTAGTAATAGGGTTTTACCCTTTGGGCACGGAACCCTAAAAATTATATTTGTCAGATAAATTAAAAAACCATTTGTACCTCTTTTTCCAAGATGGCGGCCGTGGGACAAGAGTTGCAACCCTACAAACTTGCACTTAACTTTAAACTAACTCCTTGATATTTAAAAAATAAAATTGCGTACTCTGAATAATGCAACCCCAAATGTAACTTTTCAATGGACTATAAATGGACATGCAAACTAAATTAGTCGAATATTACAATTAGTAAGTAGTGATGTGGTAGTGGCTTATTTTTTGTACATAATTATGTTATTGTTTTTCAATTTAATCATTTCATAAAATGTTACTTTAAGAAAACAATACTAGCATTTTGTTTAATCCTACTAATATTATAGATGTGAAAGTTTGGATGGATGGATGGATGGATGGATGGATGGATGGATGGATGTTTGTTACTCAATCACGCCAGAACGGCTGAACGGATCTTGATGAAATGTTGTATGTAGATACTTTAGGCCCTGGAATAAAACATAGGATACTTTTCATCATCATCATCATCATCCATCACCACGCGGGTAAAACCGCGGGGCGCAGCTAGTAAATACATAAATTAAGTAAGTACTTAAACATACTATTATGTAAGTACTTACATTTTACTAAGTACTTAATTGATGTTTCAACATTCAGATTCAAATTATTAATTATGAATAATTTTTTGCTAGAATTTCATCGATCAATTATCCAATCGTTTTTATGCGTAAGTACTTAGTCAAATAGCCCACAAAATATGGGGTCGCACCCACATGTGATGAGGCGAAGGCCTTATAGCCTAATAACCTATCGGAGGTATTGGCCCATCGTAATGAAGACGACATATAATTACTCTGGTGATAAGGTGATATATATATATATATGTATATATTGTTTGTAATACGAGGCTGGCACAATCGCATTGTGATTAAAGCACCTAAAAAAAAATAAAAAACTGTTTTGCGCATATTGAATCATAATTATCAATTCTGTTAAAAATATCACACCGTTAGATGCTTGACGGCAGATTTTCAACTTGAAGCTTACTAGACAGCCGAGTACTAGAAATTAACCCACCACTATTATATGGTGTCGCCGTGGTGGTGCCGGCGTAAGAATAGTACCCCACCCTCTCTACCCGTGGTTGCCGTAAGAGTCGGCTAAGAGATGTAATCCGGAAGATGGGCATCAGCGTCTTCCTTGAACAATCACACCTAACTGCGCTCGCCAACCCGCCTGCCAAGCGAGGCGAGTATTGGCAAAACCCCCCCAGGAGGAGGCTTATGTCCAGCAGTGGACGTCCTATGGCTGATGATGTGATGTGATTATATGATGTCCACACGATGTTTCCCTTCATCGGCAGGTCAAGCTCATTGTTGGGGTTTGAACACTACTGTGCTATTATCGCTACAAAATATCTTACAAATTAAACTATGGTTACCCTAATAAAGCTCACGTATGTTCGTTTCTCTATTATTATTATCCGCCTACTTACAATGCCCATATAGTATAGTCAAAAAAGTATATAGATTACTAAATAGGATTGGCTAGGTCCATATTCTGTCTTTCAACGTCGACGTTGAGATTTAATGGCTATAAAATGACATTATGCTAAAAAGGTAATAGATAAATTGGACAAGTCTCGCGGTGGTCCATAAAGAATTTTTTGGGTGTGTAAAACCTGAAAAACACTTTAATGTTAAAAATGCTAAAGTAATTATCTGTCTAGGTATATGTGACGATAAATAAGTACATAATATGTTCTAAAACTTATATAAAAAACAGAAGTGATATAAGTGATATAATATGGTGAAGATTGATTTTTCGTGTTGCTTCCAAAACTCCATCTAAGCTTATTAAAAGTCGCCACTACATTACTAAGGCATGACTGAACTCGACCGGCACGGATTAGATAGACATGACCAAGATTGGACTTTTGACTATAACTAAAGATGTTAGGCATAAATTGCAAAAACCGAAGTATATATCATTTAACAGCTGGCATCAGCTGGCTCTTGTAGAACAATAAGTGACGTCTAGTTGTGTGCGTGACATGCACACAAGCGTTTTGAATCTGGCCTGCTGTGTTTACTGCGATTGCAGCGGCAACAGTCCATCTAGACAGTTAAATAATCTAAGCTGGCAACCTGTGGACATATGTTTATTAAAGGTAAAAATTGATGTTTCAGGAAGGATTAGCGCTATCAGAAGTTCGATTTTTAGTCCTTCCCAAGAACTTTCATATAAAAACATACAGTCGAATTGAGAACCTTCTCCTGTTTTGAAGTCAGTTGAAACGTTAAGGCTGATTTACACAGGGTCAGTAACTGACTACAAATTCGAGGCAAGTCAGTGCTGACCCGAAAAAAACCCTGTGTAAACTGATTTGAAGTCAGTACAGTGGCTTGAAGTCAGCGCTGACTTGAATATTCGGACACGAATATTTTAAAGTCAGTTGGCGCCCCCCGCCACCCGCGCACCCCCGCGCCAGCCAAATAAACCCCATGTAAACAGACAAGTCAGTGCGTGGTTAGTCACTGCCGCTGCGTTGTAGAGTGACCACGTTTTTTTCGCTGGCGATAAAAATGACGCGTAAGCTTAGCGAAGACGAAACCTTAAAATTGGTGCAATTATATGGCGAAAACGAGTGCCTTTGGGATATTAAATCCCTATATTACCGCAATAAAGAAATGCGGTCAACAGCGTTGCAAAATATGGCTCAACAAATGCAAATCGAAGGGCTCACTTCTACTGAAGTAAAAAATAAAATTAAAGCCATAAGGGCTACATATTATTTAGAGCTCGACAAGATACAAAAATCCACAAGATCTGGCGCTGGTGGGAACGTATATGTCCCAAAAGTCAAGTGGTTTCAAGAACTGGACGGCTTTATAAAAAATGCTATTGTAAAAAGGAAAACAACGGTAAGTATTCATTGTAACTTATTTATTTTATTTCCATTCTAGGTACCTATACAAAATTAATGAATTCTATCCAATTGCCATGGCACACTTCCAGCAGTCATAAAGAAGTTCCTATATAGGTCTCTTTTTTCTTTAGCAGTCATGCAATGGTTGCCTCTTTGTTGTTCTGAAATGCTTGGTAGTGGATTTATTTCCGATCTCCATGTTCCTTCTATTATTTGTCCATCATTGTCCTCTCTGTCTACACAAGTAGATGTTATGTAGGAACTTGAACGCTTTCGCAACCAATTATGCAGGGCACAGGCTGCACAGACAATGGCATCAACTGTGTCCACATGGGTTGGAATTGCTTTTTCGAACACTCGGAATCTAGAAACCAGTATACCAAAAGCATTTTCACTTATGCGCCTTGCACGCGACAACCTGTAGTTAAAGACTTTTTCGGCAGTACTTAGCTGCGTACCTGGATAGGGTTTTAGTAAATAATTCTTCAGTGGAAATGCTGCATCACCAACTATTACTCCATTTGTAGGAAGCAATCCATCTTCCAACCGACGATATAATGAGGAATTTTTGAAAACACCTCCATCAGAGGCGTTTCCATTCGCTCCAACGTCTATATATGAAAAACAATAGTCGTGGTCTACAAGTGCTAACAATACTGTACTATTGGTTTTTTTATAATTATAAAATTCACTTCCACTATTTGGAGGAGCTTTAATTATAATATGTTTCCCATCGATTGCTCCATAACATGAAGGGAAATTCCACTTGGTATTGAAACCGTCTTCAATAATCTTCCATTGTTCCTCTCGTTCTGGAATCTGTAAACAAAAAAAAAATTACAACCTAAATACGTATTATCATCAACTAATGATTTATTAAACATTACATTTTATTCTCATTAACAGAATAACTCAGGAACCAGCAACGATGACGCTGAGTTGGGTGAAGCTGAGGGTGTTGGTGACGGAGCTGAAAATGTATCAAGATCTACTGAAAATAATGATAATTCTACTGAAACGCCAACTCAAGCCATCCAGACGCCAGTTCGAAATTCTGTGACAGCTCCCAATCAATCTGGGCCTCCGCGATCAAAACGCTCCAAAATATCTCAGATGGCCGCCATGATAAAGGACTTAAAAAGTGTGTCAAATGATGTTAATATGTCACCATCTGAAGAAGAGTCTGACGCTGATATTTTCGGTAAACATGTGGCGGCTCAACTAAAAAAACTGTCTGAAGAACAATCTGTTATTGCACAAGAAGAGATCCAAAAAATATTATCCAAAGCTAGATTGGCTGATATACAACAAAAGAAGTATACAGAAAATGCACACTCTTCATCCCCTAACTATTTTATCCCTAGTCCGGCAGCAACTACAACAAGCAGCACAAGTAGCGTGGGATTTTACTCCCTGGAGCCCAACCCAATGACTGCATCAAGCGACAACACCATAACATTTTACCCGCCAGAGGTTGCCGAGCCTGCCATTAGCAACAGCTCTTTAGGATTTCATCCTTCCGATCGATCAACGAACCCCACATTTGTAAACTCCAGGCAGGTTATTATTACACCCTCAGGTTTGAATTACAGCACCACGATCAACGAAGAAGCTGAAAGTGAAAATAACACTGCTGTTAACACGATTATGCGTGCCTATGAAAATTCTTAATACTATTTTGATGTTGTATTTCTTAATTTTCTAATAATTTAATAATAAAAAATTTCTTACCTTAATATGTGTTTTTAGTGCCGTATAGCCAGCACACTTCTGGTATTAGTTGAGAAATTGCTGGTTTTGAGACACGATAAAAGTGACTAAGGAACCGATAGTTCATTCCTGAAGCCAAAAATGTCAGCGTTATTTCCAGTTTAATTTTGGCTGGTAAAGCATCTCTCATCAATGTATCATGTCGTTGAATAGAGCTCGATATCATTGACAGCAATTCGTCAAAATTCTGTGGTGACATCCTCATAGCCAGTTTGTACTCCGCAGGATCTTCAAATCGCAACTGCTTCAGCAACAAAGCAGAGCCACCAGTTTCGTTCCTATCGTCAATCCATTTTCTTACCCATTGTCGTTTATTTTTAGTTATCTCATTTTCTACCATTTCTATTAACTCATTCAACAGCAAAATTGATAAATTTTTCAACAAATAATTAAATCGTCGTTTCAGTTGTTTTCGCGAATTCATTTTTCCCACTGACTTCACACACGTGTGCTCACCGTGAGAAACGCACCACTACTACTTACTTCATGTAAACAGTAAAGTCAGTCGCGGCGCCGATATTGGCGCTGCGACTGACTTGTCTACTGACCCTGTGTAAATCAGCCTTTATTTACTTCGAATGTTTTTTTTTTAAATCAATTTCGTAAAACGCTTTTGAAAAATTCAATAATTGGTTATTAAAATAATTGGGTTACTAATAAAGTGGAACGCACGGAGTGATTCTACAGTCTGTGTAGTTGCAAGCTAGTCCGTTTTATGATGACATGTCATCATAAAATGGACTAGAATACATATTAGCGTATTATTCGAATACTCAAATTCTACATAATTAAGGCAACAAGGCGTGTCTTGTTGTCTCGATGCCGATGGCAAGATCTTACTTTATAGTCATCTAGTGACCCGTCCCGGCTTCGCGTGAGTGCCATTTATTTTGGCAACTTTATTACAAATAATCTCTAATTATATAGAAGTATTGTCTATACTTGACTTGTAACTTTCCGTGTTATCAATAAAATATTTGTGTTTTGTAAACAAACATGCCTGAAAAATATGTAAATGACAGTGAAAACTGTATTAAAATCCGTCGCGTGATTTAGAAGAAGTATGCAAAGAAACAGATGCGGTCAGTAATTTGACTTCAAAAAAGAAGGAGGTTCTATGTTCGACTGTATGTACTTTTTTTATCCTACAAATACAAATATTTTACCTGATGTTAAGTGATGGTGTGGTCGAAGATAGTAAAGCCCACCTAGCCTGTAATGGAACTGGCTCTCAAGTGAGGCTGCCGGAACACACCGTTAGATGCTTGGCGGCAGATTTTCATCTTGAGGGTGGTAGCTAGCCAGCCGAGTACTAGAACGTACCCTACAACCAAGCAAAAAAAAAAATATCTTCAAGAATTCTTTTGAATAAAATTGCCAGCCCTTTGAGAAATGTTGGTTCCTCTTTTCGACCATCTTTACAAATAAGTTGGTCGTGCTAGAAAGTCGATCTCAGAATTATATCTGATCCACATCTGTATTGTTGACTTTTCGATACAATCTACACGACCAGAAGTGAGAGGATTCATTTTGTGTAGTTTGATTCTTGTACTTTCCAATACCATCAGGAAAATCCATTACGATAATAGCTAAAATAAGTTCACTAAAACGTCATTGGCATCAACCAAGGTAAGAAATAAATTTACGTATACTGATCAAATCAAATCGTGCGGGGGACCACAGAAGTTCAAAGCAAATTGGAGAGAACATTTGCCAAAAGCTAGAATACTTTAGAAAAAAAAACTTACATCCGTTCTCATTATGCAAACATCCTTTCTATAGTTCACAAATATATAGACAGACAGACAGAACTAATATAACGTTGAAATGTTGTTTAATGAGTAAGTAACTTTTTCATTTGAAAGTTTTATTCGTAGCGTGCGATTAAGAAATGTCCATAATACCAATAAAGTTGTTACTGATCATAAAAACATAAAAGTATACTGAAATATACATTTTTATTTGACGTCTTTTAATGCTGATTTATCATTGAGAGACTTGACATTATGAAGATAATAAAACACTCGCTTTTTGTTTGAAACTTCAAGGCTATGGTCATTCATGACGTGAAATTTAAAAGTTATAAAATCCATATTATTTGAACTGTAAAGCTGCGATAAAAAATAGTTCTTGAAGATGTGTGAAGTATGCCCGCACTTGGCCAGCGTGGTAGACTACAGCCTTACTCTTCTCACAATGAGAAGAGGCCCACGCCCAGCAGTGGGACAGTTTATAAAAAAACAGGGCTGACTTGGAAAGCTATGATATGATGCGTTTTTTTTATTTTATGTAAAAGTAATGAGACGAATGAGGCGTTCTCCTGATGGTAAGAGATAACAACACATGGTCATAACCATTGCAGCAATGCACAAAACCTTGAGTAACAAAAAGGTCCAGGACGTCGCTGCTTTGGCGCTCATAACTTTGAGACTCGCTGATTAGTCTCAACAGCCCTGTAATTTCGCTAGCTGCAGTACCCTTCACACCGGAACATAGTAATGTGTACACATTACTGCTTGGGGGCAGAATATCTGATACTGCTGTATTCACACACACACACACACACACACACACATCATCAGCCATAGGACGTCCACTGCTGGACATAGGCTTCCTCCTGGAGGGGTTTTGCCAATACTCGCCACGCTTGGCAGGCGGGTTGGCGAGCGCAGTTAGGTGTGATTGTTCAAGGAAGACGCTGCTGCCCATCTTCCGGATTATATCCCTTAGCCGACTCTTACGGCAACCACGGGTAGAGGGGTGCTGTATTCAGTAATGCATTATTTCAAGCTTTTAACTGTAACATAGTATACCTACTCGTAATCCAGATGATGATCTTTAGGAGAAGGAGATACTACCAGGACAGTGAAATATAGATAAATAGAAACTATATTGTGCATACCAAAAATAAAATAAAAGTATCTTGTGAGCTGGTGCCACAAGTGGCACTGCCTTATCGCTAAGAGCGATCTCTTCCAGATAACCAAGAATGGAAAACACGATGCAGCGTCAGAGCAAACAGAAAATGTTGTAACACTATTAAATTAAAAAAATAAACAAATATAATAGTTAACTAAATAAAATTAAACTAACGAGCATTTTAAAGAGTATCTTCTCCCGATGCGCAGAACTTGTAAAGCCGTACAGGCTCACATGATGTAAACTCAATCGCATCAGATGATGTCCTTACATAAATAATGATGTTTAAAAAAACTTGTAAAACAGGTGCTTTTTGGGCGTTTCCGCTTCGCTATCACCGGCTCACGGACGCAGGCTATAATTACCTGTATTTCCGGAAAGGGACAGCCCTACAAAGAATACAGGTTCGTGCGCGACGGAGCTTAGCAAGGATGGGGTTTCATCCTGTTAGGCAGGTACATCTGTCAGTATTGTTTAGTGGTAGGATTTTATGAGGCCGCCAGGTTGAGAAGACAAAGGACCTATTCGTAAAACTTCTTTATATCTATTCTGTAAGACCACGGTCAATAATAAACTCTGTTTTGTGTTAACTTCAAGGTTATTGTATATTTTTCAACTATAAACATAAATCAGTCCATATCATATCTAAAACAACACGAGATTTCACCATTAAATCACAATATAACCCTCTAAGAGTGATGCCAGGTCTTGTCGAGTGTACCCAACCCAAATCCCAAAGGATGTTGCCCTCATCTCTCTACAAAAATTCCTTTTTTACTTTAAACTTATTCCAAACCTTACAATTCATAAAAATACGCGTAATTGAAATGATTTATTTTTTAAATAATTAAATTTTGTCCGCTTCAGCTATTAATAGCGTCCTCTGTCAAAATATCTTTAAAGTGTGTGAATAAAATATTTCTTAAAATTTGTATTCATTTATTTAAGTGACAATATTAGTGTTTCCTAAATAAATATTACTCTTTACAGCAAACGATAGACCGTATGTCATCATCATCATTACGAATCGAACATTACTAAAGGTTAACTTGCAAATAGATCGGTAGATATTTACTAAGCCGGCGGCTTGTAAAATGTCACAGCTTTGTCTGTGTCTTATAAAAGCAACCGAAAAGAAGTGATATAAAAATTGTTAAGTTGTAGGCAACAATCCTTTATCCAGCCCAAGATCAATGATTTTTCCAAATCGCCGCAAAATTTTAATATTTACGGGTCTCTCTCGCCTCTTTCAAGCGTTTTGTATTGTTCGCAAAATTTATGGAAAGTTCCTGATTTTATTTACGAACATGAATTTGGTGACAAACAAACTCCAAAAAAGCGAAGTTATTTTAGCAAAATTACAAATCTTAAAGAAATTCGCATTTCACATCTCAGTGTCATGTCGTACTGCAGAATTTTAGTAAATACTGCAAAACATAAACAATGCTAGGCAAGCGCGGTGCTTGCCATTAAGTAATAGTGTTATCATTCAAAATTTTAATAGAATTAGGTAATATATATTACTAACATCGTACTAATAATTTAGGATATTAATTTGACATCAATATGTTTGATCAAAGGTTTATGCGAATAAATTACACGCGAACTTGTCATGGTCATGTGATTGCGTTCTATTAGGACAACGTCTAAGTATCAGCCTTACTTGCTTTTTTCACTCATTTACTAGTGGGTAATACATCTATCAACCAGTCAAGTCAATGCCAATAACGCCAAAAACCATACACAGTTGACCTCGCTCCACGACATCCCACGTTGCTCCGTCTTAGGCAACTGGAGCCTTGAATATGCGCCAACATGCGCCCGCCCCGCTCTTACTTTCATTGTCCGATTGAATGCCGATTCGATCACAATGAGGCCATCCTAGACTTGTACGTATGGTCATTAACTGGTGATACTTTTTGCAAGTGTAAATGATCACATTACACTGACACCCTGACTACGTTTACTGTCAATCGTGATCGAGCTGTTTTAATGTTTTATACACATCTATTAACAGAGTGCGCATGTTACCATTATTTTCATAACGTTCAATTGACATTGACATAAGGAAGCGAACGTCACTGACAGTGACACATTGATTGAAATTAATTTGAAGCTTGTTCTTTCTTCGTTTCTTGCCTAATTAGTCTAAAAAAATTAAAACAAATAAACACAAAGTATTTAATGTACATAAATAACATGCCAGAAAATTACTTACACGTTATAAGCCCAGAAAATTTTGACAACTTTTCTAGTATAGTTGGTTAGCGTGTAAGACTCATTACTTACTTTATATTTATAACTGACGACATTGGTGATGAGGCGATCTGAATGGTAATAATATCAGCAAAGTCGTATGCTGATATATGCTGATTGTTTGGTTTCCTTGTTATCGACACACCACGTTTTAGCGAAATGGCTGCTAATTAAACCAATATTTACAGAGCTTAGAGAGTAAGAGCTTTGCTTACTTTTGCTGACAAGGGGGAGGGAGGGGTTAATAATTACTAAAATTCTGCTTACGTAATACTTGAATGGTCCCTTATCTCAGAGTAACGAGCGCAGTGTTTTGGAACTTAACAGTTACTAAACGACTTTTTTAACATTTAATTTTCACTGAAAAGTAACAAGCAAGCGTGAATTTACCTTCGAACGGACTGGTCCCTTATCTACATCAAAAACCCTATAACGTGTCATGGACGCATGACAAAAAACTCATTGGAACGAAAATCAAGCCCTTGCGAGCTCCATACCACTTGCGGATAACTATGACGATAGTATGACTTGTAAATGATAGTTTATGTCATCAGTATGCCAGCGCAAAATATTCCCAGCTATTAATTGACAGCTTCAATGTTACTGAAACTGAAGGTGCATGGTACCTACATTGTTACTAGAGGCCAACACTAGAATATATTTTTTATAGCGAATATGTATTTTGTAGCGATGATGGCTCAGTGGTTAGCGCGGTAGGTTCGCATGCCGAAGGGCGTGGGTTCAAACCCCAACAATGAGCTTGAGCTGCCGGTGAAGGAAAACATCGTGAGGAAACCATAGCGTGGTGGTAGGGTACTTTCTAGTACTCGGCTGGCTAGCTACCACCCTCAAGTTGAAAATCTGCCGCAAAGCATCTAACGGTGTGTTCCGGCAGTCTCACTTGAGAGCCAGTTCCATTCCAGGCTAGGTGCGCTTTACCATCTTCGACCACACCGTCACTTAACATCAGGTGAGCTGTGGTCAAACAACTAGCCTGACAGATATAAAAAATAAAAATAAAATTTAGGTCAATATGGTCATCGTTTTAATTGTTTTATGGTATGACTAGCTGCGCCCTGCGGTGTTACCCGCTATTGCCACGTGAACACTACATTTTTTCTTGATAAAAGGTAGCCTATGTGGTTGGTTATCCCGGGTTTCAGCTACCTCCAGACCAAATTAAATTAAAATCGTTTGTGTGTGAAGAAGTAACAAACATACAAACACACACACTCACAAACTTTCGCCTTTATAATATTCGTATGATTAGTGACTATAAATCTCAAAATTAGGTACGTAATTGAAATGCTCAAACAAACGTAAATATTAGCTACGTAATATGTATGTATATTAGTGGACTAGCTTTTTACCCGCAATTTCAAATACTCGAAGATTATTATATGATTATTTTACTATCATAAAGCAAGATATGCTCATACGCTATATTAAAAAAAAAACTTTTCTATGCATTCTCTTGAAGGTAGCGTTGATATTGTACTCAAGACAGCTAAGTGGTTAGCGTGGTCGGTTCACACGCTGAAGGGCGTGGAAAATGAGCTTGACCTGCGGCTGGAAAAAACATCAAATATAAATAATCTACTGATAACACCAATGTTACAAGTCAATTCTATAATATCATTTCAAATATATCATTAAAAGAGTTTTAAAACACTGATTACATGTCATTGAACTATTAATTTTACATGGTGATAGATTTCTTTAGCAGAAGGTCGTCTAGGTAGGTACCACCGCAGTACCAGATATTCTGCGGCTAAGCAGTAGTGTGTAAACATTACTGTGTTCCGGTTTGAAGGGTACTGCAGCTAGCGAAATTACAGGGCTATTAGGACTAACCATCTAGTCCAAAAATAATGAGCGCCAAGGCAGCGATGCCCTGGACTTTGTTTTACTACTCAAAGTTCTGTGTATCGCTGCAATGGTCATGGATAGGCGCTATCTCTTAACATCAGGACAGTCTCGTTCGTCTCAATAATGTTAAAAAAAATAAAAAAATATATATGTTAAAATAAGATATGTCTATATTCAATATACATCATCATCATCATCATTTCAGTCATAGGACATCTACAGCTGGACAAAATACAAACATGTCAATATAAAAAAAAAACGGGAATAATATCGGGTGGATACCATACCATGGTGGGTACCTTATCTCTGAGCCAAGCACCTGACGGTGTGTTCCAGCAGCTTCACTGGAGAGCCATTCCAGGCGAAGTGTGTTTACCATCTTCGACCATACTGTAATTTAACATCAGATATAAACTTGTGGATAAACACTTGAGACTGTCAACCATAAAAGAGGTCAATGGCATTTATTTTTATAGCACAGTTAATTTTTGTCGCGATTTTAGCATCAGAATAGATTAGCAGCATTCAATATGACTACACTTTTCCGAAACAAATATAATCTACCCCATTATGAATTCATTTAGCGTCCTGTCTCCTAAAATAAATATACCTACGTAATTATCACAATTATTTCATTAATTTATGCATGTCAGGTGTGTCATTGTACCTACGCATTATGCATCGGTTTACTTTGTAAGTACTTCATGTTCAAAGTAAACAACATTATTAATGTATAAATATAATTTTGTAAATTTACTTGGTGGTAGATCTCCTTAGCTCTCCTAAGTAAAATCTATTCATTAATCCGTAACCAGTAATATTCATTGGCCAACATACAAAAAAATTCTTACAATTACACTTTGAATAAATGAAGTTATTAAATAAATTATTAAGTAAATTAACAACAACGAATATACTTCTATTTATTTACAGTTCAGATTCCGTTTAGGTATGTGTTACGTATAAAAATCAGGAATTCGACAACCTCATTGACATATTATTATATTCACTTAATTTGTAAATGAATTGCTATCAAAGAAATTTTGAGGTGTTTTTTTTTAAATTCTATAATACACTTAGGCAAATCATCCCACTGATATTATAAATGTTTTATAAATGTTCCATTCCAGGTTAGGCATGCTTTCTTCAACCATACCATCACTTAACATCAGGTGAGCTGAGGTCAAACACCTAGCCTGTCAGCCATAAAAAAAAGTGAATGTTTTGATGGATGGATGGTTACTCAATCACGCCAGAACGGCTGAACGGATCTGGATGAAATTTTGCATGTAGTTAGTTACCTTAGGCCCTGGAATAAAACATAGGATACGTTCATCATCATCATCATCCATCACCACGCGGGTAAAACCGCGGGGCGCAGCTGGTTAATACATATTTTGGCGTGACGTAACGTTACCTAAGTAGTCTAGTTAAGTCCAAGGCACGACCAGCTTTTTATTTCTCATCAGCTCACCACACGAGCGTGACTACCCATCCATATCTTTAGGTGCTTTCTATAATCGTAGCGGCCAGCCATGGCATTCCTGTGATCACAGTTCTACTTATATACACGCAAATTATTTTTAACTGGCTGTGCCCCGCGGATTTACCCGCTGTCATCGCACGTGAACGCGAATACTACATTTTTTCGAGATAAAAGTAGCCTATGTATAAATTTTATCAAAAATGGTCCAGCCGTTTGAGCGTGAAGAAGTAACAAACATACAAACACACTTACCACTCACAAACTTTCGCCTTTATAATATAATCCTTCGCCTTTTCTATAGGACAAGCTTAATGTTTAGTTGCTTGCTTAGTTTAGTGGTAGATAGCGCTGTGTGAAATGTCCTACAATATTTATTATTCTTTTATTTATTAACTTTTTTTATGTACAAGTCATGTGACGAGCTAGACTCTCTCGCGATGGTAGGAGATAACGCATGTCCTTGACCATTGCAACGATACACAGAACATTGAGTAGCAAAACAAAAGGCATCGCTGCTTTGGCGCTTATTATTTTGTGCCTTGCGATTATTAATCTCGACAGCGCTGTAATTTCGTTAGCTGCAGTACCCTGCAAACCGTATATTACTACTGTATTACCTAATTCAAACAGATACTGTAATAAAAAAACTTTCTATATCTACATCATCATAAGCTTGGTGTGTTTAGTACTCCCGAAGCTTATGATGCTGTATAATGTCATAAGGAGTCACTTCTCATTATACTAAACAACTTTTACTATAGTGAAAACTATGAAATCGCGAAATAAATGAGCTTTTTCTTTCCATTTCGTTTTGTGTAACCGAACTATTTCCATGAACCAACTTTTTTCTAAGCTTATAGATACCTAATTAAACAGTTTTTTTCTCTCTTTATTACTTTTTTAAGCATGCTCTTATCGTGTGAAAGAGCCTGCAAAACTTTTATAGCAATACGCACTTCTAAGACGATGTGTTTCATTGCTATAAAGAAAAACGAGGCGTTGTGTTGCATTTGTCTAGTTACTAGACTCTAGTACGTATGTATGTACGTATTTTTATGACTTTTCTTTTAAATTGTTTTAATTTTACAACCTATTTAGTAACGGATCATTACCAGACAGCATCATCTCATAACTGAGATAAATAAATGCCTTCTTAAAGATTATTTGGATATTTAATTTCTTGTCATAAGTCTTAAGTTTTGATAACCGCGTAAAAAAAAAAAAACAAGAATTAATACGTGGAAGTCCACCAGTGACGGGCACCTAAAGTTTTCAGACTTTAAATAATAAAAAATAAAACACGAGTGCCATGCCAAAAACGTACAAAAAATTTAAAAATATTTTTCATTTACATTTGAATACAGAACAATAATGCCGCCATTTTTTAATTTTTATTAATCCTAGCCTGTGTATCACTCGGGGTGATGTAAGGATTTTTCGATATCCCACAAATTTAAATCTGTTCAGGCATTTTAAGTTATAAATAAACAATTTTAACATTTAACATCGAGTCATTTCAAATGCAACACTGCATTTACTGTATGAAATTCTGTGTATTATTTTCGCGAATGAAATAATCAATTACCGACTGTCTTAGTCGGAAAAGTTTCACGTTTTTGTGACATCAAGTAAATTCAATAGACTACATGTAAGTTTCACTTAAAAGATGACGCTCAAGCGGAGGTGGGCTTTTAAATACGCGCGCATACATACGCCGTTTTGCGTGGGGCCCGTAGCAACTTCTTATCTTGCTTGCTTGAAATAAATTCTTAACAGAACATATTTTTTTTCCAGAGTGGGGCGTCAACTACGAGACAGGCGAGGCAAGCGAGCCGGAGGCCGGTCGCATGCGTCCCGAGGACTACCGGCTCGTGTTCCTGAGCTCGGACTCGTCCTGCCGCGAGGACACCGAGGACTCGTCCTCGACGGCCTCATCCGCCGCGCCGCCCGCGCCCGACGACTGTGATTGGGATTACTTCGAGCCGGGCGCGGCGGCGCAACCCTCACCCCCGCCGCCACCCAAGCACGTGCCCACCCCCTGCCCGCGCACTTGCTCCTGCGGTGCTGAACCACGCATCGTAGCCGTCCCAGTCCCCGTCCCTGTCCCAATACCCGCCGCTCTCTGGCCAGCGCTCCTCGGCTTCCCCCAAACACCACCCCCGCCACACTGGAACACTTACCCCGGTTTTCCACCCCTCGATGCGGCTGCGCTCGCTCGATTCACCACGGCTGCAGCCGTTGCCGTCACCGCGGCCGCCACCGCCACCGCTTCCGCGACGGCAGCCAATAAACTCGCCATGACCACCGTCAAGTCCGATAAGGCTATCCAGTCCGAATCGGTGCCGGAGCCGAACGATAACGATAAGAATATCGAGAGGCCGATCGAATGCGAAGCGTCAGTCGATATCAAGGTTATAACGGAGGAGGACCGCCTGTCAGTGCTCTCCGATAAAGTGGATGCAATGCCGGAACATCTGAATGCGGAGAAAGCGTTTCCTTCGTCTAACGAGTCGGGAGATTCGAGCGACTCTGAGGCGGGAGGAGCGCGCCGTAGCTACGACGTGACAAGCGGCGCGCCCGAGGAGCCCGCCACCTCCGATGAGGACTCTGATGACTCCGGCGGTGGCGGCGGCGGCCGGTTCTCCCGCGTGTTTGTCGTCAACCCCGCCGACTCTTCCTCCGACATGGATGACAACGCGGACAGCAGCGGAATCGACTGTGACGATAAGTCTGATAGCTTGGAAATAATAGCAGTGGAAGCAGCCATACAGAACGGCGTAAACGTCGTCGCGGAACCGAATGACGTACCGCCACAAAACAATAACAACCCGGGCATTATTCTCTTAGATTCGATCAATTTTACCGATGAATATCCCCTGATTTCGTATGGGAATAACAGCGATGAAGGCTGCAGCGAAGGAACAGGGACAAGGTCGGAAATTGTTGATTTTTGTGACACGAATATGCTTCAAAGCGAGACGTGTGAAACATTTAACAGTTTTATTGCAACGTGCAGTTCGAGTAGTGATGATCAAGATAACAGAAATAGCACAGATAGTGGTAATTACCGATATCGTAGCGTATCAGAAAACACCGACGAAGACTCATCGTGCAATATTTCCAATACCGAGAGCGATATGAAAGTAAAAGTAATGGTCGAGCTACCTAATGAGAAAGATAATAACCGAGAACCAATCTCTACCGAAATTCAACCGGAATTATTAATGAGATTAGCACCTTCGCCAGAGCCTAGCCATAGTAATTCGAGTTCAGCGGCCGTGGAAAAAATAGATCTGTTCAAAGGTATAGAACGAACTCTCAGTGAACTATTGAAGAAAGAATTACTAGAGGACCAAGGGGAGGAGAAAATGCATGACGTTGGGCCGGTTTGCAGTCCGGCGGAGGGGGGCGCGTGCGCACCTGCCGAGACAACAGTTTGCCGCTCGCGCACGGCTCGTGCGGACGGGTCCGCTCGCTTTACTAGCCGCGTTATGATAACGCACGACCGCGTCTCCGTCGTCACGTCGGACACGACGCGCCTCATGCGTGACATTACCGTGCATCACACTAACTCGCAAAACGAACTGGAGCCTCAAAGAGTCGCAGAAACAAACGAAACGGACGAACGATTATCCGACGACGAAACAGCGCAGCCTTCGGGCGGAGTGACTGTCGTTAGCAATGCCGACACTCTCTCAGCGGTCGTGTGCCTCGAGGAGGGGCTCGCTGACGACGACTCTTGGGTCGAGGACGTCAGCCATGATGAGAATGAGGCCACTTCGTCTTCCAACTCGGACTCCGGTGACGAGGCCTCGTTACCTACTAGAGGCGAGGAGTTTGCTTACTGCCGCCGTTCCATAGACTTCACTCTGCACACGATCGTTGAAGAAAGTTGCGAAGAAAGCGAAACGGAACAGACTACGAAAAAACCAAGACCTATATCGGCAACCGAGTTGGAAAAATACTTTTTTTTTGGACTAGGCAATGGCAGAAATGTGCACGACGATGAGGAAGCAGTGTCAGAAACGTCAAGTGTGTGTAGTGAAGGCGGTGAATCTATTCCCGATAATGAACAACCTAAACGAAGTGGTGATAGTGATGAACTTGTGTCGTCTCGCTTGGAAAAATACTTTTTATCTGGATTTATGGGTTTCAACCAGGAACGAAGAGATTCGGATGGCTCCGGTAGTGTCGGCAGTGACAGTGAAGGTAGACAAAGTCCTGAACAACGGAGAAAGCGCCTGGTGCGAGCTCGAGGGACACCACGCTCACATTCCAACTCTTTGGATAACTTATTAGCCGGAGATGAGCCCTCACAGGATGTCCAAGAAGTCTCTGACGGTTCAAGTACCGAAACCGAAGATAGACATGACTCATCCGAAAGGCTTGATTTACAAGGTGAAAATAAAAGGAAAAAACAAAGCAAAAAGACACGTGGTTCACCGGCCGATGAGAGGCGACAGTCAGCTGAGTTCACCGAAGAAGCCCGCGATGACACGAGATCTGTTTCTGAAGGCGAAGATGGACGGTTGTCGCCACGACCTGAATTCCCACCTCTTGGATCTGAATTATCCGAATCTAAGAAACAAACGAGTAGAGATAGTGGATTTGTAGGTAGCTGTGATGATTTATTACGAAACGGTGATTCTAGTAATGATTTCAGATCTCATGAACCTAAAACCGAATTAGAGGAAATCACCGAAGAAATCAGGCCAGATATCGAAGAGCGTGTCGAAGGCCCTCCGTCATCTCGGCCGCCGCAAAGTCCACTCAGCCGTAAAGATAGCTTTAACAACTGGTCATCAGACGAAGAAACGAATCTAATGATGACGAAAATGCGTCAATTTTTCAAACAAATGGTCAACACAACGAATGTAAGAACGAGCACACCCGCCTCATCGAACTCTGAAAGCCCGCGCCCACCGAAACCACCCCAACTATTATATTTTGAAAGCGAACTAACTAGGTTAATGAAAACTGTACCGGGCATTCGTGACGAAGAGGTGCGTGAGATCGTCGAATACTTATCTAGTGAAGACACGTGGAGCGATTCGTATGATTCGTCCGATTACGCCGGCTCCGATTTAGAAGTCAGTGCGAACAGATCCGCATTAAGGAAGCAAATATCCGAGAGTTGCCGTGAGATAATCGATAAATTCGATAACGGATGCAATGACGCCGGCTCGCTGGAGCGAGACGCGGCTGGAGCGTATCGACGGTTGGCAGCGACGCTGGGCCGCGCTGGAGAAGGTTCACCTCCTTTATTCGGAAAAGTAATGAGGCATATTGGGGGAAGACTTGTGGCGTTGATGCATGAAGTTTCAGCTGGTGCCTCGCCGAGCACGGACGACGACAGCGCATCAGAGCCGGGAGCGTTAGCCCGGAGTCGATCTCACGATATTTTGGAAGCGGCGGCGAGTAGGGGAAGTGTTGCAAGTGACTGTGAGAGGTTTTCGTGGCGGGGTAGTTTTGAATCAGCGCTGCTGGCGGCGGATTCACGGGGCACTTTAGGCGGGGGAGTGGAAGCCCGAAGGTCGCCAGCGGGCGTGGAGCTTGCGGCTCAGAGGTCACACTCTAGAAGTTGTGGGGCCATCAGTGGCAGTGAGGATAGACTGTGGCGAGGAAGGAGGAGAGCATCAGCCCCGGATGCAGAGGTAAGAAACTTTAACTCAAAGTTTATTAGAACGCTGGACATCGAACCAAATACGTCCGAAATAAGTTTGTGTCGTTATAGTAATATTTTATTAAAAACATAGGTACTTAACATTAGGTCAGAATACGATCGAAAATAATCATAATAGGTAGATTAATAAGATATAGTCATCTTAAAATTAATACCAAGGGGATAATCACTATTGTTTCATTTATAAAAAGCATAGTTTTCTAATATCTTTACATACGGTATATTAAGAACAAAAATAATGTCAACTACATGAAAAGAATTGCAATCAAACCAACAATCGTTCAAAGTTAAACAACCCTATACAAAGAATTACCAAAGCATTTGCCCAATACAATACTGCAGCTGACAATGACGAAATCGGAGCAACTGGCTCTCAAAGCCTTAGTTGTCTAACAACATTATTTTGTAGGTATTTCTCAAGTGTCAATGTCACGCACGTCTCGTCAGTTCATTACGTTCAGTTCACGTGGCCTAAAACGCAGAATAAATAATAGTACTACTTGAAGTGGATATCAGTATCAAAGGATTGTTTTCCGTTATCTTACAAACGGTGATAAGCTGATAAGGGGCTTGTAAATAAACATTATGTTGTACCTACTATTAATCTCTTAGTAAAATAAATAAATGAATATTGGAGGACATTTGACAAGCGCCATCTAGCCCTAAACTGAGCAGCTTGTACTAAGGGAACCACACAGCTGACAGAATATATACTTTTTTTTTGTAAATACATACATACTTATAATGCATACGGAATACCCAGACATAAACAAACATATATGTTAGTCACACAAATCTTAGTCCTGAGTGGGAATCAAACCCACGTCCTTCAGCACTCGAAGCTTCACCAAATGAGCTAACAGGGCAATCATAGAATAGTATAGAAGTCGCTTTTCGCGTCTGTCTGTAAGCGGTAAGTAGACAAGCTTACTTCTTCTGAACCATGTAAAGGATTGATTTTGATACGATTTTCAGTCATTTTAAGAGTTTTTTCCTGAACGTTTGCATATAAAATACATCCTAATCAACTTTTTATATAAGTAGAGGAATTCAACTATAAACCTTTTTATGTTTCAAAGGCTAGATTTGACCAGAGTTCATATGATGTTAAGGCGGGGCAAGCCGCGAGCTTTAGGTATTTTAGGCTGCCTCCGGCCCACTCTTTCGGAGCGCGACGTATTCATTTACGCGAGTCGGAAGTTGTTTGCGACGCGCCGCGCGCACGTCTCGCGCGGCAGCCACGCTGTGTACGTTACTGGAGTAGTGGATAACAAGTCAGTACATCAATTTCTAGGCAATCGATAAAATAGCAGATCACATACTGTCATTGTATTTATTTAATATTCTTATAGTGATCAGTTTTGGCTCGTTACGTATACTCACTAAGTAATAGTATATAGGTATATATGTATGTAACTACCTACCTATGCACTTTCAATGATTTTTTGGTTTTCAGAAAGTCTATAGAAAAAGTGCCGAACTCAAATGAAATTGGACGATGCGTATCTACCTACTTATTGTAAAGAACTGGGGGTCTTTCAATTTATTGTTCAAATAAATAAAAAAAAATTGTAGGACATTACACACAGCGCCATCTGAACCCAAACTAAGCAAAGCTTGTACTATGGAAGTCAGTTTTTTTTGTTGTAAATACATAAGTAGGTACTTATAATATATACCGAACACTCAGAAGAAACATTTTTGATTATAGTACAAAATTTGTAGCGATGATGGTTCAGTGGGTAGCGCGGTAGGTTCGTATGCCGAAGGGCGTGGGTTCAAACCCCAACAATGAGCTTGAGCTGCCGGTGAAGGAAAACATCGTGAGGAAACCATAGCGTGGTGGTAGGGTACTTTCTAGTACTCGGCTGGCTAGCTACCACCCTCAAGTTGAAAATCTGCCACCAAGCATCTAACGTTGTGTTCCGGCAGCCTCACTTGAGAGCCAGTTCCACTGCAGGCTAGGTGTGTTTTACCATCTTCGACCACACAGTCACTTAACATCAGGTGAG
This sequence comes from Biston stratarius, assembly GCA_950106695.1. Classification (NCBI taxonomy): domain Eukaryota; kingdom Metazoa; phylum Arthropoda; class Insecta; order Lepidoptera; family Geometridae; genus Biston; species Biston stratarius. The sequence continues at coordinate 5,863,676 of OX467107.1, forward strand.
CTGTGGTCAAAAACGTAGCATGTCAGCCATAAAAAAAAATGTTTGTCCTGAGTGGGGATCGAACCCACGCCCTACGGCTCTTGAAGTCTGCTTCAATACTACCAATGAACCAACAGGGCAGTCAGTAAGGTCAGAGCAGCGCAGTAAGTTGATAATATTTGTCATCATGATCATCATCATCATCACCATCATCATCATCATCATCGTCATCATCATCATCGTCGTCGTCATCATCATCATCATCATCAGCCATCAGCCATAGGACGTCCACTGCTGGACAAAGGCCTCCTCCCTTGGTTAGGTGTGATTGTTCAAGGAAGACGCTGCTGCCCGGATTCACATCCCTTACTCTTACGGCAACCGGGTAGAGAGGGTGAGGTACTATTCTTACGCCGGCACCACCACGGCACATTATAATATTTGATAATATTTGTGCTTCATAATAAATACAGGGTGTCAGGTATGATACCGGACATCGTGCATTTCATTTTCGTTATTATTTTCTGTCATCATAATTTTCATGTCACCCAGAAATAACTTTAAGAAATACAGGGTGTTACTTATGATACGGGACGTCGCGTCGTCCATACTTTAATTTTCATGATTATTTTGTCACCATAATTTTTAATCACCCAGAAAATTAAATAACTTTTATAATATTTTTGCTTTATGATAAATACCAGTTAGGACACAGGACGTCGTCGGACACACGTCTTAATTTTAATAATAATTTTCTGTCACCATATTTAGTCAGGAGGAAATCGACCTATTTTAAGAAATCTTCAATCTTCTTTCATCTTTTCCAAATATCTACGGCTGGTATAGATGTGTTCGTCGTTGCGTCTAGTTCATTGAAAAGCTAGTTGTAACTTGAGAAAGTGGGGATTGGCAGCACTGTGACGTCACAAACACGGCGCGGTGGCTGACAGTTATAGATATTTATTCATATCTTGAGTTCTATTTACTCAAATTGGCCGAATGAGGTATCGTTTGAAAGCTTATTTGATGATCTATAATGTTTTTGTTAGACCTATAACGTAAGTTTAGTAATTATTACAATATTAAAATATAAAAAAATGCCTCCTATATGTACACATTTACCGGTACGATTAAAAAACTAGAAACTGTAGTATAAAATAGTAGTATATAACTAGAAATTGTAAAATTGTACTTATCTGGTAAATTTTATAGGAGAAAATGACATTCTGATACCACTCTAGTCCTATCATGTATTTTTTGTTTTGTTACTTTCTTTCTCTTTTTTTAATTTTTGTATGTATTTTTATAATGTTTGGTGTATAATAAAGTTGTATTGTATTGTATCATATTATTTTCTTATTCTAGATTCATATTTACTGTATACGCTTTATAAACGTAGCGTTTTCTTGCATGTAGCCATGACATAGTGGACTCCCCAAAGCCTACAGTTCTTTCTATTTGCAATAACTTGATTCGCTTAAGGCTTACTATTAGACGACGGTCCTTTCATTGTAAATTAGAAAGTCACTTGTTATTTCTTCAAGTCTAAACGACTAGATATGGATATGGGTGACATTTAGAATAGAGTTAGCCCATGCCTTAGTTTGAGATATTGGCTTCTTTTTGGGAGAGCGGGTTAAGTTAGTGTTGTCTACATATACATATATATATATAAATAAATATATACTTAATCACCCCTACACCCGTAGGAGTGATTAAGTCATTAAAATAACAAATAAGTACAATGAGATACAACAAAGTAAATGTTATTGTTATATTTTTTTGTAAATTTTATTGATTGAGTATGTTTATAATTTACATTAGCTTGATAATTTAAAAATTAATCATACGACTAGATTATCGCGGTTATTAATTTATTTAGATCGTAAAGATTATACATGTCTAAACATTCATAACGATCATCAACATAACAAAAGAACAATAACAATGTTATTGCGATCATACATATATATTAGGTCATTATGAAATTTATCTAATCAAAATAATCACCTATGCAATCGATGCATCTTTGCCAAAGCTTGAGGAGTTTGTTGATGCTCTTAAAAAACAGCTGGACAGGAGGCAACAAATTCTTCAAAGGCATTTTTACTGCACCTCGGGTATTTAATTTATTCCCCGCAAAAAAGTTATCCAAATTCTGGAAAAAGTAGAAGTCTGTAGGCGCAAGGTTGGTGAGTACGGCGGAGGACGGAAAGTTTCCAACTCTTGCAACTTGGAGATCGTCTGCAGTGCAGTATGAAGTTGCTCGTTATCGTGCAGGAGCAGCGGAGACGAATGATTGACCAAAGTTGGTTGGAGATGTGCGAGCTTTTCCATCATTGTGTTCTTCACAGTACAGTATCTGCAGTAATGCTCATCCCGTTTGGTACGAAGCTGTGATGAATTACACCGCCGCTAGACCCCCAAACAGTGATTATCACTTTTCTAGGGGTAAGTTTTCGTTTAGGGCATTGTTTAGGTGCTGAATCGGGATCCAACCAACTTGCTGAGCGTTTACGATTGTCAAACAGAACCATTTTTCGTAACAATGCGGTCTTTAATTCCATCGTACTCGAAGAAGTAACGCCAGAGGCACGGAACAGAGGCATGGAGGTGCTGTTCTTTAAAAAAGGTGACAATACCTTATTGAAGAATCATAGACCCATCTCGGTTCTGAGCCATGTTTATAAGCTGTTTTCAAGGGTTATTACGAACCGTCTCAGTCGCAGGTTCGATGACTTTCTGCCTTCCGAACAAGCCGGTTTCCGAAAATGTTACAGTACCATAGACCACATCCACACGTTACGGCAAATTATACAGAAGACCGAAGAGTATAGTTTGCCACTATGTTTAGCGTTTGTCGACTATGAGAAAGCCTTTGATTCGACCAAGACATGGGTGGTGGTTGAGTCTCTCCAACGATGCCATATTGACTATCGGTATATCGAAGTGTTGAAGTGTTTGTATAATAACGCTAATAGTTCTGGAGTGGAGACCACAGACCGGCAAGCACAGCGTAGGACGTCCACCCACAAGGTGGACAGACAACCTCATAAAGACCGCAGGAACGCGCTGGATGCGAGCCGCTTCCAACTGTCACTATAACTGTCTATGGAACTATATTATGGAACTATATTATGGAAGTCAGTGGGGGAGGCCTATGTCCAGCAGTGGAAGTCCTACGGCTGAGATGATGAACAACGTGGTTTAAAAAAATATGAAAATTTAAAGTGCGACGCCCTATAATATCATACCGAACACCTTGTATTTATTATGAATTAAAAATATATTCATAAGTTCTGTTTAGGTGACAGACGTAATCAAATCTAAACGAAATAAGGCCACCAAACCCCCCAAGCTGTTTACAAAAAGTAGGTACTTACGCATCGTCAATTCCAATTTCATTTGGTACTTTTTCTTGTCTTCACCCTGTATTTATTATGAAGCAAAAAAATTTGGTAAATATTTACAAAGTAGAATATATATCATGGAAATGTAAGTACGACGCCCTATAATATCATACCGAACACCCTGTATTCATCATGAAGCAAAAATTTTTGGTAAATATTTACAAAGTAAAAAAATATCATGGAAATGTAAGTACGATCGAACCCACGCCCCTACAGCTCAGGCAGACATACTCCCAATGAGCCAACAGGGCTGTCATAACGGTGTGTTCCGGCTGCCTCACTTGAGAGCCAGTTCCATTCCAGGCTAGGTGTTCTTTTCCATCTTCGACCACACCGTCACTTAGATTTTTTGTTGTAAATACATACTTATAATTCATACAGAACACCCAGACACAGAACAAACATTTGTTTATACCAAACAAACATTTGTCCTTGGCGGGAATCGAACCCACGCCCTACAGCTCAGGCAGACATACTCCCAATGAGCCAACAGGGCTGTCATAACGGTGTGTTCCGGCTGCCTCACTTGAGAGCCAGTTCCATTCCAGGCTAGGTGTTCTTTTCCATCTTCGACCACACCGTCACTTAGATTTTTTGTTGTAAATACATACTTATAATTCATACAGAACACCCAGACACAGAACAAACATTTGTTTATACCAAATAAACATTTGTCCTTGGCGGGAATCGAACCCACGCCCTACAGCTCAGGCAGACATACTCCCAATGAGCCAACAGGGCTGTCATAACGGTGTGTTCCGGCTGCCTCACTTGAGAGCCAGTTCCATTCCAGGCTAGGTGTTCTTTACCATCTTCGACCACACCGTCACTTAGTTCTTTTGTTGTAAATACATACTTATAATTCATACAGAACACCCAGACACAGAACAAACATTTGTTTATACCAAACAAACATTTGTCCTTGGCGGGAATCGAACCCACGCCCTACAGCTCAGGCAGACATACTCCCAATGAGCCAACAGGGCTGTCATAACGGTGTGTTCCGGCTGCCTCACTTGAGAGCCAGTTCCATTCCAGGCTAGGTGTTCTTTACCATCTTCGACCACACCGTCACTTAGTTCTTTTGTTGTAAATACATACTTATAATTCATACAGAACACCCAGACACAGAACAAACATTTGTTTATACCAAACAAACATTTGTCCTTGGCGGGAATCGAACCCACGCCCTACAGCTCAGGCAGACATACTCCCAATGAGCCAACAGGGCTGTCATAACGGTGTGTTCCGGCTGCCTCTCTTGAGAGTCAGTTCCATTCCAGGCTAGGTGTTCTTTACCATCTTCGACCACACCGTCACTTAGTTTTTTTTTTTGTTGTAAATACATACTTATAATTCATACAGAACACCCAGACACAGAACAAACATTTGTTTATACCAAACAAACATTTGTCCTTGGCGGGAATCGAACCCACGCCCTACAGCTCAGGCAGACATACTCCCAATGAGCCAACAGGGCTGTCATAACGGTGTGTTCCGGCTGCCTCACTTGAGAGTCAGTTCCATTCCAGGCTAGGTGTTCTTTACCATCTTCGACCACACCGTCACTTAGTTTTTTTGTTGTAAATACATACTTATAATTCATACAGAACACCCAGACACAGAACAAACATTTGTTTATACCAAACAAACATTTGTCCTTGGCGGGAATCGAACCCACGCCCTACAGCTCAGGCAGACATACTCCCAATGAGCCAACAGGGCTGTCATAACGGTGTGTTCCGGCTGCCTCACTTGAGAGTCAGTTCCATTCCAGGCTAGGTGTTCTTTACCATCTTCGACCACACCGTCACTTAGTTTTTTTGTTGTAAATACATACTTATAATTCATACAGAACACCCAGACACAGAACAAACATTTGTTTATACCAAATAAACATTTGTCCTTGGCGGGAATCGAACCCACGCCTTACAGCTCAGGCAGACATACTCCCAATGAGCCAACAGGGCTGTAAAAACGCTGTGTTCCGGCTGCCTCACTTGAGAGTCAGTTCCATTCCAGGCTAGGTGTTCTTTACCATCTTCGACCACACCGTCACTTAGTTTTTTTTGTTGTAAATACATACTTATAATTCATACAGAACACCCAGGCACAGAACAAACATTTGTTTATACCAAACAAACATTTGTCCTTGGCGGGAATCGAACCCACGCCCTACAGCTCAGGCAGACATACTCCCAATGAGCCAACAGGGCTGTCATAACGGTGTGTTCCGGCTGCCTCACTTGAGAGTCAGTTCCATTCCAGGCTAGGTGTTCTTTACCATCTTCGACCACACCGTCACTTAGTTTTTTTGTTGTAAATACATACTTATAATTCATACAGAACACCCAGACACAGAACAAACATTTGTTTATACCAAACAAACATTTGTCCTTGGCGGGAATCGAACCCACGCCCTACAGCTCAGGCAGACATACTCCCAATGAGCCAACAGGGCTGTCATAACGGTGTGTTCCGGCTGCCTCACTTGAGAGTCAGTTCCATTCCAGGCTAGGTGTTCTTTACCATCTTCGACCACACCGTCACTTAGTTTTTTTGTTGTAAATACATACTTATAATTCATACAGAACACCCAGACACAGAACAAACATTTGTTTATACCAAATAAACATTTGTCCTTGGCGGGAATCGAACCCACGCCTTACAGCTCAGGCAGACATACTCCCAATGAGCCAACAGGGCTGTAAAAACGCTGTGTTCCGGCTGCCTCACTTGAGAGTCAGTTCCATTCCAGGCTAGGTGTTCTTTACCATCTTCGACCACACCGTCACTTAGTTTTTTTTGTTGTAAATACATACTTATAATTCATACAGAACACCCAGGCACAGAACAAACATTTGTTTATACCAAACAAACATTTGTCCTTGGCGGGAATCGAACCCACGCCCTACAGCTCAGGCAGACATACTCCCAATGAGCCAACAGGGCTGTAAAAACGGTGTGTTCCGGCTGCCTCACTTGAGAGTCAGTTCCATTCCAGGCTAGGTGTTCTTTACCATCTTCGACCACACCGTCACTTAGTTTTTTTTGTTGTAAATACATACTTATAATTCATACAGAACACCCAGGCACAGAACAAACATTTGTTTATACCAAACAAACATTTGTCCTTGGCGGGAATCGAACCCACGCCTTACAGCTCAGGCAGACATACTCCCAATGAGCCAACAGGGTTGTCAAGAAGGCTTCATACTTCTTGTAACTTTCTGCAAAAATACAATAAGAATGTATGTAGGTATATGTTTACCTATATACTATTACTTCGTAAATATACGTAACGAGCTAGAACTGATCATGATGATGAGTACACAATACTAATTTGAAAGCATCTACTTACTTACTTTAATTTGATTATTAGATACCTATCTACTAATTTATACGCGTATTACATATACATACATCTAACTACAGAGAGCATAGCAAGAAATGTCGGTTTTAGTGAAAATATTTTTATTACTACCAATTCAGCCTAGTTACCTAGATACATTTTTATTTACTTACCGTCGTTTGCGCCTCATTTGGTACGATTTTTTTATGGCAAGACTTGAAAGTCTTTTTCTACGATCGCTTTTGTTAGCCATTTTTTCCGTAACCTTGTCGCGGCGGCGATCGCTACATAGTTTGGCGCACGTCCGACGTCGACGAGCTCTGCGAGCGGTCTGAAGCGAAGAAAAACACGCTGTGATGCCATAAATTCGTGATTAAAATTCATATAAAATTACCATTTTAACTTTTTATAATTTTTATTTATAAATAAAAATGTTACATTATTTCGTAATATTTTAAGAATTATCAAAAAATAATTAAATAGCTAGAATTAGTCGTATGTGGATTCTGTTTTTTGAAATAGAGGTAACTTTGGAATTTTTTTCGATCGAGCGAAGTTAATGATTTCATGTATCAGATGGTCTGAGTAAATGAAAGATATGCTTAAAAATAACATATATTTTTACCCACAGTAAAAAAATATACTTTGTCATAGAACAATGTGGATTCTTGTTCGACGTTTAAATGGCCAGGAGCGTCTTAAATGACGGTGTAGTCGATGTGTGGTAAAAATATCTAGATTATAATTGGAACTGGCTCTCAAATGAGTGCCGTAACACTTGTGCTTGGCGGAATTTATTTTACTTTAGATTGATGGTTAGTTAGCTGAGTACTAAAAAGTACCCTACCACCATGCTTTGGATTCCTAATGATGTTTTTCATGACTGGCAGCTTAAACTCATTGTTGGGATTTGAACCCGCGCTCAGCTATCTTCACACACTTTAAACAGTCATCCATAACCCGAGAAGGCAGTCGAGTTAAAAAATAAACAATTGACAGCAAATCCATTCATTCGCAGATCGAAATAAAGTTGAATGTTTTGTTCGCAAAACTTTTATCGCTGAAATCGAAAAATCTTTCCCTGATCTTGGTACCATATTGATAGTTGACGGTAATCACTTACCATCATAAAACTTGTCGGCTATAGTTACATACATTTGTTATAGACAATAGACAACACTTTATTAATGGCATAAAACAAATTTCTATTACATTAACAATATATCCAAAAAGAAATAATAAATATAGATTTAAAAAAATTAAACAGAAAGAAAGAAGAAATCACTCAAATAAAATAATACAGCCCTGTTGGCTCATTGGTAGTATTTCTGTCTGAGCTGTAGAGCGTGGGTTCGAACCCCGCCAAGTACAAATATTTTATGGTATAAACAAATGTTTGTTCTGTGTCTGGGTGTTCTGTATGTATTATAAGTATTTATGTATTCTATCAGTTATCTAACTTCCATCACACAAGCTCTGCCTATTTTCAGACAGATGTCAGATGGCGCTGTGTGTAACGTGTCAAATGATATATAAAAAAAAAAAAAACACTTTAGTCAGTTACCTATATCTTTATAGTTCTAGTGATTAGTTCCCTTATAATTTGTATACTTCTCTGTAAGCTCATTATGTAAATTCAGGTGTGCACAAATAATAATTTCTAATGTATTTTTTCTGTATTTAAAACCAGTATCCGTCCAAATGCGGCAAATAAAAATACATTATTCGCCGTCCAAATGTGTATAAGTATAAAGTTTATTTAGTCGAATACTGGTTTAGTTTTTACTAGGCACCAAAGTCGTAAAATTCCATTCCATAAAAATCAAAAACGACTTTCGCTGCATTTCATAAAATCAGTTTCAAAATAAAAACTTAGCGCAAACGGCTTCGTATCGAAAGTTATCAGCTGTTATTACGTAAGATAATAATTTGAACTCATTTTGTTACCTAATAGCGATTATGATTGCATATTTGCGAAACCAGAGCGGATTCTGCCAACATTAGCATAACAATCGCTTCGGTATGTCCATTCATTGAATATTTGATAATTGTAAACACTCGTGTACTTCAGGACTGACAAGTACAGGTGCAGTTTACTTACTAGATCTTCTTAGCAAGAGGTCGTCTACGTAGGTGTCACCGTGGTACCAGATATTCTGCCGCCAAGCAGTAGTGTGTAAACATTACAGTGTTCCGGTTTGAAGGGTACTGCAGCTAGAGAAATCACACGCTGTTGAGACTAACCATCTCAAAGTAATGAGTGCCGAAGCAACGATGCCCTGGACTTTGTTTTGATACTTAAAGTTCTGTGTATTGCTACAATGGTCCTGAACATGCGTTATCTCTTACCACCAGAGGAGTGTCTCATTCGTCTTATTATTTTCACGTACAATATTTAAAAGAAAAAAATGTGTAAAATTCTGCCTCAGTGGAGACGAAATGCTGAAAATGTTATAACTTAAAGCTTGTCCTACATGATGAGCCTATCTCTCATATCCCTGTTAGCTTATTTGGTAGTAGCTCTGTTTGTCTTTTAGCAGTGAAGTATGGGTTCGATTCCCACCGGGGCAAACATTATATGACGAACATAAAAGTTTTTCGGCGACGTGTATGTGTTATAAGTAAGTAGTTATTACAATTACGTGTGTATGTGTTACATGAATTTGAGTTACTTAAAACTCGACCATTTATAAAGAGAAACTTGGAAAACCTCTTTTTTAATTTCCAAAATAAAATAAATCATTGTAATCTTTATATTTCATAAGAAATAATTCTTTAATTTTTTGTTATCTACATGACATATTTTAACATTAGATATTCTATTTTATTTCTAGTAAAAACAAGTTTTTTTTTTTTTATTTGACTGTTTACTTGTTTGACCACAGCTCACCTGATGTTAAGTGATGGTGTGGTCGAAGATGGTAAAGCACACCTAGCTTGGAATGGTACTGGCTCTCAAGTGAGGCTGCCGGAACACACCGTTAGATGCCTGGCGGCTGATTTTCAACTTGAAGGTGGTAACTAGCTAGCCGAGTACTAGAAAGAACGCTACCACCACGCAAATGTCGAGTGGCTTATATGGCTTTAGGGTTAACACTTTACAGGCAACCTAGCTTAATTATTATTTAACACCTTGCAGTCTGAAGAAGAGCAACGTGCTGGTTCGCTTCCACGCTTGCCATCGGTGACGGGGACCAGCACTGTACCGGCTGGGCCGGTCAAATCAGCCCGATACCGGGCGCCGGGCTTCCGTACAGCGACGCGAGCGGCGTCAGCACCAGGTCTGCACGCGCCGAGAAGAAGAAGACCTCCTCCGACATCGCAGCAACCGGCGCCTGCTGCGCCTGCATCTGCACCAAGTTTACAGGGTAAGTTCCATAATCTTTCTATGTCTGTACTTTTTAACCTCACAAATAATCTTATCGTGTATATGTTAATGTTTTTTTACCGCAAAACCCGCAACGTCTCACAGACAAAAGTCTTTAACCAGTGCGTTCTACCAGTCATGACCTACGGAACAGAAACGTGGACACTCACAGCTGGAATGATCCACAAGTTCAAAGTCGCTCAGCGAGCTATGGAAAGAGCTATGCTTGGCATTTCTCTAAGGGATCGTATCCGGAACGAAGTAATTCGCCAGAGAACTAAAGTCACAGACATAGCTCAGCGTATTAGCAAGCTGAAGTGGCAATGGCAGGAATATCTGTCGCAGGACCGATAACCGCTGGCGTAGACGTGTTCTGGAGTGGAGACCGCGAATTGGCAAACGTAGAGGACGCTCTGAGACTCGATGGAGTGACGATATACGTGGGACACCTGGCGGTGGATGGAAGCGAAAGGTCGAGGATCGGGCTGAGTGGCGTGTCATAGAAGAGGCCTATGTCCAGCAGTGGACTACAAAAGGCTGATGATGATGATGATGATGACTTGTATATAATTAGTAATTATATTGTAGCCATAAATACTTACAAAACATGACGGGTAATAAAAATCAGACTTGGCTTAAACGACGGTTAAGTTCGTTGCCATTAAAAAAAGAGACGCGCTAAGGAAATTAGTAGAAATAAAATTAAAAAACTAACGATCATTCGATTTTTTTGCCGCACTGCTCGCCTCTGTAAAAACATTCCATTTTACGTGTGTAGTACATAATGTCACGATGTATGGTCTAAACTAAAACGTATAATAGCTATAAAATTTACCTTCAGTCATTGAATCAAGTCAAGAAGTTGAAGATATTGAGTAAATCTAATTCTCATCTGTTTTGTTTTATTTAAAAAACCATGCTATAGATATGCTATAACTCTGTTGTTAAAACAAAGTTCTTAAGAATGAAAGTAAATTATTTTATCTACTTAGTTTAACCGACTTCAAAAAAGGAGGTTTTTTATGTATCTTCATCGATTTCTCGAAGACGCCTGTACCGATTTGGAAAATTCTTTTCTTTTCCCAGGTCCCATTTAAATTTTATCGAAATCGGTCGAGCGGTTTTTAAAATTTCAACCAAAATCTAAAAATTGATCATTGATAATATTTTCGTTTACTCTGAAACCTCGCAAACCTCATGTTTCATTGGAGCAGTGCGTTTAATTAGCCTACCCATATTAATAAACCATACTTAATACCTAAAACCTAGCTGTGTTCGAGCTTAGAGAGGCATGTCGGTTTTTTAATTGTAAATTTATACTTATACTATACCTTCTGTTCATAATATACCTTCTATTCAATTCACATTTCACCATTTTGCTGATGAACAGCCTAAACAAGCAATTCCACTGCCAACATTAAAATTTGACTTCTTTATAACTAGAATAAGACTTCAAGAAACTAAGTCTAATTTTCATGAAAGACAAACAAACGACTAGGCACTTCATCAAGAATAAACCAAAAAAGACTCCGAAATTTGTTTAAGTTTACACCATAAAGATTTAAACTTTTAACAGTTCCTTCATTATGCATTAATATAGTAATTTCTCTTGTTTATTAATTTATCTCTGTTGGATGTACACAAATCAGGTTGTAAGAATGTTATTTTCTACTGAACAATCAATATTAATTAAATACACCGATGCTCACTAAACAAACCCGTCTTTTCTTTAATGAAGTTATAAAACATCCATTGTTAAATACATGTTCACACAAACCGGTCATCAAACAAAAATGTCCGTAGAAAATGGGAGACAAAGAAAGTTCAATTAGAATATAACCACAGGTAGAATTTTATTATACTTTCGCACGCATAATGTGAAAATAAAATCTGTTACCGCACACTCTGACGTTAGTGAACTAATATGAGAAAGAAAGCAAAATTTACTCTGAGTAATTGTTATGATAAATATGATAGTTTAAGAGAATTTTCACTTTAATCTATCATAGATAAACGCAGGGCAATTGAGACTAACCATTGTTAAAGTAATGTCTTAAAGTAAAGTAAGAATGTCTTAAAGTAACAACCGTCTTGGACTTTAAATAAATAAATATCGTAGGACATTACACACAGCGCCATCTGACCCCAAACTAAGCAATACTTGTATTATGGAAGTCAGATAGCTGATAGAATACTTATATTTTTTTGTAAATACATATTTATAATACATACAAAACATAGAACAAACATTTGTTTATGCCACAAAATGTTGTTCTTGGGTGAAATAGAACTCACACCCTACAGCTCTTAAAGCAGATGTAATACCAATGAGAACAAACATTATTTATTACACCACAAATGCTTGTCCTGAGTGGAAATCGAACCCACGCCCTACGGCTCTTGAAGTAGACATACTACCAATGAGCCTTCAGGGCTGTCAATAATATTCTTTAGAATTATACTCACTTAGATTTGATTTAAAAAGATTATAATCTTTTTAAATCAGTCTTATGAGAGAGAGAAAGAGACGTAAATAAATTTTCTTTTTCCTTCTCGTTCGGACGGCTGTCCGTCGTGGTTCGCAGGACATAGCGATTACGAAATCGATTTGCGACATTTATGTACGTTCTACGTTTTCGATAGAAAAATCTATGGAAAGTCCTCCTGGCGGGGTTTACAATCTGCCTTTTTTTCCATAAATTTGACTATTGTTTACGTACCAAGTAATTCTTGTAATATGCTAGAGCCGCTAATACATTTTTTTTAATTTAGCATTAAAAGTCTTTATGACTGTGGATAGCGCCTCTGTCGAGCGTAAATGGGCGCTTTTTCACACATTCTACGTTTCGCACTACATATATGTACATATGTAATACCATTCTGGCGTTTATTTCTAAATATGCACTACCGTGTCTCGGATGACACGTTAAATTGGTACGTCGCAATCGTTTGTTCTGTTTCTAAAACAACAGCCGTCAAGCCAGGTTAGTGCGCTATTCATTGATATTGAACTTCTTCACAAAATGGCAATTTAATTCAACAGATGTTTCTTGTTAAAAAAAAAGGATAGACTATGGACCCTTAGTACACACAATCACTCATTCATAACATGTAGCAACTAATGCAAATAATTTGATAAGTTTCTATTCGGCTCAATCAAGCATGTATTCTTTTTCGCGCGGAAAATTATTTTCTGAAAGCTGCTAATGTGTTTTACGTAACTTGGGCATACGTTTACCGGAAAAGCGTTATAGAGTTTTTCCATTTGAATTTTATGGTTACAGTAGGGACTTAGTCCGCGTGGAATTTAACAACAAGTGATACATCATTTAACCGTGCGAATACGTGATGTAACTGTTTTCATTTTTATCTCTACATTTGTCTTTAAACTTTTCAGGACTAAACAGCTGATAAAATAATAAATATATTTGGTAGGTAAATAGAGAGAGATACCTGCTTAATTTTGACTTATCTAGAATATAGAAAAGTGTGGAAAATCGTAGAAAAGGTGTGGTGACTGCTATCTGATAAGCGAAAGGGAAGGAGAGAAAATGTATTTTCTTCTCTTTTGCTCTAGGCAGTCTAGAAGGGCCGTGTCTGAATATTAATGGCAATTAACTTGATAGTACATCTTACCAGGTCGCCTAGGTAGGTACCACAGCGGTACCAGATATTCTGCCATCGATAATATTTACTGCAGCTAGCGAAATCACAGGTCCTTTGAGACTTATTATGGAACATCTTAAAGTAATAGACTGCAATGCATTGATGTTCTAAGCTTTGTTTACTTACTACTACTTACTTCTGGGTACCGCATCATTGGTCATGGGCATAAATGGTTATGTCTTACCATAAAGAGAGCTTGTCATATGTATAATTAGTTTTATATCAAAAAGTACAACTCCAATGCATGGATTTGTTTTCTTTCAAGAAATAAACACACACACACGTTGGCACACTGGTCAGTGCCTTCCAATACTCGCGATGTTGATTGAGTAAGAGGCATTGTTTGTACTGGTTATTATATCGCACACAATAACATCGCACCTTGAGTCGCGTTGCGGCGTCTGTTTTACTTTCGTGAGGTCACATCTTGTCGTCAATTTCATCATCGATATTGTTTTGCATAGTTTGTGTTGACACTTTAGGAATTATTGTAATTTAGACTAGTTTTATCCTCTTGGGTTCGCGCTCTCCTGCAAGATAAACTAATACTTACTAACGAGCAATGTTTATTGTATACAAATACGCTAAAATTGCTAAAATTCAGACAATGTCACTTATATCCGCCTTCTACCCTGCAACAAAGATTTTATAAAAAAAAACTTGATATAAATTATCTATTATTAAATATCTACCCACACTTACGCTTTCGTGCACTCGTAACTACCTATTGCTATAAATAACTTATGTAAATATTACATTGGTTTTAAAAAGAAACAAATTAGCAATACATTTATTTTCTGTCACGTTCTCACGTTCTGCTTCGTCACAGCGTTTCCTATTTTGTCACAGTATTTAACCATAATCAGCGAAGCATACTTTTAAACAACTATTCAGGTTTTTTTGTCATGTAACACAACCTTTCACAGGTGGCTGTAACCACAGATTACAACCTATAGATATAGCACTCTGCGAGCTTTGCTACAAACTTACAAGTCACTTTAAACTTCTTTAGCGATGATAGCTCATTAGTTAACGCGATCGGTTCACACACCGAAGGGCGTGAGTTCAAACCCCAATAATGAGCTTGAGGTGCCGAAGGAAGACATTGTGAGGATACCATAGCATGGTGGTAGGTTATAGGATTTTTTTTATTTTAAATAACTAACTTTGCTGACTCGGTGTGCTAAAATGTGTTTCGGCATCCGATACTATAAGACACAATTTTTCTTAAAAATATTCCTAATAGTAAATATAGTTACTAGTTAGGTTAGGTTTAGTTATTTTAAATGTTATGTCTAAAATGTTATTTTTAATTCATAACTTAACTTAGTTAAATCCTCTCCATACTAAGGTTGCTTTCCATACTGGAAGTGTTTGCTCTTAGCGATAAAGCCGCTAATAGTTCCACTAGTGCTAAGTTTATATTGTTATAATTGGTCTGAACAATAAAGATTTAAATTATTATTATTATTAAAGTTAACCCAAAGGTTTTCATAAAAAAATAAGTAGGTACCTACAAGCGTGAAAGCAAACTTTATGGTAAGAACTAAGGTGTGAAAGTAATATGTTACGCATTTATTACTTTAACACAAACTTTAAAGTTACCCTTAAATGATCCTAACATATAGCTATGCATCAATGAGATTAAAATGAAGTTTTTTTTTGTATGTAAAAGTAATGTGGTTAAAGTAACGCTTCACTATTAGTGAGAGTTAACGTCTGTCCATGACCATTGGTGAGGTACTCGGAACTTTAAATAGCAAAACAAAGTCAACGCTATCGCTGCTTTGGCGCTTTCATAACTTTGAAAGATTTAATGGTAAGTCGCAATGACCCTATGTTTTCGCTAGCTGTCCTACAACTGCTAGTAGGTACCCTTCAAACCGGTACACAGTCCCTGCGGTGGTACGTACGTACCTGTTTTGGTAGATTCAATAAGATTGGTTTGAATTGGGAATCTATAAGTAGTGATCTGTGGGCGTAACCAATCCCCAAGCGGTCTATAGTTCGACCACAAAACCAAAGTTGTGATACGTGTCGTTTAAAATGATACGAATATATAATTACGTAACGTGATATAAGATCAAGATGAAAGCGGAAGATAAGAACATAAGTAGTCGCGATGATTATGGCGATAATTACTAATTACCGACCGTCGCGACGGCAAAACAAAACAACCATAGCTTAAAATTACGACACTCTATAAAGGTGAATCTGACGCCGCTTTGGACTTTAATTTTAAATTAAATTAAAATGCTTTTGCAGAGATTCAGTAAATTAAAAGATATCATAAACAATTTTTTTCTAATGTTTACCTACAATGTGTGCGTACTTCAACTACTAGTGCATCTGTTCTGTTGCCACTGCTAGAAAATGACTCTTCTCGTGATTGATACAGTCGTAAATCACTAAAAGCCGTATCTGCTATGCGGATATCAGCTCTTTCTTCGTCTTACGTTTACAGTGGCATTTGTTTGCTATAATAAAAATATTCATAGCCAATTTAATCTTACCTATATTCCTAGCTTAATGATATGTGTAAATAAATTAATCAAAATCTTTAGTGATAAAAGGCATTTAAGGTGTATATCACATCACATCATCAGCCATAGGACGTCCACTGCTGGACATAGGCCTCCTCCTGGGGGGGTTTTGCCAATACTCGCCGCGCTTGGCAGGCGGGTTGGCGAGCGCAGTTAGGTGTGATTGTTCAAGGAAGACGCTGCTGCCCATCTTCCGCATTACATCCCTTAGCCGACTCTTACGGCAACCACGGGTAGAGAGGGTGGGGTACTATTCTTACGCCGCCGCCGGCACCACCACGGCACACGGTGTAGTATATATTCTATGACAATAATAATGTACTAACACACAGTCATCGATTTATTATAAAGTCAATGTTTGTCCCCATATAAAAAAATTTAAGTAATGTGTTGTGTTCAAATACTACCTTATCGATTTTAACGATAGCGGATTTCTCTCTTCAATCTGTATATGACATACTCGAATATTATACTGTACTAAATTACAAAGATTGGGTTATATACGAAATTGAGTTTAATTGTTTGACTATTAAAGAAATAAATTATTTTAATAATTTAAATACTATTAACTCCACCTCTTTACACCCGCTTTCCAATGCCTACTTTTCCACGATTTCCTGTTATTAATCATCAACTTATCTCGCTACTTTAAGAACGTATAACTTGACCAAGTTAGCCATACAGATGACCATATGAGGGAAATAAAATGTATCACGACAGGCAATCCATGTTATGTAGAAATAGCGATGGTGGCTCCTCGATTGGACTCCACAGATAATTTAGCCAGCTCTGAAGTCGTCACGGTATATCACATGGCCAGGTTTAAAAGTAGGCCTAACTGTTTGTTTAGAACATTTTCTACGTTCGTTCGTGACGTTTCCGTAAGTTTTTCTCTCTGCATTCCGGACGACCTTAATGTTGCCATTGGTTCCGATACCTTAATGAGATAGGCTCGTTATGCATCTATGAGAAATTGATGCAAATGTTATTATGTTGTGGAAACTGTTGTCGCTTGATTTGATTTTAATTGGAGTTCAAGCGGTTGCTTTGTTGGTTAGTAATCTTGTCTTCTGAATCGATTAGATACTTGGGCCAGTAATCAGGGTGGCATCTTCCACTGTTATATTAAAGTCATATCATAAGCTCTATCTATAACTCCTTATGATACTTCTCCACTGTCTAGTTACATTTGAAACAATATACTCTCGTTTATAATCACTCGTTGTCAACCCTTTTAAGGGCTACTTACAAAATCTCTCGAAATGATGCTATACCATTTCTAATTTACGTGTCGCATCGCGAATAAACTGAGGTTGATTTCGTGAATTTTATTTCGGGGTTCAATTTATTTGGTTAATGTTTCATTTTTTTAAATTACCATGTTATCGTAACTGTAATGGATAACAAATGAATACAAACTATGTTTAAAGTATGTAATCAACCTTATGAATTTTGTTCTTCATGCTTCCTACGAATTTGATTTCAACTAAATGTTGGTCCTTGCTCAGCTAAGATAAACCCCCCAAACAATATTCCTTGTAAATGATATAGTTTCAATGTAATTAGCAAGACGAGTAACAGTAATTAAGCATTTTTGGGGCTACTATTCATTTCATAAAACAGATCGTGTGACTTTGCAGGTTAACAATGTGATGAGGCCGATGTTAGAATAAAATAATGGCGTAACTCATAGATAACTTCTGAAGACAGTGTCCATGTTAATGACTTGTAAATATCAAAACAAACCAGTTTAGCAACAGAAGTGACAACGGACAGGCGGACAGTTTAATACCACTTGTCTGATACGTAACCCATGGTTTGCCTTTCGAAAACACAGCAAACCTGTTCTGGTTCCGACTTATCGACCGCGATCGTTCTTTGGCCGGACAATACGTGACTTGAATTTAAAAACATCACACAGTTCGGACTAAACTAAAATGCTATTGCAATGTGACACTTAACGTTTCTAAGATAAGGTGTATGTTGTGGCTGCTTGTACTCGTAATAATATCAAGTATATACGTTTATATGTATATGTAACAATAACAATTAGCGTGAACAGTACTGTCGTTGCGTATTGTTACCGTCATTACAAACTATGTTTTTGCGAACATGGCATAGTTCATAGAAATTACCCATGAAGTATTTAAATTTTGGGAAGGAATTTATCAGTGAAAGAAATAGCTATTTTGCCATATGCCATAGAATACGATCTAGGATACTTTTATACAGAAAACTAGTAATATGCCAGCAGCTTTAAGCCTCATAGATCAGGTTTTAAACACCTCTGAAGGTTATATGGATACCATAACCTTTTTAGTGGAAAAAAATCCCTAATGATTGCAATGATGGCCTAGCGCTATTTTTTTCTTTCAATTAGCATGCGTTTCGTTTCTACTTAGACTTAGTTTGTTGTTTGTTTTGTTTGTTTGGTTGTTGGACTGTGTTGAGCGTCGTTATTTTAATTTACACACAGTGAACCACAGCTTCGGTAAAAGTTATGAATTCATTATTGACTGTCCTTGTCATGTACGGACAATCGTAATATTCTACGTCAAAGGATGCCATAAGTTTTATGGTAGCATCAAAGAGAATACGTAAAACAATTTAAACTTTAAACCGATTGATCTATAGATCAATACATACACTTGCCAGTGTTAAAGTAACAGCTTTGACATCATTTAATTGTCAACACAATTTGTGTTAAAAAAATCTGAATAAGACCCGCTCGGGTCAAACTGCTTGCATACAGACATAATCGTATCATTAGAAGCCTTTTTAGGCTCACTAGCCTAAAAATACCTGCCACTGTACTCTGAGCTTCTTATTGCGATATCTGTTAGGCGCTCACGTAAAAGCTATGCGACTGTGAACCTTATTGCGCAGGCATAGGATATATGGTCGGTTTGCTTTTTCTTGAGTCTAACAGGATTCGCAAATTACGTCAAACGGTTTTTTGTTTATTATTACAAGATTTGTGAGAATCCCTGGTGTGACGTCACATTTTGCAATTTAATATGGGGAAATTATTAAATTAAACCAGCAGTTCCGAAATCAGGTTTATTTCATTTTAAATAATTTTTTGATATATCGACTAAAGTAAAAAATATTTTTGAATAAATCAAATAACTTAGCCAACAAAACAATTTAAACTTTATGGTCATACATATAGAGTCAAAAATATTTTTGTTAATAGTTCAAATTTCGTTTTTAATGCTTAAATATATTGGTTTTTTAAATGTGACGGCACGAAATTTAGGATCCGTCCGTAAGAACCGCAGGTTCGCGCTGGATGCGAGCCGCTTCCAACAGGTCTTTATGGAGGTCAATAGGGGAGGCCTATGTCCAGCAGTGGACGTCCTACGGCTGAAATGATGATGATGATGATGAGGTCAGAGTAAGTCGACTGGTCTTACTCAACTCTTTCATGATTATCTTTCTCCCACGACTTTCCAGTCTTTTTTCCTTTTCTACCGGTCTAGAATTTTTGTGTTCTGCAGTGGTACAGCGGTTCACAAAACTAGGTTGGATAAACTTGACTGTTGAGTAATTTTATTAAGTTTATTTTAGTTGTAATATATCTGTACTGCGTACTAGATGACGTTATTCGAACACTCACTTCGTTCCGCTCAACTCGTTTTCAATCTAAAAGCGCCACCTTTGACAATCACCTACAGAACAATCACGCAGACTGGTTGACCGTTTTGCACACACATTACTTTGTTTTGAAATTCACTTCTATAGACGAAAACTTATAGCGTATTCATAATTATGTTTGATGATTAGAAAATTAGAGATAGCAGTTTTTATTCATATATTAATTGAGTCATCTTAGTTAAACAAGAACTTCATAGTAATTTTATTATCAATGCTTAAACTTTAATAAACTAGCTACGAGTAATTAAGTAGCGCAACACAATCAGTTAACGACTATTTTGCAATGATTTTATGATGAGCATAAATAAACAATAATTATATCATTAGCGTTAGTCAAATTATGTTTATCGCCGGGACTTAATCGCGCACAAAATACTATGAAATTACTTTTGTTCATTTATCTCGACGGTTTGGCCATATTGCAATAGCTGTGTTATTTCGAATCGCGAAAGTTAAAAATTACGTTAGTCTAACTTACACTAAATTAATTAAAGCATTGATTAGTAAATATTTTATTAACATAAGTATTTCCTTTCCATCATTTAAATTAAGACATTGACATTTGCGACAATAGTCGGAGGAGTAAATTTTTTAGCAAATGTATTGTACATTTGCTAAAAATTTACTGTGCAACGCCATAATCTTTTAGAAGAAAAAAAGTTTAATAAAAGGCATTTTTGAAAAGGTTAGGTGAGCAGCGTTAGCATCAATTACTTATTAATGTGATCGTGTGATCTCGCGAAACCTGTCTACAAATGATATCATCAATATTGTTACAAAGAATACTTTTTATTGTTATATAGTTACATACACGTAGTCACAAGAAAAAGAGGTTGTTAATGTTACCAAGCTAGTTTTTTTTGTGTCATTTTATAACTTTATTTAATAAATAAATATATATAAATACTTATAGTGTAAAAATTCTACAGTATTTTTCGTTTAGAGGGCAAAAATAAAAATTATGCATTGTTACGAAACTTACCTATATTTAGCAACTTTAAAAATATGTTATTACTAAATACTACCCTTGATAGTATTTTAGCTAGATAGAAAAAAGTTGTGTAATCGCTTGATACCTATACATTTGCAATAAGCTTTACACAGAGTGAATGTACATTACAATATACAAACATGGATGTGTCCATTAGGACTCTGCACCTCAAAAAAGGAATTTATATGATCTAAAATGATAAAAAAAATACTGAGATATTTATAAACTTCATGTGTATCAGGTTACAAATACGTTATAGACAACGGCCGTCATAACGAAATAAAATCAAAAATATCTTGAACAGGTAATTCTATTGCTTTTCATGTTCTTTGGTCTAAGCAAGCTAAGTATAGGATTAGTGGCCGCCATTCTGCATTTCTCAACCGTTGTTTCACGCTTATTGCCCGTTCACCTTTATCCGGTTACAGCCCATTGTGGTGCCTCTAAATGCAGGCTTGATGCGGTTCTGTTTCTAAATCCGGATGCGACACTCTAGTATTACGTTTTGACATTAATAATGGAACTAAATTAAGTTTTTGCTCAAGAACCTTCGATCAATATTATTCATCTAAGTCGAGAACATTTCTAACTCTGATTTAACAACAGCCTTAGTTACAAATCTAAAATAGGCTTCATTTAGTTTTTTCTTTTGAAATATTTGAACCAAAAGCATTTTCTACGGTTGATAAAACTAGTTGACGATATTTTGAAGGTCATCGATCGCACGGATACGAACAGTACGGAACCTGGCAATCTATTATTAAATCTTTATTTGTTCGCATGCGAATGTATCCGACTGTCATAGTATCGTCCGAAACTCAGCCATATTCGTATTAAGTCTAAACTCAGGCGTGTGATTTAAATAGATCGTAATGTTTATAAAAACAGGAGTACCACACAACGCACTTGAGTAATCAAATACCTGTACCTTTACATCGTTTGAGTATGTTTACGTGTGAATTTTCGTTTTTTTTTTTTAATATTTTTCGTGAAATTTATATGTTACTAGCTTACGCCCGCTACGAGGAAAGCAGTCAACTGAGACATTTGAAAATTAGGAATTTCACCAAGCTATTTCTGTCGCGCCGCACGCAACACCCGCGTACATACTGAGCGAAAGGGACAACTGCACCTCGGGCTCATTAACCCGAAATAAAATGAGCAAAATCGAGGTTTCGTATTCCTCAGTTTCCTCCTCCAAATTTAGACCGATTTTAGTATTTCTTTTAACAAGCAAATAAGAAGGATGTGTTCTTTGCCTGTGCGTTTTATTTTTTAAGATTATGTTTATGAGAATGGGAATTTGGACGTTGAAACACAGCGTTGAAACTAGGAAAATTTTAAGATTTTTGAAGCTTCCTAGCTCTTATAATAAAAACATATATCAAAAAATCAAAACAGAGAGGCATGAAACTAGCAAGTATCTACTTCCTATCTAAAATTTATTGCTCTAGTATTAAAATCCTGGAAGGAAAATGGGGAAAGCGTTTGTATGAAGAAATTGACGACTTGTTTCCTCTTAACTTTATAATTAGGTTCAGAGAGAAATTAAACATGTGTTAGTAACAAATAATCAATAGTAATGAAACTTGCGCAAAATTATTAAATTAAGATACAGAATACCCTTTATCTCGGATTGATGTTAAGACTATCAATTTAATACTACATTTTAAGTGGGTACGTCTAGTAGTTCGTTTTTAAGTTTCCGTACCTCAGAAGAAAAAAACGGAACCCTTATATTTTTCTTAGGAACGCGTGGAGGTATCAAGCTGAAATTCATATCAAATACTCAAGTCTACTGTTCCTTGAAACTGTGTAAACATCAAACTTCTAAGCCAACGCGATCAAAAGATACCAACCGTTTATGCTGCAAATTTTTGACACTCGCAAGAGAATCAAAACCTACAGGGTAATCTTCCCGTGAACTCAGAATCTTGAAATTTGGTACGAAGCAACGCTTTACAGCACAGATAAAGGAAAAATTGCAAAAAAGGTTAAATTACCATAAAATACATAACTTTTACTTATATACCTACAGGTTTGTACGGAACCCTCGGTGCGCGAGTCCGACTCGCACTTGGCCGGTTTTTTTGTAATTACAAACGGCACACCCAGACATAAAACAAAGATACTTTTATACAGAAAACTAGTAATATGCCAGCAGCTTTAAGCCTCATAGATCAGGTTTTAAACACCTCTGAAGGTTATATGGATACCATAACCTTTTTAGTGGAAAAAAATCCCTAATGATTGCAATGATGGCCTAGCGCTATTTTTTTCTTTCAATTAGCATGCGTTTCGTTTCTACTTAGACTTAGTTTGTTGTTTGTTTTGTTTGTTTGGTTGTTGGACTGTGTTGAGCGTCGTTATTTTAATTTACACACAGTGAACCACAGCTTCGGTAAAAGTTATGAATTCATTATTGACTGTCCTTGTCATGTACGGACAATCGTAATATTCTACGTCAAAGGATGCCATAAGTTTTATGGTAGCATCAAAGAGAATACGTAAAACAATTTAAACTTTAAACCGATTGATCTATAGATCAATACATACACTTGCCAGTGTTAAAGTAACAGCTTTGACATCATTTAATTGTCAACACAATTTGTGTTAAAAAAATCTGAATAAGACCCGCTCGGGTCAAACTGCTTGCATACAGACATAATCGTATCATTAGAAGCCTTTTTAGGCTCACTAGCCTAAAAATACCTGCCACTGTACTCTGAGCTTCTTATTGCGATATCTGTTAGGCGCTCACGTAAAAGCTATGCGACTGTGAACCTTATTGCGCAGGCATAGGATATATGGTCGGTTTGCTTTTTCTTGAGTCTAACAGGATTCGCAAATTACGTCAAACGGTTTTTTGTTTATTATTACAAGATTTGTGAGAATCCCTGGTGTGACGTCACATTTTGCAATTTAATATGGGGAAATTATTAAATTAAACCAGCAGTTCCGAAATCAGGTTTATTTCATTTTAAATAATTTTTTGATATATCGACTAAAGTAAAAAATATTTTTGAATAAATCAAATAACTTAGCCAACAAAACAATTTAAACTTTATGGTCATACATATAGAGTCAAAAATATTTTTGTTAATAGTTCAAATTTCGTTTTTAATGCTTAAATATATTGGTTTTTTAAATGTGACGGCACGAAATTTAGGATCCGTCCGTAAGAACCGCAGGTTCGCGCTGGATGCGAGCCGCTTCCAACAGGTCTTTATGGAGGTCAATAGGGGAGGCCTATGTCCAGCAGTGGACGTCCTACGGCTGAAATGATGATGATGATGATGAGGTCAGAGTAAGTCGACTGGTCTTACTCAACTCTTTCATGATTATCTTTCTCCCACGACTTTCCAGTCTTTTTTCCTTTTCTACCGGTCTAGAATTTTTGTGTTCTGCAGTGGTACAGCGGTTCACAAAACTAGGTTGGATAAACTTGACTGTTGAGTAATTTTATTAAGTTTATTTTAGTTGTAATATATCTGTACTGCGTACTAGATGACGTTATTCGAACACTCATTTCGTTCCGCTCAACTCGTTTTCAATCTAAAAGCGCCACCTTTGACAATCACCTACAGAACAATCACGCAGACTGGTTGACCGTTTTGCACACACATTACTTTGTTTTGAAATTCACTTCTATAGACGAAAACTTATAGCGTATTCATAATTATGTTTGATGATTAGAAAATTAGAGATAGCAGTTTTTATTCATATATTAATTGAGTCATCTTAGTTAAACAAGAACTTCATAGTAATTTTATTATCAATGCTTAAACTTTAATAAACTAGCTACGAGTAATTAAGTAGCGCAACACAATCAGTTAACGACTATTTTGCAATGATTTTATGATGAGCATAAATAAACAATAATTATATCATTAGCGTTAGTCAAATTATGTTTATCGCCGGGACTTAATCGCGCACAAAATACTATGAAATTACTTTTGTTCATTTATCTCGACGGTTTGGCCATATTGCAATAGCTGTGTTATTTCGAATCGCGAAAGTTAAAAATTACGTTAGTCTAACTTACACTAAATTAATTAAAGCATTGATTAGTAAATATTTTATTAACATAAGTATTTCCTTTCCATCATTTAAATTAAGACATTGACATTTGCGACAATAGTCGGAGGAGTAAATTTTTTAGCAAATGTATTGTACATTTGCTAAAAATTTACTGTGCAACGCCATAATCTTTTAGAAGAAAAAAAGTTTAATAAAAGGCATTTTTGAAAAGGTTAGGTGAGCAGCGTTAGCATCAATTACTTATTAATGTGATCGTGTGATCTCGCGAAACCTGTCTACAAATGATATCATCAATATTGTTACAAAGAATACTTTTTATTGTTATATAGTTACATACACGTAGTCACAAGAAAAAGAGGTTGTTAATGTTACCAAGCTAGTTTTTTTTGTGTCATTTTATAACTTTATTTAATAAATAAATATATATAAATACTTATAGTGTAAAAATTCTACAGTATTTTTCGTTTAGAGGGCAAAAATAAAAATTATGCATTGTTACGAAACTTACCTATATTTAGCAACTTTAAAAATATGTTATTACTAAATACTACCCTTGATAGTATTTTAGCTAGATAGAAAAAAGTTGTGTAATCGCTTGATACCTATACATTTGCAATAAGCTTTACACAGAGTGAATGTACATTACAATATACAAACATGGATGTGTCCATTAGGACTCTGCACCTCAAAAAAGGAATTTATATGATCTAAAATGATAAAAAAAATACTGAGATATTTATAAACTTCATGTGTATCAGGTTACAAATACGTTATAGACAACGGCCGTCATAACGAAATAAAATCAAAAATATCTTGAACAGGTAATTCTATTGCTTTTCATGTTCTTTGGTCTAAGCAAGCTAAGTATAGGATTAGTGGCCGCCATTCTGCATTTCTCAACCGTTGTTTCACGCTTATTGCCCGTTCACCTTTATCCGGTTACAGCCCATTGTGGTGCCTCTAAATGCAGGCTTGATGCGGTTCTGTTTCTAAATCCGGATGCGACACTCTAGTATTACGTTTTGACATTAATAATGGAACTAAATTAAGTTTTTGCTCAAGAACCTTCGATCAATATTATTCATCTAAGTCGAGAACATTTCTAACTCTGATTTAACAACAGCCTTAGTTACAAATCTAAAATAGGCTTCATTTAGTTTTTTCTTTTGAAATATTTGAACCAAAAGCATTTTCTACGGTTGATAAAACTAGTTGACGATATTTTGAAGGTCATCGATCGCACGGATACGAACAGTACGGAACCTGGCAATCTATTATTAAATCTTTATTTGTTCGCATGCGAATGTATCCGACTGTCATAGTATCGTCCGAAACTCAGCCATATTCGTATTAAGTCTAAACTCAGGCGTGTGATTTAAATAGATCGTAATGTTTATAAAAACAGGAGTACCACACAACGCACTTGAGTAATCAAATACCTGTACCTTTACATCGTTTGAGTATGTTTACGTGTGAATTTTCGTTTTTTTTTTTTAATATTTTTCGTGAAATTTATATGTTACTAGCTTACGCCCGCTACGAGGAAAGCAGTCAACTGAGACATTTGAAAATTAGGAATTTCACCAAGCTATTTCTGTCGCGCCGCACGCAACACCCGCGTACATACTGAGCGAAAGGGACAACTGCACCTCGGGCTCATTAACCCGAAATAAAATGAGCAAAATCGAGGTTTCGTATTCCTCAGTTTCCTCCTCCAAATTTAGACCGATTTTAGTATTTCTTTTAACAAGCAAATAAGAAGGATGTGTTCTTTGCCTGTGCGTTTTATTTTTTAAGATTATGTTTATGAGAATGGGAATTTGGACGTTGAAACACAGCGTTGAAACTAGGAAAATTTTAAGATTTTTGAAGCTTCCTAGCTCTTATAATAAAAACATATATCAAAAAATCAAAACAGAGAGGCATGAAACTAGCAAGTATCTACTTCCTATCTAAAATTTATTGCTCTAGTATTAAAATCCTGGAAGGAAAATGGGGAAAGCGTTTGTATGAAGAAATTGACGACTTGTTTCCTCTTAACTTTATAATTAGGTTCAGAGAGAAATTAAACATGTGTTAGTAACAAATAATCAATAGTAATGAAACTTGCGCAAAATTATTAAATTAGGATACAGAATACCCTTTATCTCGGATTGATGTTAAGACTATCAATTTAATACTACATTTTAAGTGGGTACGTCTAGTAGTTCGTTTTTAAGTTTCCGTACCTCAGAAGAAAAAAACGGAACCCTTATATTTTTCTTAGGAACGCGTGGAGGTATCAAGCTGAAATTCATATCAAATACTCAAGTCTACTGTTCCTTGAAACTGTGTAAACATCAAACTTCTAAGCCAACGCGATCAAAAGATACCAACCGTACCGTTTATGCTGCAAATTTTTGACACTCGCAAGAGAATCAAAACCTACAGGGTAATCTTCCCGTGAACTCAGAATCTTGAAATTTGGTACGAAGCAACGCTTTACAGCACAGATAAAGGAAAAATTGCAAAAAAGGTTAAATTACCATAAAATACATAACTTTTACTTATATACCTACAGGTTTGTACGGAACCCTCGGTGCGCGAGTCCGACTCGCACTTGGCCGGTTTTTTTGTAATTACAAACGGCACACCCAGACATAAAACAAAGATGTGTCACATAAATCTTTGTTCTGAGTGAAAATCGCTCACACGCTACATATCCGAAAATAAAGGTTGTAAACTAGCAAACGAACGCATGACTGATTCGCTGAGGATTTTGACCTCCTCATCAAGTTATAAGATAGCGGTATTCGGCTATGGATTCTGTTCAGCTCGCTTTTTTTTATAGTTCTCCTAAATATGCTAATTAAACAACTGTTAACATCCAAACAATTATATATCTGGTACAAGAACACCTAGGACTAAAAATAAAAACCTAAATTTCATCGAAATCCATTACAGCGTAAAGACAACAAACGTACATATAAACTTACGGATTTTATAATATTAGTGTGAATCAAATAATCAAAAAATCGGTTATGAAATACGCATTTCCAATGTACTTATTCACTGTAATTTAGGCCTGTCTCTTCCTGTCGGGGCTAAATTTTTATGGTTGTCAAACTAGGTGTTTGACCAAAGCTCATCTCATCTCTTAATTGACTATGCCTTGGCTCATTACGTGGAAGACAGGAATATATGGTTGTTGTAGCTTCTCTCTGCACTTGCATCCCCCTGGCTAAGTGACAATTGTAGTAAGCATAATGTATTAATATCAATAACTGTAAACTGTATAAAATGTAACCTAAATTGAAAAGAAAGATCTACAAAAAACAATGCCTTGCTGAATTTCTTGCCGGAGTCTTCTCAGTTGAAGTGTAATTACGAGCCGGTGGTAGATTCAAAAATGTAACTTAACGTTCATAAGTACCTTACCAGGGCCTAAACTGAATAAATGACTTTGATTTTGATTTTGATGGCAAGTGACGGTTTGATGGAAGATGGTAATCTGGCCTGGAATAAAAACTGGCTGATGAGGCTGTTGAAACACACTCACGTGACAGGATGGGTAGCTAGCCAAACGACTCCAAGAAAGCTTCTAAACACCATGCTTTGATTTTCTCAAGATGTTTTCCCACACTAACAACTCAACTAAACTTATTGTGCTAGATATATTATAACATTTTATTTTATGTAACAGTAATGAGACGAACGAGACGCTCTCCTGATTTTATGAGATAACGCCTGTCCATGACCATTGCAGCGATACCCAGAACTTTGCGTAGTAAAACAAAGTCCAGGGCATCGCTGCCTTGGCGCTCATTACTTTGACACTAGACGGTTAGTCTCAACAGCCCTGTAATTTCGCTAGCTGCAGTACCCTTCAAACCGGAACACAGTAATGTTTACACACTACTGCTTAGCGGATATATCTGGTACTGCGGTGGTACCTATCTAGACGATCTCCTGCTAAGGAAATCTACCACCAAGTAAACATACGAGTACATATTTACATATTTTATTTAATGTGCTGTTAACATGAGAAAGTGTTTTAATACGGTTATTACATTGCTCTTTTGAAACTTTATTATATAATAATATATTAGTAATATTTATTTGACTGACATTAAAAAAAATTGTTTTCTAGTGCTAGTAGGAAACTACTACAAGTATTGAATAACTTGCAATGCTTTGTAATGATATGCTAATTTTAATACCAAAATAAACTAGTTGTATACAAATATCGAAATTATATTCAGATAGTGTGTTAGCAAATTAGTAACAAATACGTAGGTAATATGTTTTGTTTTAAGCACCACGTGTTATTAAAGCATTACTATAAATAAACGTTTAATCGCAAATCATGTACTTATTGCAGACTTAGTAAATTTTAAATGAATCTAAGCTTATTGTTATCTGGGAACAGTCAGTACAAGCTTTGCTTAGTTTGGCGCAAACCTAGTCCTATGACAAAGTCGTTCAATATGTATGTACTTATTATTGATGTCTATAAAGACGCTTTTCGCGTCTGTTTGTTTTTTCAGCTTATTTTAAACCACACAACGGATTCTCATACGGTTTTCACTATCTCTATCTATAAAAGAAAGTCGCTTCCTGCCGTCTGTACGGTAAGATCTTTTAAACTACGCATGGGATTTTAATGCATCAATAGACAGAGTGATTCAAGAGGAAGGATTATATGTATAATAATAGATGCATATGCACCACATAAGTATCTACGTTGCAACCGTGCGAAGCCGGGGCGAGTCGCTAGTCATTTAGATGTCTCTTTACGGAAGATTGGTTATTACAATTTTTTTTTGGTTTTCCAATTCCTTTAATAATATTAAAATCCAAAGTAACAATTATAAATAATACTCTGTAACAAATATTCATTTTCAGGGAACACTGAAACCGGCAAGGTTATTATAAATACGCTATTAAAATTCTAATATATCGTTGAAATATGAAAATAGAACTACCTACGTAACAAATAAAAAATTAATAAAATCTACATCGGTAATTTCCACGCAGAAATGAAACTCGGGAAGTATATTGTTCTTAACAGTTTTTATCGGCACCATGTGACCGATTGTTCGTTTATTGGCGTGCTATTCATGCTTTCACTTTGTACATTATGAATCTATAAGTTTTAAGAAAAAAGAAGTATCTGCAATCGCGATTATACTCGTAATTACAAATTAACTTACGATTAGTTAATTACGCAATAATGGAGTCGTCGTCTCGTGTTTCATTTTTAGGGTTCTTTAATCAAAGAATAAATAGGTAACATAAATATTGGAGGACATTGAACATTAAAGCAAAGCTTATTTATGGGAACCGAATAGCTGATAATATACCCCAAACTTCTAAAGTTATTTTATTACTAAGCGTAATATATCTATCAGTTTGTTCATCTGACCTATATGTTTAGAGACTTATCTACGAGTATGTCTTGAACTGTAACAGATATAGGACTTTTGCCAGGAACGCAGTTAAAATCAATGCATTGCTTTGTATTATATCTAATAATTAAATTTTTGGGTATATTTATGTTGAAAAATAATAGTAGTTTTAATTATAAACTACCAAATTAAACAAGCGGGTATGGGCTAGTTATGTAGTGAAATTTTATTTTTGTGGTGTTTTTATAACTTATTAGAAGGTTCTAGTAAAATCATCACTACTGTATTGCAATGGATATGGATTGGACTTGATCGTGTCTTACTATCTGTGTTACTTTGACTGAGACTAACATTTATTTCATTTCATTTTATGGTTTTGGCAGAATGTACGAAACGCAACGATAAAAATGAAAAAAAAAAAAATAATAGACAGCCTATTGAAGTCTTTTACAGTTTATGTCACAGTTATTGTAGCACATTTTCTAACAAGTAAAAGAATATTTATAAAAGCAATAAAATAAGATGAGAAACATGTTTTGAGCGTTTTTGTGGTATCTTAAAAACGTTAATACGTAGAAACGTCAAACTTGTTAAATATAGTGTAAACCACAAGTAATAAAAATCAGCCAAGTGTGAGTCGAAACTGTACATCGAAACGTCGGAATGAACGGAAATAAAAATGTTATTAGAATGAATGAAAATGCACTTTTTTTTTATATTGCGTCGTGCGTGGTACGGACAGATGATAGGTACACGACGACCTGCACTTGACCGATTTTTGTATTCCGATCAATTATAAAGACAATGTGAACTGTTCTTTAGTCCTTGTATTTTTATTTCACTTATTCGTTTTACTTCCTTATAGTTACAATACAAACAAACTAAATCAGTGCTTGGGTCTCACAATCGATTGAGACGCAATTTGTCACGAGTGTTTAGTTTCCTAATGAAATGACAAAATATTTACAGCTGCCATGCAGTTCATTTTAATATTGTGAAGGCTAATAAGTTTGAGTCAAATCTATGATTAAATAACAAACATTCGTACGAATGTTACACGTGCATTCGAAATAAACATGTCACCAATGCAACAAGGATACATAATACATACGTACATGGGCGTAGCCAGGTTTTAGGCCGGGGGGAGGGTTTAAAAAAATAAAACGACTAAAAGTGCATGGAATAAATCGTAATATATAAAAAAACATGAAAGATGTAAAAAAACAGCAGGTTCGTTTAATTATACGCATTATAGAACTAATGTTCTGGTTTTCTTTTCAAGTATATCCACTACTTCATACTACTTCATCGCATCAATTTCTATCCCATGGTGAATATTCATGAGAGCCAAGCCATTCAGTCTGATCCATAATACATATAATTGTATACGTATTCGCCTCCATTATTTTAATGTTAATATCTTAATTTGGGGTTTGTGGTTGGAATGGAACTGTCTCTCAAGTGAGTCTGTCGGAATACGGCGTTAGATGCTTGGCGGCATTTTCAACTTCAGGGTAGTAGTTCGCCAGCCGAGTACTAGAAAATACCCTACCACCACCACCACGCTATTATAGTTTCCTCACGATGTTTTCCTTCACCGGCAGCTCAAGCTCATAGTTGGGTTTGAACCCACGCCCTTCGGCAACCAAAAAGCTTTCATCACTACTAAATTATAGTACTTATCAATGTTTTGCTATAATATTTAGTAAAATGTGACATTTACGGGAATTGTTTGAAGTTTTGTGGCAAATGCTCGCCGACATTCTCAAGTAATCGTGACTTCGACACTAGAACTTTGCCAATATCGAATGTAGTAACCGTTTCAGCATAAAACGCGTGCACCTTACTCAAACTACATCGACATTTCACATTCATTTACATTTCACTAATTTATTTTTACGATGTGTAATGATTTGTACCAGTTATGACATTATTTTAATAACACTTGAATTATACATAAATGAAACACTTCGAACTAATCGATTTACTTAAAAGTCTGATCTAAATTCATGATGTTTCTCGATGCTTGGATTAAATACGGTAACATCACATCATCAGCCATATGACGTCCACTGCTGGACATAGGCCTCCTCCTGAGGGGGTTTTGCCAATACTCGCCACGCTTGGCAGGCGGGTTGGCGAGCGCAGTTAGGTGTGATTGTTCAAGGAAGACGCTGCTGCCCATCTTCCGTATTACATCCCTTAGCCGACTCTTACGGCAACCACGGGTAGAGAGGGTGGGGTACTATTCTTATGCTGGCACCACCACGGTAAAATACGGTAAACACATCTCTTAATAATGTATGAATAACAAAGTAGATGTAACGCTTTTAGTTTCTCTGCTTACTACTTCTAAGCCACGCAACGGATTTTGATACGGTTTTCAGTCATATAGCTATTTTTAGAGAAGGCTTCCATACGCATCCAAATTTTTTTTATGAGTAGGGAAATCGAATGTTATTTATACGAGTCGCTATACTGTTGCCAAAATAAATTGCCTGTGGGAAGCCGAAGTAAAACGCTGTAAATAAGAAGGTAACTTATTTTATCATAATAAATTTTCGAGTATTTCTCAATAAGAAGTAACAGTGTCTCTTACTCAATCATGCAAAAATGGCTGAACGGATTTGAATGAAATTTGGCACACATATAGTTTATTAAATTAACATATACTTAGGTACTATAATATTAGAACTAGACTATACTATAGGTTAGCGTGGTGGTAGCGTACTTTCTAGTACTCGGCTGGCTAGCTACCACCCTCAAGTTGAAAATCTGCCGCCAAGCATCTAACGGTGTGTTCCGGCAGCCTCACTTGAGAGCCAGTTCCATTCCAGGCTAGGTGTGCTTTACCATCTTCGACCACACCGTCACTTAACATCAGGTGAGTTGTGGCCAAGTACCTAGACTGCCAGCGATAAAAAAATAATAGGATACTTTTTATATCAGAAAAAAATTTGGTATCAGTGGTATTATCATATAAATTAGCTACTGTACGTATCCACTTGAAATTTGTTAAAGATGCGTCTTATAGAAAATTATTTAGAAATAAAAGTTATCCCTTATCTTAATCTAATAATAAAATAGCGCAAGTTTATGATTATTGCTTATTTATTACTTACATATATTTCATTTCTTTCTGAACCTAATTCTAAAGTTAATACGGACGAAGCTGCGGGCGTAAGCTTGTAAGTAATAAATAAACAAAAAGAATCCAATCAAAAATTGTCGGGACACGCAAGAATCACATTGTATTCGTTCTATTTTGCTAAGCCGTAATGCCATGGCAATTATAGTTTTTAAAATGCATTTTTTTTATTCCTCTTATCCGAATTCATTCTCTGAAATAAACTAGCATCAAACAGCAATCGGCATTTTGGAGTTTAAACTTAGGGATCGTGGGGACCGGAAATAAAAAACATCGGCCAAGTG